>CM064516.1:24562018-25159645 GCA_032716605.1 Paralithodes platypus | reverse complement strand
AGGGGTCCCTTTATTCTACTACAGCGCTTACTCCCATGGTGTACCCAACATCGACAGATGCTACATTGAATTGAGTTAAAGCCCACTCCCTTTCCACACACTGCACATGGGTATGCACCGCTCTTTTCCACATTGCCTCGTCTCAATCTACAATGCCTAGCGAGGAAGGGAGGATTCAGAAGGATAGATTTTGGGAGGTCGTGCCTGCAGTTGCGTGTTGTCTACGAGTGATTGGATGGAATGGCAAGATATGAGTGTGGATGTGCTTCTGGAAGCTGGTTCAGGGAGGGAGAGATGACAGTATTTGTGTGTGATACCGTGTGCTGGGTGTTGTTTTGATATCCCTCGGTGTCTGTGGGTGTTCAGCCATGTAGTGTAGTAGGTGGTGTTGGTTTGTGGAGGTTGCAGCCAGGAACTGAGTGCCTCTTATGTTCAGGTGATCTGTAGATGTAGTAGCTGTGTAGCCTGTGATGATATTTAGGGCTTTGTTTGAATAGTCTGCAAGGTCTTGTGATGTGTTTCAGCTAGGTTAGAAGCCCAGGCAGGGCTTGCATATTCCATCACTGAGCTTACGCATTGTTTGTATACTGTGGTGGTAGTTTCTTTGTTTTCTCCAAATTTTGTGTGGGCAAGTGACCTGAGGGCGTTAATTCTGGGTGTTAGTTAATTTTTTATGTTTGTGGTATGTAATTTGAATGTCATTAGAGTACAGTATCATAATTATGTTACTCCTAGGATTTGTTTTTGTGTGTTTTTTTTTGTGTGTGTGTGTGTTAGGGGGTGTTGTTTAAGGTGAGTTTTTTTTTATATTCTGCTGTCCAGCTTGTGAGGAGGGTTGCAGTGGATTTGGCTGGGGCCAACTTGAGTCTGTTTGTAGTGCACCAGTCATGTAATGTGTTGAGATAGGGTTGAAGGAGAAGTGTTGCTCTGTCTGGGTCTTGCTGTGTGCATGTGAGTGTTATGTCATCTGCGTAGGAACCTATATTTATTTTGGGTGCATGGGGTGTGGGTATATCATGCATGTACAGATTGAAGAGTGCGGGCGACAGGACGGATCCTTGCGGGACTCTGTTTGTGAAGTTTCTGATGTTAGATGACTGACTGGCAAATGATACGTGTGCACATCTGCCTGCTAGGTAGTTGGCCAGCCACCTTTTTGTATTGTTGTGCATGTTTGTGTTGTAGATTATGTTTGCTCGGTTGTGGCGGGGGATGGCATCGAATGCTTTACTAATGTCGAGTGTGGCAAGTAGTGATCTGTATGGTGGTCTGGCTAAGTTGATGCTGTCAAAAGATCTTTGTATAAGGTCTGTAAGAAGTGTGTTTGTGGAGTGTAGTGGCCTGAAGCCATGTTGTGTTGGAGCTAGGGGTAGAGCATGTGTGGTCAGTTGTAGTACTAGGCAATCTGAGACTTTGGAGGGGGTGCAAAGGAGTGTGAAAGGCTGTGTGAGGAGGGTAGCGTGGGGTCTTTGTTGGATTTGGGGAAAGTAATGAAGACGCCATGCTTCCAGATGTCTGGTATTGTTTTGTGTGAATACAGTGCACTCCCGCTATCCGCACTACAAGTACTTGCGAAACTCGTTATCCGCGGACACCCTAAATATCCCATTACTCGTTATCTATCTTCGAAAAAAACAAAAAAAAATACCAGCTATTCACGAATTTGAATCGGGCGGGCAGATGCGCATCCCGATTCTTGTTTTGGTCGGCCATTTTGCAGCTCACAGCCCACCCATCAAAGCCACCATTATGCTGGAAAAATAATAAAAAGGTTTTTTATGCCCGAACCTCGTATGTCCCGCGTTTGTTAGGGCCTTTAGTCCATTCAGTGATAGGGACAGTGGGCCTGGTGGTAATAATGAAGGAATTAAATGCCCGGGACCATCAAAACGGAGAGTAATGGACGGTCAAGCCTACCGACGCCGTGTCGGACGAAAGCGGTGAAATTATGCCGATGATTTAGGCTAGGCTATATAGGACTGATTTCAAATAAAGTCTGTGTGGTAAGTAATCTCTTTAAAATATGTATTTATAAGTAATCTCCTCAAATAATATGTATTTATTGGATGTATTTGGGAACAAATAATGGTGGGGTCACACATTCACGTATATTGCTCCCGACCGGCGTATCGCCAATTTATGTAAAGACGCGAGTAGTTTCTGCCGTTGAACGCCCGTTCTTCCACGTCTATTGCACTTCCCGACAGACTTAGCGTAACGGGGCCAGCGTTACGTCAGACGTAATGGAGTCGTATTGAACTACGTACGTGTTTGCGACGTGCGTAAGCATAGCCCCGTTCGACCTCATGGGCTGCACGATTTGCGGGAACACAGGCCACGCCCATGCCACGCCCCCTCAAGACCGGCGTAGATGAGGCCGCATGTCTTGGGATTTGTTAGGTCGTACCTGGACCGGTTCTGGCCAATCGTAGGCACACCCCGTCTGACCAAACACAGACAAAGACAGTCTTTGTCAACCACGTAGGTCTGGGTTGGAATCTGGGAACTACAAAAGGGCAGGAATGGCCACACCATTCCCATTCCCAGTCCTTCATCGGCACCATGAACAACATCGAGGAATTCATCCTGGAGGAGTAACATCGAGGAATTCATCCTGGAGGAGTAACCCCTGAGTGCCAGCCAATTTTGACGGTGTGCTTCTGCCAGTGCCATTTTTTTTTTTTTTTTGGCTAAATCTATTAAGTTGGGAGAGAAATGGTAAAAAAAACACTCCCCTCGCAAGAAATCAGGTCCCCGATGGTCCCGAAAGTAGCTGAAAAGACACTATAGACTACAGAGACTTTTATGGTATCGGAATGTATGGGTGGGAGGGTGGTTTTGGGGTTGGTTGGGGGAAGGTAGAAGGGTAATTGACTTGTGTTACACATATGAAGCCGATTGGTGAGGTAGTTTCGCCACCACGAATTTTCCTTTTTTTCCTTTCCTTCGTACGGATACGCTAGAAGTGGGTGGTGGGAGGAGGTTGGGGGTGTGGTGGGGGGAAGGCAGAAGGGTAAGAGACTTGTCACACAAATATGGAACCGATTGGTGCAGTCGTTTCGCCGCCACAGATTTTCCTTTTTTTTCCTTTTCTTCGTACGGATACGCTAGAAGTGGGTGGTGGGAGGAGGTTGGGGGTGTGGTGGGGGGAAGGCAGAAGGGTAAGAGACTTGTCACACAAATATGGAACCGATTGGTGCAGTCGTTTCGCCGCCACAGATTTTCCTTTTTTTTCCTGCTGACGAGACCGACAGTCAGCGAGTGGGTGGGAGGAGGGAATTGGGATTTTTATGGTGGGTAGCCTAAAGGGTAAGGTACATGTGGTAAAAATATGGAAGCCATAGGTGCAGTCGTTTCGCTGCTACGATTTGTTTTCGGCAGGGTGCAGAGGGTGGCAGGGTTGGCTTGTTGGTTGCTGCTCCGGTGTGGTGAGAGGTGTGACTGGAGGGTCCCTCGCTGGTCCCGTTGTCCCCTCGTACAACGATGCCGCGTCTTCCCGCCAACCCGCAGTGCGGCGGTTCTGCCAGATGCGGCCTAACTAACGTATACTTCCACGTTCGACTGGAACTTTCTACGATTTGACGAGAGCAGCTCTCGTCTCACGTGGTAGCTGCTACGTCCGACGAGGATGCTCTGGTCAGACGACCGTGGTGGCCTGGTCGGTCGTAAGTTTCCCCGTCTTTTGACATACGTGAGGGCGAGCCACGTTCCTGATTCGACTCGAATCAGCAACCGCGCGGCCTTGGCCGCACCCACAACATTCCCGACCCACGTGGGCTACTCGTTTCTACTCGCGCCATGCGAGAGTACCCCCCCGACTGGCCGTAATTTCATTAAAGTTTTGCGTATTATGCCATTACGTTTTACGTAATCGGTTGCCAACTACCAATATACCTTCGTTTACAACAGACGGGAGCTGACGGGAGCAATATACGTGAATGTGTGAACCCACCATAAGGATCTAAGATGGGTGACCCTGGTACGACTTACAGAAGTTGATTTCCCATTGAAACCTATGTTAATTAGTGCCCACGTACACGTGGAAGGGGGCTAGTACGACCTAGGCACAAATACTGGGAGTGTACTGTAACTGTAGTTTGATTTTGTTGGAGAGTGCTTGTATGCCTTATGGTCCTAGGTATGTTGCTTATGTTGTCTGGACCAAAGGTGGGTGAGTGCTTGAGATTGTTGATGATGTGCTTTGCTTGGTTGTTGGTGAAGGGTGCATAGTCAGGGTCTGTGGGGAATTGTTATCTTACGTCGGATGACAAGTCAGTCGTTTTGATGGGGGTTTAGATGGCTTACATGAGAGAAGTGATTAATAGGAGTGTTTTGCTTGTTGATGTTGTGGGGGAGAGTTCTGGGGAGCAAAATGTTATATCTGGAGATTAAGTATAATGTACGGTAACTACATACAGTGGTCCCTCGCGTTTAGCGGGTTTCAGCTTGGCGAAATACAGTATTGTCGATAGGTTGGATATGGTACCAGAATCCGAATTTGGCGCTTCAAATACACTTTTGGCGAGAATGCTGACGTCACGGAATGGCGTCGGCCCAGCATGCGCCGCCCGCAAGCTAGTCTCACCAGGCCTAACTCTAAATAATTCATGGTAAATCTGTTCTCTATTAGCTATTGTCTTTTTTATTGCAGTTAATGTTTCATGTAGGCTACAGTAGAGCGCCGTATTGAGAGTTACTCTTAGGCCGAGGCTAGGCTATAGATAGGCTTAGGCCTACTCACAAAACCCTAACCGAGCTGCTTGGATAGCGAGAATATCCCAGGTATATTTCATAAACGTATATTAACAGAGTAATCTTGACCAAACCTATTTGTGAACCACATATCTCTTGTGTTTTGCTTTGTTTATTGTGCTGAACAGTCCGCGACACACAAACACACACGCGCGCATCAGCTGACTCAGGGGCCCAATCGATCAATATAATTAATCAAAGAAGTGACCACGGATCCAAAACCAATTTCATTATTTTGCTCAATCGAAAAGCAGTTGGTATAGAAAATTCTAGTCTTCACCATTCACAAGGTAAAAGTGATTTATGCCTCCTGATATATATCTAAGCTAGGTTAGACCATTTCTTGGTCTGGCTAGCTAGTGACTTAGCAACTTGTTGCTAAGGTTATGTGGTTATTCCTTATCAATAAGACTATTCACAAGATAACTATGAATTCTGCTGCCTGATATACATCTAACCTAGGTTAGATCAATTCTGTGTGGAGATATATAGGCTAGGCCTATGTCTTCTAGCAAAAACAGAGTAAGCAGACGGCGCCGAGTGTATCGACAATGCGCATGGCGGGCGGTTTGAAAAGGCCCAAAAGGGTGAACTCGGGCCTCGTCAAAGACTAATGGATAATTTTCCCATTTAAAGTACTATTGGCGAAATTCACTTTTGGCGATGGTTTGGCGAGACTAATGAAATCGCTAAATGAGAGGGACCACTGTAATGTGAAGTTAAACCTATGATGCTCACGGACGCGAATAGGATGATTTGGATTTTGCCAAGTGGTCAGTCATGCGAATTGTATTTCTAAACTTTTAGAAATTCTGTAAGGGGGGAGGGGGGGATAAAATAAAATAAACAAAAATATATAAATAAATCATAAAATAAAAATGCAAACCAAGTCAAATTTTGGATGTCCTTTAACCCTTAAAGAGCGGCGGGGCACTTAAGTCCGCCTCAAATTTGCAGCAAGTTAGGAGCATTATTAAGGCTTTTAAAGGGTTAAAATCGAGTGCAAATGGCCGGGAGCGCAGCGGGCCAGACAGCCGACTCCCAGGGCTTACCGCCGCCCATTAACTCATGTTCCCTGTGTTCTCGAGAGGCCGGCAGTGTAGCCAGTAGTGAGCATAGCTGGGAAAAATATGCCGCCATACGCTAAACTCCCATGTTACTGGTATCACTGTATGAGAACCACAAGTGCTACGTAGCTCGTTCTGGTCTCATTTTGAAGCTTTTAGCGCCTAGTTGTTTGCTGAATAAATTTCTGTTCATGCAGATACTTGATTTATCATTCAGGAGGGCCTGAATATGCCCAAATAAGCCCAAAACCCCCTGCTAGACAAGGGAAACTATTGGTAAAGCTGTGAGACCAGTGAGTTTGAGACATCTCACCAGTGTTTCATGGACAGTGGGACAGCGAGGTACGCTGCGCGGGGCTTTAACCCATGGAGCTCGCCAATGTTCTTATTTTCGCAACACTTGCATCCGGGGTTTTTCGTAATTTTGTTTATTTTTATATATTCATACAGTATCTCCGCAATGAAATAGCTTAACCTAGGTAAATAATATATCAAATGCAACACTCATGGTTATCTTGAGAATGGTGAAGAGTAGAACACTCTACACTAAGTGGTTCTGTTTTATGGTGAAAATAAGATTAGTTTTGGCGTGTATCCAAGTGAATAACCTATTCAATTCTCCACAATAAAATTGCCTAACCTAGGTCAATTATATATCAGAATGCAGCACTCACGGTTATTTTGAGAATGATGAAGACTAAAACACTACATAAAGTGGTTCTGGATTGATGGTGAAAATGAGAAGGTAGTTTTGGCTTACGTATCATGTTTTCGTTCGAACGTTCAGCTGGCATTATAAGCACACGACTTCAGCTTGTAAAGACTCATGCAAACATTGATTATAGATTATTTTTTACTGATTATTGATTTACACAGCGATTTTGATGAGCTGTTTTGTCTTTTTACTGTGTTCGTCCAAGTATTGGTTTGTTAATTTTGCAAGTTTTATATTATAATTATTTCACCATTGTAACCATTCTTATGTAACTGTACACTGCTTGCATCCATAGGTTCAGACACTATTGGAATATACTGATCGTCTGTGCTTGCAATGTTACCAGATAATCAAACACAGTTGAGTGGGTTTTGTTTATGTTTCGGGTCAGGCCCGCCTGACACACACTAACCTAACTTGTGCCAGTATTAACCCCTCCAACTCGGCTGTCCTCTTACGCTCCATACCCCCAGAATCGGCCCATATCGGGCCTTATGGCCTTAACCCGTGGAGCCCCGGCTAGTTTTGTAATGTTTGTTCACCAGAACCCGGCCGGTTTTCAAAAAATGGTTTTATTCCAGAAACAATAGCGAATGGGTTAGGAATGAAGGAAAAACCACGAAAAACCGCTCAAAAAGCTTAAAAAATGGTCCTACAGAGTCCCCGAAAACGTATTTTACAAGAGTAAAAAATTGAAGGCAATTACCCCAAAAAAACCAGGTTATTGCGCGCTCACGCGCACGCACGTGGACTTTGAGAGTTTTCAACCATCGGCATGGTTGCGTGGGATACGTACACAGTTCCCATACAAATCTGAGCCCTCTTGAGTGGCTACACCTGAGGTTACGGTCGGCGCAATTAGGGTGACGCGCCAGGCGCGTCTCTGGGGCTGTGCGTTACATACATCGCCGACGCGTCAGACGCGTCGCTGGGGCTGTACGGGTTAATAGCTTAGCAATGGTAATAGGTAGAAAGATCAGGGTAAGCGTGGTGGGCTGGATTTATCAGAGTGAGGGGTGGTGTCCTCTACTTCCCATACTTTACCTTTTTCATCATTCTTATTTCTATCTTTCTTCCTGAGAGTGGTGAAAGCAGTGGGGCCATAATGGTGTGCCCCAAAGTTTCCTAGTGTCTTACTCTCACAGCCCACTGGCACAAGTTGGCCTTTCTCTCTGGCGTAGGGATGCAGCGACCCCACCGCCCGCCACTTCGGTGGTGCAGTCAGCCTCTGTAGCAGCTACGGTGATTTCTTGTTACTGCCTTATTGTAGCACGGTTAAGGCTGGTGTGGTGCGATTTCGCAGGGGGACTTTATTTGGTTCTGCTGAGACACTGTTAGCGCTATACCAACATTAGCCACAGTAATAACATGATGGGGCATTGTTGTGGCAAGACTTTGTTGTACTGTGCTGCAGTAAAGACTGTAGCCACCGTGTTATGATTGCTGTGCACTATGTGATTGTACCATGGAAGCCCCATTCACTGTGGACGGTTGTGGTCTTTAACCCTTGGAATCCGGGAGGCCTCATATGAGGCAAAATGCGCGGCTAAAAAGTCGCCGATATAATCATCAGAACTCGGCAACCACGCAACGTAGCGATGTCATCTCAACGGCAGTCTACAGACAAGAAAACGTTCTACAATTTGCAAAAAAAATTGACTGCTCTAGGTGGTCTCAATCAGTAGCTACTGAATTATGAAGTTTGAAAATACCAAACTTCATATGAGGCCCCCCGGATCCCAAGGGTTAAACCCGTATGTATGTATTAAAATGTAAAACTTGCAAACTAAACAAACCAAAACTGGGACAAAGACAATATAAAGTCAAATTAACTTACCAAAATCGCTATGTGTATCAGGTTAATGGGACAATGGAGTTGTTGCTGTTGTTATGGTCCTGGCATTGACCGGACTTCGCTATGTCATCTGGTTGTTGTGTTGTGAGGTTGTGAAAATTTAGAGCGCTTGAGTATAAGAGGACACCCGATTTTCGCGGTGAAAGTTCGGTGTGGAGTATTATGTTTTTTACACCAACCCAACTTCACATCTAAACTCAATTAATGAATCAACAAATACATGTGGCACTCCGAGGACTCGAACCTAGGATACTTCCATCGAAATTCTGCGCACTATGCACACCTGAGTTTGAAGGGTTAATAGCTCTGCAATATTGTTTGGTGCCCAGGCAGTCATCTTGGCTGGGCGATTAAAACTCACCATGTCCGCCAGGTTGACCATCCAAGCTTCATGGGTTAAACATGGCGGATTATTGAATTTGGATAACTGGCCGAGTGTTTCGTGTATGTAAAATAGTTTATGATAGTGTGGTGTATTATACAAGTGATTTAATTTGTTTTCATAAATATATACTGTATATATATATAGTGTATAGTGCAGTGGGACAGTGGGGGCATGTCTGTGAGCCTGGAGGCAGTTTCTGCCATGATCATCCCTTTTTGGGGTGCTTCCTCTGGAAGCAAGGTTATATTACATACAAATATTGCGGTAATTCTGTTTATGAAATTCAAGAAAATTTAATTGTTGATAACTTGATTAATGAACATACTAATACAAATATAACCTTTGATATTAAACTTTCTGATAAGAATAAATGCATTGCTAAATTACACATGTTACCCAAATTTCATAAAAGACCTTATAAATATCGCTTTATTGCCGGAGCAAAATTTGCTACCACTAAAACTTTGTCAAAACAAGTCGTACATTGCTTAACCCTCCAGCCCCGGCTATTATATTATATAATTTCCCCGAGACCCGGGGGTTTTGGCCGAAAAACGTCTACGCCTAGGCTACCATATCTTTGTTATTCTGACTGCTTCCGCATTCCCGCGCATCCCCAAGCGTAGATGTGTTTCTTACCTGTAGAATGGCGTTAAGTAGAGCTCTCTAAGTCAACTGGTTCAGTTGTGATGACGATTTCATTGGAGATAACTTTATGGCAAAAACAGCCACTTTACACTACTTTTCGATATTTAACAATAACATACAGGCACACACGAAAGCGACGCACTCCTTCTTGTGGCCGGAGATGCGGGGCGTCGGTCCGGCCGGCTGTTGTTTACATGCGTCGGTGGTGCCGCTAGAAGAGCGGCGAACACATCCATCCAAAGGTAAAGGACCGACGCCTCGCACACCAAGCTCACAGGCTTTCAAGCACTGGGTGTTTAAGAGCCCTTCCGGGTAGCTCGGCTGTGTTTTTTATGGGTGTTTAAGAGCCCTTCCGGGTCTGAGGGGTTAAAATACATTAAAAGTACTCCTTTACCTTACCTTTACCTTTGGATGTGTTCGCCGTTCCTCTAGCGGCACCAAGGAGCGCGACGCCCCTCGTTATGGGTGGTGATTGGGTGCAGTAGACTGTTTGAAGCGACAGCTCGTTCCCTTGCGAGGATGGGCTCGTCTGGCACTTTTTGCAGTTCGACATCTAGGGCTCTCTTGAAGTTGTCTAACGAGATGTCCCTCATGTCTCTTACTCGCCGTGGGAGTTTGTTGAAGAGACGTGGGCCTCTGTGTGATAACCAGCCCTCTCGCAGAGAGCCCATAGCACCCCTGTTATTCGTCCGGGGGATTTTGCATTCCCAGCCTCTCCTATCACTGAATTTCATGACTATCGGAGTATGTAGGTATGGTACTAAACCCTCTGCGATTTTCCATGTGTATATTATTAGGTAACGTTCTCTTCTACGTTCCAGTGAGTACAGATTCAGTGCTCTTAAACGCTCCCAATAGTGTAGATGTTTTATCGAACTTATATGCGAAGTGAAATTTCTTTGTACACTCTCTACGTCATTTATTTCACCTGCTTTGTATGGGGATGTTAATACGCTACAGTATTCAAGCCGCGGTAGCACTAGAGATTTGAAGAGCGTTATCATAGGCAATTCACCGCGTGTTTTAAAAGTACTGTACGCAGAATCCAACCCGTTAAGACGTTTCGCAGCCGCCACTTTGACCTGGTTATGTACTTTGAAACCCATATTTTCAGACATTAATACCCCAAGGTCTTTCACACTGTCTTTCCGTTCTATTATGTGGTTAGATTCTGTTAAGTAATTTATAAACGATATTGTGATACCATCAAGAATAGAACTGGCATTAACTATTATTGGAGTGTTGACAAATCAGTAGAAGTTATTGATAAACTTAATACCATGCGGAAAGTTACCTCAGTACATAGCTTCGACTTTTCAACTTTGTATACCAATTTGCCTTTAGATTTAGTATTTTCAGAACTTTGCTTTATCATAGATTTGCATTTTGACAGATTTGAAAGTAGTCGTAATCGATACATAAATGTTAATTCATATTTTAATAATGCGTCGCTTAGCTTTGATCCCACTAGTTCAGTATATTTTGATAGAACTAAACTTAAAGATGCCCTTAAATTCCTCCTTTTCAATACTTATGTTAGATTCGGGCCCTACATTTTCAAACAAATATTAGGAATTCCTATGGGTGGAAATGTTAGCCCTTTAATTGGAGACTTATTCTGGCTTGCTTTAGAATTTAAATTTTATGAAAAACTTAGTTGACAGTAGCAAGAAAAATAACATCCCAGAAAAATTAGCACTTCTAAATTGTTAAGTAATAATAGTAGATATATTGATGATATTCTTGTTTGTAATATGTTAAATTTTAATCAAGTCGCTAAACAAATTTATCCAAATTCCATCCCCCTCACACAAGGTAACGTAAATGATGACGTTGAAAATTTTCTTGATATAAATATACAGATTGTTAATGAACACTGGACACTTAAAATATACCACAAAGTTGATGATTTTAATTTTAACGTAATAAACTTTCCTTTCCCTAATAGTAGTATTGATAGCAAAATAACTTATAATTGTTTTTATTACCAGCCAATAAGATTTTGTAAAATTTGTACCAGAGTAGAAGACTTTTGGGATAGAGCTAGGTTACTATACAGACTCTTAGTAGACAGAGGTTTTGTTGCAAGTAAATTGTTGCATAAATTTAATCTTTTTCTCTATCTATCTATCTATTGCCTGACGCCGTGATCCCCGAAGGGGTGGCCACGAACCAACCGCCCCCATGCACCTCTGTCCCCAGTCAGTCGACGCCCCTCCCCCCAACCAGCACCACCTTCGTTCATGTACTTCCTCACTCCATCCTTCCACCTCATATTCGGTCTACCTCTCCCCCTCTGTCCCTCCACCTCGCTCTCATACACCCTCTTAGTCATTCTCTCGCTTTCCATACGTTCCATATGGCCGAACCATCTCAAGTTGTTCCTTTTCACACTTTCCAGCACATCTACCTCCACACCACACCTCCTTCTTACTTCCTCATTAGTCTGTCTATCCCTCCATGTAACTCCGCACGCACTCCTTAAGTAATTCATTTCCACTGCTCTCACTCTTGGTCTGAGTCTCTCAACCAACGTCCATGCTTCGCTTCCGTAAGTCAGTGTCGGGATTACCACACTGTCATGCAAGGACTTCTTCACTTCCATACTGACCACCCTATTTCTTGTTACTGCTTTTAGCGTTCCTACAACCCTCTTCCCCTGTTGTACCCTCTCCCGCACCTCTTCATCCATAGTCCCATCTTTACTCAACACACTGCCCAGATACTTAAAAGAGTTGACGATCTCCATAGCCTGACCGTTCAGCTTCACCTCACACTCTGTGACTTCACCCCTTTCGAAGACCATAACCTTGCTCTTCCCCGTATTTACCTTCAAATTCCGTTTTTCGCACACTGTTCCAAACTCATTTACCAGACCCTGCAACTCCCATTCATTATCACTCATCAGAACTGTATCATCCGCAAACAGCAGTATAGGTAGCTTCCACTCAATTCCCTCCCTTTTCAGCGATACACCAACATCCACTGCTCTTGATAGTATTTCTTTCATAACTCCATCCATATATACAGTAAACAACCACGGGGACATCACACACCCCTGTTTCAAACCAACATTCAGGTCAAAGAACTCGCTCTGCTCACTCTCCACACGTACTGCCGCCTTTGCACCCTCATACATGCTCTTCACTGCTTTCAGCAACTTGCCCTCTACTCCGTATATTCTAAGTACTTTCCACAAACCTTCTCTATCCACTCTGTCATAGGCCTTCTCCAAGTCCATAAAGGCAACATACACCTTTTGTTTCTTCTCCAGATACTTCTCCACAACACAATTCAGGGTAAAAATCTGATCTACACATCCTCTTCCCTTCCTAAAACCTCCCTGCTCGTCGCCTATCCATTTCTCCGTTCTCACTCTCACTCTCTCAATCACTACCCTACTGTATACCTTCCCTACTACGCTTAGAAGACATATTCCTCGGTGGTTACCACACACTCCTCTTTCCCCTTTGCCCTTATATAGGGGGACTATTATGCCAGTCTTCCAGTCATCGGGTGCACTCCCCTTCTCCCATGCTAGTTTGCACATTTTCCATACCCATTCTATCACTATCTCACCACCATACCTCAACATTTCCCCACACACTCCATCTGTTCCTGGTGCTTTCCCCAACTTCACTCTTTTCATGGCTTCCCACACTTCTGACCTCCTGATCCCCACCTCCTCCTCCACTACTTCTTTTCTTCTCCCTCCCATACCATATCCAGCTATGTTTGCTGGCTCTTCATTCCTTTCATTTAGCAACTCACTGAAGTACTCCCTCCACCTTTCGACTCTCTCTTGCTTCTCGGCTAGCATTCTCCCATTCTTATCTTTCACACCCTTACTGTTTCCCTTGCTACCTTCCCTAACTTTCTTGACTTCTTTCCAGAACAGTTTCTTACTCTCCCTCCATTTTACACTCAGATTCCTTCCAAATTCCTCATCTACTCTTCTCTTACTTTCCTTCACTACTCTCTTCACCACCCTCTTACTCTCCACGTACCTCGCTCGTTTCTGTCTCTCGGAATCTTCATTCCCTCTGCTACCCAACCACTCTCTATATGCTTTCTTCTTTTCTTCCACAGCTATTCGTACCTCTTCTGTCCACCATGCTGTACCTTTCACTCCCCTCCCTCTTCTCCTCACTCCACACACCTCCTCACATGCTGCACAGATCTCATCCTTAAACACCTTGCTCATCTCCTCCACTTCCTCCATAACTTCCAGGTCGAACCCACCTAGTCGTCTTTCCACTGCTCTCCTGTACTCCTCCCTGATTTCCTCCTCCTGCAACCTCTCCACCCTCCTCACCATTCCACCCTCCTCTCGCCTCCCTCCCGCTCTCCTCACCCACTTCTTTTGTATCCTAACCTTAGCTACCACTACATAATGATCAGACAGACCCCCTCCAATACCCCTATACACCCTAGCATCCATCACAGATTTCTTCATTCGTTCATCCACACATACATAATCAATCAATGACTTTCGTTCCACCACTGTCTTATCCTTCATCGTCAACATCCGTTTCCACGTGTACCTGTGGATCATTCTGTGTCGGAAGAAGGTGTTGGCTATCCACAGCCTCCTCCCCACACATACGTCCACAAGTGCACTACCATTCCCATTCACCTCTGATGGTACCCCCCACCCTCCCACCACTCCCTCAACTTTCCTATCACCCACCTTACCATTCATATCCCCAATCAGAAATATTCTTTCGTTCTTGTCAAACTTCTCCAGGCACGCCTCCACATTCATCCAGAACTCCTCTTTCTTTCTTTCAAGTATATCCTCTGTCGGGGCATACACGCATACAATCACCCACGTTTGTATTCCTACTTTCATTCTCACCCACACAATCCTTGAACCCACAGACCCATACTCTCTTACACATTCCTTCCATTTGCTACTTACAAACAAACATGCACCTTCTCTCGCTGTTCCTTCACTCACTCCAGCACACACACCCATTCCACACTCCCACTCTCTCACATCTGAACCTTTCCATTTGGTCTCTGTCATTCCACATACATCCAGCCTGGCATTCACTAACACTTCCAGAACCTCTCTCTCTTTTGTGCCATCATTCATGCCACTAACATTCCACGTAGCCATTCTCAGAATGTCCGAAGGCATGCCCTTAGTCGGTCGTGGTTCGTCAACGTTGGTTCCGTCCGCATCCGAGGCTGTTCGTTCGTTTTTCCTTGCTTCGATATTTTTTCCGGGTGGGGGTCGCAAGCCCACCGACCCAACCTCTTTAGTCGCCTCTTACGACACGCAGAAGGCACGTGGGGCATATTCTATTCCCTAACCCCCAGGGGGGGTTAATCTTTTTAAGGTCAATTATTGTGACTATTTTAAAATTTGATATCAATAATTTTAATCAAGCATTATTAACTTGAAGCTTCGTTTAAAGCCTCTGCTTACTTTTTGTCTGTTTATATTAATTGTTTATCATTTTCTATTGTTATTATTATTATTTTTTATAATTGATTGTAATTGTTAAAAGAGTACTCTTTTGTTAAAATCTATTGTGCCTTCTTCAAATTTTAAAATATTTATATTTATTATATTACATATAATCATTGTCGATATGATTAATTGCTTGCTTTTGCGATTTCCTTAGTTTATTTGTACAATAAATGACGGTTATTTGTAGGGTAGTAATTGTTAGGGGTCACTTGAAGCATGCTATGCTTACCTACCCGATAGCACTATCGTTAGTGAGTTATATTTGTATTTTGTACTATTGTTATTATCTTGTCAAGTTGCAAATTTGATTCTAATATAACATTTGACACTAATGTAGTTTCTTTATTCATGCAGAGTTTAGTAAAATTTACCAGAACGTCCCCGACTTCCCAAATTGACTAATTCCTTGAACGTGACTACAGTGCGTTGGTATGTGTGCGATTAGTTTGCTTGGGAACCGGATTAACTTACTCATGTAGTGATGTACGCCCTATGTGGTGGATTGAGTTCTTTTATTTATAAATAATTATTTTTACTTAACCCTCTCACCACGGATGGGCTCTTAAACACCCATAAAAAAGCATATACCAGGTACCCGGAAGGACTCTTGAACACCCCTGTAGTTGAAAGCCTGTGAGCTCCGTGTGCGAGGCGTCGGTCCGACGCATGTAAACAACAGCCGGCTGGACCGACGCCCCGCATCTCCGGCCACAAGAAGGAGAGCGTCGCTTGTTCGTGTGTGCCTGTATGTTGTTGTTAAGTATCGAAAAGTGGTGTAAAGTGGCTGTTTTGGCCATAAAGTTATCTCCAATGAAATCATCATCACAGCTCAACCAGTTGACTTAGAGAGCTCTACTTAATGCCATTCTACAGGTAAATAACACAGCTACGCTTGGGGATGCGCGGGAATGCGGGAATAAGTCTGATTAACGAATATACGGTAGCCTAGCCTAGACGTTTTTCGGCCAAAACACCCGGGTTTCGAGGAATATATATATAATACATAGCCGGTGCTGGAGGGTTAAGCGTTGTTTCCTCATAGCGATTTTGATTCGTTGTTTTGTCTTTTTACTGTGTTCGTATACGTTTTGGTTTGTTTATTTTGCAAGTTTTACATTATAATTTTGTACGATGTATATGTAATACGAGTACTGTATATTCTATAAACCGATTTAATTTGTAAACCATTACGTGAGTGGTTATTCGTATTTGAAGAAAGCGCATTTATATACAGTATATTCATAGAAAAAAAAATTAGGCATAGGAAGTTTGTTGTTCTTTCATTCTCGTTCCCAGGCAATGAGCTATACATACAACAATAATTCATACCTATAAACATAACTACAGTAAACCCTCGCCATCTCGGACCTCTAGAGGTCGGAAACCCGTACTAGCCGGACTGGCTACGGTCTCTCGGACATGTACTTCCGTATTTCGGACATTTCCGTCATCGTTCCGACAGTGTCCGACGTTGTCGGATGACGCCCTCACGTCACCGGGCAATAAGGGTGAATATCCGACAAACAGAAGGGACGTCCGACCACATCTACATCCGGGGCAAATTTTCGTTGCGTGAACTATTAGTTATATGGGATTAATTAGGTTAGGTCCGAACCATCAGGCATATACCCCTATAATGTTCGTAAACACCAAATAAAAGTCATAATAAATTGTTATAATTAATAAATGATATACAGTAAACCCCCGCTAACTATAAGGGTCGTATTTGTCATTAACCCTTCCTCCCCGGGTGTCATTTTAATATGACACCACGAAATAAGGGCTGGTGCCCGGGTGTCCTTTCAGGAAATAGTAAACTTGAAAGCCTATTCAGCTTGGTCTGAACGCCGTGCGTCCGACGCATGTAAGCAAAGCCGATCGTTGCGTCACCGCACCTCCGAAAACAAGAAGGAGAAGACTCTTTTGTTATTGTATGTCTGTATGTCGTTGTTTCAGTAGTGAAAAGATCGTCATATTGCTAACATCGCCTGAAAATGCTCTCCACTTAAATCGTCATCACAACTGAACCAGTTGACTTATTGAGCTCTATTCAACGCCAGTCTACAGATTGGAAACCGCACTACATTTATAGATGCGTGGGAAATTTCTAGTAGTTAAAATTAACCAAAATACGGTAGCCTAGGCCTAGACGTTTTTCGGCCAGATCGCCCGGATACGCCGCACTGTCATTAGGAGAGCTAGCCCGGGCCAGGATGGTTAATATGATAAATTTCACATGAAAAAAAAAACAAAAAAAAATATCCCCGCGCTGTAGGCCTAATCCCTCCCCTCTCAAAAGAACAAGTTGACGATATGCAACACAATCTAGATAAGTTGTCATGTTGGGCCCAAATTTGGCAAATGAGTTTCAATGCGGATAAATGTAAAGTACTACATATCGGATACCAAAATGAGAAAGCAAACTATTTGATGAATGGCACTCAGCTTAAGAATGTAATCAGAGAAACCGATCTGGTAGTAACAATATCGAGTAACCTAAAACCGAGCCAACAATGTTCAGAAGTTGTTAAGAAGGCAAACAAAATAATTGGCTTTATAGGCAGGTCATTTGAGCATAAATCCAAAGACGTTATCCTAACCCTTTACAATTCCTTAGTCCGCCCTCTTCTTGAATACTGCGTTCAATCCTGGTGCCCTTACTCTTCTTGAATACTGCGTTCAATCCTGGTGCCCTTATTACCAAAAAGATATAGACAAGCTAGAACGAGTTCAACGTAGAGTTACCAAAATGATACCTAGCCTAAAGAACAAACCATACGAGGAGCGTCTTAGAGAATTAAATCTATTTCCTTTAACCCAGCGCAGATTAAGAGGCAACTTAATTCAAGTGTTCAAAATCATCAAAGGCATCGACAATATGAACTGTAGTAAGTACTTCACTATCGACCAATCTAATTACACGCAGGGAAACGGTTGCAAAATTATTGGTAAATCTTTTAACTCACACGAAGCTAAGAATTTCTTCTTCAATCGAGTTGTCAACTTATGGAATGGGCTTCCCCGAGATGTCATGGACTGCAGCACCGTTGATTCATTTAAACTTCGCCTAGACAAATATCTCGCATCAAACCCGCGACTGACTGCGTTTGTAAATGAATAACTTTATTTTATCCTCCCCTCAGTTACTAACCCATCTGTCCCCTACTAACTTCCTAATCCTGCCACGGACATTAGTTCCCTTTCCAATGTTCCCTTACCCACTCTAAACCACTGTTTGGCACTTGATCCTCAGTGTTTTGGAGGACAAGCAGCCTAGAAGGGTCACTAGACCTGTTGTTGCTTGATTTCCTTTGTACTCCTTTGTACTCCCTGTCCCAAGCCTCAACTCCGACCCCGTTACTGTGATGATGTTGATAAGCCTATCTTATTTATTATTTATCTATGTGCTGGAAGGATATTATATTTTTCAATTCCATCACATTAGAAATTATTCAAAGATTACAAAAAGTCCAAATAAGACATAGTTATGGAAGCATGGACGTTGTTTGAGAGACTCAGACCAAGAGTGAGAGCAGTGGAAATTAATTACTTAAGGAGTGCGTGCGGAGTTACATGGAGGGATAGACAGACTAATGAGGAAGTAGGAAGGAGGTGTGGTGTGGAGGTAGATGTGCTGGAAAGTGTGAAAAGGAACAACTTGAGATGGTTCGGCCATATGGAACGTATGGAAAGCGAGAGAATGACTAAGAGGGTGTACGAGAGCGAGGTGGAGGGACAGAGAGGGAGAGGTAGACCGAATGAGAGGTGGAAGGATGGAGTGAGGAAGTACATGAACGAAGGAGGTGCTGGTTGGGGGAGGGGCGTCGACTGACTGGGGACAGAGGTGCATGGGGGCGGTTCGTTCGTGGCCACCCCTTCGGGGATCACGGCGTCGGGCAATAGATAGATAGATGTTAATGTATAAGGAAGTTAGGTAGATGAATTAGAGAGATAGATAGATAGAAAGAGAGTGTATATCGAGGGAACAAAACAAAACAAAAAATCTATCAAACGTAAATCTTCCGTCTCTGCTCGCACGGAGGGGAGGGTTGAAATATTTTGTTGACTATCTTATTTATTATTTATATATGTGCTGGAAGGATATTATATTTTTCAATTCCATCGCATTAGAAATTATTCAAAGATTACAAAAAGTCCAGATAAGACATAGTTATGTTAATGTATAAGGGAGTTAGGTAGATATGCATTAGAGAGATAGATAGATAGAAAGAGTGTATATCGAGGAACAAAAAAAAAACTAAAAATCTATCAAACGTAAATCTTCCGTCTCTGCTCGCACGGAGGGGAGGGTTGAAATATTTTGTTGACTATCTTAATTATTATTTATCATGTGCTGGAAGGATATTATATTTTTCAATGCCATCGCATTAGAAATTATTCAAAGATTACAAAAAGTCCAAATAAGACATAGTTATGTTAATGTATAAGGGAGTTAGGTAGATATGCATTAGAGAGATAGATAGATAGAAAGAGAGTTGCAGAGGGGGTGTGAGCGATTTTATGTGGAAAAAAGCTAAAAATACCCTGGCAAAAAACTTCCGAACCATCGGTAAATCTCGGTAAAAAAATTGTAAAGTCGAGCCAAAGTGTTTGTTGTGCGGGCAAGGGGTAGTATTATGCAACCTTCGTTAAAGTGAAAATTCGTTGCAAGAGTGTTCATTGTGCAGGGGTTTACTGTACTGTGTTTTGTATTACAGATTATAGGGTTCGAATAGGGTTGTCTTCGTTTTCTAGGTTGACGCGGACGTCTCTCTTGAGGTCGGATTTTTTCCGTAGTCTCCGATTTCATTGTTGTCTCGGACGGACACTGGTTAGGTCGGATTTTATCCTCTGTTAGGTCGGACACAAGCCGGACTCCGGACATCTCGGATTTTCGGTCATCTCGGACTGGGTCTCCCCCCCCCCAATTAGTCCGAGATAGCGAGGGTATACTGTATATCAAAATATACCGAAAATGATGTAAACTGCCTACCGCGCAGGAATACAGTACTTTTTTATATTATGTTCATATATACAAATATTAGTGACAGACAAATTCTGATATCACCATTGGAAATAGTGTGAAAAATACTTCTTAATTCATACAATAAAAAAAAATAGTCATTGCTCATATTATTACGAACATTTGGCGATATGAATTTCGAACAACACTTAACATTTTTTTTTACTATCATAATTCAATGTTTTAGGACTATATTCTATAATGTTCTTTGCTCTTTCTTTTGATAATACATTATAGTAAGCGCGATTATTCTGGGTTAAAACAGAGCTATAAACAATATTTTTGGTCATGGTGCCAGGTTTATGAGTGAGTGTTACTTTTCTCTATTTTATTCATAAAGAAAAAAAAACTATTGATAACAAAAATTATAATTTCAATATCAGAAAGAACTTGAACAAACTTCTTTTTCATATACAGTATAATAATCCTACTAGTATAAGGTAAGGTAAGTAGAGCAGATTAACCAGACCACTGAGCTCCATACGGAACTATCATAGGTCTGTCCTACTGGTATAGTCGTAACTGATATACTGTACAGTATTACGAAAATATGAGTTAAAGTCCGAAGAACGATGAAATATTTTATTGGGGACCAATTTTCACTATGATAATTTGATGCTTTGTGCTATTATTTTCAGCTATGCTATAATATAGGCTTGCCTTTTTCTTTTAATGTATAATACATTGCATGTAGAGGCGATTATTATGATTTAACACAGTGATAAAATAAGTTTTAGGGCAACGAAAGTTATTAACTTACTTACAGTAACTTACAGTATCTTACAGTAGATCCTCTGGAAAAAGGCAAACTAGGCCTGTGTATCCAGCTCAGTGCCAGTACTTGCACTGCTGCGGTCGTTCACGGTGTTGGCGGCGGCGGTAGCAGACGCAAAATGTTTACTATTCTGTATTTTTGCTTTGTAATCAAACTTCAAATCTTGTCTTCACCATGCTTTATCTTTATCTTTACGTCTGAGAGGGCTAAAGAGGCACATAGATTGACTTGCTCATGTAGTGATGAATATGTGATGAATTTTGAGCCTTTATTTCAAAATTATATTTTATTAAGCGTTATTTCCACATAGCTATTTTGATTAGTTCTTTTGCGTTTATCTTGTGTCGTCCCAGTTTTGGTTTGTTAATTTTGCAAGTTTTACATTATAATTATAAGTATCGGCAAAGAGATACATAAGGGCAGACTTGGTTGGTTCAAGCATGTAGTGAAGATGATCAAAACTAGGTGAAGAGTTGATCAAAACTAGGTGAAGAGTTGATCAAAATTAGGTGAAGAGTTGCAAGTCTGTAAACGTAGAGGGAACTGCACGGAGGGGTAGACCTAGACAAATTTAAGATCAAGTACTATAATCTGATATCAAATTTAAAAACTTCACGGGAGAGGGCCCAGTTCCTGAAATACTGTACTGCCATTATGAGCAGAGACTGCTACTGGATTTCTTATTTCTTCAAAGTGTGTGTATTTAAAGTATGTACAGTATAACCCTTACTGTACAGGCGACGTCTTTTTAATATTATTCTAGCTACAGTATATTTAGATAATTTTATGCAGCTTAAGAAGGATCTGTTGTAGTACAAAGGGTTAACTAGGATCTTTGGAAGCCTTTCAATTGATGGAGGTCCCTTTTTAACTGAATATAATCGTCTAATACTAAACAGCATAAAATTATAAAGCCGGCACTGGTACTGAATGGGATAATGTACTTCTAAACATACATCTAATATTGATTATAGAAAGTTAAAGATTGTGTATGCAGAAAATTAAATCAGAGAAGCATGGAAGGTATACTATGAACGATTGCTAAATGTAGAGTTTGAATGGGATAAGGAACATCGAAAAACCAATATCTGGGCCCCCTCCTTTGATAGCACCAGCTGTAGTGAGCGACGCAATCAATAAAATGAAGGACGATAAAGCTCCAGGTTGCTCTGACATTGTCGCTGAGATGATAAAAGCCTCAGGGGAGACTGGTGTAAACTTAGTCACTGAGTTAATAAACACCATTATTAAAGATGAGAAAATCCCAGAGGAATGCCTCAAAAGTGTAATAGTAAACATATACAAAGGAAAAGGGGATGCGCTAGATAGAGGAAATTATAGGCGCCTGAAAATGCTTGACCAAATCATGATGGTCTGTGAGAGAATCCTTGAGGGTTTGATCAGGCAAAGCATCTCTATTGATGATATGCAGTTTGGTTTTATGCCAGGACGGGGTACAACTGATGCTATCTTCATAGTCAGGCAGATACAGGAAAGATACTTACTAAAAGGCAGGGATCTATACTTTGTGTTTGTTGACCTGGAGAAGGCCTTTGATAGGGTGCCTAGAGATGTTGTGCAGTGGGCTATGATGAAACTTGGTGTGGAAGAGTGGCTGGTGCGTGAGATAATGAAGATGTATGAGGATTCGCGAAGTGCGGTGAGGGTGAAGGGTGTACTGAGTGATGAGTTCGCAGTCCGTGTTGGAGTCCATCAGGGTTCAGTGTTAAGCCCCTCCTATTTATTATGGTCTTGGAGGCACTGTCTAGAATTTTTAGAGGCGGACTCCCGTTGGAACCGTTTTATGCAGACGATTTAGTCCTAATAGCTGACAGTATGCAAGATGCTGAGGCCAAATTCAGAGAGTGGAGAGAGGGCATGGCGAGTCAATATTAACAAAACCAAGGTTATGCATTGTAGATTGAGACGAGGCAATGTGGAAAAGAGCGGTGCATACCCATGTTCAGTGTGTGGAAAGGGAGTGGGCGTTAACTCAATTCAATGTAGCATCTGTCGATGTTGGGTACACCATGGGAGTAAGCGCTGTAGTAGAATAAAGGGACCCCTGCCGAAGGATAAGTCAGAAATAGAGAAATTTGAGTGTGTAGTGTGCAAAGGCGAGCTTGTGTTAAGTGATGATCCTGTGGCTGTGAATTTTGGAAATGAGTCTTTGGAGCTGGTGAACAAGTTTTGTTATCTAGGAGATACCATCTCTGCCGGTGGTGGAGCCGAGGTTGCCACTGTTGCTAGAATTAGGTGTGGCTGGGGGAAGTTCAGAGAACTGATGCCAATCCTGACCATGAAAAGAATGCCTCTCCCCCTGAAGGGAAAGGTGTATGTCTCATGTGTTAGAAGTGCAATGACGTACTGTATGCCTCAGAAACATGGGCCGTTAAAGTAGAGGATGTCAACAGAATGGAGCGTAAGGAGATGAGAATGGTGAGATGGATGTGTGGGGCCAGGCTACAGGATAGAATAACAAATGTTGAGCTGAGGAGACGTTTAGGTATAAAGAGTATTAGCAAGGTGATGTGTACAAGTAGACTGGGATGGTAATGGACATGTGGAGAGAATGGATGAACAAAATTGGGTGAAAAAATGCAGGTCTGTGATTGTGGAGGGAGCTGCACCAAGGGGTGGACCGAGGAAGACCTGGGATCGGACTATACGCGCCGATCTCAAATCCAAGAACTTGACAAGTGAATCAGCCCTTAACAGGGTTGCCTGGAACGCCGCCATTAGGACAAGAGACTGAAACTGCACTTATGTGTGGAACACTCAGTCTTAAAATGTTATGTATGTATGTATGTACAGTAAACTTCCGTTAATCCGAAGGGCAGCGGACCGGCTCTCGTTCGGATTAGTGGATTTTTCGGATTATCGGACTTTACCCCTATGAACCTGTGTATGACGAAAACATTGAGACATTAGGCCACCCAAATGACACAATGGTGCACACCACACACATATCATATGTTCATGAAATCACTTCAAAAGTTTACCATTGTCATTGTAGCCTATTAACTACTTCAAAACATTCAGATTAATGGTCAAAGGAATCTGCTGATATAAAAGTCTTCTTCTTCTTCCGTCTACTAGCGAGTTTGTCTTGCTCTTGAAGATCAGATGTGGTTCGGGAAGTAATGCCTTAACAACGGCACTTCCCTGAGAGGTTCTTGTAATTTTCCTTTTGTGATTTTCCTTTTGTGACGTGCTCTGTTATATTATATTGTATTGAAAGCACCCTTGTCTTGTTGTCTTGAAAGCACCCTTGGGATGCTCGATCACTGAACTATAAATAGTAGCGTATCGGAACATCCAAAGGTGCGTTTTCAAGCTCAAGACTAATACGTCCAAAGGTGCGTTTTCAAGCTCAAGACTGAATGCGCTTGCAGAAAAATGCGGTGCAAAGCCAGTAGCGCATCGGAGCGTCCCAAGGATGCGTTCAGAGCAAAAAACAAAACTCTCTAGCAGACGATGTGGAAGAAGACGAAGGTGTTTACGATTATATATCAGTAGCTTCCTTTGACCATTAATCTGAATGTTTTGAAGTAGATAATAGGCTACAATGACAATGGGTAAACTTTTAAAGTGAATTCATGAACATATGATATGTGTTGTGCTCCATATGTGTCATTTGAGTCGCCTAATGCCAAAAAAAGGGGACTTTGGGACTTCTTGAAAGGTGCGTTTTCAAGCTCAAGACTGAATGCGCTTGCAGAAAATGCGGTGCAAGCCAGTACCGCATCGGAGCGTCGCAAGGATGCGTTCAAGAGCAAAAAACAAACTCTCTAGCAGACGATGTGGAAGAAGAAGAAGACGAAGGTGTTTACGATTATATCAGTAGCTTCCTTTGACCATTAATCTGAATGTTTTGAAGTAGATAATAGGCTACAATGACAATGGTAAACTTTTAAAGTGAATTCATGAACATATGATATGTGTGTGCTCCATTATGTGTCATTTGAGTGGCCTAATGCCTCAAAAAGGGGACTTTGGGACTTCTTGAAATTCGGACCATCGGGTGAATTCGGATTTGGCCTCAAATTGAAAAATTCGGACTATTGGGAGATTCGAATCATCGGTCGTCGGATTAACAGACTTTTACTGTATGTATGTATTCTACGAAGATAAAGCACTGCTTAACTTTGCCAAGCAAGCAAACTTTCCTAAACATTTAAAAGTCAGCATTGTTATTTTATTTCATAAATATTATTTTGGTAGGCTAAGCGTTATTTCCACATAGCGATTTTGATAAGTTATTTTACCTTTATCTTGTATCGTCCCAGTTTTGGTTTGTTTAGTTTGCAAGATATACATTTTAATTGTTATACGAACAGAAAACCTTGTCTTCCAAGTAACCTTGAAAATTAGATACTGTAATTATACCGTAAAATGGACTAACTTCAGACAGGGAGGTATACTTAGGACATTCTGCATAAAATGTAATGAGCTACAGTTATGTCAAAGTGGCTTGATAGTATGGAATAATACGCCATGTTTGTTTTTCCATAATATTGAGAGCTTTTCCTTAAACTATAACTTCCCAAATTGACTAATTCCTTGAACGGGACGATAGTGCGTTGTTACAGCTGAGCTCTGGAACTCTCTCCCAGAATCAGTCGTTCCCTCTTACTATGACTTAAATTGCTTCAAACTCTGTGTGTCCAGGCATTTTGGCTCGAACGTCCATTGATTTTGGCCCTGTCACTCTTTCAACTTTGGGGGAGGCACTCACTATAGGCAGTTCTGCCTTTGCCTCCCTCACTCACATAAAAAAAAAAAAAAAAAAAAAAAAAAAAAAAAAAAAAAAAAATTGCGATTAGTTTGCTTGGGAAACAGATTAACTTGCTCATGTAGTACTGGTAATGTACACCCTATGTGGTTGATTGTGTTCTTTTATTTATAAATTATTATTTTGCTTAAGCGTTTTTTCCACAGAGATTTTGATAAATATTTTGTCTTTTTACTGTGTTCGTCCAAGTTTTGGTTTGTTTATTTTGCAAGTTTATATTATAATTATTACATTGTATCAAGATGTTCAACGTTATGCCCTTGTACTAAGTTAGCCCATTTAACTGATACTGTAGTTTATGGGTAATGCGGTAAAGAACTTACCAAAAAGAATAAACTCCTTTTCCTGTCATCATCCTTCTTCCTGTCCTCAAGCCGCTCCAGCTCCTTCTGTTCCGTCCTGGTGAGGGGCTTGGTGGGGGTGGTGGTGGGGGTATTGATGGGGGTGGAGGTAGTGCTGCAGGTGGTGGTGGGGCGAGGGCTGGGGGATGAGGGAGTCACCCGGGAGGGACTGGCTACTGAGGTCGCCTGTCAATCAACAATAGTAATAGTTGTATGTATGTATGTACTGTATATACTCTGGCACATACCCCATTTATATATATACACTGTATATATATATATATATATACACAGTAGAACCCCGCCCATCCGGTGCTCTCAGATCCGGAAACCCAAGAGATCCGGACAGGCATTTCGATCCAGACTCATGTATCAGCCAACCAGACTTGTCTGGATGGCTTGGGAAAAATAAAAGTCAATCCGGAAACGAACGAGACGAATACAAGTTACCGCACGTATTGTTTACATCCAGTTAGATATCCAGATTTGTATGTTAGCCATCCGGATTTGTCTGGATGGCTGAAACCAAAGTCTGGTTGTGTAAGTTAAATATCTGGACTCCTGTTTCAGCCATCCGGATTTGTCTGGATGGCTGAAACCAAAGTCTGGTTGTTTAAGTTAGATATCCAGACTCATGTTTCAGCCATCCGGATTCGTCTGGATGCAGATCGGGACTTTTGGAAGATCCAGACAGGGTTCTCCCCCAATTAGTCTGGATGGGCGAGGTTTTACTGTATATATATATATATATACAGTAAACTCCCGCCCTTTTTGGAATTCCAAGACTTTCGGATTTGTCTGAAGGGCTGAGAAAATACCTCCGTCCTTTTCGGACTACAATTACCGTATATACCGGCATATAAGACACATTTCTAAGGCTTTAATAATCCCTCCAAAATCATGGGTGATCTTATACGACGAATATACTTTCAATTCAAGTTAATTTGGAGCGCCGAGATTCATCAGCTGATTTTCCGAGTGACCGAAATCGTCGAAATACGATAATTTAATCATAAGTACTGTACTATATATCTCTTATATACTTACCTTAATTCTTTATAATATTTCATAATAAACTTATATAAAACGAGTTGTAAATTCAAATGAAAAATCAGTGTACCGGTACGATTACCGAAACACGTGTGTTATTATTATTTGGCTATGTCGAGTGAGTGTGTGTACTCACCTAATTGTAGTATACAGGATTTGAGCCTAAGCTCGTGTTGTCCTGTCTCTCTCTCTCTACATTTATCCAATTTTGCTTTAAAAGTTTGGATATTTCTTGCTCCCACCACCTCCCCATCCAACTTATTCCAACAATCAATGCTTCTATACGGGAAGCTGAACTTTCTTACATCAGACTTACATACAACTTTCCTCAACTTACATTCATGACCCCTGGTTCTTCCCTCGTCCCTCACCACAAAATCTCCCTTGTCGATCTTCTCAAAACCTTTCACACACTTAAACATCATGATCATGTCACCTCTCTCTCTCCTCTCCCTCAGCGTTGGCAGCTTTAGCCTCTCCAATCTCTCCTCATATGGCAGGTCTCTAAGGCTAGCTATCATCTTAGTGGCAACTCTCTGAACTATTTCCATTTTTTTTTATGTGTGTATTAACCTATTTGTAGTTTACAGGAATTGAGCAGCGCTCGTGTTGTCCTGTCTTAGTTACTTTATAATCAATCCATTTTACTTAGACAAGTATCGTAATGGATATTCCCAGTTCCCAGTATTTTGGACTAACATATAACTTATGTTGCCCTATTTCCATATTTACTTTTATCCAACCTAGATTTGAACATGTTAATGTTCCTCGCTCTCACCACCTCCTCCTCCAAGTTGTTCCAAGTCTCTATACTCCTATATTCTTACAGTTTCTTACAGTAGATCCTCTGGAAAAAGGCAAACTATGCCTGTGTATCCAGCTCAGTACCAGTACTTGCACTGCTGCGGTCGTTCACGGTGTTGGCGGCGGCGGTAGCAGACGCAACATTTTTACCATTCTGTATTTTTGTTTTATAATCAAACTTCAAATCTTGTCTTCCCCATGCTTTATCAAGATTACTTTCAAACTCCCTTATTGATTCGGAATCTACTACATACTGGGGCAGTGCGTTCCACTCATTTACCACTCACAAAATGAGTTCTTTGCCTTCTCAAGCCTATTTCTTTCTTTGTAAATTTTCTTAGAGTGTCCTCTCGTTCTTGTTCCCTCCCGCATCAAGAATATACCTTCACACACATCCTCATCGTACTTTCCTGACACTATCTTAAAAGTCTCTATCATATCCCCTCTCTTTCTCCTATATGCCAGTGTCGGAAGCCCCAGTGTCCTCAACCTCTGCTCATAGCCCGCGTTCTTCAACGTTGGTACCAGCTTGCTAGCTCTCCTCTACACTTTCTCCACTGCTTCTATATCCTTTACCATATATGGAGCCCACACCTGGTTCGCATATTCCAGGTGCGGCCTAACCAGCGCTGTATAAAGATTCCTGAAGATTTCTTCGTCAAGTGACACAAATGTCCTCCTTATCAGCCCTACAATTCTATTGGCTTTGTTTATCTTTTCCGCTAAATGTTCTGAGAAATTTAACTTATTGTCTATCACTACTCCTATATCCTTTTCTGCATTCACTTCCTCCATCGCTTCATACATACTGTATCCTACCTTGTCTATCTTGCTGGTCCCAATCCGCATGTACTTGCATTTTTTTGGATGAAAAGGCATTAACCAATGCTCAGACCATCCCTTCATGCCCTATACATCTCCTTGAAGCAAACCCATATCTTCCTTACTCCTCACTCTTCTATACAGTTTAGTGTCATCCGCATACAGGTATACCTCACTTCCATTAGTTATAACTTCAGGCAAGTCGTTGATAAATATAACGAACAGCAGTGGTCCCAACACAGATTCCTGAGGTACCCCACTTGTAATTTCCCGCCACCCCGAGCCTATTCCATTCACCAGTACCCTCTGTCTCCGATCTTTCAGGAAGGCTTCTATCCACTATATGGGAAGCTGAATTTCTTTGTGTCCTTACGACATCTGCCCTTCCTCAGCTTAAACTCGTGCCCTCTTGTCCTTCCATTATCCCTCACGAATAGATCTTCCCTATCTACTCGTTCCAAACTTTTTACTCCCTTGAACATCGTTATTAAGTCGCCTCGTTCCCTTCTCTCTTTCAAGGTAGGCAGTTGTAATGTCTTAAGTCTTTCCTCATATGTCAACTCCTTCAATCTTGGGATCATCTTCGTTGCTATCCTTTGGACTTTCTCTAATTTGTTTATATGTTTTTTCAAATGTGGTGACCATATCACTGCTGCATATTCTAATCTTGGTCTTATCATAGTCATTATCAATTTTCTTAACATTTCTTCATCCAAATAGTTAAATGCCACTCTCATATTGGTTATTATTCCATATGCTCCTCCAATGATCATGTTAATATGCTTCTCCGGGGATAGATCATCTTGTATTATCACTCCAAGGTCCTTCTCATGCCGTGTTTTGCCGATTATTTCAATTCCTAATTTGTACTCCCAGCTTGGCCTTATCTCACTTGTTCCCACTTCCAAAACATGACACTTTTCTGCATTGAAACTAATTTTCCAGGTTTGTCTCAACTGTGCAACTCATGTGCAACTCATCTAGGTCCTTTTGAAGATCCTGACAACTTTCTATACAGGTGACATTCTTCATGATCTTAGCGTCATCCGCAAACATATTCATATGACTATTCAAGTTTTCTGGCATGTCGTTTACATAAAGTAGGAACATTATCGGACCCAACACTGATCCTTGTGGTACTCCGCTCGTCACACTCCTCCACTGTGAATATTCGTCTCGTATCGTGGTCCTCATTTCTCTTCCTATTAAAAAGTTTTCCATCCATTTTAACATCCTACCATGTACACCTCCAACAACCTGCAATTTCCACAATAACCTTTTGTGAGGCACCCTGTCAAAGGCCTTTTTCAGGTCCAGGTAAACACAGTCAACCCATCCCTTTCTCTCCTGTGTAACATCTACAACTCTGCTATAAAAGCTTAATAAATTAGATACACAAGATCTCCCTTCCCTGAATCCAAACTGTTTCTCACTCAGCACCCCCTGTCCCTCAATGAAGTGTGTCCACTTTTTCCTTCTAATTTTCTCACAAATTTTACAAACAATGCTGGTGAGGGACACCGGTCTGTAGTTAAGCGGATTTTCTCTGTCTCCTCCTTTGTAAATTGGTACTATGTTAGCTCTCTTCCATTCCACTGGCAGGTCTCCCTCATTCAGTGAAGATTTGATGATTTCATAGATTGGTTCCACTAACTCTTCCGCACATTCTTTGAGGATCCATCCAGCCACTCCATCTGGTCCCATTGATTTCCTCACGTCCAAATCCTGCATCAATTTCAGCACTTCACTTTTTGTCACTTTCATTTCAGGCATCTGTGGTGTTCTCATTTCTCTATCAGGTTCTATAAACTCCTCCTCTTTTACAAACACTGACTGAAGCTTTTCATTCATAACTTCACACAATTCTTTATTTTTCTCATAGCTGTTTGTTCCAACTCTTAGTCTGACAATACCTTCTTTTGTTTTTATTTTTCCATTTACAAATCTATAAAATAGTTTTGGCTCATTTTTGCACTTCTCTACAATATTCCTTTCATATTTATATTGTTCCTCGCGTCGTATCTTTACGTATTCATTTCTTTTCTCCTTGTACTTATTCCAGTTATTTTCACTATGTCTCTTCCGTGCTATATTCCAGGCTCGGTTTCTTCTATCCTGTGCCTTACTACATCTTATATTGAACCATTCTTTTTCCTTCTTTACCCCTGATTGGAACCTTGGGACATATTTATGTATCCCTCCTTCATATACTTTCAGGAAAAGTCTATATTTGTCTTGAACCATTTCCAGGCTTTCTAGTTCCTTCCAATTTATACTTTGGAAATAATGTTTCAATGATTTAAAATCAGTTTTAGCATAATTGTATCTATTTATTTTATGTCCTTCATTTCTCTCCTCATTTTTTCCCAAATCCATCTCCATTTCTATTATCTTGTGATCACTTTTTCCCAAGGGACAACGATAATTTATCTTTCTAACATCATGTGGATCACTGGTGAAGACTAGGTCTAGCCTGGATGGTTCATCCATCCCTCTGATTCGTGTGTTTTCTCTAACATGTTTTCTGTTACTAGATTCAGTAATTTACTGCCCCAAGATTCATAATTATTTCCCGCATCTAACCCTTCTCAATTGACTTCCTTACAATTGAAATAACCTGTTAATAATAATTTATTTCTCCTATTAAAAAGTATTTTTAGTGCATCTAGAGATTCCGTGATTAGTTGATCATATTTATCCCGCTTCCATGCTCTAGTTTGTGGTGGTATATAAGCCACTGCTATATCAGTTGCTTTGTTGTCCTTGTCTTTTATTGTCACTGCTATAATTTCTGATCTATTATTGCCTAGGTTAATCTCACTTGCTTCTATATTTTTGTCAGTCATTATTAACACTCCACCGCCCACTTTTCCTTCTCTATCTTTTCTCCACACATTGTACCCTTCCCATCCCAACACTCCCAATTCAGTACCACCTCTCAACTTTGTTTCTGCTAAGCACATAATATGTGGTTTATATTTCTCAATATAGTCATTCAATTCTAATTTCTTAGACAGCAAGCCATCCACATTACTATACATCAGCTTCATCTCCCCCCTTCTTACACCTTTCTTTTTTTCTCTTTCCCTAATATTCCCAGACTCTACTCCCCCCCCGCTTCCACTCCACCTTCTCTCCCTTGCTCCCCCGTGCTCTCCACCTGCCCTGTTCCTCTCACTTGTTCCTGGTTTACACCAGTCTCTCCCTCCTGTCCTTCGGTACTGGTACTCGCTTCCCCTGTCCGACCGTTCATCCCTAAGTTCTCTGTTTGCCCCTCCGTCTTCCTCTGTGTGCTTTTGATGAACCATTTCCTCTTCTTCGTTCCTACCAGTCTCCAATAAAAAAAATCCACTTCTTGTTCTGTTCTTTTGGCATTCAATTCCTTCACCTCATCCCTCAAACTTTTCATTTTGTTTCTTTCATCTAAGTCCAAGTCTTTTTCGATGTAAATATGCTTCAGACAATCCTTATCTATCAACCTCCATTTATTATTCATGATTTCCTCTACTATTCCTACTGTGCGAAACTGCACTTTCATTGGCCTAGACAGGCTAGACTCTTGTTTATATTTTCCAATTCTATGCATGTCTTCAATTTCATTCTCCCACTCTCTCACACCCTCGTCCACTACCTGTAGAATCTCCCTCACTCGGTCTCTCTCTATCCTACTTCTCTCCTCTCTCTTTACATTGTGTTTCTCCTTATCTCCTCTTATCACAATACATTTCTTTCTTCCAGCAGTCTCCCTCACTAGATTTTCCTTCTGTCTAATTATCTTAACTACATCCTTTTCAAAGTTACCTCCCTGCCTATGTATCTGTTGCTCCTTTACTATCTCCGAAAATTTCAAATTCCTTACCTCCTCGTTCTTTTGAAATTCATCCTTCTTTAATTCAACATCCTTCATATCTTTCTTCATCCTGTCCATTTCTTCCTGCATTTCGCTAATACAAACCCTTAACACGTAATTCTCATCCTTCAGAATACCAATTTGGTTTGCCATCCGTTTTTCTCCTCGTTCATAATCTAAGGTTTTTGTCTCCTGTTCCTCTAGCTTCCGCTCCAGTTGATTCAACCTCACCGCAAATGCAGATATTGCTACTCCCTCCTCTGAGAACCCTGAAATATCAAATCCCTCATGATCACGATCATAAGGGTCTCTGGTTACCCTGCTTGGGGGCAGGCTGAGCCGGTTCCTCCCACCGCTGGCCATACTGCCAGCTGGCCTTTGTTTACACCTGTTCGGCTCCACAAGTTTCGGTGGGAATATCCATTACTTTTTCTTTCTTACTCAAATCAAACTCAACTCTCACTTATTTTAACTAGGGAGTATATTCAATAATTGCATTTAAATTATAATTAATAAACAAAAGGACAACACATATGAACGCTACAAAAAAACCAAACCACCAAACAGGCGCTGGCTGAATCAGCTGTCTCAAGCACGTCCGCCCTCCACCACGGTCTGACTGTGTGTGTGTGTGTGTGTGTGTGTGTGTGTACTCACCCAATTGTACTCCCCTAATTGTAGTATACAGGATTTGAGCCTAAGCTCGTGTTGTCCTGTCTCTCTACATTTATCCAATTTTGCTTTAAAAGTTTGGATATTTCTTGCTCCCACTTATTCCAACAATCAATGCTTCTATACGGGAAGCTGAACTTTCTTGGATCAAACTTACATACAACTTTCCTCAACTTACATTCATGACCCCTGGTTCTTCCCTCGTCCCTCACCACAAAATCTCCCTTATCGATCTTCTCAAAACCTTTCACACACTTAAACATCATGATCATGTCACCTCTCTCTCAGCATTGGCAGCTTTAGCCTCTCCAATCTCTCCTCATATGGCAGGTCTCTAAGGCTAGCTATCATCTTAGTGGCAACTCTCTGAACTCTTTCCAGTTTTTTATTATGTTTTATAAGGTGTGGAGACCACACCACTGCTGCATACTCCAGTCTTGGTCGTATTATTGTCCCTATTATTTTTGCTAACATCTCTTCATCTAAATAATTCAGAACTATTCTCATGTTAGTCAACACTGCATAGGTTTCATCAGTTATTTTATTTATATGCTGTTCAGGTGACAAGCTATCTGCCATAACTACCCCTAGGTTTTACTAATTATTTCATCTCCTATTTTATATTCCCAAGAAGGTCTATATTTACTTTTTCCCATCTCAAGAACATGACACTTACTCGTGTTGAATTCCATTTTCCAAGTTTGACTCCACTCATATAATTTATCTAGGTCTCTCTGTAATTCTTCACAACTACTCCTACTTGTAATATGCTTCATTAATTTTGCATCATCAGCAAACATAGATATATATGAGCCTATTCCCATTTGAAGGTCGTTGATGAAAACCAAAAACATGATTGGAGCCAACACCAATCCTTGAGGCACTCCGCTTTCTACCCTTTTCCACGAGAACTTTCCTTTTATTACTGTTTGCATTTCCCTCCCAATTAAATAGTTTTCCATCCACTTTAATAATACTCCCTCAACCCGCCCCACAGTCCTGAGCTTCCACAACAATCTCTTATGAGGCACCTTATCAAATGCCTTCTTGAAATCTAAGTAAATACAATCTACCCACCCCTCCCTCCCTTGTACAATGTCAATTACCCTATCATAGTAACTCAACAAATTTGTAGTACACGAATGACCTTTTCTGAACCCGAACTGCTTGCTTGAAATTATTTCCCTCTCCTCCAACATACCCACCCATCTTTTTCTAATAATCTTTTCACAAAGCTTGCATATAACACTCGTTAAGGATACCGGTCGATAATTTAGCGGGTCTTCTTTATTTCCACTTTTATATATTGGAGTTGTTGTTCCCCAAGCTGCCTGGCCGAACAGCCCCAAGGCCCCGAGCAAGGCCAAGGCCATAACCGAGCGCCCCCACAGAACCCTCCATGCCGACCACAATAAAGCCTGGGTGACCGAAGCCACTCCATGGTGGGGAGCTGAGGAGGGTGCGGAAACGCCTGGGAAACCAAAGACCCACCCAGGGCCCTGTACACCTCAGCAATTATGAAGAGAAAGTTGAGGGGCAAAGGAAAAATGTGACGCTTTGGCTTCCAATCTTGGTAGATTGGGAGGTCAATCCACGGAAGAGATGCCGTCACTTGAAATCTAGAAAATATATAAGTAAAAGGAACAGTCAGACTAAGCTATGGGTATGGCAGAGATTGCTCAGTTCTCACTCTGATAGACCAGCCCATCACCACATGACTAGAACCCAATCCTCTCAGCATCAGCTAGGAAAGGCCCTAGAAAGCCGCCTTTGGCGGGGGGATAGCTCCCCTATTTCAACCCCTTTCGGGGTTGGGCACCCGCCCAAGTTATATATGCTTGTTTCCATTCTAAGGGAAGTTCCCCCTTGTTTAATGAGTGTTGAACAATATTAAAAATAGGTCTCACTAGTTGTTCAGAACATTCTCTTAATACCCATCCAGCAATGTTATCTGGGCCCATAGATTTTCTCACGTCCAATTCTTCCAACAATGATTTTAGTTCATCCTGGTTGACTTCTATCGACTCTAGTCCCTGTATCTCGTTCAATTCCACAACAGGTTCTACATAGTCATCCTCCTCCACAAACACGGATGTTAATGTATCATTCATAATTTCACACATACCCACTGTGTCTTCATATAACTGACCCTCTACCCTAAGCTTTGTTATTTTGTCCTTTAGTTTTGTTTTGCCGTTGATATAACTGTGTGTGTACTTACACTAGTTGTATTTGCGGGAGTGAGCATGCTCGTTAATTCCCGCCTCCTAAGATATGTTTGTCATACCGTGCTTTGAAACTATGCACTGATGGTGCAGACACTACTTCGGCTGGCAATTTGTTCCACCCACTAATCGAGTTGGTAGGAAATCTTTTACTTTTCAGATCAGATTTACTATTAGGCACTTTCAGTTTGTAGCTGTGACCTCTTGTTCTCTCACCTCCATCCCTCTCTACGAAGTTTTCTTGGTCGATTTTGTCAATACCTCTAACACATTTGTATATCTGAATTTGCTGTCCTCGTTTCCTTCTCTGTTCCAGTGTAGGTAGATTTAATCTCTCGAGCCTCTCTTGGTACTCCAAAATTTCCAAACCTGGGATCATCCTCGTAGCTGCTCTCCGCACCCTCTCAATTTTGTGGATATGTTTCTTCATGTGAGGGGACCACACTACAGATGCATATTCCATCCTGGGTCTTATTATTGCCGTTATTATTTGTTTCATGGTGTTTTCATTAAGACAATTGAAAGACATCCTGATATTTGCCAATAGTGCTAGTGATTCTCTCACTATCTTATTTACGTGGCTTTCTGGAGACATGTTATCCTTAAATTCTATCCCCAAGTCTTTTTCTTTTTCTGCTTTGGGAATCACTTCGTTTCCTAGTTTATAATCTTTTCTAAGTCTGTACTTGCTTTTACCCATTTCTAGAGTCTTACATTTCCCTGCATTGAACTCCATATTCCATTTGATGCTCCATTCATGGATCTTTTGCAAATCTGCTTGGAGTTCAAGGCAATCCTCCTGGGTTCTGATCGTTTTAAGCAGCTTAGCATCGTCCGCAAACATGCTCATGTAGCTTGTTAGTCCCTCAGGTAAGTCATTTACAAATATTAGAAACATGATTGGGGCTAGGACAGATCCTTGTGGTACTCCACTCATAATTTGAGTCCAGTTTGGCGATTTCCCCCTTACTGTTGTTCTCATCTGTCTTCCGCTAAGGTAGCTCTCCATCCATTTCAGCAGTTTGTCTCCTACTTTTCCCTCATGTTTTAATTTCCACAGCAATCTCTTGTGTGGAACTTTGTCAAATGCCTTTTTAAAGTCTAGGTAGGCACAGTCTACCCATCCTTCCCTCTGGTCCACTGTGTCTATTACTCTAGAGTAAAAACTCAACAAGTTGCTTACACATGATCTGCCTCCTCTGAATCCAAATTGTCGGTCAGTAATTAATCTTTTGGATTCCAGGTAGTTCACCCATTTGTCCCTTATTAATCCTTCCAGAATCTTCATGAGGATGCTCAATAGTGATACAGGTCTATAGTTCAGTGGTTTATCTCTGCTTCCTCCCTTAAATATAGGAATAATGTTTGCTCTTTTCCATTCTGTAGATACAGTACACTCCCTGTCCAATGATTTGGTCATTATATCATATAATGGTATACAGTACTCAGTTCCTTGGCATTTTCTTTAATAATCCAGCCTGATACTCCGTCCGGTCCGGCGGCTTTGTTTGGATCCACCTTACTCATTATGTCTATGAGCTCTGCTCTGTTAAATGTGACTTCCAGCATTTCCTCTGTACCTATCTCATTGGTTTCTGGTGCAATGAATTCTCCTTCTTTTGTAAATACTGATGCAAAATTTCTATTTAGTTCTTCCGCAATTTCTGTATCCTCTTCTATGATTCTGTTTTCACTTTTAATCTTTACGATTGTGGCTTTTATCTTCCTTTTGCCGTTTACAAACCTGAAAAACATTTTTGGATTCTTTTCATAGTTCTCCACTATCCCTTTCTCATGGTTTGCCTCTGACCTCCTCCTCATTTCTGTGTATTTGTTTCTCTCCTCTTTATACTTTTGCCTGTTATCTTCCGAATCCCAGTTTCTCATCTTTCTCCAGGCTTTGTTTTTTGCTTCCTGTGCTTGCCTACATTCGCGGTTAAACCATTCTTTGTGATTTCCTTTTTTTCTATTATTAATGTACTTTGGGACAAGAGTTTTTATACCAGTAACATAGATCTCCATGAATGCCTTGAGTTTTTTGTCTACCTCACTTTCAAATAACACCTGATCCCAATTTTGTGACTTGAAAAAATCCCGTAGTCCTGCGAAATCGGTTCTGGAATACATCCAGTGATTTTCCTTGTGTAGATTATGCTTCAATAGTAGGTCTATGTCGAGAACTGCATGGTCGCTTTTTCCTAGTGGGCATAGGTACTGAATACTTTGAACCTCCTCCTCCCTTCTTGTGAAGAGAAGGTCCAATCTAGCTGGTTGATCACTTCCCCTTACTCTTGTTGACTCTTTTACATGTTGGTATATAGAATTTTCCATGGCCATACTTAAAAATTCATAGCCCCAACTTTCCTCTCCTGTTCCGGGTTCAAGTTCTTCCCAATTCACTTCCTTGCAGTTTAAGTCCCCACACATGACTATTTCATCCTTTGAAGCTAAGATATTTTCTAGCACACTAATTGTTTCCTTACGCATTAGGCTATGCTCCTCCTTACTCCATGTCTTCGTCTTGGGAGGTACATACGCTACTATCACCACTATTTTTTCGTTTCCACCAATTTCTAGTGCTAAAACTTCTGCTGTTGAAGTTCCTAGTTTTATCTCAGACACAATCAAATCTTTCCTAGTAAGGATGCACACTCCACCTCCATGTCGAAATTTTCTGTCCCTCCTCCAAATCCTGTATTCAGACCATCCTAGCAGATTTATATCAAGTTCCTCTCTTAGTTTTGTCTCAGTGAGACATACTATTTCTGGTTTCTTAGTATTGAGTAAGTCTGTTAGTTCTAATTTCTTAGAGATTAGCCCATCGACATTGCTATATAGAATCCTTATACTTTCTAGTCCCCCATTACCTGCTCCAAGTGCCTTATCTGCGGCGGTCTGTTCCCTACCCTCTTTTTCTTTTAGTTTCTCTTTACCGAAAGTTTCATAATCTTCCCCTTTCTTACTCCGTAAAAAAACTTATTCTTTTCTTGTTCTGTCCTCTTGCTATTTTCCTCTTTGGCAGTTTTCCTTAGTTCAGCCTCCTTCTTTCTATCTTCTTCTGGTATGTCCCGCCTGATGTAGATTTTGTCCCTACCCTCTAACCCTTTTAGCCTAGATGCTACTGCCATGATTTCATCACATGTCCTTCTTGACTTAAATTCGATTTTTACCAGTCTATTGTATTCCTTTGTGTATTTTCCCAGCCTAAACATGTCTGATATTTCCTCCTTCCAGGTGTCCTCCTCATCCTTAATAGATTCCAGAATCTTGTTGATGCGACCTTCATCCTTCTCTTTTCGTTTTGTCCAGTCTAGTTCCTCCCTTTCTTCCACCCCTGATATTATGAGGCAGTTAGCCCTACGACTCTCTTCCTCTGTGTGTGTGTGTGTGTGTGTATTTACCTATTTGTAGTATACAGGAGTTGAGCTTTTTAGGCTCGTATTGTCCCGCTTCCCGAGTTACAATTATCTAACTTTGCCTTAAAAATATGAATGTTTTTGGCACACACCACTTCCTCTTCCAACTGATTCCACTTACTTATGCTTCTGTAAGGGAAACTATACTTTCTCACATCTTACTTACATCTTCCTTTCATTAGTTTATATCTATGCCCCCTAGTTCTACCATTATCTTTCACAATATAACCCTTCTTGTCCACCTTTTCGAGTCCTATCACACATTTGTACATCATAATCATATCGCCTCTCTCCCTCCTATCCATTAGAGATGGTAAATCTAATTTCTTTAATCTCTCCTCATATGGTAATTCTCTCAGTTCTGGTATCATCCTAGTTGCAGCTCTCTGAACCTTCTCCAACTTCTTTATATGCTTTTTTAGATGTGGTGCCCACACCACTGCCACATACTCCAGTCTTGGTCTCACCAGTGTTTTTATTATTTTCTCCAGCATCTCCTCGTTTATATAGTTAAAGGCTATTTTTATTCTGTTTAGCAGTCCATATGTTTCTCCCACTATCTTATTAATATGATTCTCAGGTGAAAGATCACTCCTAACAGTTATCCCTAAGTCCTTTTCTTTCTCTGATGGGTTAATAGTGTTTTCTCCTAACTTATATTCCATATGAGGCCTTCTTTTACTTACTCCCATTTCCACTACATGACATTTATTTGTGTTGAATTCCATTTTCCACTTCTTGCTCCATTGATCTATCCTATCCAAATCCCTCTGTAATTCCCTACCACTGTTTTCATCTTCTATACGCTTCATGATCTTGGCAGCATCTGCAAACATATTCATATATGCATTTATATCCTTTGGCATGTCGTTAATGTATATTAGAAACATTATGGGAGCCAGCACCGCTCCCTGCGGAACTCCACTTGTGACATCTTTCCACGTAGAAAATTTATCTCTGATAGTAGTCCTCATCTGTCTCCCTGAAAGATAGTCCTCCATCCAATTTAACAAACTACCCTGAATCCCTCCATACTCGTTTAATTTCCACTTCAGCCTGCTATGCGATACTCTGTCAAAATCTTTCTTCATGTCAATATATACGCAGTCCACCCATCCATCTCTCTCTTGTAATATGTCAACCACTCTGTCATAAAAACTGAGTAGATTTGTAACACATGAGGTACCCTCCCTGAATCCAAATTGCCTGTTAGATAGTAGATTATTCTTTTCCAAGTAAATCATCCATCATTTCTTAATTATTTTCTCACATATTTTGCACACTATACTAGTAAGTGACACAGGTCGATAATTCAATGGATGTTCCCTGTTCCCACCTTTATAAATCCGTACAATGTTGGCTCTCTTCCAGTCCATTGGTAATTTTCCCACTTCCAGAGAGTATTTCATTATCTCATATAAGGGTTTCACTAGTTCGTCAGCACATTCTTTCAAAATCCATCCCGCTACATTGTCAGGTCCCACTGCTTTTTTCACATCTAGTCCTTTCATTATTTCTACTAGCTACTCTGGGAAAAAATTAATCTCTCCCAGTTTATCACCAATTTCACCTACCGGTACTTCTTCAAAGTTATCACCTTTAGTATATACTGAGTGTAGTGTATTGTTCATAATTTCACACATATTCTGGTCGTCATCATAAGTGGTCCCTTCAACCTCACTATGCTATCCCTTACCTTCATTTTACTATTTATAAACCTATAGAACAGCTTAGGATCACTCTTACATTTTTTCACAATGTTCTTCTCATATTCTCTGGCTTCTTGTCTCCTGATTGTAGCATATACATTTCTTAATCTCTTGTATCTGTTCCAAGTTTCTCTATTACACCTTTTTCTAGCTGCCTTCCACGCTTGGTCTCTCTTTTCCTTGGCTTTCCTACATTTTTCATTAAACCAATCCTTTTCCTTCGCTGACCTAATACCTTGTTTAGGGACATATTTATTAACTCCTTCTTCAAATATTGTTTTAAATACTCCATACTTCTCGTCTACACTATTTCTCTGATGTATTTCACTCCAGTCAACATCTCTAAAGTATTGTCTCAGTGATTGGTAGTCTCCTTTTGCATAGTCAAACCTAGTTTCCTTGTGCTCCTCCCTCTCCTCCATAATGGAATAACCCAATAGGATTTCTATGTCCATTACAACGTGATCGCTCTTGCCTAAAGGTGGTAAGTATTTTATATCAGAAATTACATCTGGGTCTCTAGTAAACATTAGGTCCAATCTGGATGCTTCATCATTTCCCCTTCTTCTTGTATTTTCCTTTATATTTTGCACCAATAAATGTTCTGTTACCATATCCAGTAGCCTATACCCCCACGAGTTCACGTTGCTACCAGCTTCTCTCTGCTCCCAATCCACCTCTTTACAGTTGAAGTCCCCTACTATAATTAATTCATTGGTTCTACGAGTTAATTTTTCAATACAAATAATCATCTCATCTTTGATAAATTTGTATTCCTCCTCTTCCCAAGCCCCTGTGTAGGGCAGCATGTAGGCCACTACAATATCCGCCTTTTGATTGTCATCATCTGTCAATTCTACTGCTAATATTTCCGCTTTACTATTATTCAGATCAATCATTCTTGTTTTCAATTTATTATGTGTAAGAATTAGCACCCCTCCCCCCATCTTGTCTTCTCTATCCCTTCTCCAGATATTATAGTTGTTCCATCCCATTCCCTCCAAACTTATCCCTTTATTTAGTTTAGTTTCACATAGACACAATATGTTTTTTTTTTTTTTTTTTTTTTTTTTTTTTTCTATATTCCAACTACTCCCTCTCGGGCATAGGCTGAGAGCCTGTACATTCCACCGCTCAACACGGTGAAGCCCGTGAGGTCTTGTTCCAGCCTGGGGAGTGAGACATGTGAAGCATCCATCATGGCTCGAAGCAGCTCCATCTCTGAAGCGGCCGGTTGCTTCGCTCAAGTGCTTCACCGTCTCATCCTCCAGACTCAGACCCTCACTCTCAGAACGCCACCTATTGAGCAGTGAACTCACTAGGCATTGTCCCCCTGTAACATATTTGAATATGGGAATATTCATACAGTGTTATTTAATCAGGGAACAATGAGGGTATTTTTTTTTGGCATTTCGGTGGGCTTTGTGGTAATGCACTGATACTAGGTACAGCACAAATTCAATCCCAATAATATCTTCCCATTGACATATCGGGATTTGAACCCGGGTCCATTGGATTACCAATCCAGTGGCATGACCACTCCACCACACCTCCCCACACACACATGTGTGTGTGTGTGTGTGTGTGTGTGTGTGTGTGTGTGTGTGTGTGTGTGTGTGTGTGTGTGTGTGTGTGTGTGTGTGCGTGTGTGCGTGTGTACTTACACTAGTTGTATTTGCGGGAGTGAGCATGCTCGTTAATTCCCGCCTCCTAAGATATATTTGTCATACCGTGCTTTGAAACTATGCACTGATGGTGCAGACACTGTGTGTGTATTTACCTATTTGTAGTATACAGGAGTTGAGCTTTTTAGGCTCGTATTGTCCTGCTTCCTGAGTTACATTTATCTAACTTTGCCTTAAAAAATATGAATGTTTTTTGCACACACCACTTCCTCTTCTAACTGATTCCATTTACTTATACTTCTGTAAGGGAAACTATACTTTCTCACATCTCGTTTGCATCTTCCTTTTATTAGCTTATATCTATGCCCCCTAGTTCTACCATTATCTTTCACAATATAACCCTTCTTGTCCACCTTCTCGAGTCCTCTCACACATTTGTACATCATAATCATATCGCCTCTCTCCCTCCTATCCATTAGAGATGGTAAATCTAATTTCTTTAATCTCTCCTCATATGTTAATTATCTCAGTTCTGGTATCATCCTAGTTGCAGCTCTCTGAACCTTCTCCAGCTTCTTTATATGCTTTTTTAGATGTGGTGCCCACACCACTGCCACATACTCCAGTCTTGGTCTCACCAATGTTTTTATTATTTTCTCCAGCATCTCCTCGTTTATATAGTTAAAGGCTATTTTTATTCTGTTTAGCAGTCCATATGTTTCTCCCACTATCTTATTAATATGATTCTCAGGTGAAAAATCACCCCTAACAGTTATCCCTAAGTCCTTTTCTTTCTCTGATGGGTTAATAGTATTTTCTCCTAACTTATATTCCATATGAGGCCTTCTTTTACTTACTCCCATTTCCACTACATGACATTTATTTGTGTTGAATTCCATTTTCCACTTCTTGCTCCATTGATCTATCCTATCCAAATCCCTCCGTAATTCCCTTCCACTGTTTTCATCTTCTATACGCTTCATGATCTTGGCATCATCTGCGAACATATTCATATATGCATTTATATCCTTTGGCATGTCGTTAATGTATATTAGAAACATTGTATGTGTGTGTTCAACTAAAGATGCGCTGCATTGTTTTTGTGTCAAATAAATGGCATTTCAAAGTACCAATGGACTTAATTGGATATATTATTGACCCATGGTATGAAGACCAGTAGTTATTTTCACCCTAGGAAATAGGTTATAGTGATATATTCGCCGTATAAGACCAGGCCTACTTTTAAACCCATAATATGGTCAGATAGGCTAGGTTAACCATGTTCACCTCTGACTTCTTTCAATATGTATCTAGCCTACAGTCAACCCTCGGCTATCACGTTTTGTGGCTATCACGCACCCCAATCTCTCTATCACGCACCTCAAACTCAAATTAATCCTCCTCTTATACTCCACATTCTTATTTCATGGTTTAAAACCATGCTAGAGAAAGTGTTGTTGTCTTGGCGTGTAGTCCATATGACCAACAAAAACAACAAACTCCACTCTCACTCACCCAGCTGATTCAAGTTTAAGTACAGTAATATAATTTTGATTTTCTGATGCCCCAATCGATGTATGAAAGTAGTGGGCTGTGACTTCAGAATGGTTATAATGATGAAATATATCAATAATGATATATAATCCATTGTCAATATTCAATAATCAATACTTGAATGACTTAAACAAACTACTCATTCACTACCGATCAGCTGGGAGGGAGCACCGTCAGTCTGTTTACTAAAGGGTCACCACGGATACGGCGATTTCGTATTCTCTTGCATATTTTGGTTTATATATATATTTTTTATATATTCAGCATACCTTTGTATCTTTTAGCCATAACTATTTACAGTGTATCCATTATTTATACATATTATAAACATCCTTCCTATTTTGGGTGGAAAAGGTAGCTCAAAAATGGGTAAATAATAGCCAAAATATGGTCAAGTTAAGGGTCTCAGAACCAATTATAATTATCCCCATAAGTTCTTCAATTCGGCTATCGCTATTTTGGCTATTGCGCGCTTATAGTGGCACCAATTAGGCGTGATAGCAGAGGGTTGACTGTATATATTAGTAATTTATCTATTTATTTGTCAGTATTATTACAGTGGCAACATACCTTCATACCAGGGGTCAATAATATATCCAATTAAGTCCATTGGTACTATGAAATGCCAATTATTTGACACGAAAACAATGACGCGCATCTTTAGTTGAACAAACACACAAGATACGACGTGAGGAACAATATAAATATGAAAGGAATATTGTAGAGAAGTGCAAAAACGAGCCAAAACTATTTTATAATTTGTAAATGGAAAAATAAAAACAAAAGAAGGTATTGTCAGACTAAGAGTTGGAACGAACAGCTATGAGAAAGATAAAGACTTGTGTGAAGTTATGAATGAAAAGCTTCAGTCAGCGTTTGTAAAAGAGGAGGAGTTTATAGAACCTGATAGAGAAATGAGAAAACCACAAATGCCTGAAATGAAAGTGACAAAAAGGGAAGTGCTGAAATTGATGCAGGATTTGGACGTGAGGAATTCAATGGGACCAGATGGAGTGGCTGGATGGATCCTCAAAGAATATGTGGCAGAGCTAGTGGAACCAATCTATGAAATCATCAAATCTTCACTGAATGAAGGAGACCTGCCAGTGGAATGGAAGAGAGCTAACATAGTACCTATTTACAAAGGAGGAGACAGAGAAAATCCGCTTAACTACAGACCGGTGTCCCTCACCAGCATTGTTTGCAAAATTTGTGAGAAAATTATAAGAAAAAAGTGGACACACTTCATAGAGGGACAGGGGGTGCTTAGTGAGAAACCGTTTGGATTCAGGGAAGGGAGATCTTGTGTATCTAATTTATTAAGCTATTATAGCAGAGTGGTAGATGTTACACAGGAGAGAGAGGGATGGGTTGACTGTGTTTACCTGGACCTGAAAAAGGCCTTCGACAGGGTCCCTCACAAAAGGTTATTGTGGAAATTGCAGGTTGTTGGAGGTGTACATGGTAGGATGTTAAAATGGATGGAAAACTTTTTAATAGGAAGAGAAATGAGGACCACAATACGAGACGGATATTCACAGTGGAGGAGTGTGACGAGCGGAGTACCACAAGGATCAGTGTTGGGTCCGATAATGTTCCTACTTTATGAAAACGACATGCCAGAAAACTTGAATAGTCATATGAATATGTTCGCGGATGACGCTAAGATCATGACAAATGTCACCTGTATAGAAAGTTGTCAGGATCTTCAAAAGGACCTAGATGAGTTGCACAGATGGAGCCAAACCTGGAAAATTAGTTTCAATGCAGAAAAGTGTCATGTTTTGGAAGTGGGAACAAGTGAGATAAGGCCAAGCTGGGAGTACAAATTAGGAATTGAAATAATCGGCAAAACACGGCATGAGAAGGACCTTGGAGTGATAATACAAGATGATCTATCGCCGGAGAAGCATATTAACATGATCATTGGAGGAGCATATGGAATAATAACCAATATGAGAGTGGCATTTAACTATTTGGATGAAGAAATGGATGCTAGGGTGTATAGGGGTATTGGAGGGGGTCTGTCTGATCATTATGTAGTGGTAGCTAAGGTTAGGATACAAAAGAAGTGGGTGAGGAGAGCGGGAGGGAGGCGAGAGGAGGGTGGAATGGTGAGGAGGGTGGAGAGGTTCCAGGAGGAGGAAGTCAGGGAGGAGTACAGGAGAGCAGTGGAAAGACGACTAGGTGGGTTCGACCTGGAAGTTATGGAGGAAGTGGAGGAGATGAGCAAGGTGTTTAAGGATGAGATCTGTGCAGCATGTGAGGTGTGTGGAGTGAGGAGAAGAGGGAGGGGAGTGAAAGGTACAGCATGGTGGACAGAAGAGGTAAGAATAGCTGTGGAAGAAAAGAAGAAAGCATATAGAGAGTGGTTGGGTAGTAGAGGGAATGAAGATTCCGAGAGACAGAAACGAGCGAGGTACGTGGAGAGTAAGAGGGTGGTGAAGAGAGTAGTGAAGGAAAGTAAGAGAAGAGTAGATGAGGAATTTGGAAGGAATCTGAGTGTAAAATGGAGGGAGAGTAAGAAACTGTTCTGAAAGAAGTCAAGAAAGTTAGGGAAGGTAGCAAGGGAAACAGTAAGGGTGTCAAAGATAAGAATGGGAGAATGCTAGCCGAGAAGCAAGAGAGAGTCGAAAGATGGAGGGAGTACTTCAGTGAGTTGCTAAATGTAAGGAATGAAGAGCCAGCAAACATAGCTGGATATGGTATGGGAGGGAGAAGAAGAGAAGTAGTGGAGGAGGAGGTGGGGATCAGGAGGTCAGAAGTGTGGGAAGCCATGAAAAGAGTGAAGTTGGGGAAAGCACCAGGAACAGATGGAGTGTGTGGGGAAATGTTGAGGTATGGTGGTGAGATAGTGATAGAATGGGTATGGAAAATGTGCAAACTAGCATGGGAGAAGGGGAGTGCACCCGATGACTGGAAGACTGGCATAATAGTCCCCCTATATAAGGGCAAAGGGGAATGAGGAGTGTGTGGTAACCACCGAGGAATATGTCTTCTAAGCGTAGTAGGGAAGGTATACAGTAGGGTAGTGATTGAGAGAGTGAGAGTGAGAACGGAGAAATGGATAGGCGATGAGCAGGGAGGTTTTAGGAAGGGAAGAGGATGTGTAGATCAGATTTTTACCCTGAATTGTGTTGTGGAGAAGTATCTGGAGAAGAAACAAAAGGTGTATGTTGCCTTTATGGACTTGGAGAAGGCCTATGACAGAGTGGATAGAGAAGGTTTGTGGAAAGTACTTAGAATATACGGAGTAGAGGGCAAGTTGCTGGAAGCAGTGAAGAGCATGTATGAGGGTGCAAAGGCGGCAGTACGTGTGGAGAGTGAGCAGAGCGAGTTCTTTGACCTGAATGTTGGTTTGAAACAGGGGTGTGTGATGTCCCCGTGGTTGTTTACTGTATATATGGATGGAGTCATGAAAGAAATACTATCAAGAGCAGTGGATGTTGGTGTATCGCTGAAAAGGGAGGGAATTGAGTGGAAGCTACCTATACTGCTGTTTGCGGATGATACAGTTCTGATGAGTGATAATGAATGGGAGTTGCAGGGTCTGGTAAATGAGTTTGGAACAGTGTGCGAAAACGGAATTTGAAGGTAAATACGGGGAAGAGCAAGGTTATGGTCTTCGAGAGGGGTGAAGTCACAGAGTGTGAGGTGAAGCTGAACGGTCAGGCTATGGAGATCGTCAACTCTTTTAAGTATCTGGGCAGTGTGTTGAGTAAAGATGGGACTATGGATGAAGAGGTGCGGGAGAGGGTACAACAGGGGAAGAGGGTTGTAGGAACGCTAAAAGCAGTAACAAGAAATAGGGTGGTCAGTATGGAAGTGAAGAAGTCCTTGCATGACAGTGTGGTAATCCCGACACTGACTTACGGAAGCGAAGCATGGACGTTGGTTGAGAGACTCAGACCAAGAGTGAGAGCAGTGGAAATGAATTACTTAAGGAGTGCGTGCGGAGCAGAGTTACATGGAGGGATAGACAGACTAATGAGGAAGTAAGAAGGTGGTGTGGTGTGGAGGTAGATGTGCTGGAAAGTGTGAAAAGGAACAACTTGAGATGGTTCGGCCATATGGAACGTATGGAAGGAGAATGACTAAAGAGGGTGTACGAGAGCGTGAGGAGGTGGGAGGGTGAGGGGGAGATAGACCGAATATGAGGTGGAAGGATGGAGTGAGGAACTACATGAACGAAGGCGGTTGGGGGGGGGGGCGTCGACTGACTGGGGACAGAGGTGCATGGGGGCGGTTCGTTCGTGCCACCCCTTCGGGGATCACGGCGTCAGGCAAGATAGATAGATAGATAGATAAGAAATGTTAAAGACTAGATAAAAGATTAGATAGACCAGCAGTGATAATGGTCACCACATTTGAAAAAACATATAAACAAATTAGAGAAAGTCCAAAGGATAGCAATGAAGATGATCCCAAGATTGAAGGAGTTCACATATGAGGAAAGACTTAAGACACTACAACTGCCTACCTTGAAAGAGAGAAGGGAACGAGGCGACTTAATAACGATGTCAAGGGAGTAAAAAAGTTTGGAACGAGTAGATAGGGAAGATCTATTCGTGAGGGATAATGGAAGGACAAGAGGACACAAGTTTAAACTGAGGAAGGGCAGATGTCGTAAGGACACAAAGAAATTCAGTTCCCATATAGAAGTATAGAGACTTGGAACAACTTGGAGGAGGAGAGCGAAGAAGAACATTAACATGTTCAAATCTAGGTTGGATAAAAGTAAATATGGAAATAGGACAACATAAGCTATGATATGTTAGTCCAAAATACTGGGAACTGGGAATATCCATTACGATACTTGTCTAAGTAAAATGGATTGATTATAAAGTAACTAAGACAGGACAACACGAGCGCTGCTCAATTCCTGTAAACTACAAATAGGTAAATACACATATTTCGGTAATGGTACCGGTACACTGATTTTCCATTTGAACATATAACTCATTTTATATAAGTTTATAATGAAATATTATAAAGAATTAAGGTAAGTATATAAGAGATATAGAGAACTGTACCTATGATTAAATTATCTAATTTTGACGATTTCGGTCACTCAGAAAATCAGCTGATGAATCTCGGCACTCCAAATCCACTTGCATTGAAAGTATATTCGTCGTATAAGACCACCCATGATTTTTGGAGGGATTATTAAAGGCTTATAAATGTGTCTTATACGCCGGTATATACGGTAGCTGAATGTGTATTCGGACTTATAAACTTCGGACATTATTTCAGCCATTCGGACAAGTCTGAATGGCTGACGTGTGAAGTTCGGACTCGGCTCTTTCGGACTTTTCACACTTTCGGACAGGGGTCTCCCCCAATTAGTCCGAAAGGGTGGGGGTCTACTGTATTACTACTACTAAGTATACTTACTTTTTTTTTTTTTTTTTTTTTTAAGAGACAATGAACGGAGGAAGGAAAAACACAGATAAAACAAAAAGGTCCATGTGCCTAAAGGCATCCTCCATTCATAAAATGTTTGTAACAACTGGATTTAAACATTTGTGGATTGTAAGTTTGTGGAAAGCAATTCGAGGGAAGTGAATTCCAAAGAGTAGTAGCTCTGGGGATAAATGAATTCTGATAAGCAGAAGTTCTGCATTGTGGAGGAGAAAGTTTAAATTCATGGGCGCTCTCAGCTGCCCTAGTTCTACGGGGAAAGATGTGGAGAGGCGGCACAATTGAAGCAAGTTCCTCGGAACAATTGCTGTGAAAATATCTGTAGAATAATGCAAGGGATGCAACGTTTCTTCGTATGGATAATGTAGGAAGGTCCTGTGTGATTGCAGGGTTATTGATTAATCTAATAGCTTTATTTTGAATTTTGTCCAACTGCCTCAATGCAACCACCCCACTTCCACCCCACAGAGGTGAACAGTAGTCCATCTGAGAACGCACATGACTTTTATATATCACGGCCAACTGCTCGTCAGTGAAGAATTCTCGAACTCTGTACAGGAGTCCCAGTTTTTTAGAGGCATTCTTAGCAATGCTTCTAACATAATGTGTCCAGCTCAAGTTAGTAGTTAATGTTACACCGAGAATGTCAATACTAGGGGAAGTGGGAATATTTACATCATTAAAAAATATATGGGAGTCAGTGAGATTCTGTCTGTTAGAAAATTGAATGTATTTGGTTTTCTGTGCATTAAAGGAAACTAGATTCTTTTGTCCCCATCCATTAATTCTAGAAAGGTCCTGGTTCAGAGAAATTGCAGTGTTTATTTTTGAATTTATAAGATCGGGTTGGGTGAAAGAATTGGTAAATGTGAAGGAACTGTGGAGTGTTGAGTCATCTGCATAGGAATGTATTGGATTATGAGTGGTAGATATGAGATCATTGATATGAATGAGGAACAGAATTGGGGCCAAAACTGATCCCTGGGGAACACCAGCATTTATTGAGTGAAATTGAGAATAAAGGCCATCTACCATTACACGTATTTTTCTGTTATGAAGATAAGAAGAAATTAGTGGAACTAATGATGCAAGGCCGTAGTGTGACATCTTCGACAATAAGGATTGAACAGACTCTATCAAATGCCTTTGATATATCCAGTGCTATTGTATGTGTTTCACCATGTTGGTCTGTAGCTTGGTTGATTTGATGCGTAAGAAGGCAAAGCATGTTTGCAGTTGATCGACATCGACTTAGGCCCATTCCCCCTTTTTTCTGTTTTTTTCTTCTGGGGGTGGCCGACTTGAGACCGAGCCAGAACAGGGACAACACAACACAACAGAAAAACAATGAACACACAAAAACAAAACACAAATTCACACAGATCTAGGTCACCCAGGAGAAGATCCGGAGACCAGGGATCACCAAGGTCCCTCCAGCACCCCCTAGGCCCCCCGACCACCCGGATAAGTTCCGGTCTCAGCAGGCAGACATGCAGCGAGCCGAAACCACAAGCCCGCCCACCACACTTCATATTTACCGGTTCCCCGGGCCAGGCACCTGATGGACTATTATAATGTAAAACTTGCAAAATAACCAAACCAAAACTTATACGAACACAGTACTCCCCAGTCCAACTGGCACCCGACCCCTTCTCCCAAATGACCATGTTTTCACTCATCTATTCATAAGCATTCTCCATTCATTCCTGTTTATTATCACTTCCATTGCCTGATCTATAATAATTCCTCTATCATCCAAAGCTTGTCCTACAGTTTCTCCATCTCAATGGGGTCTTCCTACCCCTCTATCTCCTCTTGTATCTGACTCACATATTCTCTTTGTAAGCCTTTCATCTTCCATTCGTTCAACATGATCATACCAGCTCAGCACTCTTCTGTCCACTCTGGCCGACAAATGTTCCTGCTGCCCCACTCTCCTACGTATCTCTTCATTCTTCAATCTGTCTCTACGAGTCACTCCAAACATACTTCTCAAGCAGCTCATCTCCCTCACATCCAGCTTTCTTCTCTCCTTTTTCTTCAGAGCCCATGTCTCAGCCCCATACATCACTGTTAGTACAACAATTCCTTGATACATTGCACTTTTAACTTTATTTCAGAGATTTCTCACCTTCCAAATACTTCCCATTGCTCCGAAAACTTTCCTTCTTTCACATACAGTAAAACCTCGCCCATCCAATCTAATTGGGGGAGAACCCTGTCTGGATCTGCCGAAAGTCCGGATATATATTCAGCCATCCAGACGAATTCGGATGGCTGAAACATGAGTCCAGATATTTAACTTAAACAACCAGACTTAGGTTTCAGCCATCCAGACAAATCCGGATGGCTAACATACAAGTCTGGATATCTAACACTGGATGTAAACAATACGTGCGGTAACTTGTATTCGTCTCGTTCGTTTCCGGATTGACTTTTATTTTTCCCAAGCCATCCAGACAAGTCTGGTTGGCTGAAACATGAGTCTGGATCGAAATGCCTGTCCGGATCTCTTGGGTTCCGGATCTGAGAGCACCGGATGGGAGGGGTTCTACTGTACTCTGTCTTACCTCCATTTCCACGTATGAATCCCTGCTTATCACTCCTAGATATTTAAACCACTTCACTTGTTCCAGCATTTCTCCATCCAGCCATACATTTAGATTTACCCTACGAGCATCTGTTTTACACAATATCACTTTACTTTTATTGACATTCACCCTCAGCTTCCTCCTCCCACATACCACACCAAACTCTTTGACTACTCGCTGCAGTTTCTCCTCAGAATCCACCACCAACGCTGTGTCATCAGCAAACAGCAACTGATTCAACTCCCAATCTCCACCATTCTTTCCTACTAAACCCAATCCTCTACCCATAGTTTTCATTTTTACCTCCCTCACCACACCATCCATATATACATTAAGCAACCATACATACAAATTAATTTACTCAATTTACCAGTTTTTTAAACCAATGCAAAATATCCAAATGTTGGTGGGAAAACTTTGATCAAAAATTAATGATAAAAGCTTTCATGTGATAATCTCCCTTAATGGGTTACTTCTGAGCTATCAACCATTTCCAAAAAAGAAAATCTTGTTGCTTCCAATGCTTCCAAAATCAAATTTCTCCATTTATCCACCCATCAAGAACTCCCACAGGACTTTCCCTTATACTTCAACAATACACAAATCAAACCCTCATCTTCTTTCAGTATTCTCGAATTTCTCGGTGTCTCCTTTTCTACTGATCTCGCTTGGAAAACCATATTACCACCCTTGCTAAAACAGCTTCCCAGAAGCTGGGTGTGCTCAACAGCCTCCGGGGGTTCTTTACCCCTGCACAGCTCCTTGCTCTGTACAGGGGCACAGTGTGTCCATGTATTGAGTATTGTTCGCATGTGTGGAAAGGATCCTCTAACACACTTCTTGATAAAGTTGTTGTTGTTGTTGTTGCTGTTCCCCAAGCTGCCTGGCCGAACAGCCCCAAGGCCCCGAGCAAGGCCAAGGCCATAACCGAGCGCCCCCACAGAACCCTACCTAACGACCACAATAAAGCCTGGGTGACCGAAGCCACTCCATGGCGGGGAGCTGAGGAGGGTGTGGAAACGCCCGGGAAACCAAAGCCCCACCCAGGGACCTGTGCCCCTCAGCAATTATGAAGAGAAAGTTGAGGGGCAAAGGAAAAAAGAAAGCCTTTCGTATCATTAACTCACGTCCACTCACCGACTCATTGCAATCTCTCTTCGCCGCAATGCTGCAGCTCTCTCGCTATTCTACCGCTATGACAATAATCAGTGTTCCTCAGAGCTCTCTCAATGTATACCACCTCCTCTACGTAAAGTATGTAGCACCCGTCTTGCAACACAATCCCACCTCTGCTCTGTGCAACTCTCCAACCCAAGAGTGAAACTATATTCCCAATCTTTCTTCTATTCAACAGTTGAGCTCTGAAACTCTCTTCCCCTCATCCTATGACTTAAATTGCTTCAAACTCTGTGTGTCCAGGAATTTTGGCTCAAACATTCCTTGATTTTGGCCCTGTCACTCTTTCAACTCTGGAGGAGGCACTCATCACAGGCAGTTCTGCATATTGCCTCCCTCACCCACACATAAAAAAAAATAAAAACATAAAAAAAATAAAGTTTTACCTGAAGTGCAGTGACCGGTGCCGCAGCTCTTACCAAACCCGCCGCTAACGCCTCACTCCGACCACCAGTTAGAAGCTGTAACAAAACAAAATAATTACTACTATACATTACCTAACAGTCTTTGTTGCTTATTCAGTAATATCCCTATCATTACACACCAGTTGTAGCATTAATTCTTTAGAATGGTTGTCTGATGAAAGAGTTTATCTTATCTGCTCTAGGTGTGGTGTTTTTGGACCACCCCTGTTTCTTCCCCCATTATTTTAGGGACTGTGCCCTTTACATAATTTGTAGAATTCATAATTTTTAACCCATTTTATCTCTCTAAAAGAAAAGGTTATGGAATACTTTAAAGTAGCTTATGAAGCATGATATCCTTTCTGTAAAGATAATTATTTCAACAGAAAGGATATCATGCTTCATCATAAGCTCCTTAAAAAATGTCCGTATAACTTCAAAGGCAGTAGCACGGTTGGTACTTGGTAGAGCACTCACCTGGAAACTGATGTAAGCATGTAAGAGGTCTAAGGAAGTTATATTATTTAGTCTACAGGGCAAAATAAAAAATAATTTGGTTGAAAATGTAAAAAATAATTAAAACCCTCAGCAATAGTTGAACAAAAATTTCAAAAACACTCAAAATCTATGCCCTAATGCCAGATGGGCTAGAGTTAAGATGTGAATCTAGTGGTAATGTTCTGACCTGAGTTTGTGGCCTGATGGTTGGGTTGGGTATGGGTAACCTAAGCACTGGTCGGCCCCCAGCACCGGTAGTTATCATGGACCCTTGTAAACCCTTGAGACCCTGTAGTCTCTGTAGTAGTGCTGCTGCTGCCGGACCACTCACTCCTGTCAAGTCAAGAAGGACATGTGATGAAACCATGGCAGTAGCAGCTAGGCTAAAAGAGTTAGGTGGTATGGACAAAATCTACATCAGGCGTGACATACCAGAAGAAGAGAGAAAGGAGGCTGAACTAAGGAAAAACGCCAAAGAGGAAAATAGCAAGAGGACAGAACAAGAAAAGAATAAGTTTTTTTACGGAGTGAGAAAAGGGAAGATTATGAAACTTCCGGTAAAGAGAAACTAACAGAAAAAGAGGGTAGGGTACAGACTGCCGCAGATAAGGCACTTGAATCAGGAAAAGGGGGACTGGAAAGTATAGGGATTCTATATAGCAATGTCGATGGGCTAATCTCTAAGAAATTAGAACTATCAGACTTACTCAATACTAAGAAACCAGAAATAGTATGTCTCACTGAGACAAAACTAAGAGAGGAACTTGATATAAATCTGCTAGGATGGTCTGAATACAAGATTTGGAGGAGGGACAGAAAACTTCGACATGGAGGTGGAGTGTGCATCCTTACTAGGAAAGATTTGATTGTGTCTGAGATAAAACTAGAAACTTCAACAGCAGAAGTTTTAGCACTAGAAATTGGTGGAAACGAAAAAATAGTGATAGTAGCGTATGTACCTCCCAAGACGAAGACATGGAGTAAGGAGGAGCATAGCCTAATGCGTAAGGAAACAATTAGTGTGCTAGAAAATATCTTAGCTTCAAAGGATGAAATAGTCATGTGTGGGGACTTAAACTGCAAGGAAGTAAATTGGGAAGAACTTGAACCCGGAACAGGAGAGGAAAGTTGGGGCTATGAATTTTTAAGTATGGCCATGGAAAATTCTATATACCAACATGTAAAAGAGAAAACAAGAATAAGGGGAAGTGATCTACCAGCTAGATTGGACCTTCTCTTCACAAGAAGGGAGGAGGTTCAAAGTATTCAGTACCTATGCCCACTAGGAAAAAGCGACCATGCAGTTCTCGACATAGACCTACTATTGAAGCATAAACTACCCAAGGAAAGGGAAAACCACAAGGAAAATCACTGGATGTATTCCAGAACCGATTTCGCAGGACTGAGGGATTTTTTCAATTCACAAAATTGGGATCAGGTGTTATCTGAAAGTGAGGTAGACAAAAAACTCAAGGCATTCATGGAGATCTATGATACTGGTATAAAAACTTTTGTCCCAAAGTACATTAATAACAGAAAAAAAGGAAATCGCAAAGAACGGTTTAATCGTGAATGTAGGCAAGCACAGGAAGCAAAAAAACAAAGCCTGGAAAAAGATGAGAAACTGGGATTCAGAAGAAAACAGGCAAAAGTATAAAGAGGAGAGAAACAAATACACAGAAATGAGGAGGTCAGAGGCAAACCATGAGAAAGGGATAGTGGAGAACTATGAAAAGAATCCAAAAATGTTTTTCAAGTTTGTAAACGGCAAAAGGAAGATAAAAGCCACAATCCTAAAAATTAAAAGTGGAAACAGAATCATAGATGATACAGAAATTGCGGAAGAACTAAATAGAAATTTTGCATCAGTATTTACAAAAGGAGAATTCATTGCACCAGAAAACAATGAGATAGGTATAGAGGAAATGCCGGAAGTCACATTTAACAGAGAAGAGCTCATAGACAAAATGAGTAAGGTGGATCCAAACAAAGCCGCCGGACCGGACGGAGTATCAGGCTGGATTATTAAAGAAAATGCCAAGGAACTGAGTATACCAATATATGATATAATGACCAAATCATTGGACACGGGGATAGTACCTACAGAATGGAAAAGAGCAAACATTATTCCTATATTTAACACCTTACGAGCGGCCTATGCGGTTTATTTATATGTACCGCACAGCGGGGTGTTTTTAGCCAAAATAGGGCTGTTTACGTGATCATTTTCATGCCTAAATGAGACCCAGAACGTAAAACAAGTACCTATCCCTGAAAGGGCATAAACAGAGCTTTCGAATGACACCATAACGATCCTTGTATGATGGATAGTTTTCTTGCAATAACCGTAAAACGCGAGTGCAAAAAGCAGGTAATTCGGTACTTTCGGTACATAATTGAGTATGTAGCGAGTGAGAGAGGGAGGAGGGAGCTGAGATTTGTGTCAGTAGGTTCGCCGCGGTGGTCTGGAGCAGTCATACGCTCGCTAGTCTCCTGCCACCACTTGTCTCTCTCTCTCAGCCACATTACGTGCTGAAATTGCCACTCGACCTATGTCGAGCGCCGCCACATAGTCCAGCTTTATTTAACTCGACTTATGTTGCTCGCCGCTAATTAAGGGTTAAGGGAGGAAGCAGAGATAAACCACTGAATTATAGACCTGTATCACTATTGAGCATCCTCATGAAGATTCTGGAAGGATTAATAAGGGACAAATGGGTGAACTACCTGGAATCCAAAATATTAATTACTGACCGACAATTTGGATTCAGAGGAGGCAGATCATGTGTAAGCAACTTGTTGAGTTTTTACTCTAGAGTAATAAACACAGTGGACCAGAGGGAAGGGTGGGTAGACGGTGCCTACCTAGACTTTAAAAAGGCATTTGACAAAGTTCCACACAAGAGATTGCTGTGGAAATTAAAACATGAGGGAAAAGTAGGAGACAAACGGCTGAAATGGATGGAGAGCTACCTTAGCGAAAGACAGATGAGAACAACAGTAAGGGGGAAATAGTCAAACTGGACTCAAATTACGAGTGGAGTACCACAAGGATCTGTCCTAGCCCCAATCATGTTTTTAATATTTGTAAATGACTTACCTGAGGGACTAACAAGCTACATGAGCATGTTTGCGGACGATGCTAAGCTGCTTAAAACAATCAGAACCCAGGAGGATTGCCTTGAACTCCAATCAGATTTGCAAAAGATCCATGAATGGAGCATCAAATGGAATATGGAGTTCAATGCAGGAAAATGTAAGACTCTAGAAATGGGTAAAAGCAAGTACAGACCTAGAAAAGATTATAAACTAGGAAACGAAGTGATTCCCAAAGCAGAAAAAGACTTGGGGATAGAATTTAAGGATAACATGTCTCCGGAAAGCCACGTAAATAAGATAGTGAGAGAATCACTAGCACTATTGGCAAATATCAGGATGTCTTTCAATTATCTTAATGAAAACACCATGAAACAAATAATAACGGCAATAATAAGACCCAGGACGGAATATGCATCTGTAGTGTGGTCCCCTCACATGAAGAAACATATCCACAAAATTGAGAGGGTACAGAGAGCAGCTACGAGGATGATCCCAGGTTTGGAAAATTTGGAGTACCAAGAGAGGCTCGAGAGATTGAATCTACCTACACTGGAACAGAGAAGGAAACGAGGACAGCAAATTCAGATATACAAATGTGTTAGAGGTATTGACAAAATCGACCAAGAAAACTTCATAGAGAGGGATGGAGGTGAGAGAACAAGAGGTCACAGCTACAAACTGAATGTGCCTAATAGTAAATCCGATCTGAAAAGTAAAAGATTTCCTACCAACTCGATTAGTGGATGGAACAAATTGCCAGCCGAAGTAGTGTCTGCACCATCAGTGCACAGTTTCAAAGCACGGTATAACAAACATATCTTAGGAGGCGGGAATTAACGAGCATGCTCACTCCCGCAAATACAACTAGTGTAAGTACAAGTCAAACTAATATCATCAATCCATCCGTTATACTCACCCCAATTAAACCATATCCTTTCTATAGTATGGAGATCAAATTGCACTCGGTACTCAAAAATGGGTCTGATTAATGAGTTACATAACAGAATTATTATAATCATTATTTTTTATTTGAATTCAAATGACTTCCTTATGAGTCGAACAACTTTATTTGCCCTGTTAATTAATTCTGAGATGGGAATGCTATAAAAGCATAACATAAATATGGAAATAACACTTCCAGGACATAAAAATGAAAGATAGGACACAAGAGTACTCGAAAGATAGAAATGTCATGTCCTGTGCGTGAAAGGGTTAACTTGGGACGAAGCAAAAAAAATAACTCATGACGAAATGTGTGCTTAATACTTTATAAAAAAAATACGAAAACTTTGAGGAAGTAGTGGGGATCAAACCATAGAGTCCATAAATCCCACAGTTCGCATGATTCAGAAACGTATGCTATTGACGAGCAAACTTATTTACTCAATGATGGTGTGTGGAATGATTTTGTTTGTCATAAAATATTTAAATTGAGGAGGGAATGCGTAAAAATACAAATATATAATTTTTGTTAACTCACAAATGTACCAATGTACCAAAATGTACCAATATACTGGAGGAGTGCATGTATTGTGCCGTTGTACAATGGGAAGGGATTTGTTGTTGTTGCTGTTCCCCAGGCTGCCTGGCCGAACAGCCCCAAGGCCCCAAGCAAGGCCAACGCCATAACCGAGCGCCCCCACAGAACCCTCCCTGCCTACCACAATAAAGCCTGGGTGACCGAAGCCACTCCATGGCGGGGAGCTGAGGAGGGTGCGAAAACGCCTGGGAAACCAAAGCCCCATCCAGGGCCCTGTGACCCTCAGCAATGATGAAGAGAAAGTTGAGGGGCAAAGGAAAGACAAAACCAAATGATGCCAAAGCGTCACAAGGGGAAGGGAGATCGGCAGGAGTGTTCAAGTTATAGAGGTAATAGTTTATTATCAGTGGTTGGAAAGCTGTATGGCAGGGTGTTGATAGAGAGGATAATAAAGTGTACGGAAGTTGCAATAGGAGAACTGTGAGGTTTTGGGAGGGGAAGAGGGTGCATGGATCAGATTATTGCAGTAAGACAGTTATGCGAGAAGTATTTAGAGAAGCAGGAGATATTTTGGGCTTTTATGGATTTGGAAAAAGCGTATGATCGTGTGGACCGTGAAGCAATGTGGAAGGTGTTAAGGATTTATGAAATTGGAGGAAATTTGATTAAAGCCGTAAGAGTTTCTATGAAGGGTGAAATGGTGGGCTGACCCTAGAGTGAGGGTTGGTGTCCTCTACTTCCCATAGCCCATTCTATCTTTTTCTCCCTCTGCTTCTCTAATTGTTTACAAATGGCGTAGGGATGCGGCGACCCCAACGCCTACCACTTTCTGGTGCAGATAGCCTCCTTTGTGGTGGAGGGGCGAGAAATTTTCACCACCGCTTTCTCCTGCGAGACGTAGAAGTTGGCTAAAGGGGATCGGTGGCGGGGGGCCTGGTATCCTTCACTCCTAAAATATATCTACCAAAAAAACGAGACACGGATAGGGGCGAGGGAACACGTTTGTGGTCCCAGACCCTAAGAACATAGGTGGGCACGATAACCAAAAACCTTAACTTTAACCGTTATTTCGTTAACGAAAACCTTAACGTCGTTAACCGTTAACCGGCGATACATTTATCGCTCGTTAACCGTTAAATTGTTAAATCGTTAAATCGCTAAATCCGATCCTTTCGCTAACGATATCGTTACTTCGTTAGTATCGTTATTTATCGAAGATATCGTTTTTTATCGAAGATATGGATATTTATCATATTTTAAATAAAAAATCTTAAATGCAGCAATGCTATCATTATTTTATTAGAAAAAAAACACCTGACACTTCATTTGATTTAGTAGAAGATCATTTAGATGATTTTCAGATTTAGTGATGTCTAAGCTGGATCTCTAGGCATTTCTCCTGGATGATTTGAAGATATGTCATATGGATCATATAATTCATATTCAATTATTCATATGGATATTTATTTCCTGACACTTCATTTATTATTTATGATCATTGATTTATGATTTAGTAGAACTTAGAAGATCATTTACATTTACATGATTTACTGATGATTTACACAAGGTTGAAGGTTAAGACTTCAGAGCCTCAGAGGTTCTGCCGCATGTTCCCCTTCAGAAACATTAACATATTAAAATTGTGATCTGAAAGGGAGCTCCTCTTGGCCCTGAAGATGACCTTCCCAAGGGAGAACAAGCGCTCAAGGCTCAGTCATTAGACTCTAAATCTTGGCTCGATCCGCTCAATGCGGGCACCGACTGCGACACAGTATCTTGCGACGACATGATCACTAGTAATAGTGATTCAATGCAAATATAATAATAAATAATGTGAAGGAGCAAGCCGAGAAACACGTTGAACACTGTAACACAAAAGTATACGAGACGGGGAACTGCTAGATGTTACTGCCCCTCAACTTTCTCTTCATAATTGCTGAGGGGCACAGGGCCCTGGGTGGGGCTTTGGTTTCCCGGGCGTTTCCTCCCCCTCCCCAGCTCCCCGCCATGGAGTGGCTTCGGTCACCCAGGCTTTATTGTGGTCGGCAGGGAGGGTTCTGTGGGGGCGCTCGGTTATGGCCTTGGCCTTGCTCGGGGCCTTGGGGCTGTTCGGCCAGGCAGCTTGGGGAACAGCAACAACAACAAAAACAACTGCGACGAGAGCTGCTTGGAGAGTGAGGAGGAACGAGGGTGCGTCGTGGACTCGTGGTCACGTGACCCCCCAAGCGGCCCGCATGGGTGGAGAAGAAATTACGAGGGTTCGGTTCGAACGATTATCGATATTTTGGAACAAAAAGTATCGACGTTACCGTTAATTCGTTAAAGCTGGAAAAAAAATTATCCGATAAACGTTAACCCGAAATCGTTAACGCGTTACATTATCGCGTTAGTGCCCACCTATGCCTAAGAATAGGAGCTTTAAATGTGCAAGGATGTAGTACGAATGAGAAGCGAGAGGACATTGGAAGGTTATTTGAAAGAAGGAAGTATGATATGCTTGCACTGAATGAAATTAAAATGTAAAACTTGCAAACTAAAGATGAAAGAAGAGGGAGAAGTGGATTTTGGAAACGTGATAGATAAAAAGTCTGGTGTAGATGAGGGAGTCCGTGGGAAAGAGGAAGTGGCTATTATTGTGAAGGAGGAGTCGAGAGAATTTATAAAAGAGTGGAAAGAGGTGTCATCAAGGCTAATGTGGGTGCGAATGCAGTTTAAGGGTGTGTTTTTGTAAGTGCTTATGGACCAGGAAGTGAAAGGAAGTAAATGCTAGGGTAAGAAATGAGCAAATGAACCTGTTAAGGGAATCATCGGTAGTTTTGGTGTGGATGGTGTAAACGAGAGTGGAGAAAGACTGAAAAATTTATGTGGAGAAAGCAGATTGAGTGTAGGTAATACGTTCTTTAAAAAAAAGGCGTATACACAAGTACAAATGGCATAGACTTGTGAGGGGAGAGATTATAGAGAGGGCATTGATGGATTATGTGCTGGTGACAAGGGAAAGATTGTGTAGACTGCTGGATATGAACATGCTGAGAGGTGAGGCGGAGGGTATGTCGGATCATTACCTGGTGGAGGGAAAGCTAAGAGTTAGGAGTTACAGGAGAATGAGAGACAAGCATGAAGTAAGAGGCAATAAAAGTTAGTGAGTTAGAGAAGAGTACAAAAGAGAGGGAGTACAAGGAAAGACTAAATGAAAAGTGGATGGAAGTGAGAGAGATGGAAGTGAGAGAAGTAGAGGTTGAATAGCAACAGTTTAAGGAAGAAGTGAAAGCAAGTGCAGAGGAAGTATGCGGTAAAAGGAAAGTAGGAGGCAGAGGTATCAGGAAGGGAAGCGAGTGGTGGAATGATGCGGTGAGAAAGGCAGTTGATGAGAAGAGACAGTGTTTTGAGAGGGTTTTACAGGATGGTAGTGTTGAGGTATGGGAGAGGCGCAAGGAGAAAAGGAGAGATAGTCCGGCAGCTAAGGTAAATATAGCATAACAATTGTGCATTATGTGAGGAAAGCACCAAATTTGGCACACGCAATCAAATAATCAATATAATCAAAATTAGATATTGGGGATCAGGAGGTCAGAAGTGTGGGAAGCCATGAAAAGAGTGAAGTTGGGGAAAGCACCACGAACAGAGTGTGTGGGGAAATGTTGAGGTATGGTGGTGAGATAGTGATCGAATGGGTATGGAAAATGTGCAAACTAGCATGGGAGAAGGGGAGTGCACCCGATGACTGGAAGACTGGCATAATAGTCCCCCTATATAAGGGCAAAGGGGAAAGAGGAGTGTGTGGTAACCACCGAGGAATATGTCTTCTAAGCGTAGTAGGGGAAGGTATACAGTAGGGTAGTGATTGAGAGAGTGAGAGTGAGAACGGAGAAATGGATAGGCGACGAGCAGGGAGGTTTTAGAAAGGGAAGAGGATGTGTAGATCAGATTTTTACCCTGAATTGTGTTGTGGAGAAATATCTGGAGAAACAACAAAAGGTGTATGTTGCCTTTATGGACTTGGAGAAGGCCTATGACAGAGTGGATAGAGAAGGTTTGTGGAAAGTACTTAGAATATACAGAGTAGATGGCAAGTTGCTGAAAGCAGTGAAGAGCATGTATGAGGGTGCAAAGTTGGCAGTACGTGTGGAGAGTGAGCAGAGCGAGTTCTTTGACCTGAATGATGGTTTGAAACAGGGGTGTGTGATGTCCCCGTGGTTGTTTACTGTATATATGGATGGAGTCATGAAAGAAATACTATCAAGAGCAGTGGATGTTGGTGTATCGCTGAAAAGGGAGGGAATTGAGTGGAAGCTACCTATACTCCTGTTTGTGGATGATACAGTTCTGATGAGTGATAATGAATGGGAGTTGCAGGGTCTGGTAAATGAGTTTGGAACAGTGTGTGAAAAACGGAATTTGAAGGTAAATGCGGGGAAGAGCAAGGTTATGGTCTTCGAAAGGGGTGAAGTCACAGAGTGTGAGGTGAAGCTGAACGGTCAGGCTATGGAGATCGTCAACTCAGTATCTGGGCAGTGTGTTGAGTAAAGATGGGACTATGGATGAAGAAGTGCGGGAGAGGGTACAACAGGGGAAGAGGGTTGTAGGAACGCTGAAAGCAGTAACAAGAAATAGGGTGGTCAGTATGGAAGTGAAGAAGTCCTTGCATGACAGTGTGATAATCCCGACACTGACTTACGGAAGCGAAGCATGGACGCTGGTTGAGACTCAGAACAAAAATGAGAGCAGTGGAAATGAATTACTTAATAAATGCGTGCGGAGTTACATGGAGGGATAGACAAACTAATGAGGAAGTAAGAAGGAGGTGTGGTGTGGAGGTGGATGTGCTGGAGAGTGTGAAAAGGAACAACTTGAGATGGTTCGGCCATATGGAACGTATGGAAAGCGAGAGAATGACCAAGAGGGTGTACGAGAGCGAGGTGGAGGGACAGAGACGGAAAGGTAGACCGAAAGAGAGGTGGAAGGATGGAGTGAGGAAGTATATGAACGAAGGCGGTGCTGGTTGGGGGGAGGGACGTCGACTGACTAGGTGCATGGGGGCGGTTTGTTTGTGGCCGCCCCTTCGGGGATCAAGGCGTCGGGCAATAGATAGATAGATAGATAGATATTGGGCCATCATAGGTTTACTCTACATTGGCTTTGGCAGCCCCCTTTCAATTACTTTCCATAAGAGTTCTTAAGCACTGATATTTGGCCCAAACTGTATACAGTACCATGGTAGAGATGCCAAACTAGTCTCAAATGACTCGTTTGGACATGGGTAACAACATATATTCAGACATTGTTTAGCTAATGTTGACCGTTTGATTAGTACAGTCTGTTATAGTTTATCATCATGTCACAAATTGGTAAGTAATGTTGCCATTTGTCACTAATTTGTTGAACTACAGGGACCAGTACAAGTCAAACGGCCAACATTAGCCAAACATTGTCTGAATATATGTTGTTACCCATGTCCAAACGAGTCATTTGAGACTAGTTTGACATAATATCTACCATGGTATACAGTTTGGGGCAAAAATCAGTGCTTAACCCTAGTCTAGCTGGGGGTTTTGGGCTATTTTGGGCATATTCAGGCCCTCCTGAATGATCAATCAAGTATCTGCATGAAAAGAAATGTATTCAGCAAAAACCTAGGCGCTACAAGCTTCAAAATGAGACCAGAACGAGCTACGTAGCACTCGTTGTTTTCATGCAGTGCTACCACTAACATGGGAGTTAGCGTATAGCGGCATATGTTTTCCAGCTACGCTAACTACTGGCTACACTGCCGGCCTCTCGAGAACAGAGGGAGCGTGAGTCAGTGGGCGGCGGTAAGCCCTGGGTGTCGGCCGTGTGGCCTGCTGCACTCCCGGCCATTTGCACTCAATTTTAACCCTTTAAAAGCCTTAATAATGCTCCTAACTTGCTGCTTTTTAGATACGGACTTAAGTCGGGCCCCGCTCTTTAACCCGGGAACTGCGGGAAAACTCTTAAGAGTTCCCCCGGCGGACTGCGGGAAGACTCTTAAGAGTCAGAGAAACAAAAATCAACTTTAAACATCGAAAAAAAAAAAATATATCACTCCTCTACCTCCCCTCCTTCCCCACTTTCCTCCCCTCCTTCAGTTATCACCTATTTTCCCTGTTATTCCCTTATTCTGAGGTATATTTTCGTGCTAACATTAGCGAGTTGCAAGCAGGGCATTGACATCACTGTTAGCAAGCGAGTGCAAGAGAGAGAGAGAGAGAGTATCGATCGACTGTGTCTCAGTGGCCTTGGGGGAAATTGGCGGGAAAGCAGGTTGCCTCACCCATACATTATATAACTCGCGGCCTGTATCTCCGATTTTGACCATCCAAACGCTGTTTTCACTCGTTTTATTGTTGTTTCAGGTTAATACCTTTATAATCAACCCATAATAGGCACGTATGGATAAGTATTAATGCTATTTATGGTAAAATGAATATTTTAGTGATGGAAACAGCTCAAATACGTCAGCACAGGGGGACGTTTCTAATTACCCCCATGCACACTTGTTAGGTTAAGTGTTAAGAACTCTTATGGAAAGTAATTGAAAGGGGACTGCCAAAGCCAATATAGAGTAAATCTATGATGGCCCAATATCAAATTTTGATTATAAGACAAATTTTATTGTCCAAAATATGACTACAGTACATTGCTTATTTTCTATCCATTATCATTTTGCTTTGATTGACATAATCCCTTGGTTAAATTGATTGTTCTTGTTAAAAGAGTACTCTTTGTTTAAATCTGTTGTTGCTTCTTCATATTTTGCAATTATTTGTCTTTATATTATAATTTATGTATTCATTGTCAATAGTATCAATAGGAGTGTTCAATCTGTGGACACACTTGCCAGATGTCACCAGATTCTTTAATTTATCACAAATAAAATAATAAAATGTGAACATTGCTAATACTTACTATATCTCTTTAGTTGTGATTTCAAAACATCAAGTATAATTTTAGAACCATTTTTCCTACATTATGGTGTTTAACAGATACATCTAATGTATATATTTTATAAAGTACATTTCTATTTTTCATTGTAGAGTAGAATATTGTATACAGAAGATGCTGATTGGTTGTTGATTGATTTGTGTTGATAAAGTTGTGATAGCTTCATTATTCCATATACAGTATATTATTGAAACTCTAAACTTGTAAGCAATTTTAATGATAATGTGATAATCTAAAGTGATATACGAACCCTGAGAGCTAAAATATATCGCATATAACACATTAATAACATAGATATTATAAAGTGAACACAAGCGAAATATAAATTGCTAAAGCCAACAAGTAAGCGAGATTTGTAGACCGACTGAGCCTCGGCTTACATCTCACCTGCCTTAGCCAATCACAAGCCTCTGTATTTTTTAACATATGCACTGGCTTCCTAACACCAGGGTAACTCAACATGGTGGTGGTAAGTTAGAATATCAGCCCCTGATTGGCTAATAGACGCGAGAACTCCGCTCTCTCGTCAGGCAGTCTACTCTCTCGCTTAGTGATTTTTCTCATACCTTTTTATTTTGTCTGTGTTCACTTTATAATATCTACGTTAATAGTGTATTTTATGTGACATATTTTATACCACGGTGTTCGGATATCACTCTAGAACATGACTCAATTGTTGAAATGGCTTGTAATTAAAGTATTTAAAAATTATATATGAAATAATGAAGATATCTTGATTTACTACTCATACTCTTATCCATTAGCCAATCAACAGCCTCTATAAAAAATGAGCTGCTTCTCAAGTCTGGCAGTCCTGTTCAGAGAAAAATAAGTAACTGAATGAAATGTCAATTTAATTATAAAAGCGTTATTTAATTTAGATACCACTATTATAAATATATCATTAGCATACAAAAGAAGGTATATCATATACTATTTATTTTTTGCAACCAGTATTTACCATTTTGTAATGGATTTATTTCATAACACAATATTTTTTCTTGCTCTCTTATTTTAAATGTACGATATAGTAGTGAGCTAAAATACATAAGAGATTATTATAATATATATAAAGAATATATGAGATTAAAACCGCTTGTCATAAGACTACAGTATTAACTACAGGAAAAATCGACAAATAATTTAGAAACTGACACCCTTCTTAGTCTTGTTCACATTTTATTACAATAATTGGAGAATCTGACATCTGGCAAGCTTGTCTACAGATTGAACACTCCTATTGCTTGCTTTTGCGATTTCCTTAGTTTATTTGTACGATAAATATAGGTTATTTGTAGGGTAGTTATTGATAGGGGTCACTTTAGGCATGCTATGCTTACAGGTACCTACCCGATAGCACTATCGTTAGTGAGTGCTATACAGTGGAATCTCGTATCTAACGAATAATAGGTGCCGAAAAAATCGCGTTAGATCCAGATTCGTTAGATATGAATACATAAACTAATGGGAAAAATGGTAATTGGTGCCAAAATTTATACAGAGTCCCCATTTTCACTATTTTTACCCTTCCGAGTGCTATTTTGAGACATAAAATATATTCAAATAATGTAATACCTGTATATTAATTATCAGAACAAATAATAATAAACCAACCTGTGAGTGAATAAAGAGGTGTGTAGGTTAGACGATGTCTAGGATATCCGAGGCAGGGAGGCTAGGCTACTGGGATACGTCTTTGCAACAGCTAGGCTGGCTTTAATTTCAGTTTTCTGTCTCTTAAAGTTACGCACTGTCCCCTCGGGAAACCCAGTTATTTTCACTATCTCACAGTTCTTTAGGCCTTTGTCAATTAGTTCAGTCACTTTCGCTTTATCCTCTGCCGTATATTTATTCATTTTTTTTCCAACACCCGTAACCCTCTTCACTGGAACTTTTGTCTTCCTTTCATGCATGTTTCCATTCTCACCACTCCCTTCTCCAGTACCTGATGCTTGGGTTGACATCATGAAAGGTGTAAACACACCACCAACTTCGGAAGGTAGAACAAAATGTTGGAGCGAGACGAGCACAACTTTAGAACAGGTCAACTATGGCGGGGGGGGGGAGGGGGGAGGGAGGGACGCTAGGTAGCGTTTAACGCATCAGCAATTGGCGGGAAATGTTTAGGGATTGGCGGGAAATTTGTAAATTCGATACCGGGCACCCAGAATAATTGCCGTTAGATATGGATTTTGGTTCGTTAGATTGAGATCGGGTAGAGCTCCAATAGGGTCGTTAGATGCAAATTCGTTAGATCAAAATGCGTTAGATGCGAGATTCCACTGTATATGTATTTTTTGTAATATTATATATATCTTATTAATTTTTATTTTGTACTATTGTTAATGTCTTGTCAAGTTGCAAATTTGATTTTAATATAACATTTTAACACTAATTGTAGTTTCTTTTATTCATGCAGAGTTTAGTAATATTTGCCAGAACGTCCCAGACTTCCCAAATTGACTAATTCCCTGAACGTGACGATAGTGCGTTGTTATGTGTGCAATTAGTTTGTTTGGTAACCAGATTAACTTGCTCATGTAGTAATGTACACCCTATGTGGTGGATTGTTCTTTCATTTCATAAATTTTATTTTAGTAAGCGTTGTTTCCACATAGCGATTTTGATATGTTGTTTTGACTTTATATTGTCTTTGTCCCAGTTTTGGTTCGACTTTGTTTGCAAGTTTTACATTTAAATTTGAATATGTGTGCCAAGTATTTTACTTTTATCTCGATATACACAATTTCTCTACATAGATGCCTCACTAAGAGGCAAAACGGAAAATTAGAGAATCAAAAAAAGATGGAAACGAAAAGTGGGGTCAAAGGTTGAGTGAGAATTTTGAATAACGAAAGAAGATATTCTGGAAGGAGGTACATAGAGTAAGGAAAGGAGGACAAAAGAGGGAAGAGTCAGTGAAAGATGCAAATGGAGAATTACTAGTGGAAGGAGTTGAAGTGAGGAAAAGATATGCGGAGTATTTTTATCTTTGCTAAATGCAAGAGAAGGAAGAGAAGCAGTAATTGAAGCAGTGGTTGATGGAGATAGGTTACCCAGGCCACCCAGGTGGCAGTGAATGAATGAAAGGATTGAGGAAAATGAGGTGAAAGAAGCAGTGAAACAAATGAGAGCGGAAAAAGCAGGTTTGGATGGTATTGCTGTGGAGTGTATAAAGAAGGGTGGAGATGTGCTAATAGATTGGTTGGTGAGACTTTTCAATGTGTGCTTTGTTGTGTCAATAGTACCAATAGACTGGAGGAGTGCATGTATTGTGCCATTGTACAAGGGGAAGGGAGATCGGCAGGAATGTTCAAGTTATAGCAGTATTAGTTTATTATCAGTGGTTGGAAAACTGTATGGCAGGGTGTTGATAAGAGAGGATAATAAAGTGTACAGAAGTTGCAATAGGAGAAGAACAGTGCGGTTTTAGGAGGGGAAGAGGGTGCGTGGATCAGATTTTTGCAGTAAGACAGTTATGCGAGAAGTATTTAGAGAAGCATAAGGAGATATTTTGGGCTTTTATGGATTTGGAAAAAGCGTATGATCGTGTGGATCGTGAAGCAATGTGGAAGGTGTTAAGGATTTATGAAATTGGAGGAAATTTGTTAGAAGCAGTTAAGAGTTTTTATGAAGGGAGCAGAGCGTGTGTTAGAGTAGGAAATGGTGAGTTAAGTGAATGGTTTGCGGTAAATTTTGGTTTGCGACAGTGTTGTGTAATGTCACCATGGCTGTTTAATATGTTTATGGATGGTGTGGTGAGGGAGGTGAAAATGAGAACTATGAGAAGAGGATTGGGTTTGGTAGGAAAGAATGGTAGAGATTGGGAGTTGAATCAGTTGCTGTTCGCTGAAGACACAGCGTTGGTGGCGGATTCTGAGGAGAAACTGCAGAGGGTAGTCAAAGAGTTTGGTGTGGGTTGTGGGAGGAGGAAACTGAAAGTGAACGTCAATAAAAGTAAAGTAATGGTGTGTAATAGGGGTGATCGTAAGGTGAATCTAGATGTGAGGCTGGATGGGGAAATATTGGAACAAGTAGAGTGTTTTAAATATCTAGGAGGAACGATAAGCAGGAGTGGAGGTATGGAAATGAAGGTAAAACAGAGAGTGTGTGAAGGAAGGAAGGTTTTCGGAGCAATGGGAAGCATGTGGAAGGTGAGAAATATCGGAATGAAAGTAAAAAGTGCAATGTACAGTCACCCCTGCCAATACACAAGTTTTCAATCCGCGAAATTGCTAATACTGTACACGACCAAGGGTCCAAATTAAACATTACCAAAAACTTTAAAAATACGAAGATGTACTGTATTTTTCGGCTTATAGGACGCACCCTAAATTATACAAGTAGAATTTGGAAAAAAAGTATAAAGCCATAAAACCAACCTCGTAATTATGAAGAGCCACTTGCATGCTTTGTTTACATTTTGCCGTCCCTGTTCAGTCAAACAATACGGTGCAGCGTCTGTTTTGGTACGCAATACTGTAGCATACTATTGTGGATACTACCAAAGTATTCATAGTTCGTAATATTTTATGGGATAAATATAAAACAATATCAAAGTGTGTTTTATTTATTACAATAATACCCAATAATACCATAATATATTATGTGGATGCAAATTTGTAGCCTACGAAATAGAAAAAAACGAAAAGGTGACGATATTGTTACTGTACCGAAAGTTCAGTGTAACGGACCGTCGTACCATAGTGTCAGGCCAAAACGTAATCATGAAAATGGCTCATAATGCCAAACAATAAGCATTATATTCATTATTGGGCAATTATATTAGCATTGTGTTCCATATTGTTTAGTTTAAATGCTACATCTGAGTGTGTGTAGACTCGATACCTGATTTCGGAGCTTTTGGGGTTGGAAAAATATCAACCTTTGTTTTGTAAGACGCAGGTTGATTTTAGAGGCCTAATTTTGGGGAAAAAAGCGGAAAAAGGGGAAAAAAGCGCGCCTTATAAGCCGAAAAATACGGTACTTACAATATGCAAATCGAGCGCCGAAATACGGGCATTTCCGCCGTGTTTACCTAATGCGCGGGGTCGGCGTTGCGGGATACGCCAGTCTTACAGCTACATCGGAGCGGAACGGAAGGTTACACGTTCATCAAGCCACGAAAAAACAAGCTTATAACCCTCAAGATTAAGTTATATTTAGTTGTTATAGTTATAGATGTTATATTTTCTTATTATTTTGATGATGTCCACCACTTTAGGCAAAATTTGAAGGGGAGAAATAGGCCAAAAAATTGTAATTCTCGGAGTCGGTGCCGCCCATAAGCAATTATTCCCATAAGATGCATTATTTCTAATACGCGAGTTTTCAATCCGTGAGGCCTCGTGCCGCCCATAAACTCGTGTATTGGCAGGTCTGACTGTATCAAGGAATTGTTGTGCCAACAGTGATGTATGGGGCTGAGACATGGGCTCTGAAGGAAAAAGAGAGAAGAAAGCTGGATGTGATGGAGATGAGCTGCTTGAGGAGTATGTGTGGAGTTACTCGTAGAGACAGATTGAGGAATGAAGAGATACGTAGGAGAGTGGGGCAGCAGGAACATTTGTCGGCCAGAGTGGGCAGAAGGGTGCTGAGCTGGTATGGTCATGTTGAACGAATGGAAGATGAAAGGCTTACAAAGAGAATATGCGAGTCAGATACAAGGGGAGATAGAGGGGTAAGAAGACCCCCATTGAAATGGAGAAACTGTGTAAGACAAGCTTTGGATGATAGAGGAATAACTATAGATCAGGCAAGGTAAGTGATAATAAAAAGGAATGAATGGAGAATGCTTGTGAATACTGTAGACGAGTGAACACGTGGTCATTTGGGGGAAGGGGTCGGGCGCAAGTTGGACTAGATAATAGTCCATCAGGCGCCTGGCCCGGGGAGACGGTTTATATGAAGGGTGCGCCTGGAAGTGTGGTGGGCGGGCTTCGCTGCATGTCTGCCTGCTGAGATCAGAAGCTCTCTGGGTGGTCGGGGGCCGGGGGAGTGCTGGAGGGACCTTGGTGACCCTGGTCTCTGGGTCTTCTCCTGGATGACCTAGTTGTGTGTGAATTTGTATTTAGTTTTTGTGTGTTCATTGTTTTCTGTTATGTTGTCGCTATTCAAGCTCTGTCTTGAGCCCCCCAAAAAAGGAATGTAGGGATTGGGTCTGAGTAAATACATACAGACAAAAATGAATTACCGGTACTCTAATTTCAGTGTAGTGTTGCATTGGAGAATGCGAAGAGAAAAAATGGCGGGTGGCTAACAGGCGAAACAACATCCCAGTGTGGTTTTTCGCGGTCTCCATTGAAGGCGCTGATGGCTGGTTCGATCAGCTGGGCTTGTTTACAAAACACACGTGTGGGCGATATCTGTGTACAGTACCGTACCCTACCATGTTTCAGCTTTGCTGTGGTATATACAGTGTGCCACCTACTTCTCAAAAATCTATGCTGCCCCACCTTCCCACCCATTCTCTGCATCTCTCCGCAATGTACCAGTACAGCCTCAAGGAGCTCCCATCCATAAAGCACCCTTCCGAGAGCGCGTAGGGCAAATTATACATAGAAAATCACGCATATTCCTTGGTTGCCACTCAACCCCCAGGGTACCACCAGTCCCACCATGGAAATACATCCCACCCACAGTCCACACAGACCTCATCAACTCAACAACCAAGAAAAACAACTCGGCTGAGCTCAAGCAAGAGTTCCTCGAAGTCCTCCACACCCAGCACCAAAATTCCACCCACGTATACACAGATGGATCACGCATCAGTACCAGTAATAACAACAGCAAATCTGTGTCTTCAGCATTATGGATCCCAAAATTTCACCCTACCATGGGATGGAAGCTACCCAAACAAACCACAGTGTTTACAGCAGAGCTCTATGGACTCCTCCGTGCACTTGAGATCATCAACACCCTCCCAGTAAGTGCCTACACCATTTGCTGTGACTCCAAAAGTGCCATACAAGCCATCAACTATAACACCAAGACAAACAAGGAAATAGTATACCCTATGATCCAACTCCTCACCACCCTCCACTCTCAAGGATATACAATATCCCTCCAATGGGTACCCAGCCACATTGACATCCTCCATAATGAAATAGTGGATGGACTAGCCAAAGGGATGCACTCCTTCCACCTAACAACAGTCATACCCTACACCACAACCGACCGGACAAACATCCTCAGAGAAGACGTCCTCCAAGACTTCAAGGAAGAGTGGAAAATAACCATAGCTGGCACACAATACAGTAACATCAAGTCAGAGTGGTCAGTGTGGAAACACTCCATCTACAAGAACAAAGCCTTAAACACCGCGGCTCTCCGCCTCAGAACAGGACACACCAGACTGGGAGGGCATATGTACAGGATGGGACTGCAAGAAAATGAAAATTGTCCATACTGCCTCACACCTGAGACAGTGGAGCATTATCTACTCCACTGCCACAGACATTACGGTGCCCGCACCCACCTCAGAAGTGTAATAACCCAACAAGGAGGAACATTCAACATCAAGCATATCCTAGGTGGAGGAGACCTACCACAGCACAGTAAACATGTCATCGCATCAGCCCTAGGAACCTACATCAGAACAACAAACAAAATCACAAGCATATAAAATTACCATCCAACTGAATCTGTACTATACCACCACTGATCATCATCATCATCTCTGACCTCACCCTCACCTTGACTTAAATCACACAGTACACATAGAGCAGTACTGTACTGTACCACCACTGATCATCATCATCATCATCTCTGACCTCACCCTCACCTTGACATGAATCACACAGTACACATAGAGCAGTACTGTACTGTACTACAACTGATCATTATCATCATCTCTGACCTCACCCTCACCTAGACTTAAATCACCCTGACCTCAAAAGACAACGACAAACTTACCCCCCATATACAGTACAGTAGTATAAAATCCACCTTTACTATCTCTCCTAACCCCTATTATACTAACAATTGTTCTTTTCACCCCTCCTAAAATGCCTGTGCAGTAATCTGGAGACACCACAACCCTCCAAGCAAACTGCACATTTAAACAATAAGAAGAAGGTATGGTATGTGTTACATTATAAGTTATTAGTACCGTACCTTTTATTAACAAATACAGTACTTTCGGCCCTCCATTTAACAGACTTTTAGAGGGGAAGCGAAGTCCGTTAAGTGCAAATGACCCCTGAAAAGTGGTTATTCATTAATAAAATGACAAAAATTAGGTTTTTCTTACCTTATTTACATTTGCATGCTTTGCAAATACACTATGGTACACAATGCTAATATAATTACCCAATAATGTATATAATGCTTATTGTTTGGCATTATGAGTATTGTACATATCAGTAATGGGCGAAATTGTAAATAAACCCTACTATCCTGGAGACGCCATTTGCATGTTTACATTTTGACGTCCCTGTTCAGTCAAACAATACGATGCAGCGTCTGTTTTGGTACGCAATACTGTAGCCTACTATTTTGGATACTACCAAAGTATTCATAGTTCGTAATATTTTATGGGATAAATAAAAAGCGATATCAAAGTGTGTTTTATTTATTACAATAATACCCAATAATACCATAATATATTATGTGGATGCAAATTTGTAGCCTACGAAATAAAAAAAACAAAAAGGTGACTATATTGTTACTGTACCGAAAGTTCAGTGTACCGGACCGTTGTACCGTAGCGTCAGGCCAAAACGTAAACATGCAAATGGCGTCTCCAGGATAGTAGGGTTTATTTACAATTTCGCTTATTACTGATATGTACAATACTCATAATGCCAAACAATAAGCATTATATACATTATTGGGCAATTATATTAGCATTGTGTACCATAATGTTTAGTTTATATGTTACATCTGAGTGTGTGTAGACTCGATATATGTCTAAAAATGTCAACCTTTGTCCGTTACCAGCTGGAGTCCGTTAAATACGAAATCCGTTAAATCGACGTCTGTTAAATTCACATATGCATAGCCTACGTGAGTTGCAGTTGGGATGTGTGTACATGCTTAGATTGATATGCAGGATTCGAAGTTGCATAGTAAATCGTAGGCAGTGTCCACCATTCTTTAACTGCCTTCGTGGTGTAATGCATAAGGTGTTGATATTCGGTGTGAGCGTCCTGGGTTCGAATCCACGGACTGCCACATGTGTTTGTAATATTTCATTAATCGATTTTAGGAGTAGAGTTGGTTGTTGGATAGAACATAATAATTGATATTGGTTCAGGAGTAATTTATCGAGAGGCCTTCCCTAGTGGTTAAGGCCCCATTAATTGCTCTTTCCATTCACATATGCATAGCCTACGTGAGTTGCAGTTGGGATGTGTGTACATGCAGGATTCGAAGTTGCATAATAAATCGTAGGCAGTGTCCACCATTCTTTAACTGCCTTCGTGGTGTAATGCATAAGGTGTTGATATTCGGTGTGAGCGTCCTGGGTTCGAATCCACGGACTGCCACATGTGTTTGTAATATTTCATTAATCGATTTTAGGAGTAGAGTTGGTTGTTGGATAGAACATAATAAATGGAGCGTCGACTGTACATGTAAAATAAGACGGCTATAAATGTCTTTGTCGACGTTTTTCTTTTTAGCCTACGGTCTCGATCTAATTTTCTCCCATTTAAATTAATACTTCTATTTAGTGCGATTCTTGTTAGTGCGCGAGTTCTAGGTCTCACTCTCGCAAAATACAGAGGGTGCACTGTAATTATATCTCCGCAAATAAATGGCCCAACCTAGGTTAGATATAACCTAGGTTGGGCCTAATAGTAATACCTAACCTAATAGTATAGATATCTTATCAATATTTGTATTTTTTACTATTGTTAATGTCTTGTCATGTTGCAAATTTGATTTTAAATAATATTTTGACATTTAACATGTAGTTTCTTTATTCATGCAGAGTTTAGTAAAAATTTGCCAGAACGTCCCGGACTTCCCAAACTTGACTACTTCCTTTAACGTGACGATAGTGCGTTGTTATATGTGCGATTGGTTTGCTTGGGAAACAGATTAACTTGCTCATGTAGTGATGTACACCCTATGTGGTGGATTGTGTTCTTTTATTTAATAATTTTCATTTTAGTAAGCGTTGTTTCCACATAGCGATTTTGATAATTTAATTTGACTTTATATTGTCCTTGTCCCAATTTTGGTTTGTTTAGTTTGCAAGTTTTACATTTTAATATATCAAGAGGCAGCACTCACCATTATATTTGCAAATGGTGAAGACTATAACATTATACAGTAGGCTCACATATCTCGATCAATCTCATCTCGATGCCACCTTCAAGCTCTCCCCAATCACAAATTTCGATGAAAAAACGTTTATCTCGATAGCTAAATATCGATGCTAGATGCTTATATACTAATATAAACAGAGTAATCTTGACCAAATCGATTTGTGAACCTCACAATCATTGTACCTTAGGTACCTTAGGTTGTGTTCGCCACTCTCCTAGCAGCACCGAGGAGCGCGTCGCCCCTCGTTGTGGGTTGTGTTGTGTTTTGTTTACCTGTATACTAATGTACCGCTAGTATCGAACGTTTTCGAGCGATAGTCTAACCTGACTCTCATCTCTGCCGCTTTCATTTACGTAGTAATATAAATTACTTTACCATGTTTTAATATACATTAATATTTGTATGAGGAAAATCTAATATATAATAATAGTAAAGACAAAAGAAAACTTAATTAAACTTTATACCATGGAAAATGTATTGAAGTCGGTAGATTTGCGGCCATTTTAGCAACTTGTAGACTCACGATACAACACATGTTGATCACCAGTCGACTTTTGTTTTTGTTCAAGTGAAGATACTTTGTTTAATTGATCAATTACATGGAATATTGTAGATGTAGTTGTAGCTGAAGGGTTAGGGAGCCATAAGATACACATATTGATCCAGATTGAGCAAAAGGGGGGTTGTTGTTGTTTTTGTTGTTCCCCAGGCTGTCTGGCCGAACAGCCCCAAGGTCTCGAGCAAGGCCAAGGCCATAAACGAGCGCCCCCACAAAATCCTCCCTGCCTACCACTAACAAAGCCCGGGTGACCGAAGCCACTCCAAGGCAGGGAGCTAAGGAGGGTGCGGAAACGCCCGGGAAACCAAAGCCCCACCCAAGGCCCTGTGCCCCTCAGCAATTATGAAGGGAAAGTTGAGGGGTAAGGGGAAAATGTGACGCTTTGGCTCCGAATCTGCCAACTTCTAGGTTGGCAGTAGGGAGGTCAATCCACGGAAAAGACTTGAGATCTAGAAGATATATAAGTAAAAGGAACAGTCAGAGTAAGCTATGGGTATGGCAGAGATCGCTCAGTTCTCACTCGGATAGACCAGCCCATCACCGCATGACTAGAACCCAATCCTCTCAGCATCAGCTAGGAAAGGCCCTAGAAAACCGCCTTTGGCGGGGGGATAGCTCCCCTATTTCAACTCCTTTCGGGGTTGGGGTTAATACAGCTGGTTGGCGATCGTAAGTACAAGTTACTGGGTCAAAAGTGGTGATTGTCAGATTTTATGTTGGTTACTTGCCGACTCGCTGGTCCCTATTTTATTTTTCCCCATAAGAAGTCAACTTCCCATCTCGATATTTCGAATCTCGATTGCTTTTTTCGGTCCCAATACCCATCGAGATAGGTGATCCCACTGTACACAAGTGGTTCTCTTTAGACATAAAAAATACAAATGGTGATTTGGCCTCGTCTTCATGAATCGTTTGTATACACGGCCGCCAACCCGTCGCCTACGGCTTCAAACTGGTTTACACTCGTTCAACAATTGATTATTGATTATGGATTATTATTAAATATATAATTATTGATTTATTTCACCATTGTAACCATTCTTATGTCACTGTACACTACTTGTGTGCATGAATTCAAACACTTGGAATGTATTGATCGGCTTACAGTGCCTTTGTCTATGCTTCCTTGCCATAACTATAACACAGGGAGTGGTTGTTGTTTTTGGGTTTTTTACATTCCGGGTCCAGTCTGCCTGACACAAAAATGTTTTTGTGTCGGTATTAATAATAATAATAATAATAATAATAATAATAATAAGCATGTTACTTATTTCTCATAAGCGCCAATTAATAGCCCAGTAATAGCTCTAGGAGCCCAGGCGGCCATCCAGGTTGCGTGGTGAAGATTCTTAGTGTCCACCTGGTCGGCCATCCGTGTTCCCAGCTCTTGATCAAGGAGTGTATGGTGGTAAAAAAAACTAATCATTATCATTCAAATCCCCTTATTTATACTGTGGAAGATTACCAAGTGTGCACAAGGATTCAAGGAATATAAATACAATACAGAAAATCTAACCATGAGATAGTGTAGGATTAGCAGGTTTTTGTACAGGAGCGGTGGTAAGCAGCAGTTGACCCGTAGATGTCTGAAGCAATTGGAGTCCCCCGAGCGGTGAAGTACCCGTGGCGGGGGCGCCGGTTACAGAGGCTCCGGTGAGACTAGCACGTTGTGGCATCACCAGTCGGGGTCCCTGGGGTGTCTGTTGTACCACCAAACCACCAGCACCACTCCCACCTGTAGCCACTTGGATTGCTGAAACAAAAAAATTAAGTTATATTCTTACAATATAAAGGTAGAAGCAATAGGAGTGTTTAATCTGTGGACACACTTGCCAGATGTCACCAGATTCTTTAATTTATCACGAATAAAATAATAAAATGTGAACATTGCTAATACTTACTATATCTCTTTAGTTGTGATTTCAAACCATCAAGTATAATTTTAGAATCATTTTTCCTACATTATGGTGTTTAACGGATATATCTAATGGATATATATTTTATAAAGTACATTTCTATTTTTCATTGTAGAGTAGAATATTGTATACAGAAGATGCTGATTGGTTGTTGATTGATTTGTGTTGATAAAGTTGAGATAGTTTCATTATTCCATATATATTATTGAAAATCTAAAATTGTAAGCAATTTTAATGATAATGTGATAATCTAAAGTGATATACGAACTCTGAAAACTAAAATATATCACATATAATGAAATAATGAAGATATCTTGATTTACTACTCATACTCTTATCCATTAGCCAATCAACAGCCTCTATACAAAATTAGCTGCTTCTCAAGTCCGGCAGTCTTGTTCAGAGAAAAATAAGTAACTGAATGAAATGTCAATTTAATCATAAAACCGTTGTTTAATTTAGATACCACTATTATAAATATATCATTAGCATACAAAAGAAGGTATATCATATACTATTTATTTTTTGATGGATTTATTTCATAACACAATATTTTTTCTTGCTCTCTTATTTTAAATATACGATATAGTAGTGAGCTAAAATATATAAGAGATTATTATAATATATATGAAGAATATATGAGATTAAAACCGCTTGTCATAAGACTATTAACTACAGGAAAAATCGACAAATAATTTAGAAACTGACACCCTTCTTAGTCTTGTTCACATTTTATTACGATAATTGGCGAATCTGGTGACATCTGGCAAGCTTGTCTACAGATTGAACACTCCTATTGCAAAGTAGACACCAACATACATAAATACATACACAAATATATAGACCAAATGCTCCAAACGAAGTTCAGTTCCGGTTTTATGTCCTACAGTAATGACAACGTTCCAGGCAGCCCTATTTAGAGCTGCCTCACTTGTCAGGTTCTTTGATTGAAGATCAGACCACAAGGTCTGATCCCACGTCTTTCTTGGTCTGCCCTTTGGTGCAGCTACCTCCACGTTCGTGGACTTTCATCTTTTCACCCAACTTAGTTCATCCATCCTCTCTACATGCCCATACCAGCCAAGCCTACCAGTGAGCATATCATCACTGATACTCTCGATATCTAAATGTTTCCTCAGCTCTTTACTAGGCATCCTATCTTGCAGTTTGGCACCACACCATCCATCTCGCCATTCTCGTCTCATTACATTCCATTCTGTTGATATCATCCGCTTTGACAGGCCACGTTTCTAAAGCGTAAGTCATTACGCTTCTAACGCATGAAGCGTACACCTTTCCCTTCAGGGGGAGAGGGAGTCTTCGCATGGTAAGTAGTGGCAACTGGCAACAGTTCTCTAAGCTTTCCTCAAACGCATCTTAATCTGGCTATAGTAGCGGCCTCGGCCCCATCACCGGCAGAGATGGTATCTTCCAAGTAACAAAACTCGTCCACCATCTTCAGTGCCTCATTGTCAAAGTTAACACTCTCGAGCCAGTCATTGAACACAAGCTCATATTTGCATACTAAGCACACAAATTTCTCAACTTTGGATATCTTCCTCGGTAGGGGGTTCCTTTAATCTAGTGCAGCGTTTTTTTCCCGTGGTATACCCAGCAGCGGCAGACGCTACACTGTTTTGAGTGAGTTGAGATGGTATCATCATCACATTCCCCAAACCTAACAAAGACCCCACGCTATCCTCCTCACACCACCCTATCACACTCCTTTGCACCCCCTCCAAAGTCATAGAGCGCCTTGTACTACAACTGATGACACCTGACTTACCCCTTTCTCCAACACAACACGGCTTCAGGCCATTGCACTCCACAAACACTCTTCTTACAGACCATACACAAAGAGCTTTTTACGGCATCAACTCAGCTAGACCACCACACAGATCAGTACTTGCCACACTCGACATTAGTAAAGCCTTCGATGCCATCCCCCGCCACAACCTAACAAACAAAATCTATAACACAAACATGCACAACAACACAAAAAGATGGCTGGCCAATTTCTTAGCAGGCAGATGTGCACACGTATCTTTTGCCGGTCAGTCATCTAGCATTAGAAATTTCCCAAACGGAGTCCCGCAAGGATCCGTCCTGTCGCCCGCACTCTTCAATCTGTACATGCATGATATAAATACACCAAATTCACCCCAAATAACCATAGCCTCCTACGCAGACAACATAACACTCACAAGCACGCACCAAAACCCAGACACATGAATATGGAGTTCAATAGAATATGGAGTTCAATGCAGGGAAATGTAAGACTCTAGAAATGGGTAAAAGCAAGTACAGACCTAGAAAAGATTATAAACTAGGAAACGAAGTGATTCCCAAAGCAGAAAAAGAAAAAGACTTGGGGATAGAATTTAAGGATAACATGTCTCCAGAAAGCCACGTAAATAAGATAGTGAGAGAATCACTAGCACTATTGGCAAATATCAGGATGTCTTTCAATTATCTTAATGAAAACACCATGAAACAAATAATAACGGCAATAATAAGACCCAGGATGGAATATGCATCTGTAGTGTGGTCCCCTCACATGAAGAAACATATCCACAAAATTGAGAGGGTACAGAGAGCAGCTACGAGGATGATCCCAGGTTTGGAAAATTTGGAGTACCAAGAGAGGCTCGAGAGATTGAATCTACCTACACTGGAACAGAGAAGGAAACGAGGACAGCAAATTCAGATATACAAATGTTTTAAGAGGTATTGACAAAATCGACCAAGAAAACTTCATAGAGAGGGATGGAGGTGAGAGAACAAGAGGTCACAGCTACAAACTGAAAGTGCCTAATAGTAAATCTGATCTGAAAAGTAAAAGATTTCCTACCAACTCGATTAGTGGGTGGAACAAATTGCCAGCCGAAGTAGTGTCTGCACCATCAGTGCATAGTTTCAAAGCACGGTATGACAAACATATCTTAGGAGGCGGGAATTAACGAGCGTGCTCACTCCCGCAAATACAACTAGTGTAAGCACAGCAACAAGACTCCTTCAAGACTATCTCGACACATTACATGAATGGTGCACTACAAACAGACTCAATTTAGCCCCAGCTAAATCCACTGCAACCCTCCTCACAAGCTGGACAGGAGAGCACGATTACGTCTCGGGACTCAACATAAACAACACACCCCTAAAACACACCCAAAATCCTAGGAGTAACATACGACACCCAAATGACATTCAAACAGCACACCACAAACACGAAAAAGAAACTGACACCCAGACTTAACGCCCTCAGATCACTTGCCCACACAAAATTTGGACACAACAAAGAAACCACCACCATAGTCTACAAACAATACATAAGATCAGTTATTAATACGCAAGCCCGGCCTGGGCTTCTAACCTAGCTGAAACACACCAGAAGACCTTAGACTATTCAAAATAAAGCCCTGAAAATCATCACAGGATGCACAGCTACTAAACCCACAGATCACCTACATCAAGAAACCAAAGTCCTCAAAGTCAAAGATCATCTAGACATGAGAGGCACTCAATTCCTGGCAGCAGCCTCCACGAATCAACACCACCCACTACACTACATGGCAACACACCCACAGACACCAAGAAATATCAAAACAACACCCAGCACACGCTATCACACACAAATACTGTCTTCTCTTCCTCCCTGCCCACCCCAAACCAACTTCCGGAAGCACATCCATACTCATATCACTCGTCGTTCCATCCACTCACTCATAGACAACACGCAGCTGCAAGCACGACCTCCCGAAATCCATCCTTCTGAATCCTCCCTTCCTCGCGAGGAAAGAGTCCACCTGGCCAGGCTGAGATGCGGGCACCATCCAGCTCTTCTGAGCTATCAGAAGAGACTGGATGACTCCGTCGTCGACACCTGCCCGGGTTGTAACACAGCACCCCATACCATTAAACACATCATAGAAGACTGCATTTCACACAACCACTTACGCCAACAACACAATTTACACTCTTTGAGAGCTCTGTGGGAAAGCCCGACCATGGCCATGGCCTTCCTTAAGGACTCGGGGCTGTTCGGCCAGGCAGCTTAGGGAACAACAACAACAACACTGTTTTGAGTTCACGCCCACCCGTTTTCTGCATATTGTGCATGGGTACTTTTTTCTACCTTTCTACCATTCCAAGCCCTTATCTACTATGTAAAACCTTGGTTTTATTTATAATAACTTCTTTACTTGCCATGCCCACTTTCTATTTTCAAAACCAGGCCTCAGCATCCCGCACACTATCTGCGATAAGTACTATGTTATCTGCATATAGCAGTTCCCAGGGAGTATATATATATTTATTAGTGGCCCCTCCATCATTGACGAACATGCCTATTACATAAGGCGTCCTCTTCAAACACTAATCCGCCGTAGTTTGAATCTACCGCACAGAGCATTTAAAATCTGAGGAGCCTTCATCATGAGCGCACGCGACCTCACTCATGGCTTCAGTCATTATGAATTGGGTTCTCACTACGAAAACACTTTGTAAAAAATAAAAACAAAAAGAAAATAAGAATAACTATCCAATAAGCTTTCCATCATATCGTGGATGTACTTGTGTGGATCTTTGACCAGACGCTGATTCAGGCGTCATTCTTCCTTCTCTACTCTGCGATCAGCCGGCCCGGACGTGTGTCTCCACGCTCCGCTGGTTCCGTATTTGCTGCGTCCCTAGTGAGTTTTTTCTCATTTGTTTACTCCGGGATGTATCGAGTAAGGTTAGGATAGGCGTAGCAGGAGTGTCCTGGGCTGGTTGCCCGCAGTGCAGTGTATTTTGGGTCTTGTGTTTGGGGGCATCTATTTCGGATGTACCCTCGTGGTCCTGTTGTGGACAGGTGAACTTTTTCACAGTTAGCTAGCTTTGTGATGCAGGCGGTTTTCATTACGCGTTAGTGCTTCCTTTTATCTTTCTGATGAGGTAGTGTATTTTTGCTGACGTTCCCAGCGTATTTTTCTTCACTTAGTGAAGTTTTTTCTGGGTCCCGAGTCAGTTCTTCCCTTTGCCGGAAGTATTTGCTACAGTGGTGTGTTGGCGGTGGTTCCTGTTGTGATATAATTCAGTGCTTTTTGTTTATATTCCGACTTGTTACTGTTATTCGTCTGCCTAGGCCTAGCCAGCCTCTCGTAGCTTTACCACATATACAAGTGTTATTGATTTATTTTCTAAATATGTACTACTGTGTCATGTGTGTCCTGGTTTAGTTGTGTATTGGCTAATTCCACGGACTATTTATGTGTCCTGGGTTAGTTGTGTATTGGCTAATTCCACGGACTATGTTGGGCCCGGCGTTAGTTGTGTTTTGGCTACGCCTCGGTCCGGTGTTGCGTTCAGATGGTATCTGGACGGGGTGGGGTTTTTCCGGCGGGTTTTTCTCGGTTTCACCTTGATAACCCCGGCGGGTTGCCGAGTTTTGGCCACGCGTGGTTTAAAACAGACTTGTTTCCCCGGTGAGTGGGTGTCTGTGGCTCCCCAGGACTGCGTCTCTGGGGTGCCTGTTTCAGGCTCCTTATGTTTCCCGGCGGGTTGGCTGTACCCATCTAACAGTGTTCATACGGACACGTGTTGTTTGTAGTTTTTTTCGGTTTTGCAAAGCCAATATAAAACTATGCTGTTGTTGTATCTCCTCCCCGGCGATCTTTTACAAAGAAGTGGGGATTGGAACAATTGGGGTTAACTTTTAAACTTTAAATCACCCGGCGGGTGCAACCTGGAAGGGTGGGATGACCGAATTTGCAAAATTCAGTTTAGTTGACCAGACAATTGAGGGATGCATTGTGTATCGCCTCCTTCAACATACGGCGCTTTAGGGCACAATTGGGGTTAACGTTTTTTAAACTAATATTCACACCCGGCGGGTGCTCCTTGGAAGGGTGGGAATAACGAATTTACAATTCAGTTAGTTAACCAGACAATTGAGGGATACGTTTTGTATCGCCGCCTTCAACATACGGCGATCTAAAAAGATACTTCGGGAGAAGTTAGATCTCGTATATTTGTCAGGCTTCCCAGTTTTTGATCTACGAGATAATTCGGGGGCCGGCGTCTTTTTTAGTTTTTCTTTTTCCAAAATTGAATCTTGAAACAAACACCACCGGAAAGACATAATCTGTTATAAACGCCATGCTGGTCTTTATATATTATGTCAGAGGGTATTCATAAATCTTTTGGACAAATTAAGATATTCTGATATCTTTTACTTAGGAAACCCCACCGCGTAGCGAGCTGTAGTCGTTGAGTATTACGTCTCGTTACCCGGCGGGTTATTTAACACTTGTGTGCGAACATGATTGGGTTAACCTTATGAGCATTAATTCCTGGAAATTTTCTTTTTTTCCAGAGCTGGGTCCCGGCGGGTCTATGCAGAATCTGGAGTAAGTTTCCCACCAGTCTCTGTCATGGCTACCTTTGCCCCGGTTTTTGCTTTATGCATTACGCCCTCCCATTCAGGTATCCCTATTTTTGCGCACACCCTTTGTATAAAATATGTTAAAATGTCTCGTTTGGTGTGGGTTACCTTTCCGGCGTTTTTCTCGTTGCTCCGAGAACACCGTTTTTATTTACCGAGTTTTAGTCAGGATGGCTAAAATAGGTAAGTTACCCCGACGAGTTTGGTCGCTTGAGGGCTCATCTGAAACTGCGTTTTCTGTGGTCGAGCCTGGGATCAGGCTTCCTGTGTTATTCATTGCTTTATGCATTACGCCCTCCTGTAATGTCTCGTTTAGTGTGGGTTACCTTTCCGGCGTTTTTCTCGTTGCTCCGAGAACACCGTTTTTGTTTACCGAGTTTTAGTCAGGATGGCTAAAATAGGTAAGTTACCCCGACGAGTTTGGTCGCTTGAGGGCTCATCCGAAACTGCGTTTTCTATGGTCGAGCCTGGGATCAGGCTTCCTGGGTTATTCCCGTCGAGGGGGGCTCCACACAGTTATCTAGGTGATCATGCTGACACCTGTTGGACATGGTTTTCTCTGCTTTTCAAAGCCAGTGAAACAATGCTGTCTGTTTGTTTGGTCTTTCCCTCCCGGCGACCTTTTTACAAAGAGGTCTGGGGCAGGTATAATTTTTTTTTTTTTTTTTTTCTATGTGATTGAGGGAGGCAAAAGGCATAATTGCCTATAGCGAGTGCCTCCCCCATAGTTGAAAGAGTGACAGGGCCAAAATCAAGGGACGTTCGAGCCAAAATGCCTGGACACACGGAGTTTGAAGCAATTTAAGTCATAGGAAGAGGGAAAGACTGATTCTGGGAGAGAGTTCCAGAGCTCAGATGTTGAGTAGAAGAAAGTTTGAGAGTAACGTTTCACTCTTGGGTTGGAGAGTTGCACAGAGTAGGGGTGGGATTGAGTTGCAAGACGGGTACCACGTGCCCTACGTAAAGGAGGTGGTATGCACTGGGATAGCTCTGAGAAACACTGATTATTATAGTAGCGATAGAATAGCGAGAGAGATGCAACATTGCGGCGGAGAGAGAGAGATTGCAGAGAGTTGGTGAGTGGACGGGAGTTAATGATACGAAAGGCCTTCCTTTCAACTTTGTCTAGGAGAGCGGTGTGAGAGGAACCTCCCCATACATGTGAACAATACTCAATACAAGGCCGCACTATGCCCCTAATTGGTTTGACATTGCATATAAAACCCGGCGGTTGTACCTTCGGGTGGTTATATTAACGGATTTGCGATTCGCGATAATTTGCCAAACAATTGATTGATACAATAGGGTATCACGGCCTTCAAGACGGCGATCTATGAGGGCTTCTGGGAGAAACCGGATTAGAGATTAAGATAGGCTTAGACTTTTTATGGGATAAAAAGATGCTTGAATCTTACTAGCCAATATAAAACTATGCTGTTGTTGTATTTCCTCCCCGGCGATCTTTTCCAAAGAAGTGGGGATAGGAACAATTGGGGTTAACTTTTAAACTTTAAATCGCCCGGCGGGTGCAACCTGGAAGGGTGGGATGACCGAATTTGCAAAATTCAGTTTAGTTGACCAGACAATTGAGGGATGCATTGTGTATCGCCTCCTTCAACATACGGCGCTTTAGAGCACAATTGGGGTTAACGTTTTTTAAACTAATATTCACACCCGGCGGGTGCTCCTTGGAAGGGTGGGAATAACGAATTTACAATTCAGTTAGTTAACCAGACAATTGAGGGATACGTTTTGTATCGCCGCCTTCAACATACGGCGATCTAAAAAGATACTTCGGGAGAAGTTAGATCTCGTATATTTGTCAGGCTTCCCAGTTTTTCATCTACGAGATAATTCTGGGGCCGGCGTCTTTTTTATTTTTATTTTTTTTCCTAAATTGAATCTTGAAACAAACACCACCGGAAAGACTTAATCTGTTATAAACGCCATGCTGGTCTTTATATATTATGTCAGAGGGTATTCATAAATCTTTTGGACAAATTAAGATATTCTATCTTTTACTTAGGAAACCCCACCGCGTAGCGAGCTGTAGTCGTTGAGTATTACGTCTCGTTACCCAGCGGGTTATTTAACACTTGTGTGCGAACATGATTGGGTTAACCTTATGAGCATTAATTCCTGGAAATTTTCTTTTTTTCCAGAGCTGGGTCCCGGCGGGTCTATGCAGAACCTGGAGTAAGTTTCCCACCAGTCTCTGTCATGGCTACCTTTGCCCCGGTTTTTGCTTTATGTATTACGCCCCCCTGTTCAGGTATTCCTATTTTTGCGCACACCCTTTGTATAAAATGTGTTAAAATGTCTCGTTTGGTGTGGGTTACCTTTCCGGCGTTTTTCTCGTTGCTCCGAGAACACCGTTTTTGTTTACCGAGTTTTAGTCAGGATGGCTAAAATAGGTAAGTTACCCCGACGAGTTTGGTCGCTTGAGGGCTCATCTGAAACTGCGTTTTCTGTGGTCGAGCCTGGGATCAGGCTTCCTATTCATTGCTTTATGCATTACGCCCTCCTGTAATGTCTCGTTTAGTGTGGGTTACCTTTCCGGCGTTTTTCTCGTTGCTCCGAGAACACCGTTTTTGTTTACCGAGTTTTAGTCAGGATGGCTAAAATAGGTAAGTTACCCCGACAAGTTGGGTCGCTTGAGGGCTCATCAGAAACTGCGTTTTCTATGGTCGAGCCTGGGATCAGGCTTCCTGGGTTATTCCCGTCGAGGGGGGCTCCACACAGTTATCTAGGTGATCATGCTGACACCTGTTGGACATGGTTTTCTCTGCTTTTCAAAGCCATTGAAACAATGCTGTCTGTTTGTTTGGTCTTTCCCTCCCGGCGACTTTTTTACAAAGAGGTCTGGGGCAGGTATAATTGGTTTGACATTGCATATAAAACCCGGCGGTTGTACCTTCGGGTGGTTATATTAACGGATTTGCGATTCGCGATAATTTGCCAAACAATTGATTGATACAATAGGGTATCACGGCCTTCAAGACGACGATCTATGAGGGCTTCTGGGAGAAGCCGGATTAGAGATTAAGAAAGGCTTAGACTTTTTATGGGATAAAAAGATGCTTGAATCTTACTAGTGTTTCAAGTGTAAAGGGATACTTGAAAGACTTCATCTTTAATAAAGATATGCGTCATCTTTATGAGGATTCAGAAGTTATGCTTAATTCTTTTGGACAGGTAAAAGATATGCTGAAATCTTTAATAAGCCATTGAAACAATGCTGTTTGTTTGTTTAGTCTTTCCCTCCCGGCGACCTTTTTACAAAGAGGTCTGGGGCAGGTACAATTGGTTTGACATTGCATATAAAACCCGGCGGTTGTACCTTCGGGTGTTTATATTAACTGATTTGCAAATTCGCGATAATTTGCCAAACAATTGATTGATACAATAGGGTATCACGGCCTTCAAGACGGCGATCTATGAGGGCTTCTGGGAGAAGCCGGATTAGAGATTAAGATAGGCTTAGACTTTTTATGGGATAAAAAGATGCCGAAATCTTACTAGTGTTTCAAGTGTATAGGGATACTTGGAAGACTTCAAAAGTAGTGGTGGAGTGCTACGGTTCGTTGACCGGCGGTTTTGTGGCACATATTTTGTACCATTTTTTGGGTGTAACCCTATGAGCATTAATCCCCGGAAATTTCTCTTTCCAGGGCGGAGTACCGGTGTTGCACCAGGTGACCAGGTAGTTCCCGGGGGCGGGGTAGTTTTCCCCCAGTCTCTGTCGTGTCGGCACTTGAACCTCTCATTGCTGTATGTTCAACGCCGTTAAGCTCAGGTATCCCTATCTTATTTTTGTTTGTTAATGAAATAATTTAATAGCTGAATCATAATAAACATATATATTTTCTATGATTATATTATGATAATATTGTGTTTATTTATAGTAATTTATTTTAATAAAATTAAATATATATTAAATTAATTAGTATACTTTATGATTTTGCTCACCAGCTCTGCTTTCAATGTGTTAATGAGCTATGGGAGCTTTTAATTATCATAAACCTTTACGGGACTCGGACGAGGGCTCCCATTCAGAGAGTATACCGAGCTCGCAAGCAAGGGACAGCCACAGCCAAGGTGTATGGCGATACTCACAGTCCTGGCAGGACAGCACACATGCCTTTGTGACTCAACTAGTGCTGACGTCCACCGGGATGCCGATGTACCATCTTCTATCCCAGTTTTAACATGGCAACATGTGGAGGTCCCAGCTTCGGCGGGATCTTCCCATGATAGGCCAGACTTAACGGATGAAGAACAACGAGGCGGACTCCCGTTGGAACTGTTTTATGCAGACGATTTAGTCCTAATAGCTGACAGTATGCAGGATGCTGAGGCCAAATTCAGAGTGGAGAGAGGGCATGGCGAGCAAGGGTTTAAGAGTCAATATTAACAAAACCAAGGTTATGCATTGTAGTTTGAGACGAGGCAATGTGGAAAAGAGCGGTGCATACCCATGTGCAGTGTGTGGAAAGGGAGTGGGCGTTAACTCAATTCAATGTAGCATCTGTCGATGTTGGGTACACCATGGGAGTAAGCGCTGTAGTAGAATAAAGGGGCCCCTGCCGAAGGATAAGTCAGAAATAGAGAAATTTGAGTGCGTAGTGTGCAAAGGCGAGCTTGTGTTAAGTGATGATCCTGTGGCTGTGAATTTTGGAAATGAGTCTTTGGAGCTGGTGAACAAGTTTTGTTACCTAGGAGATACCATCTCTGCCGGTGGTGGGGCTGAGGCTGCCACTGTTGCTAGAATTAGGTGTGGCTGGGGGAAGTTCAGAGAATTGATGCCAATCCTGACCATGAAAAGAATGCCTCTCCCCCTGAAGGGAAAGGTGTATGCCTCATGTGTTAGAAGTGCAATGACGTATGCCTCAGAAACATGGGCCGTTAAAGTAGAGGATGTCAACAGAATGGAGCGTAGTGAGATGAGAATGGTGAGATGGATGTGTGGGGCCAGGCTACAGGATAGAATAACAAATGTTGAGCTGAGGAGACGTTTAGGTATAAAGAGTATTAGCGAGGTGATGCGTACAAGTAGACTGGGATGGTATGGACATGTGGAGAGAATGGATGAACAAAATTGGGTGAAAAAATGCAGGTCTGTGATTGTGGAGGGAGCTGCACCAAGGGGTGGACCGAGGAAGACCTGGGATCGGACTATACGCGCCGATCTCAAATCCAAGAACTTGACAAGTGAAGCAGCCCTTAACAGGGTTGCCTGGAATGCCGCCATTAGGACAAGAGACTGAAACTGCACTTATGTGTGGAACACTCAGTCTTAAAATTTTATGTATGTATGTATGTATGATCTCTTGTCTCAAGAGATGGAGGTTGAAGAGTCCAGTCACCTTCTAGGCGACTCTCAGGGTACTGTCGAATCTCCACGGAGTTCGTCATCGGCTAGGTATGTACCGGCGGAAGAGATTGATGGACTATTATTGAATGCACTTAATAGGTTCTTTGGCCCTACGCCGGAAACTCCTTTTGATACGGGAGATCCCGCGATGTCGACGAATGTGCGACCTCTGGCTACATCCTTTGCTTTAGCTAAAATACCTAACCATCCTCTTGTGTCAGATCCAATTTCCAATGTGCCAGGCACAGCAGCTCTCACTACTTCCACTGTGCGAGTCTTATCAGACATATCTCCCCCTCCTTTAGACAAGGCGCCAGTTAAAAAACAGGAGCTATGCCTCTTTTATACGGGCCGGATGAGTCAGGGGTAGCAATGTTACGGAAATGTTTTGGATGTTCATATCAAGGACATTCCAGGTTCTTATAACCATGACTTATTCTTCCCACCAAATCCCTCCAGAACGCCATTCTTGGTTCTCTCTTCAGGTTTTTGGTGCCGGCGGAGTCCCCTCTGCTTGGCTGCCACCCCCCACAATTGGCAACCTAGAAACCTCGCGGACTTGTTCATTATGGACATTCAGGAGGCCAAGTGGCTAGCACCATATGGTAGCGACGTGACCAAGATATTCACGAATCATTATACCCAGTCTACAAAGCGACAGTTTCAATCGCATTGGCAAGCTTTTACGTCTCGGATTCTTAGAACAAAACAAACTGTGCCCTCGGTGGCGTTGGTTGTTAATTATTTTATTTATCTGTTCATGCAGAAACATTTATCTGAAAGTGATTTATGTGGGCAGGTTTTAAACTCCGCCCACCTCCCCGTCAGCTCAGGCCTACATGGTCTCTGGACAAAGCATCGTCGTTATTCTCGTTCCTGTATGTACCAAAGCCTGCAGATTTTACAAAAGGGCAGTATTCCTTATGGCTTTGGCTACCGGGAACAGAGTATCTGAGCTGGCGGCGATGAGCAACGCACCTAATTGCCTCAGGTTTGATAGGCTTCATGAGTGTATTCACATTGCACCTTCCCCAGGATTCATAGCCAAGATTGAGCACAGTGAACACGTGTTTTCAGAGTTCACGGTGCCGGCGTTAAAAAGGGGAAAGGTGCACCATCTTTTTTGCCCAGTGCAAGCTCTAACCAAATATTTAAGAGTGGCACCTCTAAATCACCAGGGTGCTTTATGGGTCGCAAGTCCGGGTGAACGCTTGATGGAGCGTACACTGGCTTCTCTCTTGGTCGAGGACTTTAAAGAGAAGAATCCCGGCGTTGTGGGTAAGACCCACGATTTATGCAAGGGGTCAGCCTCTTTACGTTTCCTTAATAATCTTTCGGTGGAAGTTATTAAGTCCACACAGTTGTGGGCCTCTAATCAGGAGTTTTTGCCTCGATACCTTTCAGTAGCTCTGGACAAACCTTCCTTGCCATGTATGGCTTTACGGCAGAGGGTCTAGGTGGCCCTTTTAGTCACGTTTTGTTTAATTTCAAGAAAAAGGGGGGGGGGGGGTGCAGTCAGTGTGACATAGGCCACCCTAGACCTCTCCGGAGTATGTGTTCGGAACATACGAGCTGTGATACTGGTTGTAGGCATTGTATTATAAAATTTCTCTGTAGTATTCATTGCAGGAAATTGTGCTAAAGGCAAATAGTAGTGTTACAACAATTCTTGTTGTAAGTAGCTTTGGCTGTGAAGCAATAGATTTTTGAGAAATCTCGGTAGTTGCAACTACGACTTTTACTTTTGAAGTAATTACTTCTGCATAAGTACACGAGTTCAGTACTTCTACGAATGTACAAGAATTCATTTATGTTTGGTTATATTTTTAGGAATATATCCACTAGTTAATGGGGTTTATATGTGCACATGTAAACTTATAAGTTTTTAGTTTTCACCACTTACTTTAAGTGGGGTGCCTTCTTAACTAGCAGATCTGTGCACAGAGTCTCAGAGTTAACCCTTTTTCAAGCAGGCTTCTTTGAAGCACGCTCCTGCTTGTACCCCTTTTTGAAGATTTAGGCTGTATAAAGTTTATGCACCCGAATATCTTTTTTTTTACAAAAGTAAGAATACTATGTGGTTGTTTGATTATCTGCTTTTCTAGAGTTATGATATGATTACAAATGTCCCCCTCCAGTCTTAGAAATCAGGCATGTTCGTCAATGATGGAGGGGCCACTAATAAATTATAGGTTTGACTCCTGTAAGGAGATAAAGAAAACCTAATATTTAGAAGTGGCCCCGTAATCATTGACGACTGGGGCCCTCCCGACCATCCCCTTCCCATTCGTTGATGTATTAAGGATTTTGGTTTACTTGATATGTCAGTGAAGGAAGAATGACGCCTGAATCAGCGTCTGGTCAAAGATCCACACAAGTACATCCACGATATGATGGAAAGCTTATTGGATAGTTATTCTTATTTTCTTTTTCTTTTTATTTTTTACAAAGTTTTTTCGTAGTGAGAACCCAATTCATAATGACTGAAGCCATGAGTGAGGTCGCGTGCGCTCATGATGAAGGCTCCTCAGATTTTAAATGCTCTGCGCGGTAGATTCAAACTACGGCGGATTAGTGTTTGAAGAGGATGCCTTATGTAATAGTCATGTTCGTCAATGATTACGGGGCCACTACTAAATATTAGGTTTTCTTTATCTCCTTACAGGAGTCAAACCTATAATATGTGTGTGTGTGCATATATGTATGTATGTATGTATGTATGTATGTATGTATGTATGTATGTATGTATGTATGTATGGTATGTATCTCGCAAAATAGAGAGGGTGCACTGTACTATTTTTCTTACTTCGGGGGCGGAAGGCTAGGAATCCTCATCCCTTTGTAAAATTCACCTACTAGACAAAACGGATAATAATTTAAGTGATAGACATTCTGTGTGATACCAAGCACCAAAATCGTTAATAACTACCGTTACCTTGTGCACTGAACATATCAAGGTCTCCATACATCTGTTATAAAAAAACACACAAGCATCACTCCCATTAACACACACACACAAACTTCGGTACATTTGAAAAAATCTAGGTTTCATGCTATTATTTATCGTACATAGGAGTCTGCAATTACAGATGGATAACTTGCTCTTTCAATTAGTTATCGTTATAGACTGAAAGATGGAGGGAGTACTTCAACGAATTGCTAAATATAAGGAATGAAGTGCCCGCAAACATAGTTGGATGGGGTATGGGAGGGATAAGAAGAGAAGTAGTGGAGGAGGAGGTGGGGATCAGGTCAGAAGTGTGGGAAGCCATGAAAAGAGTGAAGTTGGGGTAAGCACCAGGAACAGATGGAGTGTGTGGGGGAAATGTTGAGGTATGGTGGTGAGATAGTGATCGAATGGGTATGGAAAATGTGCAAACTAGCATGGGAGAAGGGAAGTGCACCTGATGACTGGAAGACAGGCATAATAGTCCCCCTATATATGGGCAAAGGGAAAAGAGGAGTGTGTGGTAACCACCGAGGAATGTCTTCTAAGCATAGTAGGGAAGGTGTACAATAGGGTAGTGATTGAGAGAGTGAGAGTGAGAACGGAGAAATGGATAGGTGACGAGCAGTGCGGTTTTAGGAAGGGAAGAGGATGTGTAGATCAGATTTTTACTCTGAATTGTGTTGTGGAGAAATATCTGGAGAAGCAACAAGAGGTGTATGTTGCCTTTATGGACTTGGAGAAGGCCTATGACAGAGTGGATAGAGAAGGTATGTGGAAAGTACAGTACAGTACAGTACTTAGAATATACGGAGTAGATGGCAAGTTGCTGAAAGCAGTGAAGAACATGTATGAGGGTGCAAAGGCGGCAGTACGTGTGGAGAATGAGCAGAGCGAGTTCTTTGACCTGAATGTTGGGTTGAAACAGGGGTGTGTGATGTCCCCATGGTTGTTTACTATATATATATATATGGATGGAGTCATGAAAGAAATACAAGGAAGAGCAGTGGATATTGGTGTATCGCTGATAAGGGAGGGAAATGAGTGAAAGCTACCTGTACTGATGTTTGCTGATGATACAGTTCTGATGAGCGATAATGAATGGGAGTTGCAGGGTCTGGTAAATGTGTTTGGAACAGTGTGCGAAAAACAGAATCTGAAGGTAAATGCGGCGAAGAGCAAGGTTATGGTCTTCGAAAAGGGTGAAGCCACAGATTGTGAGGTAAAGTTGAACGGTAAGGCTATGGAGATTGTCAGCTCATTTAAGTATCTGGGCAGTGTGTTGAGTAAAGATGGGACTATGGATGAAGAAGTGCGGGAGAGGGTGCAACAGGTGAAGAGGGTTGTAGGAACGCTGAAAGCAGTAACAAGAAATAGGGTGGTCAGTATGGAAGTGAAGAAGTCCTTGCATGACAGTGTGGTAATCGCGACACTGGCTTAAGGAAGCGAAGCATGGACGTTGGAGAAGAGACTCAGACCAAGAGTGAGAGGGGTGGAAATGAGTTACTTGAGAAGTGCGTGCAGAGTTACATGGAGGAATAGACAGATGAATGAGGAAATAAGAAGGAGGTGTGGTGTGGAGGTATATGTGCTTGAAAGTGTGAAAAGGAACACCTTGAGATGGTTCGGCCATATGGAACGTATGGGAAGCGAGAGAATTACTAAGAGGGTGTACGAGAGCGAGGTGGAAGGACAGAGAGGGAGAGGTAAACCGAAAGAGAGGTGGAAGGATTGAGTGAGGAAGTATATGGATGAAGGCGGTGCTGGTTGGGAGGAGGGGCGTCGACTGACTGGGGACAGAGGTGCATGGGGGCGGTTTGTTCGTGGCCACCCCTTCGGCGATCACAGCGTCAGGCAATAGATTGATAGAGTGAATGAGAAGTACTCTAATTCTTTATTTGTATGAACTGTATAATTATATAGTGTGGTGTAAATAACAAAAAATATAGAGATGGTCACCATTGCAGATGATGTCACTGAAGGCTGTTAAATTGTCTACACACAGTAGGTATTTAGCAACACTGATAATGTATGACCATTTTAGTACACTACATTGCTCAGTGATCAATTCCATATCAATAATTAAACCCAGTGACTAGTTATATTGGTAAAAACTAGGCATCAGAAAGAACATAAGGAAAATCAGAAAACAAACATAGGGATATCTTTACCATTGTAACAGCCAGGATCAGCTAACGTTAGAGAGATGGAAACGGAAACATGTGATGCTACTGATACTCTAATTTGCTTGCAAGGTAGCTTGTAATGTTCAGTTGATGCAAATATAGTGTTCTAACTTTAATTCAAACGCAAAGGACTTGTAAGGGGTATAAATAAACTGAATTACTAGTAGGATACCCTAACTGATGCAGGAAAAATACAACATGCGGTAGGTAAAATAACTTCAAGGTAGGCTAGGCCTATTTATCGGTACAGTACTGTATTTTTTTCATGTCCCTAGTTTCAAGGGTCGACTTACGTTTGAGAGACAGGAATTTACAAGTCTTCTTTGGCACAAACTCAGGGATCGACTTATACACGAAGTAGCCTATCTTCGAGAATATACGGCATATATGATGTTATTTCTGTTCGGGCTCTGTTTCGAGTCGGCCACCCCCAGCCATGGGGTATGTGCCTGAGTATATACACACATACAGTACATATACCAGTAGATATAATTTATATATTAATTATTTTCTTTACTCTACACGAGCCACACATTGCTGAGGTGATGTGGCTATGTTAGTTATACTGCCAGATTCGATGGTCAACCCATCCAGAATATAAGTGGCCAGTATTTTTAAGCATTTAGTCTGAAGGAATCTCAATCCCATAACATTTTTATGGAGTTGGCTTCCACTTAGATGCTGCAACATTGCTGCTACTCAGCATTATTATTATTTATATTTGTTATGAGGTTCTATTTACCTTTTATTGTGCCACCTTGCTGTACCAACTGGAATCTTGTGCCAACCCCGTGTAAATTGGCATGTGTGGCTGCGATGACTGGACTCTGTGGTAACGGTGCTCTCAACGCTCCCGCTGGTGCCGGAGCTCTCGGGGCGCTGGATGTTGAACCCACATTCTTTGGAACACTCTGACTAGATGGTCGCACATGCAGCTTGATCTTCCCAGCTGGACACCTAACAATTATGCCAAAATTATATTATAAATAGTTCAATACTCTTCAATATCCAAGTAAAAACAAAATATATTGGGAGGTGAATGAAGGAAAAAGTAAAATGAAAATTTAATTTTCTGAATTTTTTAAAACCACAATACAGTATATCATATATGTCATTGCCAAATACTATGTACAGTACATAAATAAGAAAAAAGACTATTAACTAAAGAACTAACTTGGGAGGTGGATCTGGTGCAGCATCAATCTCTTCAATGAGGCGGCGGGGGGCCTGGAACTTGCGAATGCGATGTGCTGCAAAAGCTGTCAGACATAACTCCAGGTCTGACAGTAGGAAGTTTAAGCTGAACAGATCTATATCCTTAAATGGGTCATAGTCAGTGATGCCCCAGACCACGGAGGGAGCATTATAACACACACCTTCCATCATGAACGGTGACACTGTCGGCCGGGCCTCAAATAGGTTGGGATGGTTGCACACTTTCCTCAACTGCATCAGTACGTTTATTACACTTAGGAAATTGCCCGATGCTAACGTCTCTCTCGTTTTGGTTCTAGACATGAATTCTTCATAGAGATATCGTTGTCTCTTTGATAGCCTACACATTACAACATGTTCAAACTTCTTTGGCATTTGTTGTTCTACCTCAGACTTCAATCTTCTCAGGATAAAAGGTCGCAGTACCTTGTGCAATCTCTTTATTATGGTTTCATTGTACTCCTTGTTGCCTTCTATCATGCCAGTGACGGGGTTAGAGAACCACTCTCGGAACTCTCGGTGTGAGGCAAAGATGTTGGGCATGAGAAAGTGCATCAGTGACCACAGCTCCATCAGATTGTTTTGAAGGGGCGTTCCCGTCAGCAGCAAGCGTCTTTGGCTTTGGAAGTTTAGCAATAACTGCCATCGTTGAGACTTGAAGTTTTTGATATTTTGAGCTTCATCAAGAATGAAATATTTCCACTTCTTTCTTCTAAAGCTCTGATGGTCCTGGATCACCAATTTGTATGATGTGATACAAATATGGAATGCATTAGGCTTTGTCCAACCTTGTCTTTTCATCTTTCTCTCCTTCTGTGTACCATAATAGGTGAGAATCTTGAAGGCAGGACACCACTTCTTTAACTCCATCTCCCAGTTGAGCATGACCGAAGTTGGGACGACAATGAGGTGAGGCCCCCAGTTACCTTTCTCACATGCTAGGTGGGCCAGCAGGGAGATGGTCTGGATCGTCTTACCCAAGCCCATCTCGTCAGCAAGGATACCTGAACAAAACAAAATAAGATCTAAATTAATACACCTTCCTCTGATAAAAATGTTAAAGAATATACTGTACAGTATGTCATAACTAGAAAAGAATTATTGAACATTATTACATTACAAACACACAAGTTTAAAGACCACTTCATCCAGAGTGTTTTCAGTTCTTTTACTGTATTTTAGTACAATTAAGTCTTGCCACAACACTGCCCCATCATGTCAACATTATTGTTGCTGTTGTTGTTGGTATACAGGGCTGGGGTCAATTATGAATTGAATTGGAATTGAATTGGAATTGATTAAAAACATGTGAATTGGAATTGAATTGAATTGAGAAAAATATAAAAACAAAATTAATTGAATTGAATTGGAATTAATATAAATGAATTGATGAAATACTATTTTATACTGTAATATGCGAATTCATTATTGTACAATAATTAAGTTACAGTATTTTTTAAATAATCAATGAAAATATAGTGATTTTCGGCATGTATTTACTATCTATAGGCCTTCTAGCGACTTTTGAGAACGAATCTAGTGGTATTTTGAGTCTTCATTTGGTAACCTTGCCTGCCCTGCCCTGTTGGTGTGTGATTGGCATAATGAATTGAATTGGAATTGATAAACTTGTGAATTGAATTGAATTGGAGTTGAAGATTTATTTTTTACGAATGAATTGAATTGAATTGAATTGGAATTGATCGATTCAAATTTTATTCTGAATTGGAATTGAATTGACAAACTGAATTGACCCCAGCCCTGTTGGTATAGCGCTAACAGTGCCTCCGCAAGACTCGAGAAAGTTCCCCTGTAGCACTTGCACCTGCAGTATCCGCACCACACCAAACTTAACCATGCTACAAGGAAGTAACAACAAATCACTACTTGCTACCAAGGCTGAACCCATTTACCAGATGACAAAGCGATCATATACTGTTTAAATAATCCTTCAGCAATAAAGTTCCTATAATATCTATTGCCAGACGCCATGATCCCTGAAGGGGTGACCACGAATGAATCGCCCCCATGCACCTGTCCCCAGGCAGTCGACACCCCTCCTCCCATCCAGCACCGCTTTCATGCATATACTGAACAGTACTTCGTAACTCCATCCTTCCACCTCTCTCTCGATCTACCTCTCCCTCTCTGCTGTCCTTTCACTTCACTATCGTACATTCTCTTAGTCATTCTCTCGCTTCCCATATGTCCAACAAGGCCAAACCATCTCAAGGTGTTCTTTGTGAAATTATATATGAACTTACCATTTAGTTTCTTCTCAAACATGGTGGTGAGCCAATCTAAGCCAACATGCTGGTATTCTCTCAACGAGTGCTTGAGTAAGACTGGTATTGGCGTAGTGACAGAAGTAGAGGACAATGTAAACCCCTTTGGTTGAAGAGCTTCAGCCACTGCCGAGGCATCTTCCAACTCCTTGTCTACTTTCTCACTATCCCCCTTAGATTCTTGCTCAAGATTTTCCTCCATCAGTGTTTCCAATCCAAGGCCAGAATGTTCCTCATCCTCCATATCTTCATCACTGACATAACTTTCATCATCATCATCAGTCCCTTCCTTCTCAGAGTCTTCCTTCTCCTCTTGATTCACCTCCATTTCCTCCTCTTGGTCATCTTCCTCTTCTTCCTCGTCGTCCTCGTCTTCATCTTCTTCCTCCTCAGATCCATCTTCCTCCATTGGTTCAGAAGTGGCAGCAAGGTCTTCATACTTCTTTCTTAGCTCCTCTACAGACATTTCATTTTCAGCCTGAAAATGACAAGAAAGAACGTACAGGGCAAGCTGGCATAAGAGAATTTTCCTATCCAGTATCAAATATATGTCTATTGATGTTAGTAATTATAATTAAGCTCCCATTATACCCCTGGAAGTGATAAAAGGGTCAAGACATAATATCAATCATGCATATTTTCCTGCATTCCCTTTCACATTCAACTCAGTCTTGAAACATCATTGCAAGACCTATGAGAGTTCCGTATGGAGCTCAGTGGTCTGGTTAATCTGCTCTACTTAATAATTGAAACATCATTGCCCTGGTTTGCCAACAAGATGCAGGGCCCACATTAACTAACCAACACAACCTACGTTACATAAGAAATTAATCAGAATGTCTAATGAATTGTCCTCTAAGGTGTTAAATCCTTCCTTTCTCCACCCCTTTGCAGTCACATGTCTGTCTCATAGTTTGCTTTGGTTAGTAAATCTGGGCCCAGTTCAGTACCAGAACTGCCTGCATCACACATAACTATTTAGAGTAATTAGTACCTTTTGTTTTCTTCTATATTCCAACTTACTCCCTCTCGGGCATAGGCTGAGAGACTGTACATTCAACCGTTCAACACTGTGAAGCCTGTGCGGTCTCATACCAGTCTTGGAAGTGAGACATGTGAAGCTGCAACCAGCCGTTGCCATCTTGCCTTCGCATGTATATATACAGTATGGAGCTGCTTCGCCTTCGTGCCTCACTGTCTCACCCCCAAGACTCGGACCCTCACTCTCAGAACGCCACCTATTGAGTAATTAACTCACTAGGCATTGCCCCCCTGTAGCATATTTTGAATATAGGAATATTCATACAATGCTATTTAATCGGGGAACAACGAGGGTATTTTTAGGGGCGTTTCGGTAGGTTTTGTGGTAATGCACTGATACTATGTATAACACAAATTCCATTCCAATAATATCTTCCCATTGATACATCGGGATTCGAACCTGGGACCATTGGATTACCAGTCAAGTGGCAAGACCACTCCACCACACCTCCCTGGTATGTATGTATGTGTGAAAAGGAAAACCTTGAGATGGTTCGGCCATATGGAATGTATGGGAAGCAAGAGAATGACTAAGAGGGTGTACGAGAGCGAGGTGGAAGGATAGAGGGGGAGAGGTAAACCGAAAGAGAGGTGGAAGGATGGAGTGAAGAAGTATATGGATGAAGGTGGTGCTGGTTGGGAGGAGGGGCGTCGACTGACTGGGGACAGAGGTGAATGGGGGCGTTTCGTTCGTGGTCACCCCTTCGGGGATCACGGCGTCAGGCAACAGATAGATAGATGTACAGTAAACTCCCGCCCTTTCAGACTTCACCCTTTCGGAATTCCAAGACTTTCGGACGAGCATTTCAATTCGGACTCGTGGTTCAGCCATTCGGATTTGTCTGCAAGGCTGAAAAAATACCTCCGTTTTTTTCGGACTACACTTTTCAAATACTCCCGCCGTTTAGTAATGTGGATGTGTTTACCCAGGACAAGAAAAGAGAACTTATATGTAGGTTGCAGGATGAAGAGGAAAAACCTGATGTCATAGCCTTACAGGAAGTAAGACCAAAAAATGCTAGAATTGAGAGGGAACTGGTGGAGTATAGTTTGGAGGGTTTTGAGTTATATGAAAGGAATGCTATTAGAGCAGAGGTTGGAAGAGGACTGTTTATTTATGTAAGAAAAGAGCTCAAGGTAAATGAGGTGGATATGAGACAGCAGTATTGTGAGTATTTGTGTATTGAAGTAAAATGTGCAAGAGGATCAATTCTAATTGCCTCTATATATAGCCCAAATTATAGTAGGGAAGAGGATGATAACCTACTGAAAGCAATGGAGGAAATAGATAATAGAGAGAACAAATATAAGATTTTGATTGGAGATTTCAATTTGCCAAGGATCAACTGGGCAAATTGTACTACTCCAGCGGGACAGTGTAGCCTGGAAAACAAGTTTATAGAGAAAGTGAGAGATTATTTTTTAACGCAACATATTACAGAGATGACAAGATATAGAGAGGGGACGCAGGGGAGTGTACTTGATTTGATTTTTAGCAATGAGGAGGATATAGTGGAACATGTCAATGTGGATAGCCCTATAGGTCGTAGTGACCATGCCTGTATAAGTTTTAGTTGCAATATTAAAACAGAGAGGGATAATAGAAGCAATCAAAAAAATATACATGTATGATAGAGCAGATTATGAGCTGCTGAGACGGTGTTTGGACATTGACTGGGGGGAATACATGAACGGTGAAGATGCTGAAGGAATGTGGAGGAAGATTAGAGTCAAACTGGAGAATGCTGTATCCAAATGTGTACCAGTAAGGGAATATAAGGATAAAACAAAATTGAGGAAAAGAACGAACCCAGAATTGCCAATGAAAAGAAAGCTTTGGACATTGATAAGAAGAAAGAAACGATTGTGGGAAAGACTAAAATTGTTAAAAAAGAACAGGGGGTCTAGTATAGAAGCTAAAGAAGTGGATTTGGAACGCAGACAAATAAACAATAAAATAAGGTGGGAGACAAGGAGGGGGGTGAAGGAGAGGGAGAGAGAGATTGCTAGAAATGTGAAGGATAATCCAAAAATATTCTGGAAGTATATTCAGGAAAAGTTAACCAGAAGAGTAGGTATCCCAGAACTGATAGGATACCTGGATGATGGGAATAGAGCAGAAACTGATAAGGAGAAAGCAGAGGTGCTGGGGAAATACTTTGGGGTGGTACTAACAGTGGAGTCGGTTGATGCAGTGCCTACTATTCCCATCAAACAGGCACCAGCACTAGAACTAATAGAGTTTTCCCATGCTAGAATAAGGAGGGCTATAGAAAAAATGAACAGAAGTAAGTCCCCGGGACCGGATGGGATACATCCAAGAATCATAAAGGAAGGAGGTGAGATGTTAGTAGAGCCATTAAAAATGTTATTTGAGGTATCTTTTAATACAGGACAAATCCCGATGGACTGGAGAGAGGCGAACATAACAGCTATATTTAAGAAGGGAAAGAGAAATGACCCAGGAAATTATAGACCAGTCAGTTTGACAAGTGTTGTGTGTAAACTAATGGAAACGGTAATTAGAAGGAATAATGGAGCATATGAAATCAAACCAACTTTTCAGTGGGAGACAGTTCGGATTCTTGCCGGGGAGGTCGACGGTACTACAGCTAATTAAGGTGGTAGATGATTGGAGGCAAATTCTGGAGAATGGTGATGTTATAGACGTTGTATATTGCGATTTTATGAAGGCCTTCGATAAGGTCCCACATAAAAGGTTAATAGAGAAAGTTAGAAGCTATAGTATAGGGGAGAAATGTGTGAAATGGATAGAAGCCTTCCTGAAAGATCGGAGACAGAGGGTACTGGTGAATGGAATAGGCTCAGGGTGGAGGGAAATTACAAGTGGGGTACCTCAGGGATCTGTGTTGGGACCACTACTGTTGGTTATATTTATCAACGACTTACCTGAAGTTATAACCAATGGAAGTGAGATATACCTGTATGCGGATGACACTAAGCTGTATAGAAGAGTGAGGAGTAAGGAAGATGTAGGTTTTCTTCAAGGAGATGTGGAGGGCATGAAGGGATGGTCTGAACATTGGTTAATGCCTTTTCATCCAAAAAAATGCAAGTACATGCGGATTGGGACTAGCAAGATAGACAAGATAGGATACAGCATGTATGAAGCGATGGAGGAAGAGAATGCAGAAAAGGATATTGGAGTAGTGATAGACAATAAGTTAAATTTCTCAGAACATTTAGCGGAAAAGATAAACAAAGCCAATAGAATTGTAGGGCTGATAAGGAGGACATTTGTGTCACTTGACGAAGAAATATTCAGGAATCTCTATACAGCGCTGGTTAGGCCGCACCTGGAATATGCGAACCAGGTGTGGGCTCCATATATGGTAAAGGGTATAGAAGCAGTGGAGAAAGTGCAGAGGAGAGCTAGCAAGCTAGTACCAACGTTGAAAAACGCGGGCTATGAGCAGAGGTTGAGGACACGGGGACTTCCGACACTGGCATATAGGAGAAAGAGAGGGGATATGATAGAGACTTTTAAGATAGTGTCAGGAAAGTATGATGAGGATGTGTGTGAAGGTATCTTCTTGATGCGGGAGGGAACAAGAACGAGAGGACACTCTAAGAAAATTTACAAAGAAAGAAATAGGCTTGAAAAGGCAAAGAACTCATTTTGTGATAGTGGTAAATGAGTGGAACGCACTGCCCCAGTATGTAGTCGATTCCGAATCAATAAGGAAGTTTGAAAGTAATCTTGATAAAGCATGGGGAAGACAAGATTTGAAGTTTGATTATAAAACAAAAATACAGAATAGTAAAAATGTCAACGACCGCAGTAGTGCAAGTACTGGCACTGAGCTGGATACACAGGCCTAGTTTGCCTTTTTCCAGAGGATCTACTGTAAGAAACTGTAAGAAAGCCCGAACCCGGCGATATCTTTGAATTCTCGGGATTTTGCCACGCTTTTTTATACATGAAAAAATGGCCTAACCTAGCTTATTATATATACTGTATATCCAGCGGCAGTTGCTTTTGGTGAAAACTACAAGTCTCTAGACCAAGTGGTTCAGTTTTTATGAAAAAAAATAATTAGGTCAGTAGCCTAAGGTGGACGAAAGGCCAGTGTTTACTTCCGACTTTCGTCATTTACCGATGCTCATATCTCTGAAAATACATGGCCTAACCAGGTTTTTATGATTACCAGAGGTAGATATGGTCTTTGCCGTGCGATGGGTGAAGACTAGAACACTCTACATTGTGTAATTATTGTGTGAGGAGGGAAATAGTACGGCGATCGAGTTAGGCGGCGTCGGCGGTCTGCCAACCGGTCCGCGGCTATGGTCTGTATAGGCTAGCCTATATTCTTTCAACAATATATTATTATAATTTATTATGTAATAATATTGATTACTGACATATTTCACCATTGTAACCATTCCTAAGTCACTGTCGTCTGCTTTCATGCATGGTTTGGGACTCAGGTTCAGAAGGTACAAGCTTTCGTAAGGCTTGCTTACAAACTGGAGTCAGCTGACTGGCTGGCTGTGTGTTCTTGCTGTTGTTGGTTATACAGACGACCCGCCAAGACAACAAAACTTTCTCTAGTGCAGTTTTAATTGGTTTTAAGCCTTAGATTAACCCGTAGGCGCTTCAGAGCCTTTCGGATCAGTCTGAAAGGCTGAGAAAACAAATCGCATTCGGACTGAAGAGCAGAGTTTTGGACTTATAAACTTCGGACATTATTTCAGCCATTTGGACAAGTCTGAAGGGCTGAAGTGTGAAGCTTGGACTCGGCCCTTTCGGACTTTTGACACTTTCGGACAGGGGTCTCCCCCAATTAGTCCGAAAGAGCGGGGGTCTACTAAATGTATGTACAGTCTGACCTGCCAATACGCGAGCTTTTAATACGCGATTCACCTTATACGCGAGGAGGGGGTCGAATCATACCGAAACTTTCAAAACGCGTGATGTACCTTTAAAACGCGAATCCGGGCCCGATATAAGGGCAATTCCGGGGAGTTCAGCTAATACGCGAGGCCCCCACCATTCCGCGCCAGTTACGTAGGCACACAGGGCATTGTGGGATACGCCAGTCTACCCTCAGTCCACGCTCGCGCAACAGCTGTCCGACTCGTGTTGGACATTTACTGTTAATTTTAAGGTGAGTTTATTATTATTGTTATATTTTCTTGTGATTTGGATGTTTATGTATACATATATGTACCTTTTGTGGCAATTGACGGAGATAAATAGGCCTAAAGTAGACAACTTGGAGTCAGTGCCGCCCATATCGATTTATTCCCATATAATACTCTATTGCTAATACGCGAATTTTCATTCCGCGCCCTCGCGTGTCGCCCATATTCTCGCGTATTGGCAGGCCAGACTGTATGTATGTCTATCTATCTATTGCCGGACGCCTTACTCCCCTTACGAGGGTGGCCATACACAGAATGCCCCCAAGCAGACCTATTCCCTGTGAGAGGGACAACCCGAGCCAGTTTAGTGAAGGACTTACAGGATTGACCACTCAATTTAGGATCCGTCCGACTCCGAGGCCCTCTGTGTATCTTGTTAGCACTATTTTTCTACAGTGGTGATTGGCTAATCCATCCACTAACCTGCCTTACCCTTAGGTAAGCAGTACGGATTTGTATCAGGTTTACTCCCCTAGACAGGTTGCCAACCAAGGCTGACGAGTCCCATCCACCCGGATTTGTATAAGGTTGTCTACCCTAGAGGAGTTGCCGACCAAGGCTAACGAGTCCCATCCAGCCAAGTTTCGGACTTATAAACTTCGGACATTATTTCAGCCATTTGGAAAAGTCTGAAGGGCTGAAGTGTGAAGCTTGGACTCGGCCCTTTCGGACTTTTGACACTTTCGGACAGGGGTCTCCCCCAATTAGTCCGAAAGAGCGGGGGTCTACTAAATGTATGTATGTATGTACTCAGGCCCATTCCCCATTTTTCCTAATTTTGTTTTGGTGTGGTGAGGGAGGCGAAAATTAGAACTATGGGAAGAGGATTGGGTTTAGTAGGAAAGAATGGTAGCGATTGGGAGTTGAATCAGTTGCCCCCCTCTGATGACACAGCGTTGGTGGCGGATTCTGATGAGAAACTGCAGCGGGTAGTCAAAGAGTTTGGTGTGGTTTGTGGGAGGAGGAAACTGAAGGTGAACGTCAATAAAATTAAAGTAATGGTGAGAGCGAGAACGGAGAAATGGATAGGTGAATAGCAGGGAGGTTTTAGGAAGGGAAGAGGATGTGTAGATCAGATTTTTACACTGAATTGTGTTGTGGATAAATATCTAGAGAAACAACAAAAGGTGTATGTTGCCTATATGGATTTGGAGAAGGCCTATGACAGAGTGGATAGAGAAGGTATGTGGAAAGTACTTAGAATATATGGAGTAGATGGCAAGTTGCTAAAAGCAGTGAAGAGCATGTATGAGGGTGCAAAGGCAGCAGTACGTGTGGAGAATGAGTAGAGCGAGTTCTTTGACCTGAATGTTGGGTTGAAACAGGAGTGTGTGATGTCCCCGTGGTTGTTTACTGTATATATGGATGGAGTTATGAAAGAAATACAAGGAAGAGCAGTGGATGTTGGTGTATCGCTGATAAGGGAAGGAAATGAGTGGAAGCTAACTATGTTGTTGTTCCCCAAGCTGCCTGGCCGAACAGCCCCAAGGCCCCAAGCACGGCCAAGGCCATAACCGAGCGCCCCCACAGATCCCTCCCTGCCGACCACAATAAAGCCTGGGTGACTGAAGCCACTCCATGGCGGGGAGCTGAGGAGGGTGCGGAAACGCCCGGGAAACCAAAGCCCCACCCAGGGCCCTGTGCCCCTCAGCAATTATGAAGAGAGAGTTGAGGGGCAAGGGAAAACTGATGATACAGTTCTGATGAGCGATAATAAATGGGAGTTGCAGGGTCTGGTAAATGTGTTTGGAACAATGTGCGAAAAACGGAATCTGCGGGGATGAGCAAGATTATGGTCTTCGAAAGGGGTGAAGCCACAGAGTGTGAGGTGAAGTTGCACGGTCAGGCTATGGAGATTGTCAGCTCATTTAAGTATCCGGGCAGTGTGTTGAGTAAAGATGGGACATGGATGAAGAAGTGCGGGAGAGGGTGCAACAGGGGAAGAGGGTTGTAGGAACGTTGAAAGCAGTAACAAGAAATAGGGTGGTCAGTACGGAAGTGAAGAAGTCCTTGAATGACAGTGTGGTAATCCCGACACTAACTTACGGAAGCGAAGCATGGACGTTCGGGAAGAGATTCAGACCAAGAGTGAGAGCGGTGGAAATTAATTACTTGAGAAGTGCGTACGGAGTTACATGGAGGGATAGACAGACAAATGAGGAAGTAAGAAGGTGTGGTGTGGAGGTAGTGCTGGAAAGTGTGAAAAGGAACAACTTGAGATGGTTCGGCCATATGGAATGTATGGAAAGCGAGAGAATGACCAAGAGGGTGTACGAGAGCGTGGAAGGACAGAGGGAGAGGTGCAAAGAAGGAGAGGTGGAAGGATGGAGTGAGGAAGTATATGGATGAAGGCGGTGCTGGTTGGGAGGAGGGGCGTCGACTGACTGGGGACAGAGGTGCATGGGGGCGGTTCGTTCGTGGCCACCCCTTCGGGGATCACGGCATCAGGTAATAGATAGATAGATAGAATGGTGTGTAATAGGGTGAATGAGGCTGGATGGGAAAATATTGGAACAAGTAGAGTGTTTTAAATATCTAGGAGGAACGATAAGCAGGAGTGGAGGTAAAACAGAGAGTGTGTGAAGAAAGGAAGGTTTTCGGAGCAATGGGAAGTACAGTACAGTATGTGGAAGGTAAGAATCTCGGAATGAGAGTTAAAAGTGCAATGTATCAAGGAATTGTTGTACGGTACCAACAGTGATGTATGGGGCTGAGACATGGGCTCTGAAGGAAAAGGAGAGAAGAAAGCTGGATGTGATGGAGATGAGCTGCTTGAGGAGCATGTGTCGAGTTACTCGAAGAGACAGATTGAGGAATGAAGAGATACGTAGGAGAGTGGGGAAGCAGGAACATTTGTCGGCCAGAGTGGACAGAAGGGTGCTGAGCTGGTATGGTCATGTTGAACGAATGGAAGATGAAAGGCTTACAAAGAGAATATGTGAGTCAGATACAAGGGGAGATAGAGGGGCAGGAAGACCCCTATTGAGATGGAGTGTGTAAGACAAGCTATGGATGATAGAGGAATGACTATAGATCAGGCAAGGGAATTGGTAATAAACAGGAATGAATGGAGAATGGTTGTGAATAGATGAGGGAACACATGGTCATTTGAGGGAGTCGGGCACAAGTTGGACTAGATAATAGTCCATCAGGCGCCTGGCCCGAGGAGACGGTTTATATGAAAGGTGCGCCTGGAAGTGTGGTGGTAGGGCTTCGCTGCATGTCTGCCTGCTAAGATCGGAACCTCTCTGGGTGATCGGGGGCCAGGGAAGTACTGAAGGGACCTTGGTGACCCTGGTCTCTGGGTCTTCTCATGGATGACTTAGATGTGTGTGAATTTTTATTTTGTTTTTGTGTGTTCATTGCTTTCTGTTGTGTTGTCCCAATTCAGGCTCTGTCTTAAGTCCCCCCCCCCCCAAAACAAAAATAAAAAATAAAAAAATAAAAAAATAATAATAATAATAATATAAAAATAGGAAAAGTGGGGATTGGGCCTGAGTAGGCCTATATACATACATACATACATACTATCAACACCCTTCCATACAGCTTTCCAACCACTGATAATAAACTAATACCTCAACTTGAACACTCCTGCCGATTTCCCTTCCCCTTGTACAACGGCACAATACATGCACTTCTTCAGTCTATTGGTACCATTGACACAACAAAGCACATATTGAAAAGTCTCACCAACCAATCTATTATCATATCTCCACTCTTCTTTATACCTAGGAGATACCATCTCTGCCGGTGGTGGGGCTGAGGCTGCCACTGTTGCTAGAATTAGATGTGGCTGGGGGAAGTTCAGAGAACTGCTGCCAATCCTGACCATGAAAAGAATGCCTCCCCCCCTGAAGGGAAAGGTGTATGCCTCATGTGTTAGAAGTGCAATGACGTATGCCTCAGAAACATGCGCCGTTAAAGTAGAGGATGTCAACAGAACGGAACGTAATGAGATGAAAATGGCGAGATGGATGTGTGGAGCCAGGCTACAGGATAGAATAACAAATGTTGAGCTGAGGAGACGTTTAGGTATAAAGAGTATTAGCGAGGTGATGCGTACAAGTAGACTGGGATGGTATGGACATGTGGAGAGAATGGATAAACAAAATTGGGTGAAAAAATGCAGGTCTGTGATTGTGGAGGGAGCTGCACCAAGGGGTGGACCGAGGAAGACCTGGGATCGGACTATACGTGCCAATCTCAAATCCAAGAACTTGACAAGTGAAGCAGCCCTTAACAGGGTTGCCTGGAACGCCGCCATTAGGACAAGAGACTGAAACTGCACGTATGTGTGGAACACTCTGTCTTAAAATTTGATGTATGTATGTACTCCACAGCAATATCATCCAAACCTTTTGCTTTTCCCGCTCTCATTTGCTTCTTTCACCTCATTTTCTTCAATCCTTTCATGCATTTCCTGCCACCTGGGTAACCTATCTCCATCAACCACTGCTTTTCTTCCATCTCTTGCAATTAGTAAGGATTACAAATACTCAGCGTATCTTTTCCTCACTTCAACTCCTTCCACTAGTAATTCTCCATTTGCATCTTTCACTGACTCTTCCCTCTTTAGTCCTACTTTCTTTACTCTATTTACCTCTTTCCAGAACATCATCTTTCGTTATTCAAAATTCTCACTCAACCTTTGACCCCACCTTTCGCTTGTATCTTTTTTCGCTTCTCTAATTTTCCGTTTTGCCTCTCTCCTTTTCTCCTTGTACCTCTCCCATACCTCAACACTACCATCCTGTAAAACCCTCTCAAAACATAGACTCTTCTCTTCAATTGCCTTTCTCACCGTATCATTCCACCACTCGCTTCCCTTCCTGATACCTCTGCCTCCTACTTTCCCTTTACCGCATACTGTACTACGGTACCTCTGCACTTGCTTTCACTCCTTCCTTAAACTGTTGCCATTCAACCTCTCCTTCTCTCTCTTCCATCCACTTTTCATTTAGTCTTTCCCTCTCTTTTGTACTCTTCTCTAACTCAATAACTTTTATTACCGCTCTTACTTCACGCTTGTCTCTCATTCTCCTGTAACTCCTAACTCTTAGCTTTCCCTCCACCAGGTAATGATCCGACATACCCTCCGCCTCACATCCAGCAGTCTACACAATCTTTCCCTAGTCACCAGCACATAATCCAGCAATGCCTTCTCTACAATATTTCCATCCACAAGTCTATGCCATGCGTACTTGTGAATAAGCCTTTTTTTGAAGAACTTAAACTGTTGCCATTCAACCTCTCCTTCTCTCTCTTCCATCCACTTTTCATTTAGTCTTTCCCTCTCTTTTGTACTCTTCTCTAACTCAATAACTTTTATTACCGCTCTTACTTCACGCTTGTCTCTCATTCTCCTGTAACTCCTAACTCTTAGCTTTTCCTCCACCAGGTAATGATCCGACATACCCTCCGCCTCACATCCAGCAGTCTACACAATCTTTCCCTAGTCACCAGCACATAATCCAGCAATGCCTTCTCTACAATATTTCCATCCACAAGTCTATGCCATGCGTACTTGTGAATAAGCCTTTTTTTGAAGAACGAATTACCTACACTCATTCTGCACTCTCCACATACATTTTTCAGTCTTTCTCCACTCTCGTTTACACCATCCACACCAAAACTACCGATGACTCCTTCAACAGGCTCATTTCCTAACCTAGCATTTAGGTTCCCTAAAACTATAACATTTTCATTTTCATTAAACCCTTGTAGACAATCTCTCAAATCCTCCCAAAAACCCTCTACCTCGTCTAACTCTCTTTCACTTCCTGGTCCATACGCACTTACAAAAACCCACCTTTCACCCTTAAACCGCATTCGCACCCACATTAGCCTTGATGACACCTCTTTCCACTCTTTTATAAACTCTTTCAACTCCTCCTTTACAATAATAGCCACTACCTCTTTCCCCCAGACTCCTTCATCTACTCCAGACTTTCTACCTATCACGTTTCCAAAATCCACTTCTTCCTCTCCTTTCATTCAGTGCAAGCACATCATACTTCCTTCTTTCAAATAACCTTCCAATGTCTCCTCGCTTTTCATTCTTACTACATCCACGCACATTTAAAACTCCTATTCTTAGGGTCCGGGACCACGAACGCGGTCCCTCGCCCCTATCTCTCTCGTTTTTTTTGGTAGATTTATTTTAAGGGGAGAAGGATACCAGGCCCCCGATTCCCTTTAGCCGACTTCTACGTCTCGCAGGAGAAAGTGGTAGTGGAAATTTCTCACCCCTCCACCACAGAGGAGGCTATTTATTAGTGGCCCCTCCATCATTGACAATATGCCTATTAGTATAATAGTCCTCTTTCAAGTACCCGCGGTCAGCGTATTTGAAAACCCCGCCGCAGGGAGAAAGAGTCCTCGTCATAAGTGTAACGCGAATTCTCTTATGGAATCGTCTTTATGATTGGGTACTCACTACGAAAAAACTTTGTAAAAAATAAAAAGTAAAAAGTAAAATTAATTTTGTTATATTACAGCTTTCCATCCTGTGGATGTCTTTGTTGTGGATTCTATCCCAGACGGTGAACCAAACGTTCCCATACCTCCTTCTTCTCCCTGCGTCCACCAAGTCCAGATGTGTCTGCCTGGCCTCGGCTTTATTCTTCGTTCTCGCAACACTAGTGAGTCTTTTGCTCATTTGTATCTATCCGATTTGTACTAGAATAGGTCTAGACTAGCTAGATCAGGCAGCCCCATTGGCATGTCTGCAGGAGAATGTTAAAATAGGGTACTATTGTACAGGCGCTGTGTTGGCCCCATTGGGCCCCACGTGTCATGTTGTGTTCTAGTTATTGCTACTTAGCTCTTAGTTAGGAGGCTAACTTTAGGCAGGATAATGCTTCAAGGCCGTCGCTATGAGGCAGTTGCATTTTAATGAATGTTTAGCAGACGCTCTGGTCTAAGAGTTTTCACACGTGGTGTGGAACTTTCCCGAGTCCGTGTCTGCTTCTTCCCCTAGGCCGTGGGGTTTGCTCCGCTCGTCGCTGCTTCTTCAGAGGTAAGACTACGTGATTCATTATATTAATGACTATGAGCCTAATGGCCAGCCTCATTAGGGGTGATTCTTAGTTGGCTAGGGGTATGATTATTGCTTTAATATTACTATTGTAGCCCTAAGATGTATTGGGTGTTGTCATGGGAGATATTACATGATAACAATGCGGCAGGAGACGTCCTGTCCATTTGGTGGGGTTTTGCGGGGGTCTGACTTTCCCAGATAAGTCAGTCTCATTCAAAAGTCTGGTTTTTACCTCCGGCGACCTTTCTGTGTATTGATGCCGGGGACTCGCCTCGCAGGCGAGAAAGGAACTTGCTAAATTACCCGGAGTGGTGTGCTGTACCAGTATTTCCCGGCGGAAATGCAGGTTCTCAAGGGAATCTCGGCCCAGCCGAGTGAACTCGCCCAGACCGAAAAGCCTCACGCGGCATGACCAGACTTATATGCGACCAGCGACACAGTCCTGTGAGATTAATTCAATCCTTTAAGTCTTTTAGACGACGAGATAGATAGCTTGACAGGTTATTAAGGGCCAGTGACACTTTGTCACAGGTAAGCAGTTCAAAAAAGATGACGAAAATCTTTAGCGGTTTTGTCGCAGACAAGTACAGCGGAAGGTTAGAGTAGCAGTGGCTATAGCTAATTTTCCGGCGTATTTGTGAGAGTAATGATGAGCAAGGTTATGGTCTTCGAAAGGGGTGAAGTCACAGAGTGTGAGGTGAAGTTGAACGGTCAGGCTATGGAGATCATCAGCTCTTTTAAGTATCTGGGCAGTGTGTTGTTGTTGTTGTTGTTGTTCCCTAAGCTGCCTGGCCGAACAGCCCCGAGTCCCTGAGAAAGGCCATGGCCACGATCGGGCTTTCCCACAGAGCTCTCATTGAGTGTAGATTGTGTTGTTGGCGTAAGTGGTTGTGTGAAATGCAGTCTTCTATGATGTGTTTAATGGTATGGGTGTTACATCCCGGGCAGGCGTCGACAACGGAGTCATCCAGTCTCTTCTGATAGCTCAGGAGAGCTGGATGGTGTCCGCATCTCAGCCTGGCCAGGTGGACTCTGTCCTCGCGAGGAAGGGAGGATTCGGAAGGATGGATTTCGGGAGGTCGTGCATGCAGCTGCGTGTTGTCTGTGAGTGAGTGGATGGATCGGTGAGAGATATGAGTATGGATGTGCTTCTGGAAGTTGGTTCGGGGTGGGCAGGGAGGGAGAGAGGACAATAATTGTGTGTGATACCGTGTGCTGGGTGTTGTTTTGATATTTCTTGGTGTCTGTGGGTGTGTTGCCATGTAGTTTAGTGGGTGGTCTTGGTTCGTGGAGGCTGCTGCCAGGAATTGAGTGCCTCTCATGTCCAGATGGTCTTTGACTTTGAGGATTTTGGTTTCTTGATGTAGGTGATCTGTGGGTGAAGTAGCTGTGCAGCCTGTAATGATCTTCAGGGCTTTGTTTTGAATAGTCTGTAAGGTCTTATATGATGTGTTTCAGCTAGGTTAGAAGCCCAGGCTGGGCTTGCGTATTCCATCACTGATCTTATGTATTGTTTATATACTGTAGTGGTAGTTTCTTTGTTGTGTCCAAATTTTGTGTGAGCAAGTGACCTGAGGGCGTTAAGTCTGGGTGTCAGTTTCTTTTTAATGTTTGTGGTGTGCTGTTTGAATGTCATATGAGTATCATATGTTACTCCTAGGATTTTGGGTGTGTGTGTATGTGTTAGGGGTGTGTTGTTTATGGGGAGTTGATGGATGTATTCGTGTTCCTGTCCAACTTGTGAGCAGGGTTGCGGTGGATTTGGCTGGGGCTAGATTAAGTCTGTTTGTAGTGCACCAACCATGTAGTGTGTTGAGATAGGGTTGAAGGAGATCTGTTGCTCTTTTTGGGTCATGGTGTGTGCATGTGAGTGTTATGTCATCTGCATAGGAGGCTAAGTTTATTTGGGGCGTATTGGGTGTAGTTATATCGTGCATGTACAGATTGAAGAGTGCGGGCGATAGGACGGATCCTTGTGGGACTCCGTTTGGAAAGTTTCTGATTTTAGATGACTGACCGGCAAAAGATACGTGTGCACATCTGCCTGCTAGGAAGTTGGCCAGCCACCTTTTTGTGTTGTTGTGCATGTTTGTGTTGTAGATTTTGTTTGTTAGGTTGTGGCGGGGGATGGCATCGAAGGCTTTACTAATGTCGAGTGTGGCTAATAGTGATCTGTGTGGTGGTCTAGCTGAGTTGATGCCGTCGAAAGCTCTTTGTGTAAGGTCTGTGAGAAGAGTGTTTGTGGAGTGCAGTGGCCTAAAGCCATGTTGTGTTGGAGCTAGGGGTAGGTCAGGTGTAATTAGTTGTAATACTAGGCGTTCCATGACTTTGGAGGGGGAGCAAAGAAGTGTGATGGGGCGGTGCGAGGAGGGTAGCGTGGGGTCTTTGTTGGGTTTGGGGAATGTGATGATGATACCATGCTTCCAAATGTCTGGTATTGTGTTGTGTGAATAGCTGTAGTTTGATATGTTAGTGAGTGCTTGTATGCCTTGTGGTCCCAGGTGTCTGAGGTGTATGTTGCTTATGTTGTCTAGGCCACAGGCGGGTGAGTGCTTGAGATTGTTGATGATATGCTTTGTCTGGTGATTGGTGAAGGGTGTATAGTCAGGGTCTGTGGGGAATTGTCTCTTACGTCGGATGACACGTCGGTCGTCTTTGTGAGGTTTTAGGTGGCTGACATGTGAAAAGTGATTGATGAGAGTGTTTGCTTGTTGTTTACATGAAGGAGTAGAGTCTGTTGTTGTGATTGCAGCATGTGATTGTGTTGTGTTGCTGTTGGAAAGTGTGATGCTGTTTAGTGTTTTGTAGAGTTTTTTGGGGTTTGTTTTGTGATCAAGTGTTTGTAGGAAGTTATTCCAATTTAGTTTTTGTTGTTCTTGTATTTTGTTGTTAGTTTGGGTGTTGAGTGCTTGAATTTGTTGTGTGATGTCTTGTGTGTGGGGTGCTGGGGAGTGTTTCAGTATGTCGCGTTGTCTGATGAGGTTTTGAATTTCTGGTGTGAAGTTGGGGTTGTGTCTTTTCCTGTTACCTCTTGGAATGTGTTTCTTGTCAGCGTTTTGGATAGTTTTATTGAGTATGTGTACAGCATTGTTGATGTTAGTGATGGGTGTACTGTTTAGAGTTGTGAAGTGTTGTTCTGTCTCATTTGTGAATGCTTCCCAGTTAGCTCTTTTATAATTGGTGTATGTGTGTTTGTGGCTAGCTGGCCACCATCATATGGTGGTGATAATGATCGGGAGGTGGTCAGAGCCTAAGGTTCTGACCACCCTCCAGGATGTTGTGGGGGCGAGTTCTGGGGAGCAAAAGGTGATGTCTGGAGATGATGGGTTATAGAGGGCTTGGTGAGGAATATGGGTATGTTGATGGATGTCGTTAAGGATGATGAGGTTATCGGTTTGGTTTTGTAGTACCAGCCCTCTGCCTGTGTCGGGGTTGTCGACAAACCAGGCCGACGTCTTGGCGTTGAAGTCACCACCCAGGATGATGTGTGGGGTGTTTGTGATGTGTTGTAAGTGTGGTCTGTATTCATTTGGTACTGTAGGGGATGTTTGGGGAGGGATGTATGTGTTTATGATGGTTATGTTGGAGTTGTTGCCAGTGCGTATTTTAATTGATTGTATTTCTGTTGTGTTATCATTTGGGGGGAGGAGGGATTTGGTTTGTACACTGGTTACTATGTATGATATTTCTTTGTGTACCAGGGTGATGAGTCCACCGCCCCCGCCGACAGCCCGGTCTTGTCTGATGGTGGTGAAATTATGAAATGTGGGTGTTTTTTGTGATGTGCGGAGTTTTGTTTCTTGTAAGATGGCAATGTGTATGTTGTGTTGTTTGATGAAGTGTGAGAGTTCGTGTTTCTTTGTGTTGATGCCATCTATGTTCAGTTGAAGAATGTTAATGTTATGTGCACGATGTATGTTGGGTGCTGCTGCACGAGGATGGGGTGGGGGTGGGGGTGAGGGAGGGGCTGGGGGTTGGGATGGGTGAGGTGGGGGTGGGGATCGGGAAGCAGGAGATGGGGGTTGGAATGGATTAGGATGGGGTGTGTGGTGTTGAGTTGAGGATGTGGATGGTATGGGAAGGTTAGGTGGGTTAGGGAGGAGAGGTGGACGGCTTTTAGGGGGGGGGGGGGGGGGGAGTGGATGATATGGGAAGGTTAGGTGGGTTGTGGAGGAGAGGTGGACGGGTTTTAGGTGAGGGATTTGATTGGGAGAGGGAGGGGCATGAGGAACAGGTCCAGGTGTTTGTGTAGTGTTTCTTGGAGGCAAGTGTTGTGCAGGTGAAGTGGGTCCAGTTCCCGCATGAATTGCAGAGAACTGAACCCTTAGTATGGCGACTCGAAGTGATGGGTTTTGAGCAAGTTGGACATATGTATGTGTACGTGGGTCCTGGATTGCTCTCAATGTCTCTGGCTAGAAGAAGTCTTCGAGAAATGACAGCCGGAGAGTCATTTCTCGGTGTAGGAAAAACTGTGTGATGTGTGTGGTGTGAGAGGTGTGGAAATTCCCGGCACGACCGAAGCCGCTCCAAGGACCCGTGCCCCCAGAGAGGGGGCAGGGGATGGTTGTGACGGTTTGGCTCCCGAAACTGCTCCCCGCGGCCGGCATCCGGTTTTCCTCCACTGGTCGTTGATTTTGTCTTCGGCCGTGGAGGGTAGTGTGTTGAGTAAAGATGGGACTATGGATGAAGAAGTGCGGGAGAGGGTGCAACAGGGGAAGAGGGTTGTAGGAATGTTGAAAGCAGTAACAAGAAATAGAGTGGTCAGTATAGAAGTGAAGAAGTCCTTGCATGACAGTGTGGTAATCCCGACACTAACTTACGGAAGCGAAGCATGGACGTTGGAGAAGAGACTCAGACCAAGAGTGAGAGCGGTGGAAATGAGTTACTTGAAAAGTGCGTGCGGAGTTACATGGAGGGATAGACAGACGAATGAGGAAGTAAGAAGGAGGTGTGGTATGGAGGTAGATGTGCCGGAAAGTGTGAAAAGGAACAACTTGAGATGGTTCGGCCATATGGAACGTATGGGAAGCGAGAGAATGACTAAGAGGGTGTATGAGAGCGAGGTGGAAGGACAGAGAGGGAGAGGTAGAAGGATGGAGTGAGGAAGTATATGAATGAAGGCGGTGCTGGTTGGGAGGAGGGGCGTCGACTGACTGGGGACGGAAGTGCATGGGGGCGGTTCGTTCGTGACCACCCCTTCGGGGATCAGGCAATAGAATAATGTGTGTACCTCTCGGTAAATCCCTATGAGCATTGATTCCTGGAAAATTTTATTTCCAGATCGCAGCACATCTGTAGCGACACAGGTCAGCAGGGAAAGGAGCCGATCCCGGCGTTTTTTTTTTTTTTCTTTTTTTTTTTTTTAGCTCTATCATTCCTTTCGTTGTACTCTGCGCTGCTCCAACTTTCTCTCTTATAACCGTTTTCGCACATAAACTTTGTATCAAATGTGTAAAATGCCTCGATAGATCACGAGGCATTTGGGTATCTAAAATGTGCGCCGTTTGTTCAGAACTTCGGTCAAATTTATTTGGGAAGAAAGATCAATTATGTGTTGTAGCACTCAAGGAAATAAAAAACACTTTTAATGCCTATACGAAAGACATTGCCCATAAAGCCCTTCACTGTGACGATGAGGCACTTTGGGAGCACTTGGTAATAAAGTCACCAGTGCTTAACCCTTCCCGCCCGGGCAGCATTTTAAAATGACACTGCGGCAGATGGCCAGGAGCCCGGGTGTCATTTTAAAATCTGTAAGCTTGAAAGCCTATTAAGCTTGGTTTGAAAGCCGTGCGTCCGACGCATGTAAACAAAGCCTGTCTTTGCGACACCGCACCTCCGAAACCAAGAAGGAGACGTCGGATCAATGTTGTTTTTGTATGCTATGACGAAATTAGTGTCTGCAAAGGTCCAATATTGCAAACATCGCATCGAATCTCTCTCCACGGAAATCATCATCACAACTGAACCAGTTGACCTAGAGAGCTCTACTTAACGCCAGTTTACAGATAAGAAACAGCACTACGTTTAGAGATGCGTGGGATTTCTCTAGCAGTTAAATTAACAAAGATACGGGTAGCCTATTAAAGATGTTTTCGGCCAGATCGCCCGGATCTCAATAGTGTCCTTAGGATGGCGAGCCCGGGCAAGAAGGGTTAAGCTTACGACGGCTAAAGCCACGAAATCTAAAACCAAAACTAAAACTCTTTGAAAGGAGCTAGTGAGTAGTGACGAGAGCAGTGATTCTAGCGAGGCAACCCCCCCGCCCCCCCCAGCCACCGTAAGAGGGGTCGTTCACCATCACCGAGTGACCGAGCAAGGTCCTGGTCAAGGACCCACCTCAAGCAAACTAGACAATTTTCGGTAGAATCATCAAGATCTCAGAAGAGGCGCAAAGATGACGAGGCGACATCTAGCCATAGAAAATCAGAAAAGGGACATAAAAGTTCCCGCAAGGATGAGATGCAGTCGCGGCACCGGCCTACGCCGGAGCTGCGGCCACTGTGCCTAATGTCCAATCTGGCAGCTCGGAGGCGGGGACGGAGGGGACTGAGTCAACTCCAAGGGAGGAATCTAGAGAATCTTAAGGTGTCAATCAGGACGTATCCTTTGCTATACCAAAATTGAACCTACCCGGCAACAGGCCCCCAATAGTGTCACAAAGAGTATTAGCGGAACAGTATAGGGGCTATACATCAGGACCTTATTAGTTCGCAAGATAGTCAAGTGATACCTGATTCTCAACCTCCTATTCAAGGTCGAAGTGTGTGGAGACATTCAGAACCCTCAATAGTGGAGAACAATGTAAGGTTCCAAGACAGTGTCAGGAACAGGGAGGATATTGAAATTATACCTTCCTCAGTACCTGACTTGACGTGGCCACCTTTTACACCACTGTCAGTTCCGCAGCAACAACCGCCGGAACCGTTAGAGGTACAGGAAGAACCAGAAGTGATAGAACTACTTTCGGCTCAACTACCACAGACAGAGGAGGGTTCAGAAGTGGGGTCGGAGTCTTCCAAAGAATCACAGAGTAAATATGTAACTACTGATGATTTAGAGTATATCTTGCATAATGTCATGCACCAGTACAATATTCCAAAGGCTCAGGATACCTCTATAGCTCTGCCGGGTGCTCCCCCGGTAGGGTCGACTGTGCGGCCCCTAGAGCCCCCATGCTTGTCCCTAATAGATCACTCCCTCAAAGTAATGTAGTCCCAACGAACACCACGGCAAGTAGCACTGCAGGGCCAGCCTCCTTGTCTACCTCCAATGTTCGTGTTATTACGGATGTTACCCCTCCCCCTCTAGACAAAACCCCACATAGAAAAGGCCCTATGCCACTTTTATATGGGCCGGACTGCTCGTGGATTCCAGCTATTGCACGGAACCCGGGCGTAGCACAGACTACAGTATCGGGGGAGATCCCAGTGCCTAGTGACTGGGTGATAGAAGTTAGCAAGAGTAAGAAACTAAGGGCCAAAGATTCACAAGGGCAGGTATTAGATGTCACAATCAAACCTATTCCAACTGTGTATTCTCCAGAAATTTTTGTTTACTCTTCTACTCCGGCATTACCTCCCGCCTCATCTGCACGACTTTTTGCGGATTGGACTAAGTCTGACGGCGTGAACGATGTTAAATCACTCCATGCTCTTACGCCGGAGTTGGATACAACTACGGCCCTAGACCAGTCTCATAACCAAGTTCTGCAGGTGGGACAGGTAGGTGTTGGCCCGTGGGTGGACTGGGAGGCAGAAGCTTAACTGTTTGCAACAACTATCACTTCAAAATCCTCCCACCAAATTCCCCAAGATAATCATTTATGGTTTTCCATGCCCATTAACCCATCAGACCCGGCTATGTATTCCATACCGAAACCCGGGGGTTTTGGCCGAAAAACATCTACGCCTAGGCTACCGTATCTTTGTTATTTTTACTGCTTCTGCATTCCCCAAGCGTAGATGTGTTTCGTACCTGTAGAATGGCGTTGAGTAGAGCTCTCTAAGTCAACTGGTTCAGTTGTGATGACGATTTCCGTGGAGATAACTTTGTGGAAAAATCAGCCACTTTACACTACTTTTCACTACTTAACAATAACATACAGGCACACACGAACAAGCGACGCTCTCCTTCTTGTGGTCGGAGATGCGCGGCGTCGGTCCAGCCGGCTGTTGTTTACATGCGTCAGACGGACGCCTCACACACCAAGCTTACAGGCTTTCAAGCTGCCGGAGCCTCAGCACCCTTCCGGGTTCCGCGGGGGTGTTTTTTATGGATGCCTCAGAGGCCAACCGGGTCTGAGGGGTTAATAAAGCCGGAGGGGTGTCCCCAGCTCGGTTTGATTTCTTGTCGGCTCCCAAATTGTCTTTCTATGACTTACAGGAACCCTTCTCAACTCCACCTCCTGCACACTTAGACAGAGATTTTAAATTGCGAAATAAAGCTTACAGACTATTTTACCAATTTTTGTTGAGCCGCCAAATAGCCCAGTCCCTCACGAGAACCATAGACGCTATTTCTGACCAAACTGTAACGAAAGGCCACTGAACTATCTAGAAGGCTTCTGTTACAGAATTCTATTCAATCTATGGGCAATATCCGGATAGCCTTGTTGGAGGCTGTCAGGGCACGCCAAGACTTAAGAGTGTACATGGTTAAGAAGTTACCGGAAGACATTGGTTGCCGGGTAACTCTTTCCCCAGTGTTAACTGCTTCTTTGCTCAGACTTGACACATGGAAGGCAGTTTACAATATGGTTGAAGTCATGCAGTCGGGTACCTCCCAAGCTAGAAAGGAAAACTCTAAGAAACCATACCCGAAGCCTAAAGGCGGAGGTAAGTCACATCCTTCTGGTACTAAGCAGCCCTTTCAGGGCCCCACTTCTCCCCCAGCACAAGGAGGTACCCAAGGGGTGTGGTCCCCCTGTACAGTAATAGGAGTGTCTCTGGTGATAGCTGTCCCCCTGGTATCTGAAAGGGGTGTGGTCCCCCTGTAATAGGGGTGTCTGGTGATTGCTGTCCCACTGGTATCTGAAAGGGGTGTTTCCGGGTGGATGGGACTCGATAGCCTTGGCAGGCAACCTATCTAGGGGAAAAAAACCTACACAAATTACCGATGGGCGACATGCTAATCGGTGCCACTTACAGGTGGCGATTTTTATAACATACAACAACAACAACACAAACCTAAACAGGGTAAGCACTCGGGTAAGTGGCATAAGAATAAGCCGCAACATAATTACAGTTGGTCCTCCATTAACGCGGCCAATGTGTTCTGGTTACCGCCCGTGTTGGCGAAATCCGCGTTACCGAACCCATATGTTTACATGTTAAAGGTACCTTGGTGTTCTGGGGATTTCCACAAAGTCCACTTTTTCTTCATAGAAGACTATGTTATAAGTATTTAATCAATTATAAAGGTTATTTGACATGTGCAATGAGTTGATTTGCCCATTGCAACAACTCTTACCTCTGAATAAATATTTCGTTTAGGCTAGGCAGCTAGGCTAATGAGAGAGAGTCACAGCAGTAGCCGACATTTTTCGATCGAAGCTCTGAAATCCCTCCATCATATTTTGCACCTCACACAATAACTACACATTGTAGGGTGTTCTAGTCTTCACCCCAACACACAACAACGATCATATCTACCTCTGGTATGCATAAACACTTGGTTAGACAATTTATTTGCAGAGATATGAGCATCGGTAAATTACGAAAATCGTAGCTTCGGAATTCCCGCCTAACTCGCCGTCTTATTATTTCTCACCTCACACAATAACTACACAATGTAGGGTGTTCTAGTCTTCACCCAACGCACAACAACGATCATATCTACCTCTGGTAGGCATAAACACTTGGTTAGGCCATTTATTTGCAGAGATATGAACATCGGTAAATTACGAAAGTCGTAAGTAAAGATTCGGCGACTGAGATAGCATAGCCATGTTGTCCACACAATGACAACACACACACTCACTCGACAGCCAAACAATAACATAAGTGTTTTTCGGCAATTATTCTCACCTCACACATTAACTACACAATGTGGAGTGTGCTAGTATTCACCCAATGCACGGGAACGATCATATCTACCTCCGGTATGCATGAAAACTTGGTTAGGCCATATATTTGAAGAGATATGAGCTACGAAAGTCGGGAGTAAAGGTTCGGAGCCCAGCTGGACCCCGCGCCAGTCTAAGTATTGACCGCGTTAGTAACATTTTGGATATTTGGTGTGTACTGCGTGCCACCAAATTCGCGTTACCGGAGGACCAACTGTATAATGTAAAACTTGCAAAATAAACAAACTAAAACTGGGACGATACAAGATAAAGGCAAAAGAACTGATCAAAATCGCTATGTGGAAACAACGCTTAATAAAATAAAATTTTGAACGGCTCCAGCTAAAGCCATCCAACCGTCCACAGTTACCCCACCAGCAGCAAAAAACTAGTCAGTCAAACTCTCTCTCTCCCAGGGCCTATCGCAGGCGAGTCGGATCCGAGGGTAGTGCCGCCGGACAGACCCAGTCAAATCACTGGGTCCTTCCGGGCGTGTCACAGGACATGGCCAAAGGGAACGTGGGCAAAAACAGTGGTACGCAAAGGGATCACCTGGCGGTGGCTCCGGCGACCTCGTTTACGTCAAACTCAGGAAGTCAATCATGTTTCTTTAGAGGTGGAGTCGCTAGTCCAGGAAATTATCACCAAGCATGTCATTGTCCCGGTCGACCCAACTTGCCCGGTATTCACGTCCAGATTTTTTCTAATGCCAATGAGGGACAGTGTTCAAATGCGACCAGTAGTAGATCTCTCATGTTTGAACAAATATATTCACAATGTACCCTTCAGGATGCTCACTGTGAATCACAAATATATTCACAATGTACCCTTCAGGATGCTCACTGTGAATCACATCAGGCTAACCCTTCCACCACTAGGGTGGATGTGCTCGTTAGACCTGAACAGACGCCTACTGGCATGTCCCCATCAACAAACGGTTCCAAAAATTCCTCGCCTTGAGGATCAGACGAGACTTATGTCTTTCAAAGAATGCCATTCGGGCTGAACCTGGGACCAAGAATTTTCACAAAATTAGTCCGGCAGGCCCTCATGCCAATGTTAAATCAGGGAATCAAGGTGTTGTGGTACCTGGCTGGTAGTGGTGGAGTCAGAGAGTTTATGCAAATCCCATGTCAACCTTGTTATCAATCATGTACAAACCCTAGGGTTCAAGGTCAACTTGGCAAAGTCGCATCTTGTTCCCACACGGGCGATTCAGTGGATAGGGCTGGTCTGGGACACAGCCAATCTTACTCTCAGTAAAGAGTGTGGACAACCGCAACACATTTCTTAAGAAACTATTTGCGTTTCTCCACAGTCTGAACACGACGAGAAGAATCTGGGAGTCTCTGGTCGGTTCTCTCAACTGGATCCAACTAACTGTGAAGTTGGGCCGGTTGAAAGTAAAGATATTAATCTTGGAAGGCAAAACAAATTTCCCGCTACTGCCGGCGGAAAAATTGTGGAAAATTCTTCCCTTAATTCACAACTTACTGTCGGTCTGGGCGAAGAGAGAAATACTGCACTCAACAATGACGTGGGTTTCTCCCCCACCTACGGTATGGGTAGACACAGATGCTTCAGGGACAATAAGCTGGGGTTATCAGTCAAGCATACGCCACCAAGGGCAAGGGCTTTGGTCCAAATCCGAGAATTATCATATCAAAGCGCAAGAACTATTAGTCCCTTTGTTTCTCCTTCAAACTCACGGCTCCTCATTGCGGGGGAAATCAGTGGCTTTTCGGATGGACAATTTGAATGCGGTACACTGCATTCAAAAGCAAGGGTCAACGAGGTCTCGGAAGTTGCTAGAATTGTCAGAGAAGATCTCTGCTCTGGCAGAAAAGCTGAGCATTCATCTCCACGCTTATCTCCCAGGTGTGGCGAACGGCTAGGCAGACGCATTGTCCCGGAGACAGAGCAACAAGGTAGAATGGGCGATCAAGCAAAACATCTTCAACAAGATGATTGCAGAGCCCTACCGTCCACAAGTGGATATATTTGCGTCCGAGGGGAACCACAGACTCACTTTCTACCTAACCCGCCAGGGGACAACTTCGGCGGGGGGTCCAGACGCACTGATGGAGGACTGGAACAAGTGGAGTTCCATCTATCTTTTTCCGCCTCCCGACGCTTCACTCATGTGTCAGGTAGTTCACAAAACTACGGGATTACCGAGGCCTTGTCTCGATGATCGCGCCGTTATGGCCGGCTCAGACATGGTACCACCAGTTGAAAATGTGGTGCAAGAACCCGGTGTCGCTCCCGGTCTCGTACTTCCACTTGGAAACAATTGGCAACCAAGAGACCTCGCTGACTTTTGCCTTCTGGACATTCAGAAAGCCAAATGGTTAACTCCGTATGGGGACAGTGTCACTAATAAATTACTTAATCAATATACTATGTCGACCAGGCATCAATACCAATCACATTGGAAAACTTTCACAACCTGGATAGTGGAGACAGCACAAACAGACAAATCAGTAGTTTTGGTTTTCAAGTACTTGGCTTATTTGTTTGATCAGCAGCACTTTTCTGTAGTTATACTAAAAAATCATCTGTCTGCCATTAGAACCCCCTTTTACGACCTAACTGGTCTATCCATACCGCAGGCGGAGGAGAAAACGTTCATGAGGGCGTGTTTCAAGCTTCGTCCACCACCCCGTCAGCTCATGCCTACCTGGTCACTGGACAAAGCCTTATCCTTGCTTCATTCACGCAAGTATAGTCTTGCGCCGGATTTTGACTCGGTATTAAAGAAGGCCGTGTTCCTTATGGCATTGGCCACAGGAAACAGGGTGTCAGAGCTGGCGGCGATGAGCAACGAGCCTAATTGCCTCAGATATAATAGGTTAAATGAACATTTGCAAATTGCCCCATCGTCCACGTTCGTGGCGAAAAATGAGCATAGTGAGCATGTGTTTTCGGAATTTACAATCCCGGCTCTAAAAAGGGGACATACACATCATAATTTATGCCCGGTGAAGGCTCTAACTAAGTTTATGAGGGTGTCAAAGCCTCCAACAACAAGGAGCCTTGTGGGTTAATAATACAGGTACACGCATCACAAGGAGAAAACTGGCTTCCTTACTCGTCGATGTAAACAGGGAAAGTAATCCGGGTGTAGTGGGCCGAGCTCACGACATAAGGAAATGGGCAGTCTCTTTACGGTTTTTACAAAACTATTCAATAGAGGATATTGCTAATTGTGGGCTTCCAACCATACTTTCTTAACTCGGTACCTGTCGGTCGCCCTAGATAAACCAAAAATGACCTGCGTGGCCTTGCGTCAGCGGGTCTAGTAAGTCTAAGTGCTATTTTAATTAAAGTGAAAAGAAAGGGGAAAATTTAGTAGTGGCCCCAAAATCATTGACGATCCCAGCCATCCCCTTCCCATTCGTTGATGTCTTGTTTAGTCTTGATATAGCATTGAAGGAGGTATGGGAACGTTTGGTTCACCGTCTGGGATAGAATCCACAAGAAAGACATCCACAGGATGGAAAGCTGTAATATAACAAAATTAAGTTTAATTTTTACATGGACGTTGGTTGAGAGACTCAGACCAAGAGTGAGAGCAGTGGAAATGAATTACTTAAGAAGTGCATGCGGAGTTACATGGAGGGATAGACAGACTAATGAGGAAGTAAGAAGGAGGTGTGGTGTGGAGGTAGATGTGCTGGAAAGTGTGAAGAGGAACAACTTGAGATGGTTCGGCCATATGGAACGTATGGAAAGCGAGAGAATGACGAAGAGGGTGTACGAGAGAGAGGTGGAGGGACAGAGGGAGAGGTAGACCGAAAGAGAGGTGGAAGGATGGAGTGAGGAAGTATATGAACGAAGGCGGTGCTGGTTGGGGGGAGGGGCATCAACTGACTGGGGACAGAGGTGCATGGGGGCGGTTCGTTCGTGGCCACCCCTTCGGGGATCACGGCGTCAGGCAATAGATACAGTAGATAGATATTTTTTACGAAGTTTTTTCGTAGTGAGTACCCAATCATAAAGACGATTCCATAAGAGAATTCGCGTTACACTTATGACGAGGACTCTTTCTCCCTGCGGCGGGGTTTTCAAATACGCTGACCGCGGGTACTTGAAAGATGACTATTATACTAATAGGCATATCGTCAATGATTTCGGGGCCACTACTAAATATTAGGTTTTCTTTTCTCCTCTCCGGGGGTCAAACCTATAATCTGCACCAGAAAGTGGCGGGCGCTAGGGTCGCCGCATCCCTACGCTATTTGAAAAATTAGAGATGCAGAGGGAGAAAAAGATAGAAGGGGCTATGGGAAGTAGAGGACACCAACCCTCACTCTGACAAAGTGTCAGCCCACCACATTCACTTAACTCATTATTTCCTACTCTAACACACACTCTGCTCTCTTCATAAAAACTCTTAACAGCTCTGAACAAATTTCTTCAAATTTCATAAATCCTTAGCACCTTTCACATTGCTTCTCGATCCACATGATCATACGTTTTTGCCAAATCCATAAAAGCCCAAAATATCTCATGCTTCTCTATATACTTCTCGCATAGCGGTCTTACTGCAAAAATCTGATCCACACACCCTCTTCCCCTCCTAAAACCGCACTGCTTTTCTCTTATTGCACCTTCCATACCCTTTATTATCCTCTCTATCAACACCCTGTTATACAGATTTCCAACCACTGATAATAAACTAATACTTCTATAACTTGAACACTCCTGCCGGTCTCCCTTCCCCTTGTACAACGGCACAATACATGCACTCCTCCAGTCTAGTGGTACCATTGAAACAACAAAGCACATTGAATAGTCTCACCAGCCAATCTATTATCACATCTACACCCTTCTTAATACACTCCACAGCAATACCATTCATACCTTCTGCTTTTCCCGCTCTCATTTGTCTCATAAATATTACCCATATTAATTAATTTACATTACTTACCTCTAACTCATGCAATTCCTGCTTATGGTTTACTTCTCCTTCATCTGCTTCCTGCTGTTCAATTGTGTTTTCATCATCTTCGTCGGAACCCTCGGCTTCAAAGTCAACGTCTGCATCTTTATCACTTTCTAATTCAGGGTCCTTTTCCACCACTTCCTTTCTACTTGAACTCTCAGCACCTTTCTGTTCAGTACTATCACAGTCTACTTCCTGTTTTTCACCAGCTGCATCCACTGGCGTTTCTTTTGATTTAACACTGTCTACCTCACCGTCACCATCATTACTCGCACTCACTGAAGTTCGATCATCACCAATGTTACCCTCAGAAAATTCTCCCTCGTCCAGATACCCAGGTGGTAATTCCTTCAACAAATCTTCCATGGTCTGCTGGGACTCTGCATGGAGAAGTTGTAGCTCTGACGCTTGTTCTTCTGGATTATCATCTTCTCTGGCTATAGTGTCCTCATCATCTTCAGAAGACTCCTCGGGCTGGAACTCCTCTGCAAGTTTAAAAAACTAACATCAGCTTCAAATTAATTTAATAGTTATCATGCATAATAAATATATGTATAATAGTGTAAGAAGTTGCAGCAATTTGAATTTTTGAATCTTTAAAACAAGTTCTTGATGTGCTGGAGAGTGTAAAGAAGAACAGCTTGAGGTGGTTCGGTTATGTGGAGCGTATGGAGATTGAGAGAATGGCGATAAAATGTATAAAAGTGAGGTGGAAAGGCAGAGAGGGAGAGCATATTTTAGATGTGTTGGAGAGTATGAAGAGGAATAGGTTGAGGTGGTTCGGTTATGTGAAGGGTATGGAGAGTAAGATCATGAGCATATAAGACTGTATTAGAGTGATGCGGAAGGGCAGAGGGCAGATGATTCAGAACTTGGCTTTAAAGGTTCAAATATTCAAACGGGTGTAACCTTATACTGTATATGCTAAGAACCGTGCCTTACATAAACACCTATTTTACTAATAATTAATAATATTAATAATAATAATAATATGAGAACAAAAAAATCAGTATTAACCCTTTAACCCCTTCCTGACCGGGTGTCATTTTGAAATGACACCCCTTGCGAAGGGCAGGAGCCCTGGTGTCCTTTTAAAATCCGTAAGCTTGAAAGCCTATTAACCCTTCCCGCCCGGGCAGCATTTTAAAATGACACCGCGGCAGCTGGGCAGGAGCCCGGGTGTCCCCTTGAAATCCGTAAGCTTGAAAGCCGCGCGTCCGACGTATGTAAACACAGCCGGTCGGAGGCGACGCGCGCACCTCCAAACACAAGAAGAAGATCGGAGTTTGTTATTGTGTTGTCTGCTAAAACAAATTCAGTGTTGAAAAGTGTCCCATATTGCTAACATCGCCTCGAAACTCTCTCCACGGAAATCGTCATCACAACTGAACCAGTTGACTTAGAGAGCTCTACTCAACGCCAGTCTACAGATTGGAAACAGCAGTACGTTTGGAGATGCGTGGGAATTTTCTAGCAGTTAAAATTACAAAGATACGGGTAGCCTATTAAATACGTTTTTCGGCCATATCACCCGGATCTCAACAACATCCTTAGGATAGCGAGCCTGTGCGGGAAGGGTTAAGCGTGGTTTGCAAGCCACGCGGCGAAACGCTTTTAAAAAAAGCCGGTCGGACCGACACGCAGCTTCAAAAACAAGAAGAAGTTAGATCTTTGTTGTTGTTGTCTGCTAGAATGAAAATTAGTGTCTGTAAATGTCCGATATTGCTAAAACCGCATCAAAACTCTCTCCACGGAAATCGTCATCACAACTGAACCAGTTGACCTAGAGAGCTCTACTCAATCCAGTCTACAGATACAAGTAAGGGCTACATTTTGAGATGTGTGTGAATTCTCTAGCAGTTAAAATAACAAAAATAGGCCTAGGCCTATTACGACGTTTTTTTGGCCAGATCGCCCGGATCGCAGTGCCGTCATTTAGAAGGCCAGCCCGGGGAGGAAGGGTAAATCTTGTGTAAATCATTTGGTGTCAAAAGAGTTGATGGGCAGCACCCCTGGGTGATGCCATATGGCATCAGCATGTTTTGTGCCAAGCAATAAAATGTACTGTACATAGTTATATTGTGGCCATATCAACCTTGTTTTTTTTTTTTTGTTTTTTTTTTTTTTTTTTTTTTTCTATATTCCAACTATTCCCTCTCGGGCATAGGCTGAGAGCCTGTACATTCCACCGCTCAACACGGTGAAGCCCGTGAGGTCTTGTTCCAGTCTGGGGAGTGAGACATGTGAAGCATCCATCATGCTTCATCCATCGTGCTGACTCCCTGCCTAGGCAAACTCTTTCGTCTCTGTCTATCCTCTAATGTCTTCCCTTCATTCTGGAAGTTTGCTCACATTCAACCTGTCCCAAAGAAGGGTGACCGCTCTCAACCCTCCAACTATCGTCCAATTGCTCTTATCTCTTGTCTTTCTAAAGTTTTTGAAACTATTCTTGCTTCCAAATTTCTTAAGCATTTCTCTTCTCATAATCTGCTCTCAGATCGCCAGTATGGCTTCCTTAAGGGTCGCTCTACTGGTGATCTTCTTTCATATCTTACTAACTCTTGGTCATCCTCCTTTCGGGACTTCGGTGAGACTTTTTCTATTGCACTAGACATATCGAAAGCCTTCGATAGAGTCTGGCATAAATCTTTAATTTCTAAACTACCCTCCTTCGGTTTCTATCCCTCCATCTGTGCCTTTGTCTCTAATTTCCTTTCCGGCCGTTCCATAGCTGCGGTTGTGGACGGCCATTGTTCACTTCCTCACCCTATAAACTCCGGTGTTCCTCAGGGCTCTGTCCTATCTCCTATTCTCTTTCTAATTTTTATAAATGATCTCCTTAACTGTATCTTAATTCCCATCCATTCATACGCAGACGACTCAACCTTGCACTACTCCATTAGTTTTTCAGAACGCCCCAGCCAGCAATCCCTCAACGACAAATGTAATGAAGCCATAGAACTCTTAAATTCTGATCTAAATACTATTTCCAATTGGGGCAGAGAAAACCTTGTTAACTTTAATGCTTCCAAAACCCAATTTCTCCATCTATCTACCCGTCAGGATCTCCCAGCGGACTATCCCTTATTCTTCAACAATACAAAAATCAACCCTTCATCTTCTCTCAATATTCTTGGTGTCTCTTTTTCTTCTGCTCTCATTTGGAAGGACCATATTACCAGTCTTGCTAAGGCAGCCTCCCAGAAGCTGGGTGTGCTCAACTGCCTTAGGGGGTTCTTTTCCCCTGCACAGCTTCTTGCTCTGTACAGGGGCATAGTGCGCCCTTGTATTGAGTATTGTTCACATGTGTGGGGAGGTTCCTCTCACACCGCTCTCCTAGACAAAGTTGAAAGGAAGGCCTTTCGTATCATTAACTCCCGTCCACTCACCAACTCTCTGCAATCTCTCTCTCTCCGCCGCAATGTTGCATCTCTCTCGCTATTCTATCGCTACTATAATAATCAGTGTTCCTCAGAGCTATCCCAGTGCATACCACCTCCTTTACGTAGGGCACGTGGTACCCGTCTTGCAACTCAATCCCACCCCTACTCTGTGCAACTCTCCAACCCAAGAGTGAAACGTTACTCTCAAACTTTCTTCTACTCAACATCTGAGCTCTGGAACTCTCTCCCAGAATCAGTCTTTCCCTCTTCCTATGACTTAAATTGCTTCAAACTCCGTGTGTCCAGGCATTTTGGCTCGAACGTCCCTTGATTTTGGCCCTGTCACTCTTTCAACTATGGGGGAGGCACTCGCTATAGGCAGTTATGCCTTTTGCCTCCCTCAATCACATAGAAAAAAAAAAAAAAAAAATGGCTCGAAGCAGCTCCATCTCTGAAGCGGCTGGTTGCTTCGTTCAAGTGCTTCACCGTCTCATCCTCCAGACTCAGACCCTCACTCTGTGATGAACTAAGCTCCATCCCCAGCCCCTCCTGCATTCCCCCAAGCCTTTCCCTACTACTCCCCTCCCCCACCATCTCCCCACCCACAAGCACCCACTAACAATCCCCCTTCCCCCTTTACCTCTCACATGATTGTATCATCCCTTATGGCTCCTGAGACAAGTGAGGGAGAGGGTGTGAGGCCTTTTTTGGGGCCACATGATCGACACACACACAGGTCGGGTTAGCTGAGTGGTCAAAGGTGACCCCTCAGACCCGGATGCACTCTTAGGAGGACATTAGCTATTTCCACCGTGGGGCCCGGATGGCCTATTAAGCAGCCTAAGGGTTATTCTAAGTTTTACAACAACTTAAAACTGCCCTAGAGAAAAGTTTTGTTGGCTTGGAGGGTTGTTCGTATAACCAACAAAAACAAGAACACACAGCCAGCCAGTCATGTGGCTCCTGCTTGCAAGCAAGCCTTATGAAAGCTCAAATTGATTTTCCTGAGTCCCAAACAATGCATGAAAGCAGACGCCAGACTTAGGAATGGTTACAATGGTGAAATATATCCGTAATCAATTTTCCCACCTCTCTCAATAACCACACAATGTACAGTGTTCAGATAAGCGGAGTGGCGGGAATATTCAAAGGCCGGTCTCTGGTATGTTGTTGTTGTTGTTGTTCCCCAAGCTGCCTGGCCGAACAGCCCCAAGGCCCCGAGTAAGGCCAAGGCCATAAACGAGCGCCCCCACAGAACCCTCCCTGCCGACCACAATAAAGCCTGGGTGACCGAAGCCACTCCAAGGCGGGGAGCTGAGAGGGTGCGTAAACGCCCGGGAAACCAAAGCCCCACCCAGGGCCCTGTGCCCCTCAGCAATTATGAAGAGAAAGTTGAGGGGCAAAGGAATAATGTGACGCTTTAGCTTCCAATCTTGGTAGATTGGGAGGTCAATCCACGGAAGAGACGCCATCACATGAGACCTAGAAAATATATAAGTAAAAGGAACAGTCAGAGTAAGCTATGGGTATGGCAGAGATCGCTCAGGTCTCACTCTGATAGACCAGCCCATCACCATGGTCTCTGGTATTTAACCCTTTCCCTGCGGGCGACTTTCCGGAACGCCATGGCAATTTACAGGCTTTAAAAGCCTCTTAACCCTTCTTGCCCGGGCTCGCCATCCTAAGGACATTATTGAGATCCGGGCGATCTGGCCGAAAAACGTCTTTAACCCTCCAGCCCCGGCTATTGTATTCTATAATTTCCCCGAAACCCGGGGGGTTTTGGCCGAAAAATGTCTACGCCTAGGCTACCGTATCTTTGTTATTTTGACTGCTTCCGCATTCCCGCGCATCCCCAAGCGTAGATGTGTTTCGTACCTGTAGAATCGCGTTTAGTAGAGCTCTTTAAGTCAACTGGTTCAGTTGTGATGACGATTTCCGTGGAGAGAACTTTGTGGCGATATCAGCCACTTTTCACTACTTAACTACTCACTACTTATGTTAACAATAACACACACCCACACACGAACAAGCGATGCCTCTCCTTCTTGTGGTCGGAGATGCGCGGCGTCGGTCCAACCGGCTGTTGTTTACATGCGTCGGACGGACGCCTCGCACACCAAGCTTACAGGCTTTCAAGCTGCCGGTGCCTCAGAGCCCTACCGGGTTCCGCGGGCGCATTTGTTATGGGTTTCTCAGAGCCCAACCGGGTCTGGTGGGTTAATAGGCTACCCGTATCTTTGTTATTTTAACTGCTAGAGAATTCCCACGCATTTCTAAACGTAGCTGTGTTTCGTATCTGCAGACTGGCGTTGCGTAGAGCTCTCTAGGTCAACTGGTTCAGTTGTGATGACGATTTCCGTGGAGAGATTCGATGCGATGTTGGCAATATCGGGCCTTTGCAGACACTAATCTCGTCATAGCATACAACAACAACATTGATCCGACGTCTCCTTCTTGTTTTCGGAGGTGCGGTGTCGCAAACACAGGCTTTGTTTACATGCGTCAGACGCACGGCTTTCAAACCAAGCTTAACCCTCCTGGCCCGGGCAGCATGTTAAAATGACACCGCGGCAGATGGGCAGGAACCCGGGTGTCCTGTTAAAATCTGTAAGCTTGAAAGCCTAATCAGCTTGGTCTGAACGCCGTGCGTCCGACGCACGACTGAACATTTAGAAATGTGCAGTACATTAACCCCTCCAACCCGGAAGGGCTCTTGAACGCCCATAACAACCTCGGCCCGCGCAACCCGGAAGGGCTCTTGAACGCCCATTGCTTGCGTGCGTGCTTTCGAATGCCGCGCGTACATTTTCGGTATCGTGGGACGGTAGGTGGCGCCACCAGGCGTAAACTACGCCACAGCAACAGTATCTACCCCGACGCCATCATGGACAGTACGCCAAATAGTGATTCCGCTGTGTCCGATACCGTGCTTCCTACGACGCCCTTGCTAGTTCGTCGCGCCTTACCCCGACGCCATCGCCTAAATGTGTTATCTCCCGGAGGTATTGAGACGACATTGAGACTTTATGAGCGAGCTGATGCCAAGCATAATGTTGATGATGAAGTCAGTGAAGACTCCAGTAATTATAAGTCGAGTGATTATGGCCATGAGTGTGACAAAGAAGAGCAATTCCTGGGATTTGCGAGAGAACATGACAGTGATGAGAGTGATGAAGGTGATGTACCAGTTGTTGAGGAAGCTGGTTTACCTAAAGACAGTGAACTTGAGAGTGAGTGAGTGAGTGGGAGAGTTCAAGGTCACTCACCAAATTTCGCATAAGTGACACGACGCCAAGCCCTTCCCCAGGTAAATCGCCTTTCAAGCTACATTTGTATAAGCAGAAAATACTTGAGAAGGCGGCCGCGGCAGCTAGGGAACAAGCAAAACTACTTGGTGAGGATGAGGCTGTGAGTGAGGGTCAGCGTGGTGACCCTTCTCGTCCGCCATTGTCTCCCTTATCTACCCACGCCACCCAAGATGACCCGGATGCCCCGCATTCTTCCCCACCACCCCCACCATTGCCAAGGGTTGAGGACCCCCCACTTTCGGCCTATTTGCCTCCTAGGTCCCCTGACAGGAGACCTACTGCTGCCGAAAAGGGGAAAGGTAGGAAATATACCAAAAAAATTAAGAAAAGTAAGAGAGTTTTGTTCGAGGCTCCCGCGGCGTCCACCCCGGCCGGCCCCAGCCATACGTCCCCACAACTTTCCCCACGGTCCTCCCCACCTCTCCCGCCTTCAACATGTCTTCCTGAAGAAGTCTTTGAGCTCGCATCACCAATACCTGGGCCTAGTGACAGTGAAACATTGCTTTCTGTCACTCGTCGCAGGCCAAGGAGCCCAGGACCTCGGGGGGACACAGCCTCACCTGCCACTCCTTCCCCACCTCACCCACCCGCACGCCGCCCACGCATCACTGGTTCCCCGCCAGATTATGTGGGGGCCACTGATGATGAAGGGCACCTCTCTCAAGACTCTGGCCATGATTACATAGGTCCACCGTCAGGGCAAGATGACCACTCTGACGATGACTATATGGACATCGACGACCCTCGACCCATCCGCTTGGCCCGGCGTCGTGCTGCCCGTCGTGCTGCCCACCGCCCTGGCCGCCGCCCTCGCCGCCCTAGGGCGCGCGCCTCCCGAGTTGGCCGTGGGCGTGCTGGGCCACCAGCTGGAGCTCCTCGTCAGCGTAGACAAGACCCATTCTACGTTTTTCAGTGGCAAGACGTAGTTGATGAGGATGGATACAACCCTGATGTGCCAGCTTTTGATGAGGTACTGGAGGGTTCAGGCATTACCCCCAATTTTCCTGCAGGCCCCAATGCTCCACCACACGAACTATTTGAGGCCTTCTTTGATGAGGAGGTGGTAGGCTATGTTGTCAAAGAGACAAATAAGCAGCACCAATTCCAGGTCCACTTTTTGGGAAAGGTGACCAAGGGCCACATGAGGCAGTGGACCCCAGTGACTCATAAAGAGTTCATGGTGTTCCTGGCACTCACCATGCTAATGCCTCATGTCAAGAAGCATAGGTTGCCTGACTATTGGATCACCAATGATCTGATATCCACCCCTGCCTTCGGGAAATATATGTCTCGCGACCGGTACCTTGATATCCTCGCAGCGCTCCATCTTGTCACCAACCTTGACGTCCACCTCCCAGACAAGCTGTGGAAGATTAGGACGTTGTACGAGATGATGCGAGAACGCTTCACCTCCTACTTCAAGCCCTTCCGCAAGGTCGTCATTGACGAGTCTCTTGTGCTGTTCCGGGGAAAACTCAGCTTCCGGCAGTACATCCCCTCAAAAAGACATCGCTTTGGCATAAAATTCTTTGTGCTGTGCGACTGCCAAACTGGCTATGTCCTGGACTTCCTGGTCTACAGCGGGAAGGAAGGGGACTTGCTTGTGGACCCCCTCATTGGCTTTGGCGGAGCAGTGGTGCAAGCCATGATGGACCGCTACTTTCACAAGAATCACGTCCTCTACACGGACAATTATTACACGTCCCCCACTCTCTCACAGTACCTGCATGAGCGCAAGACGGGGACTGTAGGCACAGTACGAGGGAAAAGGAAGGGCATGCCACCTTTCCCTCCAAAGACCAAAAAAGGTGATGTGTTGAAGAAGAAGTCGGGGCCCATTCTGGCTATCCACTGGCACGACCAGCGGAAGGTCAACCTCCTGACCACCATCCACAAGGGGGAAATGGTGGAGACTGGCAAGGTGGATCGCCGCACCCAGGCCAGGGTGACCAAGCCCGATGCTGTCCTGGACTACAACATCAACATGAGGCTGGTGGACAAGTCCGACATGCAGATAGGCTTCATTGACTGCCTGCGTACCTCGTGCAGATGGTACAAAAAGTTCTTTCTGCATATGGTGGACATGTCAGTTCTGAATGCCTACAACATATACAAGCTTCGGAATGTGAACACACCCATGAAGTTCAATAGCCTGCGGAGGTTCCAAAAGCAGGTGTTGACGGAGCTCCTGGAGAAGTATGCTACGCCACAGAGGGCAGTGGCACATCCTGGGCCCGCCGTTATTGACCGCTTGCAGTGTGCTCAATACTTGATTAGGCACAGGCTTGGTTCCCTGCCTCAGAATGAATCAGGAAGAACACAGCAGAAGCGGTGCCATGTCTGCTACAACAGCAGGGTGAGGCCGAGGTCAGGTAAAAAGTCAACCATGGAGTGTGTGGAGTGCAAGGTGGCACTCTGTGCTTTAGAGTGCTTCTTTGATTACCACTCCAAGCTGGAGTTCTAATAATCATACTGAAATTGCCAAATAAAATGACAATATGTACACTATAATTATATATAGGCAAAAAGTGGAAGAAAACCAATTTATTGTAATACAAAAGTCATGTATTATGAGAACATTGATACAAATACAATTACACCATAATAATATGTGAAAGTGACACATATGTATATACCAAGTGACATTCATATGATTAGAACCTATAGAAATATATAAATCAGTGAAAAAAGACACAATAAATTGTATATAAAACGTTTACAAATCATATAACTAAGTGAAAGTGACACAAGACCTAATATTTGATGGCCAAAGTATAATAAATACCTGTGATAACGAATAATCAGTGCCTAATACAACATAACCTACCTCAATTACTAATAAAATGTACGGTATCGAGTGAAAATGAGCATTATCAGTGACAGTGACACTCTCTAAAGCATATTTGTCAAAGTGAAAGTGACACATGACCTAATATTTGATGGCCAAAGTATAATAAACACCTGTGATAACAAATAATCAGTGCCTAATACAACAATAACCTACCTCAATTACTAATAAAATGTACGGTATCGAGTGAAAATGAGCATTATCAGTGACAGTGACACTCTCTAAAGCATATTTGTCAAAGTGAAAGTCACACAAGACCTAATATTTGATGGCCAAAGTATAATAAACACCTGTGATAACGAATAATCAGTGCCTAATACAACAATAACCTACCTCAATTACTAATAAAATGTACGGTATCGAGTGAAAATGAGCATTATCAGTGACAGTGACACTCTCTAAAGCATATTTGTCAAAGTGAAAGTGACACAAGACCTAATATATGATGGCCAAAGTATAATAAACACCTGTGATAACGAATAATCAGTGCCTAATACAACAATAAGCTACCTCAATTACTAATAAAATGTACGGTATCGAGTGAAAATTAGCAATATCAGTGACAGTGATACCCTAATAAACATATTTTATATAATTGGCCTCAAAATAACTAGAAAATATCAAATAAACATCACATTCTCAGTATCAAACACTAAAATCGTCTAAGGGAGATAAATACTTTGGCGCGACGAGCGGCTATGTGCGTCGTAGCCATGGCCGGGGCGACGCGTCCGAACGCGGGAAGAATTTGCCGCCGAAAAGCACTCGTCTTCCCGCGCTCACCATTATGCAACCAGAGGGGCTAGAGACCTCTACTCAACGCCATTCGACAGAGGAAGGTTTGTGGAACATTATTCTTTTTTATTCACAACATTACATGCCATATTCATTGACTTACAGAGTAGTTAACATAGGCCAAAGATCGTCAAAACACCCGGTACCGGAGCACAGTCGCAAGCTATAGCCCCCGGGGCTGGAGGGTTAAATAGTCAATTTCTTTCCGTTTTCACTAATGAAAATTTGGCACAGTTTCCAGAAGTCCGTAAGGTATATAGCGATAGTATAGAAAATAGGTTAAGTACGGTTACTATAAGTAGAAATGATGTGCTTAAGGAAATTGACCGACTGAAACCTCATAAATCGCCTGGTCCTGATGAGGTATATGCTAGAGTATTAAAAGAATGTAGGGATGAGTTAAGTTACCCATTAACATTTTTATTTAACAAGTCATTGGAGACAGGTATAGTTCCAGAAGCTTGGAAGCTTGCAAACGTAGTTCCGATCTTCAAAAAAGGTGACAAATCAATAGCATCCAATTACCGTCCCATTAGTCTTACATCAATCATAGGAAAGCTACTAGAGTCAATTATTGCTAGTAAAATTAGAAACCACTTAGATACATTTAATTTAATAAATTTTTCTCAGCATGGATTCACTCAGGGACGTTCTTGCCTTACTAATTTGCTTAGTTTTTTCTCAGAGGTATATGAAGCAGTAGATAATGACAAGTCATATGATATAATATATTTAGATTTCAGTAAAGCTTTCGACAGAGTCCCCATGAGAGATTGATGAGAAAGGTTGAGGCGCATGGAATAGGTGGGGCATTGTTGGGATGGATTAGGTCATGGCTAATTGGTAGGAAGCAGAGAGTCAGCATAAATGGTACGAAGTCAGAATGGGGAGCAGTCAAAAGTGGTGTCCCCCAGGGATCTGTATTAGGTCCTCTGTTGTTTGTTATATACATAAATGACCTTGATTTAGGTATAACTAGTAGGATAAGTAAATTTGCAGACGATACCAAAATGGGGAGAACAATTGATTCAGATAGAGATATAGAGTGCCTCCAAAGGGATCTAGATACCTTACACGAATGGTCAGTAAATTGGCAGATGAAGTTTAACATTGACAAATGCAAGGTATTAAAGATAGGGAAGATGCATACAAATGTTAAATATAAACTAGCTAATGTGAAATTAGAAAACTCGAATTGTGAGAAAGATCTAGGTGTGTTTGTTAGCAATGATTTGAAGCCTAGACAACAGTGTATAAGCGTTCGAAACAAGGCAAACAGGATTCTCGGGTTCATCTCTAGGAGTGTGAGTAACAGAACTGCTGATGTTATCTTAAAACTTTACTTGTCATAAGTGAGACCCCATATGGATTATGCTGTTCAATTTTGGTGTCCTTATTACAGAATGGACATAGATTCATTGGAGAGAGTACAACGGAGAATGACAAAAATTATCCATAATATTAGAAATCTTCCGTATAAAGAAAGGTTGAAGAAATTAGGCTTACATTCGTTAGAGAGACGCAGAGTTAGAGGGGATATGATAGAGGTGTTCAAGTGGGTTAGTGGGATTAACAAAGGGGACATGACAAATGTACTAAAGCTCAGTGATAGCGAAAGAACTCGTACCAATGGTTTCAAATTAGATAAATTTCGTTTCAGAAAAGATATAGGCAAATATTGGTTTGGTAACAGAGTTGTAGATGGGTGGAATGGACTACCAAGTGCTATAGTGGGATTAAAAACGATAGGGAGCTTTAAGATAAAATTGGATAAGCATATGGACGAGAAGGGTTGGGTGTGAAGGGGCATCAGCAGGGTTGGGCCAATCAGCGCTCTGCAGACCCCAGTAATCCTGCGTTAATCTCTAACCGTTTTGGTAAGATGATCCTCAGGGTATTAGAGTGTTGAGCCTATAATTGGGCTTTGTAATTGGGGTTGTGTGGGACAGGGATCTGCCTTGCTTAGGCCAATCGGCTTTCTGCAGACTCCCATTTTCTTATGTTCTTATGTTCTTAAACAAAGCCGATCGTTGCGTCACCGCACCTCCGAAAACAATAAGGAGACGTCGGATCAATGTTATTGTTGTGAAGTCAGACGAAATTAGTGTCTGAAAAGCTCCGATATTGTCAACATCGCGGCAAAATTCGCTCCACTGAAATCGTCATCACAACTGAACCAGTTGACTTACAGAGCTTTACTCAACGCCAGTCTACAGATTGAAAACCGCACTACGTTTATAGATGCGTGGGAAATTTCTAGCAGTTAAAATAAACAAAAATACGGTAGCCTAGGCCTAGACGTTTTTTGGCCAGATCGCCCGGGTACCCCGCACTGTCATTAGGAGGGCTAGCCCGGGCCAGGAGGGTTAATAGGCTTTCAGCTTACAGATTTTAAAATGACACCCGGGCTCCTGGCCATCTGCCGCAATGTCATTTTAAAATTACACCCGGGCAGGAAGAGTTAAAGCCTGTAAAATACAATAGAGTGCAAGGAAGCGGGAGCACGGCAGGCCACACGTCCTGCTCCCAGCCAGGCGGCTGTGGCACTGAAGGCTCTGAGTCAGAGTCTCGCTAGATATACAGTGCTGCCAAAGGCAAATGTAGCGATACATTAGCGAGAATTGCTAATTTTAGCGAATGTCTATGGTAGCGCTGCGGGTGAACCCCGCAAGCTACGAAGCTCGTTTTGGTGTAATTTTGAAGCTATTTTCTTCTAGTTATCGACTGAATACATTTAATTTCATTCAGAGACTTGCCCAATCAATCAGGAGTGCCTGAATGAACCCTAATATGGCAGAAATATGCCTGCAGAGAAAGGGTTAATACCAGTTTCTATTACGATGTACGTTATAGTATAAAAGTTTCACCGTAATGAGATAGGGTTACTTTCAACTTCTTTACTAACCTAATTGACTAATCAACCGCTTCTCGACTCCACCCCCCCCTCCCAACCTCACTCTTTCTGTACTCAAATTTATTGCCCCTCAACTTTCTCTTCATAATTGCTGAGGGGCACAGGGCCCTGGGTGTGGCTTTGGTTTCCCGGGCGTTTCCGCACCCTCCACAGCTCCCCGCCATGGAGTGGCTTCGGTCACCCAGGCTTTATTGTGGTCAGCAGGGAGGGTTCTGTGGGGGCGCTCGGTTATGGCCTTGGCCTTGCTTGGGGCCTTGGGGCTGTTCGGCCAGGCAGCTTGGGGAACAACAACAACAACTGGAACAGGTGGGCTTTGATCTACCTGTTTCCACCCCTGGACATCTCTTTATTGTGCGAAGTAATTCATCACTTCAGGTCTTTTCAAAGCCAAGTAACCCTGGTTGCGCCAATGTGGCCTACTCTGGCGTGAATCAGTCAACTTATTCGGTGATGCAACAAACCGCTGCACCTCCCTCTCACACATTTCCACTTGGAAGCGATTGGCAACCTACAGACCTCGCTCAATTTTGCTATGTGGACATTCTTCAATCCAAGTGGCTCCCTTCTTACGACCATAACGTCACCAATAAACTCGCAAACCAGTATGCAGCTTCCATGTTAAGACAACGTAGTTCCCACTCGAAGCAATTTACTACACTCTAACCTCCATTTAACGGATTCCGATTTAACGGATATCGGCAATAACGGTCAAAAAATGTAGGCCGGACAATGGACCCAGCAACGGACATAGTCCGTTGCTATAAAAAAGTTGGAGCAAAGTCCGTTGCTCTATCTATTTATCTCTCTAATGCACCTACCTAAATCCCTTATACATTAACATAACTATGTCTTATTTGGACTTTTTGTAATCTTTGAATCATTTCTAATATGATGGAATTGAAAAATATAATATCCTTCCAGCACATAGATAAATAATAAATAAGATAGTCAACAAAATATTTCAACTCTCCCCTCCCCTCCTAGGCCGGACAATGGACCCAGCAACGGACATAGTCCGTTGCTATAAAAAAGTTGGAGCAAAGTCCGTTGCTCTATCTATTTATCTCTCTAATGCACCTACCTAAATCCCTTATACATTAACATAACTATGTCTTATTTGGACTTTTTGTAATCTTTGAATCATTTCTAATATGATGGAATTGAAAAATATAATATCCTTCCAGCACATAGATAAATAATAAATAAGATAGTCAACAAAATATTTCAACTCTCCCCTCCGTGCCAGCAGAGACGGAAGATTTACGTTTGATAGATTTTTTGTTTTGTTTTTTTCCCTCGATATACACACTCTTTCTATTTATCTATCTCTCTAATTCATCTACCTAAATCCCTTATGCATTAACATAACTATGTCTTATTTGGACTTTTTGTAATCTTTGAATAATTTCTAATGTGATGGAATTGAAAAATATAATATCCTTCTAGCACATAGATAAATAATAAATGAGATAGTCAACAAAATATTTCAACCCTCCCCTCCGTCTATGCGCGGAGCTTCCCAGACGGGAGATTTACGTTTGATAGATTTTTTTTTTTTTTTCCCACGGTATACACAAAATGATGGGGAAATATTATAACATGTTTTTAATTGACATTTGTGTCATTTTTGCTGATTATGAGTTGGTGGAAAATAAAATCTTTAATTCTATCATATCGGAAATGATTCACAGATTATATAGAGACCAAATAATATACACTTTTAAGTGTGTTCAATAGTTTTGCATTATCAATAGGGTGTAGCACAAGGGATTACCAGGATTTATTTCAGGTACAGTAAAAAAAAGGATGCATAACAGTTAAATGTCACGATCCGGACACCTGTACTCAACACCGAATTTTTCTCAAGGAATTTCCGGATTACATCCGGACTGGACAGTATTTAACAGCAACGGACATTTAGCAGGAACGGACAGGTGCTTGCACGCATTTGTCCGTTAAATGGAGGGTCGAGTGTACTTGGATTGTCGAAACAAATCAACAGGTGCCCTCAGCAGTTTTAATTTTTAAATATATAGATTATTTGTTTGACTATTAAGAAATTAGCAGTGAATACACTTAAAAACAACTTATCAGCGATAAAAGAACCCTTCCTTACGCTCACTGGTTTATCCTTGCCTCCTTAAGATGAAATTGGATTTATAAAAGCTCGTTTTAAACTCCGAGCACCAAATAGGCAATTGCTTCCTCGGTGGTATATCTCGAAAGGCCTAACCCTTTTACAGTCAAGGCCCTATTCTGTTAGATCCACATTAGAAAAACAGCTCAAAAAGTGTGTATTACTTTAGAAAAACAGCTCAAAGGGTGTGTATTCCTTATGTCTTTGGCTAAAGGTCATAGAGTTTCAGAACTGACAGCTATGGCACGATCTCCAAACTGTTTACGTTTTGCCCCAAATAATGATTCTGTATACTGTATATAGCACCTGCACCCTGATTTTATTGCTAAGAATGACCATCAGGACCATATTTTTACACCCTTCTCTATCCCCACTCTTAACCCTCAATCCCCAGGCCCTTGCGCCATTTGTATTTTCACAGGAGTCCTGGATCTGGGTGAAATGGCAAATTTTAAGGATTTTGGCACGCTTATAAATACGCCCAAAAAAAGCTTAACCTAGGTTATATATATATATCCAGCAGCAGTTGTTGGCACGCTTATAAATACGCCCCCCAAAAGCCTAACCTATGTTATATATATATATCCAGCGGAAGTTGTCGTTGTTATCTTGCGTTTAGTGAAAACCAGAAGTCTCTAGACCAAGTGGTTCAGTTTTTATGATGAAAATAAATAGGTCAGTATGGCGGACGAAAGTCTAGGAATCAGCGTTTACTCTCGTTTTTCTGCAAATAAATGGCCTAACCAAGTTTATATACATACCAGAGGCAGATATGGGCGTTGCCTTGCGATGTGTGAAGACTAGAACACTGTACATTGCGTGGTTATTGTGCGAGGTCTACCTCTCCCTCTCTGACCTTCCACCTCACTCTCGTACACTCTCTTAAGTCATTCTCTCGCTTCCCATACGTTCCATATGGCCGAACCATCTCAAGGTGTTCCTTTTCACACTTTCCAGCACATCCACACCACACCTCTCTCGTACTTCCTCATTCGTCTGTCTATCTCTCCATGTAACTCTGCACGCACTTCCTAAGTACAGTAACTTATTTCCACCCCTCACTCTTGGTCTGAGTCTCTTCACCAACGTCCATGCTTCGCTATCGTAAGTCAATGTCAGGATTACCACACTGTCATGCAAGGACTTCATTACTTCCATGCTGACCACCCTACAGGTATTTCTTATTACTGCTTTCAGCGTTCCTACAACCCTCTTCCCCTGTTGCACCCTCTCCAGATCTTCTTCCTTACCTTGACCTTGAGTTTACCTTGAGTTGATTCGGCCCCCTCAGCGGCCTCGGCGAGAGTTGCTCCCCCCGAGTATGTTTGCTGCCAGTATTTGATGCAGCAGGCTATTCGATATACTCCATACTCCTATCTTTACTCAACACATTGCCCAAATACTTAAATGAGCTGACATTCTCCATAGCCTGACCGTTCAACCTCACCTTACACTCTGAGGCTGCACCCCTTTCAAAAACCATAACGTTACTCTTCCCCGCATTTACCTTCATATTCTATTTTTCACACACTGTTTCAAATATATTTACCAGACCCTGCAACTCCCATTCACTATCGCTTATCAGAACTATCAGAACTGTATCATCGGCAAACATCAGTACTGGCAGCTTCCACTCGTTTCCCCCCTTTACATCTATAGTCTATTCGCTGTAAGTAGGGGATGAATCATGACCTCTAATCCTATCTAACTCAAAAAGGGCTAGAGCAAATTGGCTGTAAATTTCAACATCTATTCCTTGGCTGACTCTTCCCAAATGGTAGGAATATTAGCTCGTTTACAGGTCATGATTTCTCGCCTACTTACAGCGAATAATAATAAAAACTATTTGTCTACAGCCTACTGGGCAAAAGCCCTCATAAGGCTGGGCTTACAGCGAATAGACTATAGTACATCTAAATCACAATATTTAAAACAAAGTAAAGATTGGTATTAACTTACTGTCCGACATACCGCTGTCTCTGGATGGACTGTTAGAGCGTGTGGATGAGGCTGCAGCCGAGTCCAGAGGTTTGTTCATACTCTCAGCTAGCCACGATGAATACTTCTCTGTCTGGTCTACAATAAAACTAAGTTGCTGGTCCAGTGCCTTCTTTTTCTTTTCATCCAACTTGGTAGTAACTTTAAATTCAACAAACTTTTCAACATTGCCCCAAAATGTTCGAATTTCTTTTGCAACAAATGCAGCAACTTTTCTGAGCCTCATTTCTTGATCTTTTTCTGCTTTCTGTGCTTGTAACGCTTTGTCTTGGAAGTATTTCTGAACCATTCTAGCACACTTCTTGGCTGCTGCCTTTTTCCACTTTCTCTCCTGAGCAAAGTCTGCACTAAGCCAAACCATCTCCTCTAACAAGTAATCCCAGTGAGCCTTTGGTCGTGAAGGTTCCTGCACTTTTGGTAATCTTTTCTCGGTCCATAGTCCTTCTTTTCTTAGTGATGCTACTCGTTGCATGACATAAGCTTCCTGTCTGGCCTTTTCAACCATCTGATCTTGCTGAGTGGATGATGACATACCTTCACTTACTGAAGTAGTCTTCTGGCGTGGCAGTGTCAAGGGGCTTGTCAAACCTTTCCCAGGTTTGACTGGAGATAAGGAAGTCCTTGCGTGAGAAGTTAATGCACTCTTTAGTGGTGACTGAGAACCAGATACACCTTCAGACTTTATTTGCAATCCTGGGGATATGTGCAAGGGATTAGGAATAGTAAACCTGGCTTCTAAAGAATCATCTCCTTCAAGCTTGTGTCGACTGATATATTGTAGAAATTCACGAGAGGGACGTCTACTCCAGGATTGGAAGTCCATCATGTTGCCATTCCTTTCTAAGAAAAATAATTCCACTAGATGATCATTATACTTCTCTCTTACACACTCCAATTTTGCCTTCTTCCAATCAACAATGATTTTCCTCAAATCCACGACATCTGCCGGCTTCTCTTCTATCTTGATGCGCTTGGCAGGGGGCTGAGAGGCTATAGACGGGAGGGGTCGACGGGGAGATGAAGACGGGGTAGAGCCAGGGGTGACGTCGGCCAGTACGGGGGTCCCTTGTGTAGAAGGTACAGGAGAGGTGTGAGGGGTGTAGGAGTGTAGGTTTCGAGGGTCTGTCAGCCGTACCAGCTCTCCCTCGTTAGACCCCATACTGCCTGGCTTTACTGGACTAGTCAGTTGCTGGACCAGGGGAGACTCTGCATTGCTGCCACCACCTATAGTGTTGCTGCTGCTGGAGACAATGGCCTAAAAAGAAAAAGAAATAACAAAAATAAATAAAATATAAGTACTGTACAATATAGTAAATATATTTATACAAATTAATTAGCAATATCAGTGTGCTAAACATGTGATACCAACTGGATCTGAATATATGCCTGAATGCTTAAATGCATTTATTAATTAACTTTGCAATATCTATAATATTGTAACAAACATTAACACCTAAACAACGAGGAAAGTTTACAGGATTCATAATTTATAACCTATTTTTTATTTTTACACCTCAAAAGCTGGAAAATGTTCTATCTATCTATTGCCTGACGCCGTGATCCCCGAAGGGGTGGCCACGAACGAACCGCCCCCATGCACCTCTGTCCCCAGTCAGTCGACGCCCCTCCCTCCAACCAGCACCGCCTTCGTTCATATACTTCCTCACTCCATCCTTCCACCTCTCATTCGGTCTACCTCTCCCTCTCTGTTGGAAAATGTTGTTGCTGTTTTTGTTGTTCCCTAAGCTGCCTGGCCGAACAGCCCCGAGTCCCTAAGGAAGGCCATGGCCACTGTCGAGCTTTCCCACAGAGCTCTCAAGGCATGTAGATTGTGTGAAATGCAGTCTTCTATGATGTGTTTAATAGTATGGGGTGCTGTGTTACAACCTGGACAGGAGTCGACGACGGAGTCATCCAGTCTCTTATGATAGCTCAGAAGGGCTGGATGGTGTCCACATCTCAGCCTGGCCAGGTATACTCTGTCCTCGCGAGGAAGGGAGGATTCAGAAGGATGGATTTCGGGAGGTCGTGCCTGCAGCTACGTGTTGTTTGTGAGTGAGTGGATGGAACGGCGAGAGATATGAGTATGGATGTGCTTCTGGAAGCTGGTTTGGGTGGGCAGGGAGGGAGAGAAGATAGTATTTGTGTGTGATAGTGTGTGCTGGGTGTTGTTTTAACACTTATTGGTGTCTGTGGATGTGTTGCCATGTAGTGTAGTGGGTGGTGTTGGTTCGTGGAGGCTGCTGCCAGGAATTGAGTGCCTCTCATGTCCAGATGGTCTTTGACTTTGAGGACTTTGGTTTCTTGATGTAGGTGATCTGTAGGTGAAGTAGCTGTGCAGCCTGTGATGATTTTTAGGGCTATATTTTGAATAGTCTGCTGGAAAATGTTATAATGTTTAGGCCCTTTTATTTATTTATTTATTTTTTTATTTTTTTCTATGTGATTGAGGGAGGCAAAAGGCATAACTGCCTATAGCGAGTGCCTCCCCCATAGTTGAAAGAGTGACAGGGCCAAAATCAAGGGACGTTCGAGCCAAAATGCCTGGACACACGGAGTTTGAAGCAATTTAAGTCATAGGAAGAGGGAAAGACTGATTCTGGGAGAGAGTTCCAGAGCTCAGATGTTGAGTAGAAGAAAGTTTGAGAGTAACGTTTCACTCTTGGGTTGGAGAGTTGCACAGAGTAGGGGTGGGATTGAGTTGCAAGACGGGTACCACGTGCCCTACGTAAAGGAGGTGGTATGCACTGGGATAGCTCTGAGGAACACTGATTATTATAGTAGCGATAGAATAGCGAGAGAGATGCAACATTGCGGCGGAGAGAGAGAGATTGCAGAGAGTTGGTGAGTGGACGGGATTTAATGATACGAAAGGCCTTCCTTTCAACTTTGTCTAGGAGAGCAGTGTGAGAGGAACCTCCCCACACATGTGAACAATACTCAATACAAGGGCGCACTATGCCCCTGTACAGAGCAAGAAGCTGTGCAGGGGAAAAGAACCCCCTAAGGCGGTTGAGCACACCCAGCTTCTGGGAGGCTGCCTTAGCAAGACTGGTAATATGGTCCTTCCAAATGAGAGCAGAAGAAAAAGAGACACCAAGAATATTGAGAGAAGATGAAGGGTTGATTTTTGTATTGTTGAAGAATAAGGGATAGTCCACTGGGAGATCCTGACGGGTAGATAGATGGAGAAATTGGGTTTTGGAAGCATTAAAGTTAACAAGGTTTTCTCTGCCCCAATTGGAAATAGTATTTAGATCAGAATTTAAGAGTTCTATGGCTTCATTACGTTTGTCGTTGAGGGATTGCTGGCTGGGGCGTTCTGAAAAACTAATGGAGTAGTGCAAGGTTGAGTCGTCTGCGTATGAATGGATGGGAATTAAGGTACAGTTAAGGAGATCATTTATAAAAATTAGAAAGAGAATAGATAGGACAGAGCCCTGAGGAACACCGGAGTTTATAGGGTGAGGAAGTGAACAATGGCCGTCCACAACCGCGGCTATGGAACGGCCGGAAAGGAAATTAGAGACAAAGGCACAGATGGAGGGATAGAAACCGAAGGAGGGTAGTTTAGAAATTAAAGATTTATGCCAGACTCTATCGAAGGCTTTCGATATGTCTAGTGCAATAGAAAAAGTCTCACCGAAGTCCCGAAAGGAGGATGACCAAGAGTTAGTAAGATATGAAAGATCACCAGTAGAGCGACCCTTAAGGAAGCCATACTGGCGATCTGAGAGCAGATTATGAGAAGAGAAATGCTTAAGAAATTTGGAAGCAAGAATAGTTTCAAAAACTTTAGAAAGACAAGAGATAAGAGCAATTGGACGATAGTTGGAGGGTTGAGAGCGGTCACCCTTCTTTGGGACAGGTTGAATGTGAGCAAACTTCCAGCATGAAGGGAAGACGTTAGAGGATAGACAGAGACGAAAGAGTTTGCCTAGGCAGGGAGTCAGCACGGAAGCACAGTTTTTGAGAACAACAGGAGGAACACCGTCCGGACCGTACGCCTTATTAGTGTTAAGCCCAGAGAGGGTAGAAAGTACATCTTTAGAAGAGATTAGGATATTAGGCATAAGTAAGAGAGAGGAGGGCGGAGAGGGAGGAATAGCACCGGAATCATCCAAGGTGGAGTTTCTAGCAAAAGTTTGAGCGAAGAGTTTAGCTTTGTCAGAGGAAGAAGTGATGGTTGTGCCATCAGAGTGGGAAAGGGGAGGGAAAGACGAGGAAGAGAAATTGTTGGAGAGGTTTTTGGCTAGATGCCAGAAAGCTTGGGAAGAGCTAGAGTTGGATAGTTCAGTGCATTTATTATTGATGAAAGAGTGTTTGGCAAGTCGAAGAACAGATTTGGCTTGATTCCGGGCAGAAACATATGAAGAATGAGAGTCTTGAGTTTTAAGGCGTCGGTACCGTTTGAATGCTTCCTCCTTATTGCGGACAGCAGTAGAACAGGCGTGAGTAAACCAAGATTTTTTAGCATTAGTCTGAGAGAAAGAGAATGGAATGTATGCTTCCATGCCCGATAGGATTACCTCGGTAATGCGTTCAGCACTCTCCGAGGGTCCTCGGCCATGGAAGCAGAAATCATTCCATGGGAAATCAAAGAAGTACTGCCGAAGAGCCTCCCAGTCGGCAGCGCCAAAGTGCCACAAGCGCCGCCGGCTAGGAGGATCGGGTGGCTGTACTGGAGAGATAGGACAGGTGACAGAGATAAGTTTATGGTCGGAGGAGCCCAAAGGAGAGAAAAGATCGACAGTATAAGGAGAAGGGTTAGAAGTTAGAAACAGGTCAAGAATGTTGGGCCGATCTCCGATGCGATCCGGGATACGGGTGGGTTGCTGAACTAACTGCTCTAGGTCATTTAGGATAGAAAAGACGTAGGCTTGTTCACCAGGTGGATCAGTAGTGTGAGAGGAGAGCCAATGGCGGTGGTGAACGTTGAAATCTCCTAAGATGGAGATTTCTGAGAAAGGAGAAATGGATAGAATGTGTTCCACTGTAGAGTTTAGATAGTCAAAGAATTTGGGAAAGTTGGTAGAGTTAGGGGAAAGATAGACAGCACAGAAATATTTAGTTGACAGGAAAGTTTGAGCCATAAAGTTGAGAATTCAGAGGAGTCGAAATCGGGAACACGAGAGCAAGTGAGTTTGTTGTGCACATATGCACAACATCCGCCTTTGGCTTTGAAACTAGGATAGAGAAAGTAGGAGGATACAGAGAAGGGGTTGCTGGATGTTGCTACAGACACCTGAGTTTCGGTGAGGAAGAGAAGATCAGGTTTGTAGGAGGAGAGATGGTGCTTAACAGAGTGAAAGTTAGAGGAAAGTCCGCGAATGTTGCAGAAATTAATAGAAAGAGTAACAGGCCGAGGTCCAGGTAATTGTGTGGGGTCGTCAGGGGATGGTCGGTCGGGTGAGGGGGCATTTATGGTCCCCCCCCCCTGGGGACTCCCGAGGCTGGGCTACAATTCATCATTTTTTTTTTTTTTTAATTTTGGTGTGGAAGAATGAAGTGTGGTGTGCATGTTTAGTGTAGTGAAGTGGATAGGAGGAGGAGGTGTTTGTGAGAGCTAGCTGGATTGCTCTCAGTGTAAATGAGGCACAAAGAAAATCAGTAAGAGAGGCCAAGCAAGTGAAACAGGAGTTCCAGCGACTCTTTATCACATGCCTATAACCTCACCTGGGTCTAGCCCTGATCGATTGGTGCCTACAATCTCCCCTACAATTTGATGTAAGTGGCATCTGGAAGGGAGTAAGTGGCATCTGGAAGGGAAAGAGACTCACCCACACAGCTTTAGAGTAGGTGTTCACAGTTGAGGAAGGTATTCCCAGACACATTTAAGTTTCACCCACACCACTATCCTTCATTGATCATAAAATACCCATAAAATAACACAAAACTTTATATTCAACCCATCGCCACAGGAATATGAAGAAAGATAAGGGGGTGTTTGGTACTTATTTGAAGAATGGATACATGCTTCTATTTATCATTGACGATATGCCTATTAGTATAAGTCCTCTTTCAAGTACCGTACCCGCGGTCAGCGTATTTGAAAACCCCGCCGCAGGGAGAAAGAGTTCCTCATCATAAGTGTAACGCGAATTCTCTTATGGAATCGTCTTTATGATTGGGTACTCACTACGAAAAAACTTCGTAATAAATAAAAAATAAAAAGTAAACTTCTATCTATCTATCTATTGCCTGACGCCGTGATCCCAGAAGGGGTGGCCACGAACGAACCGCCCCATGCACCTCTGTCCCCAGTCAGTCGACGCCCCTCCCCCCAACCAGCACCGCCTTCGTTCATGTACTTCCTCACTCCATCCTTCCACCTCTCATTCGGTCTACTTAATTTTGTTATATTACAGATTTCCATCCTGTGGATGTCTTTATTGTGGATTCTATCCCAGACGGTGAAACCAACGTTGCCATTCCTCCTTCTTCTCCCTGCGAACACCGGGTCTAGACGTGTCTGCCCGTGCTCGGCTTTATTCTTCGTTCTCACAACACTAGTGAGTCTTTTGCTCATTTGTATCTATCCGAGTTGTACTAGAATAGGTTTAGATTAGCTAGAACAGGCAGCCCCATTGGTGTGTCCGCAGGAGAATGTTAAAATAGGGTACATTTGTACAGGCGCTTTGTTTGCCCCCATTGGGCCTCATGCGTCATGTTGTGTTCTTGTTTGTTTTGCGCCTTAGTTATTGCTACTTCGCATTTAGTTAGGAGGCAAACTTTAGGCAGGAAATGTTTCTAGGCCGTCGTTATGAGGCAGTTGCATTGTTATATGATATTTAGCAGACGCTCTGGTCTAAGAGTTGTCACACATGGTGTGGGACTTTCCCGAGTCCGTGTCTGCTACTTCCCCCAGGCCGTGGGGTTTGCTCAGTTCATCGCTGCATCTTCAGAGATAAGACTAAGTGATTCATTATATTAATGATTATGAGCCTCGTGGCCAGCCTCATTAGAGGTGATTCTTAGTTGGCTAGGGGTACGATTATTGCTTTAATATTATTATTGTAGCCCTAAGATGTATTGTGTGTTGTCATGGGGTATATTTACATGATAACATAAAGGCAGGAGATGTCATGTCCATTTGGTGGGGTTTTGCGGGGGTCTGACTTTCCCAGATAAGTCAGTCTCCTTCAAAAGTTTGTTTTTTTCTTCCGACGATCTTTCTGTGTATTGATGCCGGGGACTCGCCTCGCAGGCGAGAAAGGAACTTACTAAATTACCTGGAGTGGCGTGCTATACTGTACCACTATTCCCGGCGGAAATGCCGATTCTCAAGGGAATCTCGGCCCGGCTGAGTGAACTCGCCCAAACCGATAAGCCTCACGCGGCATGACCAGACTTAGAAGCGCCCGGCGACACAGTCCAGTGAGATTATTATTCTATCCTTCAGGTCTTTGAGATGACGGGATAGATAGCTTGACAGGTTATTAAGGGCCAGTGACACTTTGTCACAGGTAAGCAGTTCAAAAGACGACTAAATCTTTAGCGGTTTTGTCGCAAGACGAATACAGCGGAAGGTTAGAGTAGCAGTGGCTATAGCTAATTTTTCGGCGTATTTGTGAGAGTAAGGAGGTGTGTACCTCTCGGTTTATCCTTATGAGCATTGATTCCTGGAAATCTTATTTTCCAGATCGCAGCACATCTGTAGCGACCCAGGTCAGCAGGGAAAGGAGCCGATCCCAGCGGGGTGGGGTGGGGGATTTTTTTTTTTTTTTTTAGCTCCATCATGCCTTACGTTGTCCTATGCACTACTCCAACTTGCTCTCATATACCTGTTTTCGCACACAAACTGTCTCAAGTGCGTAAAATGCCTCGATAGATCACGAGGCATTTGGGTATCTAAAAAGTGCGCCGTTTGTTCAGAGCTTCGTTCAAATATATTTGAGAAGAAAGATAAATCATGTCTGGTAGCACTCAAAGAAATAAAAAAAACTTTTAATGCCTATACGAAAGACATTGCCCATAAGGCCCTGCAATGTGACGATGAGGCACTTTGGGATCACTTAGTAATAGTCACCAGGCTAAATCCACAAAATCTAAAGCTAAAACTAAGACTCTTTCAAAGGAGCTAGTGAGTAGTGATGAGAGTAGCGATTCTAGCGAGGCATCCCCAGCAAGTCAGGATGTACCCTTTGCTATTCATAGTGTGCACGGGGTTAGTTCCGATTTCTCCACCAGACAGCGTGGGGCATCATTGGCCCGCTACTCCCAAGTAAATAAACACTTTGAACTCTATGCGATTGAATCGGTTTCTACTTTATATGCTCGTAATGCCGTGTCTAACGTGAGCACTATGGAAATTGAGTTATCGCCATACATTCTTAGTGTTCTGAAGGGGGAGGGTCCATAGGGTAAAATAGAGAGAAATTACGACAAGGAAGACTTATTACTGCCTTGTGATAAAAGCAGGGTGTATGAAGAGTGAACAACACCGACTATATCTCCTTATATACTGGGCTAACTTAACCCCTCCAACCCGGATGGGCTCTTGAACGCCCATAACAACCTCGGCCCGCGCAACCCGGAAGGGCTCTTGAACGCCCATTGCTTGCATGCGTGCTTTCGAATGCCGCGCGTACATTTTCGGTATCGTGGGACGGTAGGTGGCGCCACCAGGCGTAAACTCCGCCACAGCAACAGTATCTACCCCGACGCCATCATGGACAGTACGCCAAATAGTGATTCCGCTGTGTCCGATACCGTGCTTCCTACGACGCCCTTGCTTGTTCGTCGCGCCTTACCCCGACGCCATCGCCTAAATGTGTTATCTCCCGGAGGTATTGAGACGACATTGAGACTTTATGAGCGAGCTGATGCCAAGCATAATGTTGATGATGAAGTCAGTGACGACTCCAGTAATTATAAGTCGAGTGATTATGGCCATGAGAGTGATAAAGAAGAGCAATTCCTGGGATTTGCGAGAGAACATGACAGTGATGAGAGTGATGAAGGTGATGTACCAGTTGTTGAGGAAGCTGGTTTACCTAAAGACAGTGAACTTGAGAGAGTGAGCGAGTGGGAGAGTTCAAGGTCACTCACCAAATTTCGCTTAAGTGACACGACGCCAAGCCCTTCCCCTGGTAAATCGCCTTTCAAGCTACATTTGTATAAGCAGAAAATACTTGAGAAGGCGGCCGCGGCAGCTAGGGAACAAGCAAAACTACTTGGTGAGGATGAGGCTGTGAGTGAGGGTCAGCGTGGTGACCCTTCTCGTCCGCCATTGTCTCCCTTATCTACCCACGCCACCCAAGATGACCCGGATGCCCCGCATTCTTCCCCACCACCCCCACCATTGCCAAGGGTTGAGGACCCCACACTTTCGGCCTATTTGCCTCCTAGGTCCCCCGACAGGAGACATACTGCTGCCGAAAAGGGGAAAGGTAGGAAATATACCAAGAAAATTAAGAAAAGTAAGAGAGTTTTGTTCGAGGCTCCCGCGGCGTCCACCCCGGCCGGCCCCAGCCATACGTCCCCGCAACTTTCCCCACGGTCCTCCCCACCTCTCCCGCCTTCAACATGTCTTCCTGAAGAAGTCTTTGAGCTCGCATCACCAATACCTGGCCCTAGTGACAGTGAAACATTGCTTTCTGTCACTCGTCGCAGGCCAAGGAGCCCGGGACCTCGGGGGGACACAGCCTCACCTGCCACTCCTTCCCCACCTCGCCCACCCGCACGCCGCCCACGCATCACTGGTTCCCCGCCAGATTATGTGGGGGCCACTGATGATGAAGGGCACCTCTCTGAAGACTCTGGCCATGATTACATAGGTCCACCGTCAGGGCAAGATGACCACTCTGACGATGACTATATGGACATCGACGACCCTCGACCCATCCGCTTGGCCCGGCGTCGTGCTGCCCGTCGTGCTGCCCACCGCCCTGGCCGCCGCCCTCGCCGCCCTAGGGCGCGCGCCTCCCGAGTTGGCCGTGGGCGTGCTGGGCCACCAGCTGGAGCTCCTCGTCAGCGTAGACAAGACCCATTCTACGTTTTTCAGTGGCAAGACGTAGTTGATGAGGATGCATACAACCCTGATGTGCCAGCTTTTGATGAGGTACTGGAGGGTTCAGGCGTTACCCCCAATTTTCCTGCAGGCCCCAATGCTCCACCACACGAACTGTTTGAGGCCTTCTTTGATGAGGAGGTGGTAGGCTATGTTGTCAAAGAGACAAATAAGCAGCACCAATTCCAGGTCCACTTTTTGGGAAAGGTGACCAAGGGCCACATGAGGCAGTGGACCCCAGTGACTCATAATGAGTTCATGGTGTTCCTGGCACTCACCATGCTAATGCCTCATGTCAAGAAGCATAGGTTGCCTGACTATTGGATCACCAATGATCTGATATCCACCCCTGCCTTCGGGAAATATATGTCTCGCGACCGGTACCTTGATATCCTCGCAGCGCTCCATCTTGTCACCAACCTTGACGTCCACCTCCCAGACAAGCTGTGGAAGATTAGGACGTTGTATGAGATGATGCGAGAACGCTTCACCTCCTACTTCAAGCCCTTCCGCAAGGTCGTCATTGACGAGTCTCTTGTGCTGTTCCGGGGAAAACTCAGCTTCCGGCAGTACATCCCCTCAAAAAGACATCGCTTTGGCATAAAATTCTTTGTGCTGTGCGACTGCCAAACTGGCTATGTCCTGGACTTCCTGGTCTACAGCGGGAAGGAAGGGGACTTGCTTGTGGACCCCCTCATTGGCTTTGGCGGAGCAGTGGTGCAAGCCATGATGGACCGCTACTTTCATAAGAATCACGTCCTCTACACGGACAATTATTACACGTCCCCCACTCTCTCACAGTACCTGCATGAGCGCAAGACGGGGACTGTAGGCACAGTACGAGGGAAAAGGAAGGGCATGCCACCTTTCCCTCCAAAGACCAAAAAAGGTGATGTGTTCAAGAAGAAGTCGGGGCCCATTCTGGCTATCCACTGGCACGACCAGCGGAAGGTCAACCTCCTGACCACCATCCACAAGGGGGAAATGGTGGAGACTGGCAAGGTGGATCGCCGCACCCAGGCCAGGGTGACCAAGCCCGATGCTGTCCTGGACTACAACATCAACATGAGGCTGGTGGACAAGTCCGACATGCAGATAGGCTTCATTGACTGCCTGCGTACCTCGTGCAGATGGTACAAAAAGTTCTTTCTGCATATGGTGGACATGTCAGTTCTGAATGCCTACAACATATACAAGCTTCGGAATGTGAACACACCCATGAAGTTCAATAGCCTGCGGAGGTTCCAAAAGCAGGTGTTGACGGAGCTCCTGGAGAAGTATGCTATGCCACAGAGGGCAGTGGCACATCCTGGGCCCGCCGTTATTGACCGCTTGCAGTCTGCTCAATACTTGACTAGGCACAGGCTTGGTTCCCTGCCTCAGAATGAATCCGGAAGAACACAGCAGAAGCGGTGCCATGTCTGCTACAACAGCAGGGTGAAGCCGAGGTCAGGTAAAAAGTCAACCATGGAGTGTGTGGAGTGCAAGGTGGCACTCTGTGCTGTAGATTGCTTCTTTGATTACCACTCCAAGCTGGAGTTCTAATAATCATACTGAAATTGCCAAATAAAATGACAATATGTACACTATAATTATATATAGGCAAAAAGTGGAAGAAAACCAATGTATTGTAATACAAAAGTCATGTATTATGAGAACATTGATACAAATACAATTACACCATAATAATATGTGAAAGTGACACATATGTATATACCAAGTGACATTCATATGATTAGAACCTATAGAAATATAGAAATCAGTGAAAAAAGACAATAAATTGTATATAAATCGTTTACAAATCATATAACTAAGTGAAAGTGACACAAGACCTAATATTTGATGGCCAAAGTATAATAAACACCTGTGATAACGAATAATCAGTGCCTAATACAACAATAACCTACCTCAATTACTAATAAAATGTACGGTATCGAGTGAAAATGAGCATTATCAGTGACAGTGACACTCTCTAAAGCATATTTGTCAAAGTGAAAGTGACACAAGACCTAATATTTGATGGCCAAACTATAATAAACACCTGTGATAACGAATAATCAGTGCCTAATACAACAATAACCTACCTCAATTACTAATAAAATGTACGGTATCGAGTGAAAATGAGCATTATCAGTGACAGTGACACTCTCTAAAGCATATTTGTCAAAGTGAAAGTGACACAAGACCTAATATTTGATGGCCAAACTATAATAAACACCTGTGATAACGAATAATCAGTGCCTAATACAACAATAACCTACCTCAATTACTAATAAAATGTACGGTATCGAGTGAAAATGAGCATTATCAGTGACAGTGACACTCTCTAAAGCATATTTGTCAAAGTGAAAGTGACACAAGACCTAATATTTGATGGCCAAAGTATAATAAACACCTGTGATAACGAATAATCAGTGCCTAATACAACAATAACCTACCTCAATTACTAATAAAATGTACGGTATCGAGTGAAAATGAGCATTATCAGTGACACTGACACTCTAAAGCATATTTGTCAAAGTGAAAGTGACACAAGACCTAATATTTGATGGCCAAAGTATAATAAACACCTGTGATAACGAATAATCAGTGCCTAATACAACAATAAGCTACCTCAATTACTAATAAAATGTACGGTATCGAGTGAAAATTAGCAATATCAGTGACAGTGATACCCTAATAAACATATTTTATATAATTGGCCTCAAAATAACTAGAAAATATCAAATAAACATCACATTCTCAATATCAAACACTAAAATCGTCTAAGGGAGATAAATACTTTGGCGCGGCGAGCGGCTAGGTGCGTCGTAGCCATGGCCGAGGCGACGCGTCCGAACGCGGGAAGAATTTGCCGCCGAAAAGCACTCGTCTTCCCGCGCTCACCATTATGCAACCAGAGGGGCTAGAGACCTCTACTCAACGCCATTCGACAGAGGAAGGTTTGTGGAACATTATTCTTTTTTATTTACAACATTACATGACATATTCATTGACTTACAGAGTAGTTAACATAGGCCAAAGATCGTCAAAACACCCGGTACCGGAGCACAGTCGCAAGCTATAGCCCCCGGGGCTGGAGGGTTAAATACTGTATTATCATTATTTACATGTCGATTTTATAATTTTACACCATACAGTAGTATGTTGATATTTATCCGTTTTCCGTATATTTTTTTAATGATTACTATGCGAGCGAAGGCGAAGCAGAAAGCAAAAGTTTGTTATAAGACACCAACATTCCATTACTCACTTCCTTTCTGTAATATATGTTTTTTATTGTTTATATATAGTGTATATATATATATATATATAAATATATATATATATATATATATATATATATATAGAGAGAGAGAGAGAGAGAGAGAGATCAAATAATGTCTATGTTTTGGAAATTAGAGATACTATTAAGATTATAAGCCTTGTTACAACAGCAGAACTGCGCATGAATACCGTACAGAAATCTTTGAGAACAGAATATTAACCCCTTCTTTACCGGTAACGTCTTTTTGTATTTGATTTCAGCTACATTTAGACGATTTTGTCTAAGATTGGGAAGGATATATGATATCTAAAAGGATTAATTGAGATAGGCTGTAGCCTTGTAATGAGTAGACGTCCTTCCTAAGCTGTACAAAATCGTCTAATAGTGGCCAGAATATAATGATAAGTACATCACCGGTACAGAAGGGGTTAAAGGCACGTAACACAATCTACCGGTACATAGGCTAGGCCTACTTATAATTTCAGTGATGCATAATACAGGTTTAGTTAATTAATATGGTCAAATCTCCGATGTATTTAGCTTATTGTTGTTGTTGTTCCCAACTGCCTGGCCGAACAGCCCCAAGGTCCCGAGCAATTCCAAGGCCATAACCGAGCGCCCCCACAGAAGCTTTTAGCTTATTGTAATACCCTCTATCCGCAAAAATCCCGCAACCATAGAAATACCCGAGTTGACAAAATACAGTTGGTCCTCCGGTAACGCGAGTTTTAGAAACGCGGATTTGGTGGCACGCGGTACACCCCAAATATCCAAAATGTTACTAACGCGGTCAATACTTAGACTGGCGCGGGGTCCAGCTGGGCTCCGAACCTTTACTCCCGACTTTCGTAGCTCATATCTCTTCAAATATATGGCCTAACCAAGTTTTCATGCATACCGGAGGTAGATATGATCGTTCCCGTGCATTGGGTGAATACTAGCACACTCCACATTGTGTAGTTAATGTGTGAGGTGAGAATAATTGCCGAAACACACTTATGTTGTTGTTTGGCTGTCGAGTGAGTGTGTGTGTTGTCATTGTGTGGACATGGCTAGGCTATCTCGGTCGCTGAATCTTTACTCACAACTTTTGTAATTACCGATGCTCATATCTCTGCAAATAAATGGCCTAACCAAGTGTTTATGCCTACCAGAGGTAGATATGATCATTGTTGTGCGTTGGGTGAAGACTAGAACACCCTACATTGTGTAGTTATTGTGTGAGGTGAGAAATAATAAGACGGCGAGATAGGTGGGAATTCCGAAGCTACGATTTTCGTAATTTACCGATGCTCATATCTCTGCAAATAAATGGCCTAACCAAGTGTTTATGCATACCAGAGGTAGATATGATCGTTGTTGTGCGTTGGGTGAAGACTAGAACACCCTACAATGTGTAGTTATTGTGTGAGGTGAGAAATATGATGGAGGGATTTCAGAGCTTCGATCGAAAAATGTCGGCTACTGCTGTGACTCTCTCATTAGCCTAGCTGCCTAGCCTAAACAAAATATTTATTCAGAGGTAAGAGTTGTTGCAATGGGCAAATCAACTCATTGCACATGTCAAATACCCTTTATAATTGATTTAATTATTATAACATAGGCTTCTATGGAGAAAAAGTGGACTTTGTGGAAATCCCCAGAACACCAAGGTACCTTTAACATGTAAACATATGGGTTCGGTAACGCGGATTTGGCTAACACGGGTGGTAACCAGAACACATTGGCCGCGTTATTGGAGGACCAACTGTATAACCGATCGAGTTTGGATTTTAATCAACATTTGATGTCAAACAAGTTCAAAAGTTAAAACCTACACCAAATATCACCTTATATATGGGCTAGACTTAAAAATACTAACTGTAAATTGATGAATTTTACACCAGAATTTTAGACCAATTCACATGGATCATAATGTAGGTAAGGTATGTCCATAAATGGTACCGGTACCAGGTATATAGTTTTGCTTCAACCGACAAACTTCATGATAAATCGTATATTCTCCTATTATTCTTACAGTAGATCCTCTGGAAAAAGGCAAACTATGCCTGTGTATCCAGCTCAGTACCAGTACTTGCACTGCTGCGGTCGTTCACGGTGTTGGCGGCGGCGGTAGCAGACGCAACATTTTTACTATTCTGTATTTTTGTTTTATAATCAAACTTCAAATCTTGTCTTCCCCATACTTTATCAAGATTACTTTCAAACTCCCTTATTGATTCGGAATCGACTACATACTTATGGAAGGTAACATATATTTATACGACGGACTTTGCTTAAACCTCCTCAAATAAACCGTTAGTGAAGTTAATTCTTAGGTAGGTTTGGTGGGTTTGATATTGTTGCACGCCAATGGTTGGCAAAAGAGCCAAGTTCCGATTTATTTAATTTTGCTGCATTAAAATGGTAAAACTATGATGGATTTTGCTTATATTGCCAACGAGACTACTTAATTTAGTCTAAATTTCCCTGCATATATAGACGCAATTTATCCGACACGTAAGCATATTATATAAATGACCTACTATATTCACAAAATTGGCATATGTTGGAGTGAAATTAATAAAATATAGATTATAAAATATGTATATTTTCAATTTGATAGATACCGGTAATGTTAGGCATAGCCTAATCAACTCTTTTCATATGTTTCGTTTTATTACCGGTACTTACTTTACATCTAGCAGCTTTGCCATTGTACCAAGATCAATGCCTTACTTTGTGCTTTGTTCTTTGTGTTATTTATCATGGAATGTGTCTGTTGAAGCAAACGATATACTTGTACCGTATATGTACCTTAACCTACATTTTAATCTATATGAAGAGGTCTAAAGACATACGATTATTCCTTGTCTCTTCATTTAGTATATAATATATACGTTTGTTATATATCTGCCGGTAGGTTACACTTCGTGATGAATCGTATTGTCTCTCATTATGGAAGGTAAAATAGACTGATATAAACATATCTTGTGTAAGAATGGAATGGTCGAAAACACATGAAAAATCTCCCCTACCCTCACCCATCCACCATAACAGACATTTCATATACATCATTACTGTGGTTAATAGATTGTTGGTGTCCTATTAATCTTTTGTTTTCAGTTGGCTTTGCATAGGATACGGTAATCTAGTGTAGGCTAATGGTATACGCTTTGCCGTGAATTGCGGTTACCTCCCTAATACATCGATAAACATAAATGTGTATACAAATATATTGTGTAAAATGAGACAATAAATATCAGTACAGATAATTGTTAAGCCTAGTCCTTATACAAGAAGATATTAGACAGTTTCCAGACGCCGATGGATGGAAAGAGCTTTGCGCTTTATATACAAAATAATAAAAAACATTTACTCTTATTGACCGTTGCCGTCTGATAGGTACTGTATGCAACTGTAGTTTTATGAATGAAATAAGGCCTATATATATTTGGGTAAAATTACTTAAGATATGTTCATAATAATCCAAATATCCACACATATTAACCCCTTATTGGCGGCGCTCGACTTAAGTCGTGCACCAATTTGCAGCAAGTTAGGAGCATTATTAAGGCTTTTAAAGGGTTAAAATCAAGTGCAAATTGCCGGGAGCACAGCGGGCCAGACAGCCGACTCCCAGGGCTTACCGCCGCCCATTAACTCATGTTCCCTGTGTTCTCGAGAGGCCGGCAGTGTAGCCAGTAGTGAGCATAGCTGGGAAAAATATACCGATATATGCTAAACTTCCATGTTCGTGGCACCACTGCAAGAGAACCACGAGTGCTACGTAGCTCGTTCTGGTCTCATTTTGAAGCTTTTAGTGCCTAGTTTTTTGCTAATTTTTTTGTTTTCATGCAGGAGGGCCTGAATATGCCCAAATGAGCCCAAAACACCCCGCTAGACAAGGGTTAAAGGAGAAAGCTCAATATTCAGTCTTATCATCTATTCATCATATTGTTTTATGTTACTGCTTTGAAGCTTGTTATTGTTTCCTTAATATATTTTCCTTACATCTTTGATTGTTTGAAATCAATACAAAAGCACATTGTCTTGTCCGTGTGTGCTAAAACAACACAAACTTGACCAGTTCTTTGTGTACAAGCGCGCGGAAGCCCCGTACCATAGGGCCAGGTACTGGTTTGTTTATTATTGTCACGTGACCTGACGTCACGGCCGCACTATGAATACCAAAATTGAACCTACCTAGCAATGGGCCCCCAATAGTGTCACGTGTATTAGCGGAACAGTATAGGGGTTATACATCAACCGGACATCAGGACCTTATTAGTTCGCAAGATAGTCAAGTGATACCTGATTCTCAACCTCCTATTCAAGGTAGAAGTGTGTGGAGGCACTCGGAACCCTCACTAAGGGAAAATGAGGTAAGGTTCCAAGACAGTACCAGGAACAGGGATGATATTGAAATTATACCTTCCTCAGTACCGGACTTGACTTGGCCACCTTTTACACCACTGTCAGTTCCACTGCAACAACAACCGGAACTGTTAGAGGTACAGGAAGAGCCGGAAGTGATAGAACTAACTTCAGCTCAACCACAACAGACAGAGGAGGGTTCTGAAGTGGGATCAGAGTCTTCCAAAGAATCACAGAGTAAATATGTAACTACTGATGATTTGAGTATATCTTGCATAATGTCATGCACCAATATAATATTCCAAAGGCTCAGGATACCCCCATAGCTCTGCCGGGTGCTCCCCCGATAGGGTCGACTGTGCGGCCCCTAGAACCCCCCAGACTTGTCCATAATAGATCACTCCCTCCAAGTAACATAGTCCCACCAAACACCACGGCAAGTAGCACTGCAGTGCCAGCCTCCTTGTCTACTTCCAACGTTCGTGTTATTACAGAACTAACTCCTCCCCCTCTCGACAAAACCCCACATAGAAAAGGCCCTATACCACTTTTATATGGGCCGGACTGCTCGTGGATTTCAGCTATTGTACGGAACCCGGGCATAGCACAGCCTACAGTATCGGGGGAGATCCCAGTGCCTAGTGACTGGGTGATAGAAGTTAGCAAGAGTAAGAAGCTAAGGGCAAAAGATTCACAAGGGCGAGTATTAAATGTTACAATCAAAGCTATTCCAACTGAGTATTCTGATTTTTTTGTATACAGTACAGTACGTATGTTATCATGGGACTACTGACAGCAAACCCTTCTCTGTATCCTCCTACTATCTCTATCCTCATTTTCAAGCCAAAGGTGGATGGTGTGTATACGTTCGCAACAATCTTGCTTTCTCTCGTGTTCCCAACTTTAATTCTTCTGAATTCTCAAATTTCTGGCTAAAGCTATCTTGTCACTCTCAAACTAAATATTTCTGCGCTGTTTATCTCTCCCCTAACTCTACCGACTATCCAAAATTCTTTGACCAACTAACTTCTAAAGTGGAACACATTCTATCTATCTCTCCTTTCGCAGAAATCTCTATCCTAGGAGATTTTAACATTCACCAACACCAATACCTTTAGATACCTTTAGATGTGTTCGCCGCTCTTCTAGCGGCACCAAGGAGCGTGACGCCCCTCGTTATGGGTGGTGATTTGGTGCAGTAGACTGTTTGAAGCGACAGCTCGCTCCCTTGCGAGGATGGGCTCGTCTGGCACTTTTTGCAGTTCGACATCTAGGGCTCTCTTGAAGTTGTCTAACGAGATGTCCCTCATGTCTCTTACTCGCCGTGGGAGTTTGTTGAAGAGACGTGGGCCTCTGTGTGATAACCAGCCCTCTCGCAGAGAGCCCATAGCACCCCTGTTATTCATCCGGGGGATTTCGCATTCCCAGCCTCTCCTATCACTGAATTTCATGACTATCGGAGTATGTAAGTTTGGTACTAAACCCTCTGCGATTTTCCATGTGTATATTATTAGGTAACGTTCTCTTCTACGTTCCAGTGAGTACAGATTCAGTGCTCTTAAACGCTCCCAATAGTGTAGATGTTTTATCGAACTTATATGCTAAGTGAAATTTCTTTGTACACTCTCTACGTCATTTATTTCACCTGCTTTGTATGGGGATGTTAATACACTACAGTATTCAAGCCGCGGTAGCACTAGAGATTTGAAGAGCGTTATCATAGGCAATTCACCGCGTGTTTTAAAAGTACGCAGAATCCAACCCGTTAGACGTTTCGCAGCCGCCACTTTGACCTGGTTATGTACTTTGAAACCCATATTTTCAGACATTAATACCCCAAGGTCTTTCACACTGTCTTTCCGTTCTATTATGTGGTTAGATTCTGTTAAGTAATTTGTAATTTCTTTAACACCATTATTATCTCCGTACCGTATTAATTGGAATTTTTCCTCATTGAATAGCATGTTGTTTTCCCTGGTCCACTGGAACACTACATTCATGTCTTCCTGCAGTCGGCCCGTGTCCTCTTGTGTGTTTACTATCTTGCTTAATTTTGTGTCATCAGCAAAAGACGACACCGTACTGTGTCTGGTGTTGGTAACTATGTCGCAAATTAGTATGAGGAACAGAAGGGGCGCTAGCACTGTTCCTTGGGGCACTGAGCTTTTGACATCCGAAGGCTCAGAAGTGACTCGGTTTACTGCTACCGATTGTTTTCGGTTTACGAGGAAATTGTATATCCACCGTCCGATTTTCCCAGTTATACCTTTTGCTTTCAGTTTGTGGGCTATTATACCATGGTCACATTTATCAAATGCCTTAGCAAAATCGGTGTAAATGACATCCACTTTTTTCTTTTCTTCTAGCGCTTTAAGAATTTTGTCATAGTGTTCTAAAAGTTGTGAGAGACATGATCTTCCCGCTCTGAACCCATGTTGACCGGTGTTGTGTAGTTCATTTGTCTCCATGAATGTTGAAATTTTGCTTCGCAGGACTCGCTCGAAAACTTTAATGATGTGAGAGGTTTGAGCTACCGGGCGGTAGTTTTTTGGTAGTGCTTTACTCCCTCCTTTATGCAGTGGGGTAATTATTGCGTTTTTCAAGCTATCTGGTATGTCACCAGTGTCTAGACTCCTTCTCCACATTATAGCCAGGGGTTTTGAGAGGTTTTCCTTACATTTTTTCATTAGGATCGAATTCCATGAGTCCGGGCCTGGTGCCGAGTGGGATGGCATGTTGGAAATGACCTCTTCTATGTCTTTTGGACCGAAATCAATATCCAGCATCTGAGGGGTTTCCGTGGGGGAGGTTTCCATGAAAAATATATTTTGGTCTCTGATGACTTTTGTTTCATCAGGCTCACTGAATGCCATTTCATACTGCCTGCTTAAGAGTTCGCTCATTTCCTTTTTGTCCCCTGTGAAAGAGCCGTCCCCTTTGCTCAGTGGGCCGATGTTTGATGTTGTTTTAGCCTTTTGTTTGGCGTATGAAAAGAAGTATTTGGAATTTTCCTTTATACCTGCAATAGCTTTCCTCTCCCCTTCCATATGTTGTAGTTCATATGATATTCTTAGCCTTTGTTCAATTTCCACAATTTCTCTATCTATTTCGACCTTTTGCCTATCCTGTAGATTTTGATGTGTGCATCTTTGTGAGTAATTTTCTTCTTCTGTACAGCCTCCTCCTTTCCCGATCTTGTTTGCTTCTTCGTTTTGTTTGTCTTGCAGGTATATGGTGGCTAAAGATTTGGGTCATGGTTTCTGTTATTAAGACTAGACATTCTGCTGGTGTCAGGTTATCCATTAAATCTTCCCAGTCTATTTCCTCCATTTCTTGATTTACCTCTTCCCATCTAATGTTTTTGTTATTGAAGTTAAATTTACTGAAGGGGCCGGTTTTTGTTCTCGATTCTGAGGTTGTCTGTACACTTTCTAAGGTTGTTTTGATCTCAATTAATTTATGATCTGAGTATGTTGTGTCCGATATGTTAATGCTGTGTACTAGAGAGTCGTTGTTAGTGAAGACCAGGTCTAAGATATTGTTTTCCCGTGTGGGTTCAGCAATATGTTAGGTAAGACTAAAAAAATCACAAAGTTCAAAAAGCTCTCTCGTATTAGTATTTGCTTCTCCGGTGTTATTTGCCACTAACTGGTTTTCTAGTTGTCTCCATTTAATGTTTGGTAGGTTAAAGTCTCCTAGCCATATAATATTTGGTGTTGGGTTCCCCAGGGTTTCCACTTCTGATTTTATTTTGTTGAGCTGGGTTTTGAATTCTTCTCGGGATGAGTCTGGAGGCCTGTATGTAACAATAACGGCTAAATTTAGGGATTCTATTTTAACTCCCAAGTATTTCCACCACTTCATTACTGTTATTTAGGAATTCAGTACATATCAGTGAGTCATGTATGTACAAGGCTACACCTCCATGTGATCTATGCGTTCTGTCCGCCCTATGTAGGTTGTAACCAGGAATCCATACCTCACTATCTTCCTGATCTTTAATGTGAGTTTCTGTGAGAGCCGCAAATATAGCGTTTCCTTCTTCTAGCAGGCCCCTAATAAATGGTACTCCCCTCTTTCCACTGACCAACCTGGTGAACAAACTTACTTCTTGTCTATCCAAAATGACCTAGAGCATTTAGTCCAGCAACCCAACCGTATCCCGGATTGCTTCGGAGATCAGCCTAACATTCTTGATTTATTTCTAACCTCTAACCCTTCTGCTTATATTGTAAATTTTTTCTCTCCTTTGGGCTCCTCCAACCATAAACTTATCTCTGTTATCTGCCTTATATCTTCGGTAGAGCCACCCGATCCTCATAGCCAGCTGTCGACTGGGAGGCTATTCGGCAGTCAGTCCCCCCAATACACGTGTTCTCAGTCCACATTTACTCTAATCCGCATTGAGGGGTCCAAAAGGTACTCAAATTCCTAAAACGCGAATGGACCCCACAATACCCAGATTGCGGTTGAAGAGTGGTGTAAAAAAAAAAAAAAAATCGTATTCCCCACCACCCCCTCCCTATTCCACCGCTAGACTAGGCCAGCGCCGCTCAGCTGTTGTTGTTGTTGTTGTTGGCGCACTCTCCTATCCAGGAGTTCGTTCTTTGAGTGATGACAGTTTCATTTATTTTTATTAACTTTCTTCATATTACTTGCTTGCGAGATGTTGCAGGGGGAAGATGTTTATTTCTCGGCCGGCCTACCTAGAATACGACTGGGCGCCGAAAATATAAGTTTTTCAACACCCAATTGCTGTCCCAACTTCTATTATTGATCTTCAATGTTCAAATAAACGCACATGGAAAAGAAATAGGCCTAATGCGTTATATGGTAAATACAACAAATTCTGTTAGAATCGAAGGGTTGTACAGCAAGGCTATAATAGGTCTACAATAATAAAAACAAACAATAGCCATTGCTTACCTTAAAATTAAATGCTTAACCCAAGTGTCAAGGATACACAATATTAATTGCATATCCTGGACACTTGCTAAGCATTTGATTTTAAATTAAGGTAAGCAATGGTCTTTATTTATGTTTCTATTATTGTAGGCCTATTATAACCTTTCTTTACAATTAATTATTGATTTTGATAGAAAATTGCCGAAAGTGTGAGTTTCTCAGGCAGGCTGCCGTCCATTATGTAATTTTCTCCATAAGATATGTTATTCCTATTACGCGAATTCACAATACGCGAGGCGCTTTGCCGCCCATATAGACGTGTCTTGGGGGGTCTGACTGTACTTCTTTGATTTCCTATGGAATGACTTTTGCTTCCATGGCCGGGGACCCTAGGGCCCAAATTCAGAACAACGGTTTAAACCTCGGATTTCGGAGCAGGTTTAAACCTGAGATTGAGATTACTCGATCCTGGATCGAAAACAAAGGTTTATCCGTATTCAGAACACGGGCTTAAGATCGAGATCGAGTAATCCACGGCTTAAAACTCTGTTCAAGTCGAAGGTTTGCAACAGCCAATCACAGTGCCGTAAGGAATGCAGTCAGCCAATAAGAACCCGAACGAGCCATTGTATCTATACAGTATATGTCCTTATTTTTGTCTTTTGCTTTCGCTCAGGTGAATTCTAGTTTGTAATTACCAATTCACAAAATAAATTATATAATATAATAAGTTGTGTTACCAAGAGAGTACACATTAAACAAAAGTGTAGCCTATATAGAATTAGAGATGATCCGGTACCGGGTAGCCTATACTGTAGGAGTAGCCTACTCCTGACATGTCACTACTTTCCTCCTATTTATTTCAGTTACTTCAAGCTTCTGAGAGTTTCGAAAATTTAAACATGTATCTGAGCATATAGAGGATGGCATATATCGGACATATTTAATTTACGAGTACAGGTATATATGGCTGTACAGTATGTGTATGTCATGAAAGATAGGCCTACTGTTGGATATTGGCAGGTAGCCTATTCGAAGGAAAAATACCATCAATCGAGCTTTGCCAAACTCCATTAGTAGGCTACTGCGATAAACTATCTATCTATCTATCTATTGCCTGACGCCGTGATCCCCGAAGAAGTGGCCACGAACAAACTGCCCCCATGCACCTCTGTCCCCAGTCAGTCGACGCCCCTCCCCCCAACCAGCACCGCCTTCGTTCATATACTTCCTCACTCCATCCTTCCACCTCTCATTCGGTCTACCTCTCCCTCTCTGTCCCTCCACCTCGCTCTCGTACACCCTCTTAGTCATTCTCTCGCTTTCCATACGTTCCATATGGCCGAACCATCTCAAGTTATTCCTTTTCACACTTTCCAGCACATCTACCTCCACACCACACCTCCTTCTTACTTCCTCATTAGTCTGTCTATCCCTCCATGTAACTCTGCACGCACTTCTTAAGTAATTCATTTCCACTGCTCTCACTTTTTGGTCCGAGTCTCTCAACCAACGTCCATGCTTCGCTTCCGTAAGTCAGCGTCGGGATTACCACACTGTCATGCAAGGACTTCTTCACTTCCATACTGACCACCCTATTTCTTGTCACTGCTTTCAGCGTTCCTACAACCCTCTTCCCCTGTTGTACCCTCTCCCGCACTTCTTCATCCATAGTCCCATCTTTACTCAACACACTGCCCAGATACTTAAAAGAGTTGACTATCTTCATAGCCTGACCGTTCAGTTTCACCTCACACTCTGTGACTTCACCCCTTTCGAAGACCATAACCTTGCTCTTCCCCGCATTTACCTTTCTTGTTATTTTTGTTTTGTAATCAATTATCAACAAATAAATGTTACTTGATTTCTACATGTACGGATATCAACTGCTCCATTTATCCAAACCAAGTGCAAGACAACCATAGGCTATTAATACATTATTAATATTAATATTAAGTCACCAAGCTAATCATAAAAAGAAAGCCCTCATTGTAGTTACAGTTCGAAATATTGATATTGGCTTATGTATTAACGCATAACTAATGTGTACTCGGTCTATCAATTAATACATTTAAGTGATAATGATGACTAAAACGCTAAACCAAATACTGTAGGCCGCTACATTAGGTAGCCTGTAGACAGTAAGTCAAGCTTATTTAAGTTACTGCATCTACCTCATACTCAGCACTGTTAATACTCCCTCAATTGGACACATGTATAGGGCCTATACGATAAATAGCTCAACTGAAATAATTTGTAACCATTAAGTATGTAGGCGAAAACCGTTACCAATGTGACTCGTGATTTAAACTATGTAGCATTGCAACCTGCTAGGCTATGGAAAAGACAACTCGTACAAATTATCTCTCTTATCCTACTTGTTGTTGTTGTTGTTGTTGTTGTTGTTGTTCCCCAAGCTGCCTGGCCGAACAGCCCCAAGGCCCCGAGTAAGGCCAAGGCCATAAACGAGCGCCCCCACAGAACCCTCCCTGCCGACCACAATAAAGCCTGGGTGACCGAAGCCACTCCATGGCGGGGAGCTGAGAGGGTGCGTAAACGCCCGGGAAACCAAAGCCCCACCCAGGGCCCTGTGCCCCTCAGCAATTATGAAGAGAAAGTTGAGGGGCAAAGGAATAATGTGACGCTTTAGCTTCCAATCTTGGTAGATTGGGAGGTCAATCCACGGAAGAGACGCCGTCACTTGAGATCTAGAAAATATATAAGTAAAAGGAACAGTCAGAGTAAGCTATGGGTATGGCAGAGATCGCTCAGGTCTCACTCTGATAGACCAGCCCATCGCCATTATCCTACTTGTTAAATGCATTTGAAGAAAATGGTTCACTTGTGATTCCTTATTTATATAAGCTATATCTTAATTCGTACAAAGGATTAATAACTGCATGGATAGCCTACAGTGAATAATTATATTTGTTGTGCAACATGTACTGAACTAATACTATTGGTTCTATGATAAACTAATAAAATACTAACATATATAATATTTGTTCGTGGATATTTAATTATAAAATCAGTTTTATTCAGCATAGAGGCATCTCAGGTTATCAAGACACAATTATTATCGAATAACCACATCAGTGATTAGGCTACGGCGATGCTTCGTTCCCTTGGCACTTAATATTTATTTGTTCGTATGCTTAGACAATTTCCAACGTAATGTAAAAACTGTTGCCGTTTTTTACAATATAATAGAATCGGTTTAATGACAGTTTGTGTTAGTTGGAAGTAATAATGAGAGATTTTAGTGGCGAGTAGGAAGCCTTCAATCGATCGTCTGACAAGCCTCCCGCTGGTTTAAACTTCGGATTGACTGCTTGAGCTGCATTCTTACACTTGTCATCCATTATTTATATAAATCCTTGCTTAGAATGACTGCAAATGGTCAGTACCAGTCTTTATTAATTTATATTATGGATTCCTTATGGATTAGTTTAAGCTATATCATGAGTAATTTGAAGTTTTTATAACTTCGATCTAACTTCAAACCTACCCTCCCGCAGGTTTAAACCTCGGATCGAGTAAGCCGCGGATTGACTGGATAAGCGGCTCAGGATTTTATTCTGAATACCGATAGTCCTGGATTGAGTTTCAATCTCGGGTTTAAACCAGCGAGGAGGTTTAAACCACTGTTCTGAATTCGGAACTAGGAGAGTATTGAACGCATTACCGAGGTAATCCTCTCGGGCATGGAAGCATAAATTACATTTTCTTTCACTCAGACTGATGTAAATTATTCTTGGTTTACTCATGCTTGTTCTACTGCTGTCCGCAATAAGGAGGAAGCAATTTCTGCCCGGAATCAAGCCAAATCTGTTCTTCGACTCGCCAAACATTCTTCCATCAATATTAAATGCACTGAACTATCCAACACTAGCTCTTCCCAAGCCTTCTGGCATCTAGCCAAAAACCTCTCAAACAATTTTTCTTCTTTGTCTCTCCCTCCCCTTTTCCGCTCTGACGGCACCACCGTCACTTCTTCTGATAAAGCTGAACTCTTCGCTACCACTTTCGCTAATAACTCCACTTTGGATGATTCCGATGCTGTTCCTCTCTCTCCACCCCCCTCTCTCCTACTTATGCCTAACATCATAATCTCTTAAACTTCTAACTATCGTCCAATTGCTCTCATTTCTTGCTTCTCTAAAGTTTTTGAAACTATTCTTACCTCAACATTTCTTGAGCATCTATCTTCTCATAACCTGCTCTCAGACCGCCAGTATGGCTTCCTTAACTCCCAACCCGCCGGGGTGGGGGATCATGGTATCGCCTACCGAAAATGAGTATAATTTTATGCTCTTTTTCATGCATAAGCTAGAGCCAGAGCGTAATACAATTACAGTATATATCCGCAAAAGGGGGAAAAACAAGCTTTCCAAAGATAACTACAAAGGAGTACAAAGGAAATCAAGCAACAACAGATCTAGTGACCCTTCTAGGCTGCTTGTCCTCCAAAACACTGAGGATCAAGTGTCCAAACAGTGGTTTAGAGTGGGTAAGGGAACATTGGAAAGGGAACTACTGCCCTGCCACTAACGTGGCAGGACTAGGAAGTTAGTAGGGGACATGTGGGTTAGTAACTGAGGGGAGGATAAAATAAAGTTATTCATTTACAAACGCAGTCAGTCGCGGGTTTGATGCGAGATATTTTTCTAGGCGGAATTTAAATGAATCAACGGTGCTGCAGTCTATAACGTCTCGGGGAAGCCCATTCCACAAGTTGACAACTCGATTGAAGAAGAAATTCTTAGATTCGTGTGAGTTCAAAGATTTACCAATAATTTGGCAACCGTTTCCCCGCGTGTAATTAGATTGGTCGATAGTGAAGTACTTACTACAGTTCATATTGTCGATGCCTTTGATGATTTTGAACACTTGAATTAAGTCACCTCTTAATCTGTGCTGGGTTAAAGGAAATAGATTTAATTCTCTAAGACGCTCTTCGTATGGTTTGTTCTTTAGGCTAGGTATCATTTTGGTAACTCTACGTTGAACTCGTTCTAGCTTGTTTATGTCTTTTTGGTAATAAGGGCACCAGCATTGAACGCAGTATTCCAGAAGAGGGCGGACTAAGGAATTGTAAAGGGTTAGGATTACGTCTTTGGATTTATGCTCAAATGATCTGCCTATAAAGCCAATTATTTTGTTTGCCTTTTTAACAACTTCTGAACATTGTTGACTCGGTTTTAGGTTACTCGATATTGTTACTCCCAGATCGGCTTCTCTGTTTACATTCTTAAGCTGAGTGCCATTAATCGAATAGTTTGCTTTCTCATTTAGGTATCCGATATGTAGTACTTTACATTTATCCGCATTGAAACTCATTTGCCAAATTTGGGCCCAATGTGACAATTTATCTAGATTGTGTTGCATATCGTCAACTTGATCTTTTGAGAGTACGCTATTTGCAATTTTTGTATCGTCAGCAAATTTTGAGATTGTACAGGTGAGACCCTCATCTATGTCGTTGATGTAAATTAGAAAGAGAATTGGTCCTAGTACCGATCCCTGGGGTACCCCGCTACTTACATTGGTCCATTTAGATGCCTTACCGTTTATGACTACTCTTTGCTTTCTGTCGCTGAGCCAATTTTCTATCCATTTCAACACACCGTCTTGTATTCCATGCACTTTTAGTTTTAGCAGTAAACGTTTGTGGGGAACTTTGTCAAAGGCCTTTTGAAAATCAAGATATATAATATCTACAGCTTTACTCTCATCGTAGAGGTTGAGGATATCGTGGAAGAAGTCTAAGAGGTTTGTTAAACAGGAACGTTTTTTACGAAAGCCGTGTTGAGTATCTTTAAGTATGTTATTTTCCTCTAAGTGATTTACGAGTCTGTCTCTTATGACCATTTCTAGCATTTTACATACCTTACCTTTGGATACCTTTGGATGTGTTCGCCGCTCCTCTAGCGGCACCAAGGAGCGCGACGCCCCTCGTTATGGGTATCTCATACAACTGAGGTTAAGCTAATTGGACGATAGTTACTGGGTAGGGATTTGCTGCCTTTTTTGAATATCGGTGTTACGTTGGCTATCATCCACTGATCAGGCATAGTTCCAGACTGCAAGGATTTATTGAATAGTAATGTCAGTGGTTTGGAGAGCTCATCCTTAGCTTCCTTTAGAACTCTAGGCGAGATTGTATCAGGTCTGAATGATCTTTCAACGACAATGTGTTCTCTTGCAACGATCGTGCAACTGGAAGTGAAAATATCCTAAAATGAGGTATTTTCCCCAGATTTATCCTTATTTTGAGAGATACGGATGTTGAGGATCGATACAGTAGGTCTCAGTGCGGGCCCCACCGCTGCCGGGAAAGGAGCGCGCCCGCCTGTTGTACTTGCAATGCTCGCTCTCTCTCTCTCATAGCTCATAATGGCTCTAAAAAGGCACGAGTCATACGACGGGCACCGCAGGGGTGGCCAATATTCTCTCTCCCGTCATATGACAGTCACCGTCGGTTAAGGGTCGCTCTACTGATGATCTACTTTCTTATCTTACTAACTCTTGGTCATCCTCCATTTGAGACTTCGGTGACTTTTTCTGCTGTGCTAGACATATCGAATGCCTAAGATAGAGTCTGGCAGAAATCCCTTATTTCCAAACTACCCTCTTACAATTTCTATCCCTATATCTTGTGCCTTTGTCTCTAATTTCCTTTCCGGCCGTTCCATAACTGCGGTTGTGGACGGCCACCGTTCACTTCCTCAACCTATCAACTCCGGTGTTCATCAGGGTTCTGTCCTATCTCCAATTCTCTTCCTATTATAAATTAATGACCTTCTTAACTGCACCTCAAGCCCCATTCACTCATATGCTGACGATTCTACATTACACTATTCAACTAGCCTTCCACAAAACCATTCACAGCAGGATCTTGTGCCTTTGTCTCTAATTTCCTTTCCGGCCGTTCCATAACTGCGGTTGTGGACGGCCACCGTTCACTTCCTCAACCTATCAACTCCGGTGTTCATCAGGGTTCTGTCCTATCTCCAATTCTCTTCCTATTATAAATTAATGACCTTCTTAACTGCACCTCAAGCCCCATTCACTCATATGCTGACGATTCTACATTACACTATTCATAGTATTCAACTAGCCTTCCACAAAACCATTCACAGCAGGAACTCCAAAACTCAAGTAGAGGATGTCAACAGAATGGAAAGTAATGAGATGAGAATGGTGAGATGGATGAGTGGGGCCAGGCTGCAGGATAAAATAACAAATGATGAGCAGAGGAGACGTTTAGGTATAAAGAGTATTAGCGAGGTGATGCGTACAAGTAGACTGGGATGGTATGGACATGTGGAGAGAATGGATGAACAAAATTGGGTAAAAAATTCAGGTCAGTGATTGTGGAGAGAGCTGCACCAAGGGGTGGACCGAGGAAGACCTGGGATCGGACTATACCTGCCGATCTCAAATCCAAAAACTTGACAAGTGAAGCAGCCTGGAACGTCGCCATTAGGACAAGAGACTGAAACTGTACATATGTGTGGACCACTCAGTCTTAAAATGTTATGTATGTTTATTTTCTGATCTCTCTACTATCTCTAACTGGGGAAGAGAAAACCTTGTTACTTTCAATGGATGTGTAGATCAGATTTTTACCCTGAATTGTGTTGTGGAGAAATATCTGGAGAAGCAACAAAAGGTGTATGTTGCCTTTATGGACTTGGAGAAGGCCATGACAGAGTGGATAGAGAAGGCATGTGGAAAGTACTCAGAATATATAGAGTAGATAGCAAATTGCTGAAAGCACTGAAGAACATGTATGAGGGTGCAAAGGCGGCAGTACGTGTGGAGAACGAGCAGAGAGAGTTCTTTAACCTGAGTGTTGGGTTGAAACAGGGGTGTGTGATGTCCCCGTGGTTGTTTACTGTACTGTATATTTGGATGGAATCATGAAATAAATACTAGGAAGAGTAGTGGATGTTGGTGTATCGCTGAAAAGGGAGGGAAATGCAATTACATGCGGATTGGGACAAGCAAGATAGACAAGGTAGGATACAGTATGTATGAAGCGATGGAGGAAGTGAATGCAGAAAAGGATATAGGAGTAGTGATAGACAATAAGTTAAATTTCTCAGAACACTTAGCAGAAAAGATAAACAAAGCCAATAGAATTGTAAGGCTGATAAGGACATTTGTGTCACTTGATGAAGAAATCTTCAGGAATCTCTATACAGCGCTGGTTAGGCCGCACCTGGAATATGCGAACCAGGTGTGGGCTTCATATATGGTAAAGGATATAGAAGCAGTGGAGAAAGTGCAGAGGAGAGCTAGCAAGCTAGTACCAACGTTGAAGAACGCGGGCTATGAGCAGAGGTTGAGGACACTGGGGCTTCCGACACTGCCATATAGGAGAAATAGAGGGGTATGATAGAGACTTTTTAGTTAAGATAGTGTCAGGAAAGTATGATGAGGATGTGTGTGAAGGTATCTTCTTGATGCGGGAGGGAACAAGAACGAGAGGACACTCTAAGAAAATTTATAAAGAAAGAAATAGGCTTGAGAAGGCAAAGAACTCATTTTGTGATAGAGTGGTAAATGAGTGGAACGCACTGCCCCAGTATGTAGTCCATTCCGAATCAATAAGGGAGTTTGAAAGTAATCTTGATAAAGCATGGGGAAGACAAGATTTGAAGTTTGATTATAAAGCAAAAATACAGAATAGTAAAAATTTTGCGTCTGCTACCGCCGCCGCCAACACCGTGAACGACCGCAGCAGTGCAAGTACTGTACTGGTACTGAGCTGGATACACAGGCCTAGTTTGCCTTTTTCCAGAGGATCTACTGTAAGAAACTGTAAGAAATGAGTGGAAGCTGCCTATACTGCTGTTTGCGGATGATACAGTTCTGATGAGCGATAATGAATGAGAGTTGCAGGGTTTGGTAAATGAGTTTGGAACAGTGTGCGAAAAACGGAATCTGAAGGTAAATGCGGGGAAGAGCAAGGTTATGGTCTTCGAAAGGGGTGAAGTCACAGAGTGTGAGGTGAAGTTGAACGGTCAGGCTATGGAGATCGTCAGCTCTTTTAAGTATCTGGGCAGTGTGTTGAGTAAAGATGGGACTATGGATGAGGAAGTGCAGGAGAGGATACAACAGGGGAAGAGGGTTGTAGGAACGTTGAAAGCAGTAACAAGAAATAGGGTGGTCAGTATGGAAGTGAAGAAGTCCTTGCATGACAGTGTGGTAATCCCGACACTAACTTACGGAAGCGAAGCATGGACGTTCGGGAAGAGGCTCAGACCAAGAGTGAGAGCGGTGGAAATGAGTTACTTGAGAAGTGCGTGCGGAGTTACATGGAGGGATAGACAGACTAATGAGGAAGTAAGAAGGAGGTGTGGTGTGGAGGTAGATGTGCTGGAAAGTGTGAAAAGGAACAACTTGAGATGGTTCGGCCATATGGAACGTATGGAAAGCGAGAGATTGACTAAAGGGGTTATCACACTTGCCAATATTTCCGTGGTCTCCACGATTTCCGTGGTTTCTGATTTATTTTCCGTAGTCTTGCCGACAATCCACGCTTCCCGAGCAACTTGGGAGATCTTCGTCTATCCAAGGAAATTTTCGGGCATGAATTAGTAGGCTATGTGAAATACATTTCTTAACCCATTGAGACCCAGCGTCTCACGTGATGCGTCGGCAGTTTGTTATCACCAACTCCCAGCGACGCATCACGTGCGTCCGGCATATTAAAATCATTTACGTGGCTCGTAAGGTAGGAAATGGCGGGAGAATAGGAGGGGGAGGTACCGTAGTGTGTGTGGGAGCCGGGCCGGTAGATGTGAGCGGGCCAAGACAGCCGCGCGGCCGGTGGTGGTGGGCTTAGTGGGGATACTTTACACCCTTAGTTCACCGCCACTTTGAACCTTCATTACTCCGGTCGTATGGGAGCTAGAGACTTGAGATTTATGTGAGACACTCCTTAGGATGTATGCCGTACAATGCCATACTCAGTTTTTATCCTAGTGCTCCCGGGCGGGTGGTCATGCGGGGGAGACAAACTTTCGACACCCCCCCCCCCCCAAACGACCGAGGTGAGTTTTTTGTTTTTTTCTTCATTTCTCACCATTCTCTTCCATTTTGGCTCAACAAATTTTTTTGAGGCCCCCCCCCCCCCCCCCCCCCAAAAAAAAATATCCTATTTTTTTTTTTTTTTTTTTTTTCATTTCTCATCCTAGTCTTCCATTTTAGCAAACAAAAAAAAGAAGTGAAAATGGCTTGGGACTGGGGTGAACAAAATATTATAACTAGCCGGGGCTCAACGGGTTAAGTATAAATATATAGTAATATACATATATTCCATATAGTTATTAAACTAGATAAGTTTTAATATATCTATGATAATGTGATAGGTGATATTCGAATCTTAATTAAGAGCTATAAAATATCACATGGAACATATAAAATCGTACATATAAACAAGCAAGGGAAGAAAGACCGTCGCTGCCTGTTTTAAATGTGGTAATGCGTAAATCATGGCCTGTGATTGGCTAAGAGGCATGAGCCCGGCTCAGTCAGTCTACTCTCTCGCTTACTATCTATCTATCTATCTATCTATCTATCTATCTATTGCCGGACGCCTTACTCCCCTTACGAGGGTGGCCATAAACAGAATGCCCCCAAGCGGACCTATTTCCTGTGAGAGGGACAACCCGAGCCAGTTTAGTAAAGGACTTACAGGATTGACCACTCAATTTAGGATCCGTCCAACTCAGAGGCCCTCTGTGTATCTTGTTAGCACTATTTTTCTACAGTGGTGTTCGGCTAATCCATCCATTAACCTGCCTTACCCTTAGGTAAGCAGTACGGATTTGTATCAGGTTTACTCCCCTAGACAGGTTGCCAACCAAGGCTGACGAGTCCCATCCACCCGGATTTGTATAAGGTTGTCTCCCCTAGGTGAGTTGCCGACCAAGGCTAACGAGTCCCATCCACCCGGATGGGACTCGTTAGCTTACTGCTTGCGTTTATAATTTCTTATCTCGCTTGTGTTTACTTTATGATATATGTGTTATTTTTGTGTTTCCTGTGATTTTTAATAGCTCTTTAGATTCGGATAAAACTGTAATTTATTAAGTAATCGTCAAAATTACTTAAACATATATAGTTTAATGAAAAAATAAGGAACAATACAGATAACAAATAAATGATCAGGGTGCTGATAAAATAGCCAATCATGAGCGTGCTGTTGCTTCCACTGACTTTCACTTTTATCGACAGACGTGGATTCATGTCGCTTGTTTTAGGCAATAGAGAGCAATATAGTCATACTTGCCATATTTTTTATATAAGCTCAGCTTTATCATTACGATTGAGATGTATCAATAGCATGACGGGAAGGTAAATCGGCCGAAATAAGACCAATTAATTTCGAAGTGAGAACGAAAGTGTGTATGTATTTTCGTGGATTATCTAGGTGCGTGTGTGATAGGGAAACCACGGTATTGTCGTCTAAACTATGAACGAAGATCCAGAAACCACCACGCCAAGTGCGATAACCCCTTAAGAGGGTGTACGAGAGCGAGGTGGAAGGACAGAGAGGGAAGGTGCACCGAAGGAGAGGTGGAAGGATGGAGTGAGGAAGTATATGAATGAAGGCAGTGCTGGTTGGGAGGAGGGGCGTCGACTGACTGGGGACAGAGGTGCATGGGGGCGGTTCGTTCGTGGCCACCCCTTCGGGGATCACGGCATCAGGCAATAGATAGATAGATAGATAGACTTTCAATGCTGCCAAAACTCAATTTCTCCATCTGTCTACTCGTCGCCCCCTTCCAGAAAACTATAACCCCCATTCACAGCAGGAACTCCAAAACTCACGTATGGAGGCCATAAAACACCTATCTTATGATCTCTCTAATATCTCTAACTGGGGCAGAGAAACCCTTGTTACTTTCAAGGCTGCCAAAATTAAATTTCTCTATCTGTCTACTCGTCACCCCCTTCCAGAAAACTATAACCCATTCTTCAACAACATACAAATTAACCTTTCATCTTCTCTTTATATTCTTGGTGTCTCTTTTTCTTCTGATCTCTCTTGGAAAGATCATATTTCCACTATTGCCAAAACAGCTTCTGGGTGTACTCAACCGCCTCCGGGGTTCTTTACCCATGCGCAGTTTCTTGCTCTGTACAGTATTGAGTAGGCCTATTGTTCACACATGTGGGGAGGAGCTCTCACACAGCACTTCTAGACACAGTAGAAAAGAAAGCCTTCCGTCTAATTAACTCACGTCCACTCGCCAAGTCTCTGCAGTCTCTCTCACTACAGTATTCTACCGCTATTACACAAATCAGTGTTCCTCAGAGCTCTCTCAGTGTATACCACCCCATCTTCGTAGAGCATGTAACACAATCCCACCCCTACTCTGTGCAACTCTCCAACCCAAGAGTGAAACGTTTTTCTCAATCTTTCTTCTATTCAGCAACTTAGCTCTGGAACTCTCTCCCAGAATCAGCCTTTCCCTTTTCCTATGACTTAAATTGCTTCACATTCCGTGTCCAGGCATTTTGGCTCAAACGACCCTTGATTTTGGCCCTGTCACTCTTTTAACTCTGGGGGAGGCACTCGCTACAGGCAGTTCTGCCTTTTGTCTTCCTCACTCACTCCCCTCAAAAAAAAAAAAAAAAAAAAAAAAAAAAAAAAAAAAAAAAAAAATGCAATAATACCTAGTAATTCCTTTCATAACTGCTCTTTGACATCTCTACCTAAGCCTGCTTGGGGGACATATGCTGATATAACATCAATAACTCGCCTCATATGAACTTGAACGTTCATTTTTCCCAAATACTGTATCCACCTCGCACTCCCCCCTTTCCACCGGGTATACTGGGCACAACATACACCCACTCTACGTCTCTAGCATCTTCGCAATCTTGTCTGTTCTTCCTTTCATCGTGCCGGGTGGTAAAAACCTTAAGCTCCGACCACCTCCCGATCATTATCACCACAAACCAGACTTACCCCAGCTAGCTACAGATATACATACACCAACTATAAAAGAGCCAACTGGGAAGCTTTCACAAACGAGACAGAACAAAACTTTGAAACCCTAAACAGCACACCCATCACTAACATCAACAATGCTGTCCACACATTCAACACAATTATCCAAAATGCTGACAAGAAACACATTCCAAGAGGTAACAGAAAAAGACAACCCCAACTTCTCACCAGACAACGTGACACACTGAAACACTCCCCAGCACCCCGCACACAGGACATCACACAACAAATCCAAGCACCCACAGATCACCTACATCAAGAAACCAAAATTCTCAAAGTCAAAGACCATCTGGACATGAGAGGCACTCAATTCCTGGCAACAGCCTCCACGAACCAAGACCACCCACTAAACTACATGGCAACACACCCACAGACACCAAGAAATATCAAAACAACACCCAGCACACGGTATCACACACGATTATTGTCCTCTCTCCCTCCCTGCCCACCCCGAACCAACTTCCAGAAGCACATCCATACTCTTATCTCTCACCGATCCATCCACTCACTCACAGACAACACGCAGCTGCATGCACAACCTCCCGAAATCCATCCTTCCGAATCCTCCCTTCCTCGCGAGGACAGAGTCCACCTGGCCAGGCTGAGATGCGGACACCATCCAGCTCTCCTGAGCTATCAGAAGAGACTGGATGACTCCGTTGTCGACGCCTGCCCGGGATGTAACACAGCACCCCATACCATTAAACACATCATAGAAGACTGCATTTCACACAACCACTTACGCCAACAACACAATCTACACTCAATGAGAGCTCTGTGGGAAAGCCCGATCGTGGCCATGGCCTTCCTCAGGGACTCGGGGCTGTTCGGCCAGGCAGCTTAGGGAACAACAACAACAAATCCAAGCACTCAACACACAAATTAACAACAAACACTAAATTGGAATAACTACTGTACCTACAAACACTTGATCACAAAACAGACCTAAAAAAACTCTACAAAACACTGAACAGCATGTCAGCATCACACTTTCCAACAGCAATACAGAGGTAGAGTTAGATAATATATTAAGAAAAGATCAACCACAGATAGTCTGTTTGACAGAGACAAAGCTGAACCAGGACTTTGACAGCAACATAGTGTTTAGTGAAGGATATAATATATGGAGAAATGATAGAAAGGGTAAAAGGGGAGGTGGAGTGGCAGTATTAGTTAAGAACCCTATGACAGCAAAGCACGTGGAGTTAAATAATGACAAGGCAGAAATAATGGCAGTTGAACTCAATGATATAGAAGGAAAAAAGCTAGACATAGCAGTAGCTTACATGCCACCAAAGACCAGAGCATGGAGGGAGTTGGAGTTTGAGGAGATGGTAGAGGATATGATTCAGTCGTTGAGAAGATTGCTTTTAAGGAAGAATCGATTGATCTTGGTAGGAGATTTCAACTGTAGTGAGGTTGATTGGGAATCGGGAGATGCAGGGCCAAATCAGAGATCTTGGGGAAGTCGGCTAGTGGAGTTGGTTACGGAAAATGTACTTGCACAACATGTGAAGGAAAATACAAGAATGAGGGGTAATAACGAACCTTCTAAACTCGATCTGATTTTTACAAAAGATCCTCACGAAATTAGTGATATAAACTATCTATGTCCTGTAGGTAAAAGTGATCACCTATTACTAAAATGGAAGTTGACCTCGAGTAATGCCAATAGATTAGACAATAGCTACATAAATGACAGATTAAATTATAGTAAAGCTGATTATGTATCCTTGAAAAGATATTTAGAGGGAGTAGATTGGGATCTTATTTTGAAGGAACAGGACGTACAAGGTAAATATAGTAGATTCCTCGAAATTTATAGAGTAGGAACCACTATGTTTGTCCCAAGATATAAAACTGGAAATTTTACTAAGCAGAAAGATTGGTTTAATTTGAAATGCAAAAGAGCTTTGGGTAGGCGTGATGCAGCTTGGGCTAGATTAAGAAGAAGGAACACTGAGAGTAATCGGAATAAATATAAACAGGAGAGGAATAGATATGTTAACATAATTAGGCAAGTTAAAATGAACTATGAGAAGAACATAGTAAATAAATGTGAAAGTGACCCTAGATTATTTTATAAATATATAAACAGTAAGTTGAAGGTAAAGAAACAAATGACTAAATTAAGAGTTGATGCTAGGACGTATGAAAATGTATCGGACATGTGTGAGGTAATGAATAACAAATTGGGGTCAGTTTTTACTAGAGAGGAAGGTTTTGACGAACCACAGGCGGGAGTACTGGAGAGTGGTCTTAGTAAGATTGAAATAACTAGAGATGAGCTGTTATCTGCGATGAGAGGACTTGAAGTAAGGAAAGCTATGGGACCAGATGAAGTGTCTGCCTGGGTTTTAAAGGAGTGTGCAGAGCAATTAGTGGAGCCAGTGAGGGACATAATTCAAGCTTCCTTAGATAAAGGACAGGTTCCTGTTGAATGGAAAAGAGCTAATATCATTCCGATATACAAGAATGGAAACCCTGAGGACCCTCTAAACTATAGACCAGTTTCACTTACTACAGTAAACTTCCTTTAATCCGAATTGCAGTGGACCAGGACTCGTTCGGATTACCGGATTTTTCTGATTATCGGACTTTACCCCTCCCCCCTATTTTAATCAGAAATTTGAATGTTTTGAAGTAAATAATAGGCTAAAATGACAATGGTAAACTTTTAAAGTTATTTCATTAACATATGATATGTGTGTGTACCATTATGTGTCATTTGGGTGGCCTAATGCCTCAAAAAGGGGACTTTGGGACTTTCTGAAATTCGGACTATCAGGTGAATTCGGATTTGGCCTCAATTTCACAAATTCGGACTATCGGGAGATTCCAATTATCGGTCGTCGGATTATCAGACTTTTACTGTAGTATTGTATGCAAGATTTGTGAAAAGCTAATTAGGAAGAGATGGATGAAAATGTTGGAGAGAAAGAAGATAATAACCCCAAAGCAATTTGGATTCAGAGAAGGGACATCTTGTGTTACCAGTTTGCTATGTTATTACAGTAGGGTGATAGATGTACTCCAAGAAAGAGGCGGATGGGTGGACTGCGTCTACTTAGACCTTTCCAAAGCATTCGATAAGGTACCACATAAGAGATTGTTATCTAAGCTTGAGACGCTAGGATGTGTCAGGGGGAGTTTGCTGAAATGGATGGAGAGCTATTTAACAGATAGGGAAATGAGGACCAACATTAGAGGAACTTACTCATCGTGGCGGAAAGTTGAGAGTGGTGTGCCGCAGGGATCTGTGTTGGCACCTCTCATGTTCCTTATGTACGTGAATGACCTGCCGATAGGCATAAACTCTTACATTTTTTTTTTTTTTTTTTTTTAAGAGACAATGAATGGAGGAAGGAAAAACACAGATAAAACAAAAAGGTCCATGTGCCTAAAGGCATCCTCCATTCATAAAATGTTTGTAACAACTGGATTTAAATATTTGTTGATTGTAAGTTTGTGGAAAGCAATTCGAGGGAAGTGAATTCCAAAGAGTAGTAGCTCTGGGGATAAATGAATTCTGATAAGCAGAAGTTCTGCATTGTGGAGGAGAAAGTGTAAATTCATGGGCGCTCTCAGCTGCCCTAGTTCTACGGGGAAAGATGTGGAGAGGCGGCACAATTGAAGCAAGTTCCTCGGAACAATTGCTGTGAAAATATCTGTAGAATAATGCAAGGGATGCAACGTTTCTTCGTATGGCTAATGTAGGAAGGTCCTGTGTGATTGCAGGGTTATTGATTAATCTAATAGCTTTATTTTTAATTTTGTCCAACTGCCTCAATGCAACCACTCCACTTCCACCCCACAGAGGTGAACAGTAATCCATCTGAGAGCGCACATGACTTTTATATATTACGGCCAACTGCTAGTCAGTGAAAAATTCTCGAACTCTGTACAGGAGTCCCAGTTTTTTAGAGTATCTTAGCAATGCTTCTAACATAATGTGTCCAGCTCAAGTTAGTAGTTAATGTTACACCGAGAATGTCAATACTAGGGGAAGTGGGAATATTTACATCATTAAAAAATATATGGGAGTCAGTGAGATTCTGTCGGTTAGAAAATTGAATGTACTTGGTTTTCTGTGCATTAAAGGAAACTAGATTCTCTTGTCCCCATTCATTAATTCTAGAAAGGTCCTGGTTCAGAGAAATTGCAGTGTTTATTTTTGAATTTATAAGATCGGGTTGGGTGAAAGAATTGGTAAATGTGAAGGAACTGTGGAGTGTTGAGTCATCTGGTAGGAATGTATTGGATTATGAGTGGTAGATATGAGATCATTGATAAGAATGGAACAGAGTTGGGGCCAAAACTGATCCCTGGTGAACACCAGCTGTTATTGAGTGAAATTGAGAATAAAGGCCATCTACCATTACACGTATTTTTGTTATGAAGATAAGAAGAAATTAGTGGAACTAATGATGCAAGGCCGTAGTGTGACATCTTCGACAATAAGGATTGATGCCAGACTCTATCAAATGCCTTTGATATATCCAGTGCTATTGTATGTGTTTCACCATGTTGGTCTGTAGCTTGGTTGATTTGATGCGTAAGAAGGCAAAGAATGTCTGCAGTTGATCGACATCGTCTAAAACCATATTGCCTATCACTGATTAATTATTATTCTCCAGATGCTTAATTATGTGATTATTTAATATAATTTCAAAAACTTTGCCAAGAGTGGAAGTTATAGCTATTGGTCTGTAGTTTGATGGATCTGAAGAGGCACCTTTTTTAGGAACTGGATGGATGTTGCTTCTTTCCAGGGTACTGGGAAGCATGAGGTATGAGTACACAGACGGAAAAATTTTGCCAATACAGGAGCGAGCACCAAGGAGCAATTCTTAAGTACTATTGGAGGAATTTCATCTGGACCAGGAGCCTTATCTACTGAGAGATTCTGCAAAATAGTTTTGACATGTCTGGTGTGGATCTTAAGTGAGGGAATTTCAGGTGAATTAAAATTAAGTACAGGGACATCTTGATTTATGTCATCTAAGGTTGAGTTGGTGGAGAAAATATCTGCAAGAAGGTTAGCTTTACCTCGTGGGTCACTTACAAGATTGGCAGTCGGAGATTTTAATGGTGGAATGGATGAAGCAGTAGTGAAGTTGGATTTGAATGAGTTAAGAGTAGACCAAAATATTTTGTTATCATTTGGATTATTTAGAAGTTTATTGCCTGCTTATGGAGAAGTTTGATTTAGTTAGGTTTAATACAGTTTTGGCATGATTTCTGATGTTTCTAAAGTAATTAAAGGCTTCATGTGTTTTGATCTTGTGTGCATTGTAGGCTATTGCTTTTTGTTCAGTTACTCTAGCACAATTATGGTCAAACCATTTAGGTGAATTAGATCTTTTACTGTACTTTTGATGAGGAATAAAAGTTTCCATTCCAATTTTTACAAAATCTTGTATGTGGCTCAAGGTGGAGTGTGCATCATTAGAAAAGAAAGAGGTCCAGGGAATATCAATAAAGAAACCTTGAAGACCCTCCCAGTCTGCCCTATCGTAATGCCATTTAGTCACCAAAACAGGTTCAGAGTGGGAAGGTGTGGTAGGTGATAGACAGGTGGCCTGTATCAGACAGTGATCAGAAGATCCAAGTGGGACCTCACTGTAACATCATAATTTTCTGAATTGGTTGTTAAAAATAAGTCGAGTAGGTGGGAATTATGATTAGGATTATCTGGTACACGGGTGGGTTGGTTGACTAGTTGAATGAGATTAAATGAGTCTGCAAATAGCTCACATTCAAGACCAGCATCATCAGTCCTGGCTGAATGAGTGAGCCATTCAACATTATGGACATTAAAATCACCCAACACAGTGATTTCAGAAGAAGCATTTAAGTTGAGGACACTGAGTTGTGAGGACAGAGAATCAAAAAGACTTTGCTCTGGAGGAGTATTTGGGGAACGGTAGATGCAACATATGTATTTAAATTTACCAGCAGAAATTAATTTGTATATAGAATAATCAAATAGGGACAATTGAAACTAGTAACCTCCTCCAGGGCAATTTCAGATTTTGCGAAGCAACATACACCACCTTTAGGTCTGAAATTTTGGAGCAGTTGATAACCTGGAAAATTAAATCTAGATGTGTCAGATGTGGATGTTACTTGAGTCTCTGTCAAAAAAAGGAGAGTAGGGGATTCTGCTTGAAGAAATTGGTGTACAGAATTGATGTTAGAGTGAAGTCCCCTTATATTACTAAAGAAATAGCTGTACTGACAAGCAGCTTTGGGACGTTGCAATGCTCTTGACACAGTCGCATGACACATGTCAATGTTTGCAGATGACGTAAAAATTATGAGACAAATAACAAATAAAAGTAGTTGTGAGGAGCTGCAAGGGGATTTAGATAAAATATACGAATGGAGCACCAAGTGGAAAATGAAATTTAATATAAGTAAATGCCATGTGTTAAATATGGGAAGAAATGTGAATAGACCAAATTGGGAGTACAGGATGGGAGATAATATAATTAGCAAGGCCGAAAAAGAAAAAGATTTAGGGTTGATTATAAAAGATAATTTGTCGCCAGAGAAACATATTAACAAGCTCTTTAGCGGAATGTATGCAATGGCCGGGAATATGAAAGTTGCTCTGAACTACTTGGATGAGACCATGGTAGCGAAAATTATGAAGAGTATGATTAGACCAAGATTGGGGTATGCAGCAGTGGTGTGGTCCCCGCATCTAAAGAAGCATATTCACAAGTTAGAAAGAATCCAGAGAGCAGTCACTAGATTGGTTCCAAGTCTCAGAGAACTGCCATATGAAGGGAGGCTAGACAAATTAAATCTACCGAGTCTAAAAGAGAGGAGAGAGAGGGGAGACATGATAATGATGTACAAATGTGCCCGGGGGCTGGAGAGGCTGGATAGGGAGGATATATTAATTATGGATACAGGAATAACTAGAGGCCACAGCTACAAAGTAAAAAGACCTACCTGCAAGAACGATATCAGGAAGTTTAGCTTCCCCTATAGATGTATTGACAAATGGAATGGGCTGGAGGAGGAGGTGGTAGGGGCAAGGAACATCCATATTTTCAAGAAAAAATTGGATAAAAAGTAGACTGAGAGACGGGACAACACGAGCTTAGCTCAACTCCTGTAAACTACAATTAGGTAAATACAATTAGGCAATTAGGTAAATACAACACATTCACAACAAACTCTACTCCTTTATTTATTAGTGGCCCCTCCATCATTGACGATTATGCCTATTACATAAGGCACCCTCTTCAAACACTCATCCGCCGTAGTTTGAATCTACCGCGCAGAGCATAACAAATTGAGGAGCCTTCCTCATGAGCGCACGCAACCTCACTCATGGTTGAGTCATTATGAAATTGGGTTCTCACTACGAAAAAACTTCGTAACAAATAAAAAACAAAAAGAAAATAAGAAAAACTATTCATAAGCTTTCCATATAATCGTGGATGTACTTGTGTGGATCTTTGACCAGACGCTGACTCAGGCGTCATTCTTCCTTCTCTGCTCTGCGCTCAACCTACCTGGACGTGACTCCCCACGCTCCGCTGGTTCCGCATTTGCTGCATCCCTAGTGAGTTTTTTCTCATTTGTTTACTCCGGGATATATCGAGTAAGGTTAGGATATGCGTAGTAGGAGTGTCCTGGGCAGGTTGCCCGCAGTGCAGTGTATTTTGGGTCGTGTGTTTGGGACATCTATTTCGGGTGTACCCTCGTGGTCCCGTGGTGGACGCGTGAAACGTTTGCGCGGTTACCTAGCTTCGTGATGTAGGCGGCTTTCATTACGCGTTATTAGGCTTCTTCTTATCTTTCTGATGAAGTAGTTTTTTTTTTTTTCACTGACGTTCCCAGCGTATTTTTCTTCACTTAGTGAATTTTTTTCTGGTTCCTGAGTCAGTTCTTCCCTTTTCCGGGAATTTTGTGCTACAGTGGTTCCTGTTGTGATATGATTCAGTGCTTTTTGTTTTCATTACGACATGATTACATATTATTTCCGTCTGCTTAGGCCTAGCCAGCCTCTCGTAGCTTTGCCACATGTACAAGTGTTATTGATTTATGTTATAAATATGTACTACTGTGTCATGTGTGTCCTGGGTTAGTTGTGTATTGGCTAATTCCACAGACTATTTGTGTGTCCTGGATTAGTTGTGTATTGGCTATTTCCACGGACTAATTGTGTGTCCTGGGTTAGTTGTGCTTTGGCTAATTCCACGGTCTATTTGGTGCGTTCAGATTGAATCTGGGCGGGGTGGGTTGCCTTTTCCGGCGGGTTTTCTCGGTTACACCGTGAAAACCCGGCTGGTTGCCGAGTTTTAATCACGCGTGGTTAAAAAAGGCTTGTTTTCTCCGGCGAGTGGTGGCTTGAGGCTCTCCAGGACTGCGTCTCTGTGGTGGAGCCTGTGTTCAGGCTTACTGTGATTCCCGGCGGGATGGCTTTACCCATTTAACTAAGTGTTCATGCGGACACTTGTTGAGTTTAGTTTTTTCCCGGTTTTGCAAAGCCAGGCTGTTTGTTGATTGGTCTTTCCTCCCCAGCGATCTTTTGCAAAGAAGTGGGGATAGGAACAATTGGGGTTAACGTTATAAACTTAAATTCACACCTGGCGGTTGCACCTAGGGAGGGTGGGGTTAACGGATTTGCAATTCAGTATAGTTGACCAGACAATTGAGGGATACGTTAATGTATCGCCGCCTTTGACATACGGCGATCTAGGACGCTTCGGGAGAAGTCAGATCTAGCATTTAAGACAGGCTTCCCAGTTTTTGATCTGCGAGATAATACGGGGGCCGGCGTCTTTTTATGGGTTTTCCAGTAAAAACTTAACAAACACCACTGGGAAGACTGCGTCATTTATGAAAGCCATGCTGGTCTTTATATCATGTCAGAGGATATTCGTAAATCTTTTGGACAGGTTAAGATATTCTGAAATCTTTACTTTTGAACCTTCCGCGTAGCGAGCTGTAATGGTTGTGTATTACGTCTCGTTACCCGGCGGGTTATTTAACACTTGTGTTCGAACATGTTGGGGTAACCTTATGAGCATTAATTCCTGGAAATTTTCTTTTTTCCAGGGTGGAGTTCCGGCGGGTCTTTAGAGAACCTGGAGTAAACGGGGGGTGGGTTAGTTTTCCACCAGTCTCTGTCATGGCTGCCCTAGACCCTGTTTTTGCTTTGTGTGTTTCACCCTCCTGTTCAGGTATCCCTCTCTTTGCACACACTCTTTGCATTAGATGTGTTAAATGTTTAGATCGCTCAAGGGGTTTGTGGGTTACGCAGAACTGTACCTTCTGTACTCAATTGAGTCATTAAGTATTGCGAGACAATGATAAACCCGCGGCGGTCGCTTTACGGGAGGTCAGGCAGCTGTTGTCCACTTATGCTACCACAGTGGCTCATAAGGCCCTTCAATGTGATAACGTAATTCTTTGGGATAAATTACTTATTGAGCACCCCCCTATTAAACGTACCTCTAGAGTAATTGTACGAAAGTTGGCAGAGACTGGGCAGGGTTTAGCACTTACTCCAGCCCCCGGTACATCTAAGAGACCTCGTGAACCTACGCCCCCGGTGTCAGCCTCCATGTCACGGGCGCGGTCCAGGTCCAGGTCGCCCCTCAGACAACAGCCGCTTAGTCACTCTTCTTCACCGGCGAGTAAGAAGAGCAAAGAGGAGAAGTCCAAGAGCAGTTCTAGTGATAAATCTTTGAAGTCCAAGAGCAGTTCTAGTGATAGATCTAACCGAAGATCACACCGAAGCCACAAATCTTCCAGGAAAGATTCTCATGAACGAAAGGCCTCCCGGCGTTCGCCAGAGCCTCGGGCCTCACTTTCTGCCTCTACTCCCGGCGCATCTAGTGTCCAATCTGATGGGGCGGGAGTGGAGTCAGAGACTATGGTGGGGGTGTTACCGGCGGACAGGTTACCAATGGATATTATAAACTTAGAATTAGAGAGTTCTGTGGGCAGTGATCGCCCTCTAGAAGGGTCTAGTGGGGGCTCAGTGGTTGATGGGGTAACTGACTCCCAAGGGAATTCAGGCCAAGGCCTGGGTGTGTGGCGATATTCCCAACCAGGGAATGAAGGCCCACGTCTGGTTCAGGAAACACAGGTAATGGCGGACGTCCACCGGGACGCTGCAATCCCTTCATCCATACCAGACTTAACATGGCAACATGACGGGATTCCGGCTTCGGCGGAATCCTCTCATAATGAGCCAGATGACAAGGATGAGGTGTCTATAATCTCTGACATGGAGGTGCAGGAGTCGGGTTCAGTTTTAGACGACTCACAGGATAGGAATGATTCACCTCTTAGTTCTTCATCTGCTAAATTTGTCACGGCAGAGGAAATAGATGGGTTATTAGTTACTGCTCTAACGATTTTTTTTGGCCAACAGCCGGAGACTCCTACAGTGGATCTGGGAGCTCCCATGACAATTTCAAGTGTTCGGCCTCTGACTACTTCCATTGCTTTAACGAAGATTCCGCACCCTCCTTCTGTATCACCTACTATGGTCACTAGGCCTGCTTCGGCGGCACTGACTACTTCTGGTGTAAGAGTAGTAGCGGATGTGAATCCTCCCCCTTTAGACAAAGCACCGTTAAGAAAGGTAGCTATGCCCTTTTATACGGTCCAGATGATTCATGGGTACAAATGGTCCCAACTAAGCCAGAGGTAGCACAGCCCACTTTGTCAGGGGAACTTCCAGTGCCACGAGTGGGTAATCCAAGGAAATAAATCTAGAAAGTTACAAGCTTTAGATATTCTGGGTAATGTACTTGATGTTAATATTAAGGCCATTCCTAACTATTATCACCATGGCTATTTTGTGTATACAGCTACGCCTGCACTACCCCCTGCATCAGCTTAAAAAACTGTTTTCTGACTGGTCCAAGCATGACGGTTTTAATGATATAAAAGCACTGTCAGCTCTCACTCCAGAATTAGATTTACAAACGGTCACAGACACAGCCGCTAATCCAGTGTTAAAGGTGGGGCAGTTTGGTCCGGGACCTTGGGTGGACTGGGAGGCAGAGGCTCAGAACTTTGCGACCACCTTCACCTCAAAATCTTCGCACCAAATTCCTCAGGACAGCCATTCTTGGTTCTCTATGCCAGTCTTCTCGGCGGGCGGAGTTCCATCTGCTCTGTTTGCTTTCTTAGCTGCCCCTAAAATCAATCTATGCGAACTTAAAGATCCCTTCACTACACCTTCCCCAGCTCACCTAGACCGAGAGTTTAGGCTACGGGGGAAGGCGTATAGACTTTTTTCCCAATACATTGTTACGCACCAGGTGGCGAAGTCTATGCTAAGATCTACTCAGGCAATCGCGGACGCGGATGTCAGAAGATCAATTGAACTATCTCGACGTTTACTCCTTCAGACTTCTATTCAGTCGTTGGGGGATATCCGTACAGCCTTGCTCGAGGCGGTGCGGGCGAGACAGGATCTTAGGATGTCCCTGGTGAGGAAACTTTCTGATAGAATTGCGAACCAGGTGGTCATGTCGCCGGTGCTAACTCCCTCCTTAATGTCCCCTGATGTGTGGAGAACTGTATTTAACATGGCTCAGGCCTTTAAGCACAGTCCCGCCCCTTCTAAGAAACCTGCTTTTAACTTTCCCAAACCCAAGCCAGTCGCCAAAGCTCAGCCGGGTGGGTCAAAGCCCTTTCATCTACCTAAGTCCTCTTCCCCCCAAGGTCAGTACAGGTATAAACAAGGAAAGTTTGCAGGTCATAAAGGACGAAACTATAACAGACCGGGCCAGGGCCCGTCTTCTGCCAACGCCGGCCAGACGGCTAAGCATCCACCACCACCACCACCACCAACATAAAAAAACTAGTCTCTCTCACTCCCAGGGCCGGTCTCACGGCGGGTGGATCAGAGGGTAGTACAGCCGGCGAACCCTTGTCTGCTAACTGGGTCGTTCCGGACGTGTCACCACGCATGGCCATTAAATACTTGGGCGAGGATGGTGGCACGCAAAGGCATCACCTGGCAGTGGCTCCGGCGACCTCGTTTACGTCAGCCGACAAAGGCAAATTTAGTTTCATTAGAGGTGGAGTCACTGATCCGAGAAATGATCGGCAAGAATGTCATCATCCCGGTTCCTCAAAATTACCCAGTCTTTACATCCAAACTATTTCTAGTGCCCAAAAGGGACAGTGTTCAGATGAGACCCGTCGTAGACCTGTCTTATCTGAACCTCCATATTCACAACGTGTCATTCAGGATGCTGACAGTGAATCAAATCAGGCTAACACTTCCGCCGGGAGGATGGATGTGTTCTTTAGACCTGACAGACGCGTATTGGCACGTCTCGGTAAACAAAAGATTTCAACGGTTTCTGGTCTTACGTATAATGCATCAGACTTATGTCTTTCAGAGGATGCCGTTTGGATTGAACCTAGCACCTCGCTTATTCACAAAATTAGTCCGGCAAGCCCTGATGCCCTTGTTAGAGCAAGGGACCAGGATTTTGTGGTATCTAGACGACTGGCTAGTGGTGGCAGAGACGGAACAAGTATGCATAAATCATGTCAACATAACATTAAATCATGTCAAATCTCTAGGATTCAAGGTAAACCTGGTAAAGTCAAACCTTGTTCCCTCACGAGTAGTTCAGTGGATAGGGCTGGTTTGGAACACAGCTACTCTCACTCTGAGTGAGAGTGTTGACAATCGAAACAGATTTCGCAGGAAATTGTTCCTGTTTCTTCACAGTCTGACTACGACACGGAGAATCTGGGAGTCTCTGGTCGGCTCTCTCAACTGGATTCAACTAACTGTAAAGTTGGGCCGGTTGAAAGTCAAACGATTAATATTGGAGGGCAACAAATGTTTTCCACTATTGCCGGCGGAAAAATGATGGCCCATACCAAAATTAATCCACAACTTACTAGCGGTCTGGGCGAAGAGGGAAACGTTACACTCAGTAATGTCATGGACCTCTCCACCGACGGTATGGGTAGACACGGATGCGTCAGGAACGATAGGTTGGGGCTTTCAGTCAAACCAAGGGCACCAGGGTCAAGGGCTTTGGTCCCATTTAGAAATCTCCCACATCAATGTCAAAGAATTACTAGTCCCCTTATATTTCCTTCAGGCTCACGGCTCTACTTTACGGGGCAAGTCGGTGGCCTTCAGAATGGACAATCTGAATGCGGTTCACTGTATTCAGAAACAGGGGTCAACGAGATCTCGGAAGTTGCTAAACGTGTCAGAAAAGATTTTTATTCTAGCCAACAGGCTGGACATTCATCTTCACGCATCTTATCTCCCAGGCGTAGCAAACGTCTGGGCAGACGCTCTGTCTCGGAGACAGAGCACAACATTAGAATGGGCGCTCAAGCAAACCATTTTCGACCAAATGATTGCGGAGCCTTACCATCCACAAGTGGATTTGTTTGCGTCAGAGGAGACTCACAAACTCCCACTGTACCTCACCTGCCGGACAATAACGCCGGCGGGCGGGCCAGACAGTGCGTCAGACTGGAACAGGTGGAGTTCCATTTATCTGTTTCCGCCGCCAGACGCGTCTCTAATGTGCCACGTAGTAAACAAACTACAGGATTATCGGGGCGTAGTCTCGCTAATCGCGCCCCTGTGGCCGGCGCAGTTGTGGTACCAGCAATTGAAAACGTGGTGCCCGCACCCGGTGTCACTCCCGGTCGGGTTTTTCCACTTAGACACAATTGGCAACCTAGAGACCTCGCTGACTTTTGCATTATGGACATTCAGGAGGCCAAGTGGCTAGCACCATATGGTAGAGACGTGACCAATAAATTCATGAATCAATATACCCAGTCTACAAAGCGACAGAATCAATCGCATTGGCAAGCCTTTACTTCTTGGATTCTTAGAACAGAACAAACTGTGCCCTCGGTGGCTTTGGTTTTTAATTATTTAAATTATCTGTTCGAGCAGAAACGTTTATCTGTAGTAACGTTAAAAAATCACTTGACAGCGATTAGGATGCCATTTTTGGACCTTACCGGTCTCACCATACCAGTCGCGGAGGAAACAGGTTTTATGAGGGCATGTTTTAAACTCCGCCCACCTCCCCGTCAGCTCATGCCTACCTGGTCTATTATAGTTTAGGAACAAGGGTGGGGCAGTGGAGGAGTTTTTGGCGCAGAGTGTTCATAAATAGATAAGCGGAGGTAACATCTCCATCAGGGTTAGGGGGAAGTGTACGTGTGGTGACAAATTCCTGCGTCCGAGCAAGGAGGCAGGGATCCGTAGCACAGATATGGGGTGTGATGTAATTACGGAAACAAATTGGACATCCACATTTGTCAGGTGGGATATTGGTGTGACATATCAATACAGGAGATTGTGAGGGGCTCGGGGTATGATGAGTCTTTATCGAAGGTTCGTCAGACGATGGTGTCGTAGGGTTAGCAGGAGTTTGTGGGGGAATGTCCCTAGGTTTGGGAGCATCGGGATCTGGGCAGTGGGGAGCGGCTAACGGAACATGTCGCTCAAGGTTACAGGGAGGATCAGGCGTGGTGAGGGTGGTACGCACATTGACAGGAGGTTGGTGAACATCAAATCGGGATTGTGATAGCTCTATATTAGTCAAGTCAGAATCCAACAGGTTATTGTCCTTCAGGAATCTCTGCATCAAGTCCTTGGGCGTAGGATCAGATTCACAAATATGGGTGACACAATAACAAGGAGTCGGGTGAATTTGAGCATCTTCCGCTGGAGCTCGCTTGGAAAGAAATTTGTGAAGATGTTCGGTGAGTACTGTACGGGTAGAAGTCTTGTGCTGAAGTAGAAAGAATCGGCCGCAGTTATGGCAGCCACAGTCCGGATCGTGGGTAGGCATAACCCACTTCTGTGTGGTGGAACCGAGTTTCGAGGTCCGGGATAATGACCGGATAGGACTTGCTTACGCTTTTTCCGAGGCTGCGACTGGGTGGAGTGAGATTGGGGAGAAGTCTCTATATCTGGTACTGTGTTACATTCCATGAGGTTCTCTCCGGCAGTCAAGTTCCAAAACTCAGTATCATCGGTCAAGTTAGTAAATCCCTCGAACCTGTTAGAGGTGGATAGGTCCGGGGAGTTAAGGTGAACTAAACGGAAGGTATCATTGGTGGGGTAATGTTGTGGGCTAATAGGTGGTGCCGGAGGCTGCTCTGGACGCTGGTGGTCAGAGGAGTCAGCGGGTGTAGTTGATTCATACCGTCGATATGGAGGAGATTTACCTTCCTGCCTTAATTGTGCTGCAGCAGACCGGAAGGGGAGTCCTTTTGTGGCCTGTAAATGTAATACATCACGATGAAACGCAAAGTGCGGGCATGTTCTGTCATTGGCTTTGTGGGACCCGTCACAATTTGCACAACGGGGCGCGCTGGCTTGACAATTGTTGAGAGCATGTTGTTCTGAGCCGCAATTTAAGCAACGAGCATTGAGAGCCCGACACCGTGGGGTTGAATGCCCAAGCTTCCAGCAATTTGTGCATTGTCTCGGCTTGTTAACATACCTTCGTACCTGCAGTTGGCGACCTGCAAGACGGACATGCATAGGGAGGTCATGGCGCTTAAAATAGATTTTGACAATGCGTAGTGGGGGCCGATTTCCACGCTGAGGAGCAGTATAAGTGTCAACTTTAACAACAGTGGGGTCAGTTCTTTGCAATAATTTTAAGATACGATTGGTTGAGTCTGTAAAGCTCTGATCTGCAAATTCGAAGTCGGAAGGGAGCACAACCATGCCAGTACACTGATTCAGGAATTCATCTGGTTTACCTGTGTATCTGTCGTTGGGGGTGTCGAGGTAGGCTTGTAAGGCTTCTGATTGCTCCTGTGTTTTCACCTCAATCATGCGCTTGGCCGATCCAACAGCATGCATGGTGAAGTCACCAATATCTTGTGCGAGAGTATCGTATAGACCGAAATCATCCATAGGTTCACCAGAGACCGTGAAAAACCGTGACCAATCAGGGGGACTGAACATAGCGTTATAAGTGTCCTTCGAAGCAGTATACGTGTTACGTTTACGCCTTTGTCGGTTATGCGAAGGTACGAACGGTTGAAGCGTGTGAATGGCAGAGGAAATACCGGCAAGGTCTTTTCCTGTACCTGCATCAATGGCTCGTTGAGATCGTGGAGGTACAGAAGCAGGTTCAATTGAGGTAGTAGATCCTGCATCCGGAGGGAAGATGGTAACAGATGGAGTCACAGACGGGTCAGGGATGCAAGAAGCATCCGTAGGGGTGTCAGCTGAGGGCATGCGAGGTTCTTCATTAAGGTTGTCAACGGAATGAAGAGGTAGGCTAAGGCTAGAATCATAATCTGGTAATTTAGAAGTTAAAGTCGAGACTGTGGGGTTGTCGTCACTATTATTGATCACAGAGGCAGTACTGTGCATAGAAATTGATGCCGGGGAGATCACCTGATGGATCTCAATACCCGACGATGGAGAATTCGTCACAGTATCTTTAGGAGGTTTGCCAAGGTCTGTGGGTGCCATGCCTGAGTGGGGAACTCCGGCACTGTTGACAGCAGGGGAAGGGTCCTTGAGGCAGTCCAATTTCTCGCAGGGGTCGGCGTCGGAGGGGGCAATTTTAGATTCCATAGGACGAATATTTCTAAATTCATCTGAGTCAGATTCCAAACCCACCATGGAGCCACAATTAGAGGACGGGACGACCGCCCTAGGAATTCTTGCAGATATACACCCCGACTAATGCACCTTAAGGGTCGTCGATCCGTCGATCGCCGACCCAGCACAAGGGTTAGGGTTTGGCATAAAAGTTTCCCCTCGCTCTAACACGTCGGGTACCACAGTTCGACGGGTGTAGGGATGGCCGACCCACAACACCCTCCAACGAAACCAAAGAGTGAGTACGGTCGTTTACCTCATGACAGTCACGGTGCTCCCAAAGGAGGGGGCAGCGGGAAGAAGGGAAAAACGGAAAACAGAAAGGATGAGAAATGATAGGGCCCACTACAATTAGTTGGGGGCGGCAGGAAGGGCGGGCATGCGGGCATGCACTCCCCTCCTGCCGCCTCCGTCAGCCCCCGCACGTGTTCAAAAGTGAAACCAACGAAGCAGGCAGAGCGGGGGCATTAAAGAGAGTAATCCCGGCATTGTGGGTAGGGCCCACGATTTACGCAAGTGGGCAGCCTCTTTACGTTTCCTTAAGAATTTTTCTGTTGAAGATATTACGTCCACACAGTTGTGAGCCTCTAATCATACGTTTTTGACTCGATACCTTTCAGTAGCTCTAGACAAACCTTCCTTGCCATGTATAGCTTTAAGGCAGAGGGTCTAGGTGGCCCCTAAGTCACTTATTGTTTAATTTCAAGAAAAAGGGGGGGGGGGGGGGGGGGGTGCAGTCAGTGTAACATAGGACACCCTAGACCCCGCCGGAGTATGTGAGCTGTGATACTGTTTATGGGTGTTGTGATATGTAAATTTCTCTGTACTATTCATTACAGGAAATTGTGCTAGTACAATTGTAGTACAGTACAAACAACAGTGTTGTTGTAAGTAGTTTTTGGCTGTGAAGCAATCTAATTTTAAGCATTGGATATATTTTGCAAGATATATCCACTAGTTTTATGGGGTTTATATGTGCACATGTAAACTTATAAGTTTTTATTTTTTCACCACTTAATTTAAGTGGGGTGCCTTTTTAACTGGCGGATCTGTTCTCAGAATCTCGAAGTTAACCCTTTTTTATCAAGCAGGCTTCTTTGAACCACGCTCCTGCTTGTACCCCTTTTTGTATATATGTGCTGCGCCAAAAATATATATCTTTTCAAAGTAAGAATACTATGTGGTTGTTTGATTATCTGCTTTTGCTAGAGTTATGATATGATTACGAATGTCCCCCTCCAGTCTTAGATATCAGGCATAATCGTCAATGATGGAGGGGCCACTAATAAATTATAGGTTTGACTCCTGCAAGGAGATAAAGAAAACCTAATATTTAGTAGTGGCCCCGTAATCATTGACGACTGGGGCCCTCCCGACCATCCCCTTCCCATTTGTTGATGTATTAACGATTTTGGTTTACTTGATATGTCAGTGAAGGAAGAATGACGCCTGAGTCAGCGTCTGGTCAAAGATTCACACAAGTACATCCACGATTATATGGAAAGCTTATGAATAGTTATTCTTATTTTCTTTTTCTTTTTTATTTGTTACGAAGTTTTTTCGTAGTGAGAACCCAATTTCATAATGACTGAACCATGAGTGAGGTTGCGTGCGCTCATGATGAAGGCTCCTCAATTTTTTATGCTCTGCGCGGTAGATTCAAACTACGGCGGATGAGTGTTTGAAGAGGGTGCCTTATGTAATAGGCATAATCGTCAATGATTACGGGGCCACTACTAAATATTAGGTTTTCTTTATATCCTTGCAGGAGTCAAACCTATAATATAAACAACAAACAAACACTCTCATTAATCACTGCTCTTATGTCAGCCACCTAAAACCCCATAAAGACGACCGACGTGTCATCCGACGTAAGAGACAAATCCCCACAGACCCTGACTATGCATCCTTCACCAACAAGCAAACACAGCAGATCATCAACAATCTCAAGAACTCACCCGCCTGTGGCCTAGACAACATAAGCAACATACACTTTTTAACAATTTCTTCCGACTATAAACACATGAGATTTAACAATGTCAAGTGCTGTGTGGTGATAGTGTGCCGTAATCCAGGAAGCCTCCCAAAATTATCCCTCATAAGAGACCTATCCTTATCCTAAATGATGCCCAAAGTTTTCTCGAAAATTGGAAAACTTTGAACATACAGTGATTTCTCTTGGAAAATGATTGCCAAGAAAGTAGGGATAAGTTGGGACAAACGGAAGAGTATATCGGACGAACGTTTATAGCTTTACTTCATTCGTTTTTCGGTTCCTACTATTTAATATCCAGTAAATATTTAACTATTGCTGCTTATTCCTGCCCAATGTTTTAGTACGAAATGCACAGTCCATATTTATAGGCTTGTTTAACCCTCTCACCACGGAAGGGCTCTTGAACGCCCATAAAAAAGCATATAACAGGTACCCGGAAGGCCTCTTGAACGCCCAGTGGTTGAAAGCCTGTGAGCTTCGTGTGCGAGGCGTCGGTCCGACGCATGTAAACAACAGCCGGGTGGACCGACGCCCCGCATCTCCGGCCACAAGAAGGAGAGCGTCGCTTGTTCGTGTGTGCCTGTATGTTGTTGTTAAGTATCGAAAAGTGGTGTAAAGTGGCTGTTTTGGCAATAAAGTTATCTCCAATGAAATCATCATCACAGCTCAACCAGTTGACTTAGAGAGCTCTACTTAATGCCATTCTACAGGTAAATAACACAGCTACGCTTGGGGATGCGCGGGAATGCGGGAAGCAGTCTGATTAACGAATATACGGTAGCCTAGCCTAGACGTTTTTCGGCCAAAACACCCGGGTTTCGAGGATAATATATATAATACATAGCCGGGGCTGGAGGGTTAAGCAGTGTAGGAGGGGATGATATATGAGTTTAAACAGATATTTGTTTAGGATCTGTTCTTGTTAGGCATTGAACCCACACACAGACAGAAGAGTTAGTATTGCAGGGCAAGTGAATGGGGGAGGATGAGAAGGAGTAGGTGGTGTGGGGTTCGGTATATGTAATGATGTGGGGTTTGGTATAGGTGAAGGTGAGGGTCTTGACTATGGTGTGTGAGGGGGTCCTGGGGGACCATAATATAGGTTTGACTCCTGTAAGGAGATAAAGAAAACCTAATATTTAGTAGTGGCCCCGTAATCATTGACGAACATGCCTATTACATAAGGCATCCTCTTCAAACACTAATCCGCCGTAGTTTGAATCTACCGCGCAGAGCATTTAAAAACTGAGGAGCCTTCATCATGAGCGCACGCGACCTCACTCATGGCTTCAGTCATTATGAATTGGGTTCTCACTACGAAAAAACTTCGTAAAAAATAAAAACAAAAAGAAAATTAGAATAACTATCTAATAAGCTTTCCATCATATCGTGGATGTACTTGTGTGGATTTCTGACCAGACGCTGATTCAGGCGTCATTCCTCCTTCACTGACATGTCAAGTAAACCAAAATCCTTAATACATAATTGGGAGTACAGGATGGGAGATAATAAAATTAGCAAGGCCGAAAAAGAAAAAGATTTAGGGTTGATTATACAAGATACTTTGTCGCCAGAGAAACATATTAACAAGCTCTTTAGCGGAATGTATGCAATGGCCGGGAATATGAAAGTTGCTCTGAACTATTTGGATGAGACCATGGTAGCGAAAATTATGAAGAGTATGATTAGACCAAGATTGGAGTATGCAGCAGTGGTGTGGTCCCCGCATCTAAAGAAGCATATTCACAAGTTAGAAAGAATCCAGAGAGCAGTCACTAGATTGGTTCCAAGTCTCAGAGAACTGCCATATGAAGGGAGGCTAGACAAATTAAATCTACCGAGTCTAAAAGAGAGGAGAGAGAGGGGAGACATGATAATGATGTACAAATGTACCCGGGGGCTGGAGAGGCTGGATAGGGAGGATATATTAATTATGGATACAGGAATAACTAGAGGCCACAGCTACAAAGTAAAAAGACCTACCTGCAAGAACGATATCAGGAAGTTTAGCTTCCCCTATAGATGTATTGACAAATGGAATGGGTTGGAGGAGGAGGTGGTAGGGGCAAGGAACATCCATATTTTCAAGAAAAAATTGGATAAAAAGTAGACTGAGAGACGGGACAACACGAGCTTAGCTCAACTCCTGTAAACTACAATTAGGTAAATACAATTAGGTAAATACATCAACGAATGGGAAGGGGACGGTCGGGAGGGCCCCAGTCGTCAATGATTACGGGGCCACTACTAAATATTAGGTTTTCTTTATCTCCTTACAGGAGTCAAACCTATAATTTATTAGTGGCCCCTCCATCATTGACGAACATGCCTGATTTCTAAGACTGGAGGGGGACATTCGTAATCATATCATAACTCTATAAAAGCAGATAATAAAAACAACCACATAGTATTCTTACTTTTGAAAAATATATTTAAATATGGCGTAGACCAAAAATATACAAGAAAAAGGGGGTTCAGGCAGGTGCGTGCTTCAAAGAAGCCTGCCTGACAAAAAATGGGTAACCCTGAAGATTCTGAACACAGATCTGTAGTTACAAGGGCACCCCACTCAACGAGTGGTGACAAAAATAACAAGTTATAAGTTTATATGTGCACATAATAAACCCCAAAATAATCGTGGAGAGAAATTGCAAAGGATCTCCACTGTTCTAATATTAGACTGCTTTCGCAGCTAAAACTACTATAACAACTCCGTTGTTTTGTACTAACATTGTACTAGCACAATTTCTCACTGAGAAATTTTCATATCACATTAACCTTAAATTAAATCACAGCTCTCATACTCCGGCGGGGTCTAGGGTGTCCTATGTCAACTGAGTGGCCCCTCCATCATTGACGAACATGCCTGATTTCTAAGACTGGAGGGGGACATTCGTAATCATATCATAACTCTATAAAAGCAGATAATAAAAACAACCACATAGTATTCTTACTTTTGAAAAATATATTTAAATATGGCGTAGACCAAAAATATACAAGAAAAAGGGGGTTCAGGAAGGTGCGTGCTTCAAAGAAGCCTGCCTGACAAAAAATGGGTAACCCTGAAGATTCTGAACACAGATCTGTAGTTACAAGGGCACCCCACTCAACGAGTGGTGACAAAAATAACAAGTTATAAGTTTATATGTGCACATAATAAACCCCAAAATAATCGTGGAGAGAAATTGCAAAAGATCTTCACTGTTCTAATATTAGACTGCTTTCGCAGCTAAAACTACTATAACAACTCCGTTGTTTTGTACTAACATTGTACTAGCACAATTTCTCACTGAGAAATTTTCATATCACATTAACCTTAAATTAAATCACAGCTCTCATACTCCGGCGGGGTCTAGGGTGTCCTATGTCAACTGACTGCAACCCCCCCCCCTTCTTGGGAAAATAAACAAAAGTGACTGCAGGGCCACCTAGACCCTCTGCCTTAAAGCTATACATGGTAAGGAAGGTTTGTCTAGAGCAACTGATAAGTATCCAGACAAAAACGTATGATTAGACGCCCACAACTGAGTGGACGCGATATCTTCTACTGAAAAAAATTTCAGGAAACGTAAAGAGGCTGCCCATTTGCGTAAATCGTGGACCCTACCCACAACGCCGGGATTACTCTCTTTAATGACTTCGACCAGAAGAGAGGCTAATCGTCGTTTAAGTAAGCGTTTACCCGTACTTGCTACCCATAAAGCACCTTGGGGGTTAAGAGGAGCTACTCTCAAATATTTGGTTAGAGCTTGCACTGGACATAGATTATGATGCACCTTTCCCCTTTTTAACGCCGGCACCGTGAACTCAGAAAACACGTGTGCACTGTGCTCATTCTTGGCTACAAAACCTGGGGAAGGTGCAATGTAAATACATTCATTAAGTCTGCCAAACCTAAGACAATTAGGTGTGTTGCTCATCGCCGCCAGCTCAGACACTCTGTTCCCGGTGGCCAAAGCCATAAGGAAAACCGCCTTTTTTAAGAGTAATGCAAAGTCTGCAGTATTTTGGTACAGACAAGAGTGAAGTAAAGACAAAGCTTTGTCGAGAGACCAAGTAGGCATGAGCTGACGGGGAGGTGGGCGAAGTTTAAAACAAGCTCTCATAAAACCTGTTTCCTCCGCCACCGGTATGGAGAGACCTGTAAGGTCTAAAAAGGGCACTCTAATTGCAGTTAAGTGATTTTTAATGTTACCACAGATAAATGTTTCTGCTCAAACAGATAATTTAAATAATTGAAAATAAGGGGGTCCTGGGGGACCATAATACGTCCCGTCGTACGACAACATGAAACCAATACTTGAGTCGAATAACATACAGTAGCACCTTCGCTGAATTAATACCGGATAAATTTATTTTCATTGTACTAAATTAAATAATATCAGCAGCCACTATAAAAGCATGTGTCGAACAAGACATTTTTGCTGGAAATTGTACCAGTCTTATAATCCACTACAGGTTATCGTATTATTGGGACCGAACTTGGTCCCACCTAAGTTCGCGAAATCAAACTTCGCGCCATACCCAAATATTCCTAAATTCCACGTTCGCGCAAAAATATTCGATCTTGGCACAAAAATCCCAGTTGAAACACGAAAAAGAGAGCAAAAATAAAGAAAGACTACATCAAACTAAAAACCACAAACAAACAAGTGAACTGAACTCCAAGATGCTGGTGTTCCCCAGGGATCAGTTTTGGCCCCAACTCTGTTCCTCATTCATATCAATGATCTCATATCTACCACTCATAATCCAATACATTCCTACGCAGATGACTCAACACTCCACAGTTCCTTCACATTTACCAATTCTTTCACCCAACCCGATCTTATAAATTCAAAAATAAGCACTGCAATTTCTCTGAACCAGGACCTTTCTAGAATTGAAGAATGGGGACAAAAGAATCTAGTTTCCTTTAATGCACAGAAAACCAAGTACAGTCAATTTTCTAACCGACAGAATCTCACTGACTCCCATATATTTTTTAATGATGTAAATATTCCCACTTCCCCTAGTATTGACATTCTCGGTGTAACATTAACTACTAACTTGAGCTGGACACATTATGTTAGAAGCAGTGCTAAGAATGCCTCTAAAAAACTGGGACTCCTGTACAGAGTTCGAGAATTCTTCACTGACGAGCAGGTGGCCGTAATATATAAAAGTCATGTGCGTTCTCAGATGGATTACTGTTCACCTCTGTGGAGTGGAAGTGGAGTGGTTGCATTGAGGCAGTTGGACAAAATTCAAAATAAAGCTATTAGATTAATCAATAACCCTGCAATCACACAGGACCTTCCTACATTATCCATACGAAGAAACGTTGCATCCCTTGCATTATTCTACAGATATTTTCACAGCAATTGTTCCGCCTCTCCACATCTTTCCCCGTAGAACTAGGGCAGCTGAGAGTGCCCATGAATTTACACTTTCTCCTCCACAATGCAGAACTTCTGCTTATCAAAATTAATTTATCCCTAGAACTACTACTCTTTGGAATTCACTTCCCTCGAATTGTTTTCCACAAACTTACAATCTACAAATGTTTAAATCCAGTTGTTACAAACATTTTATGATTTAGGCACATGGACCTTTTTGTTTTATCTTTGTTTTTCCTTCCTCCGTTCATTGTCTCTTTAAAAAAAAAAAAAAAAAAAAAAAAAAAAAAAAAAATGGTAATGGGCTGGTCTATCAGAGTGAGAACTGAGTGATCTCTGCCATACCCATAGCTTACTCTGACTGTTCCTTTTACTTATATATTTTCTAGATCTCAAGTGACGGCGTCTCTTCCGTGGATTGACCTCCCAATCTGCCAACCCTGAGGTTGGTAGATTGTAAGCCAAAGCGTCACATTTTCCCTTTGCCCCTCAACTTTCTTTTCATAATTGCTGAGGGGCACAGGGCCCTGGGTGGGGCTTTGGTTTCCCGGGTGTTTCCACACCCTCCTCAGCTCCCCGCCATGGAGTAGCTTCGGTCCCCCAGGCTTTATTGTGGTAGGCAGGGAGGGTTCTGTTGGGGCGCTCGGTTATGGCCTTGGGGCTGTTCGGCCAGGCAGCCTGAGGAAAAACAACAACAACAACAACAACAACAACAACAACAACAACTGAACTCCAAGAATCTGCCATTGTCAGGGTGTTTGTTTGCTGCTTGGAGGTGAAATCTGAGTGAATCCGATATCCGAGCGTCACTTGCGCAAGTTGCTGCCGTTATCTTTAAAGACGTCAACACTAGCCAGCCGCTCAAAGTCCACCCGCCTTTTACAAGCATATCTGTGCCCGAACCTTGTATATCTCGCATTTATTATGGCCTCTAGTGTATTCAGCGGACCTGGACCTGTGGACCTGGTGGTAATGAAGGAATTGAATGCCCAGGACCATTAAAACAGAGAGCAAAGGCCAGTCAAACATGTCTACCGCGTCTGACGAAAGCCACGGAAATACGACGATGAGTTAGGCTATGCTAAATATGACAATGATTACAAATAAAATCTGTGTGGTAAGTAATCTCCTCTTATTATGTATTTATACATATTCTCCTAATACAGTAATATGTATTTATTGGATGTATTGGTGGAAAATGGGTAGGCCTACGGTACTTTACGGGTGACTGTTTGGACGAATCTGGAACCAATTGCCATTTATCCCATAAGAATAATGCCCCAATCTACGCGAAATCTACCTCTGCGCGTTGTTTTCAGCACCAATTAGCTGCGAAGATCAGTGCACCACTGTCACTATTTAAGACTATTGCCTACAAGTATTATAAAATCTCTTATCAAAATATTGGCTCAATGGAAGTGAAAATATTGAATAATGATATTTTCATCAGTATGCTTTAGATCCCATATCCGCCATTAAAAGTGTTCAAGTGATTCAGGTTCAGTAATGTATTAAATCATCTCTTCATCTACATTGTCCGTTCAAATGTTAACTCACCCCAACAGCAGCCTGTGTGGTGTCCATCACATCTTGGGTAGAAACTGATGCTTCATTCTGCCCACTACTCTCTCTTCCACTCATTACATCCACTTAAACATGTCTGAAAAAGAGGAGGAGGTAATGTAGGCGATCAAGCTAAATAACCATAATAATATTGTCTAATTCGTTCGCCTTAACCCTTTCACGCAAAGGACACGATTTGAGCCTATTCTGGGATACTTTAAAGCCTTTGTGACCATCAGGGGTGTTTAGAAACCATTAGTTTAGTTACTTCAACCTCTGCAGTTGTCTTTGAGTTAGCTGTGGGCAGAAAACTAATTTTGGAGGTAATTATAAGATTGAGAGAACTCTATGATTGCTAATCGGCAACTCCTGCGAACACATTTGAGTGAAAGGGTTAAAGGGAACCATGACCACTATCACAACATAAAAGAAATTCATACAAATTCAATACCTGTACACTGTTTTCTAGGCTTCAAATCATTGCTAACAAACACACCCAAATATTCCTCACAGTATGGACATTTACTGACCATTCATGTAAGGTACAGTATCTAGATCCCTTAAGAGGCTCTCTACGTCGCTATCTGAATCTATTGTTCTCCCCATTTTGGTACCGTCTGCAAATTAACTTATCCTACTAGTTATATCTAGATCAAGGTAATTTATGTACAGTATACAGTAGAACCTCGCTCTTTCTGACTTCAATCTTTCGGAATTCTCAGACTTTCGGACTAGCATTTCAATTCAAACTCATGGTTCAGCCTTTCGGATTTGTCTGAAAGGGTGAGAAAATACCTCCATCCTTTTCGGACTACATTTAACTTCGAACTCATGCTTCGGCCTTTCGGATTTGTCTGAAAGGCTGAGAAAAATTAAATCGCATTCGGACTTGTCTGGTTAGGTGAATGTGTATTCGGACTTATAAACTTCGGACTCATGCTTCAGCCTTTCGGATTTGTCTGAAAGGCTGAGAAAAATTATTTCGCATTCGGACCAAAGAGCCGAGTTTCGGACTTATAAACTTCGGACATTATTTCAGCCTTTCGGATTTGTCTGAAAGGCTGAAGTGTGAGTTCGGACTCGGCCCTTTCGGACTTTTGACACTTTCGGACAGGGGTCTCCCCCAATTAGTCCGAAAGAGCGAGGTTCTACTGTATAACAAACAGTAAAGGACCCAATACAAATCCTTGGGGGACACCATTTTTAAATGCACCCCATTCTGACTTAATACCATTTATGCTGACTCTCTGCTTCCAACCAATTAGCCATGACCTAATCCATCCCAACAACGACCCACCTATTCTATGCGCCTCAACCTTTCTCTACGGATGCACCGATGTATCGGCCTGTTTTAGGGGTATCGGTAAAACATTGACCGATACTTTAAACTGTATTTACATGGCGGGTGCCCAACCCCGAAAGGGGTTGAAATAGGGGAGGTATCCCCCCACCAAAGGCGGCTTTCTAGGGCCTTTCCTAGCTGATGTTGAGATGATTGGGTTCTAGTCATGTGGTGATGGGCTGGTCTATCAGAGTGAGAACTGAGCGATCTCTGCCATAACCATAGCTTACTTTGACTGTTCCTTTTACTTATATATTTTCTAGATCTCAAGTGACGGCGTCTCTTCCGTGGATTGACCTCCCAATCTAACAAGATTGGAAGCCAAAGCGTCACATTTTTCCTTTGCCCCTCAACTTTCTCTTCATAATTGCTGAGGGGCACAGGGCCCTGGGTGAGGCTTTGGTTTCCCGGGCGTTTCCGCACCCTCCTCAACTCCCCGCCATGGAGTGGCTTCGGTCACCCAGGCTTTATTGTGGTCGGCAGGGAGGGTTCTGTGGGGGCGCTCGGTTATGGCCTTGGCCTTGCTCGGGGCCTTGGGGCTGTTCGGCCAGGCAGCTTGGGGAACAACAACTGTATTTACACTCTGTATTTTCCCCTATTTTATAATTTGTTGATCAATCCTTTCCCTTTTTAGGGACTTCAGTCACTTCAGGATTGGCTATTGACTGACTTACGTTTATGTCAAGAGTCAATGAGGTTAAGATTTAATTAAGAATCGGTAAAAATAGGGGATTTTGGCGGTTTTCCGTGTGCGAGGGAGGGAGAGTGAGGTCTGGGTGCAGTCTGTGTAGGCCGCGGCGCCTTCGCGAGCGGTTCAAGGCAGCCCATCGTCTCTCTAACGCTCGGCATCTCTCTCTCACCGCTCACAATGTCAATAGGGAGATTTTATTTTGTTTTTTACAGTGCTTTATATACGGTTTCTTACAGTAGATCCTCTGGAAAAAGGCAAACTAGGCCTGTGTATCCAGCTCAGTACCAGTACTTGCACTGCTGCGGTCGTTCACGGTGTTGGCGGCAGCGGTAGCAGACGCAACATTTTTACTATTCTGTATTTTTGCTTTATAATCAAACTTCAAATCTTGTCTTCCCCATGCTTTATCAAGATTACTTTCAAACTCCCTTATTGATTCGGAATCGACTACATACTGGGGCAGTGCGTTCCACTCATTTATCACAAAATGAGTTCTTTGCCTTCTCAAGCCTATTTCTTTCTTTGTAAATTTTCTTTGTGTCCTCTCGTTCTTGTTCCCTCCCGCATCAAGGAGATACCTTCACACACATCCTCATCACACTTTCCTGACACTATCTTAAAAGTCTCTATCATATCCCCTCTCTTTCTCCTATATGCCAGTGTCGGAAGCCCCAGTGTCCTCAACCTCTGCTCATAGCCCGCATTCTTCAACGTTGGTACTAGCTTGCTAGCTCTCCTCTGCACTTTCTCCACTGCTTCTATTTCCTTTACCATATATGGAGCCCACACCTGGTTCGCATATTCCAGGTGCGGCCTAACCAGCGCTGTATAGAGATTCCTGAAGATTTCTTCGTCAAGTGACACAAATGTCCTCCTTATCAGCCCTACAATTCTATTGGCTTTGTTTATCTTTTCTGCTAAATGTTCTGAGAAATTTAACTTATTGTCTATCACTACTCCTATATCCTTTTCTGCATTCACTTCCTCCATCGCTTCATACATACTGTATCCTACCTTGTCAATCTTGCTTGTCCCAATCCGCATGTACTTGCATTTTTTTGGATGAAAAGGCATTAACCAATGCTCAGACCATCCCTTCATGCCCTCCACATCTCCCTTACTCCTCACTCTTCTATACAGCTTAGTGTCATCCGCATACAGGTATACCTCACTTCCATTAGTTATAACTTCAGGCAAGTCATTGATAAATATAACGAACAGTTGACAGTTGCCATCTTACAAGAAACAAAACTCCGCACATCACAAAAAACACCCACATTTCATAATTTCACCACCATCAGACAAGACCGGGCCGTCGGCGGTGGACTCATCACCCTGGTACACAATGAAATATCATACATAGTAACCAGTGTACAAACCAAATCCCTCCTCCCCCCAAATGATAACACAACAGAAATACAATCAATTAAAATACGCACTGGCAACAAATCCAACATAACCATCATAAACACATATATCCCTCCCCAAACATCCCCTACAGTGCCAAATGAATACAGACCACACTTACAACACATCACAAACACCCCACACATCATCCTGGGTGGTGACTTCAACGCCAAGACGTCGGCCTGGTTTGTCGACAACCCCGACACAGAGAGAGGGCTGGTACTACAAAACGGGGCTGTTCGGCCAGGCAGCTTAGGGAACAACAACAACAACGAACAGTAGTGGTCCCAACACAGATCCCTGAGGAACCCCACTTGTAATTTCCCTCCACCCCGAGTCTATTCCATTCACCAGCACCCTCTGTCTCCGATCTTTCAGGAAGGCTTCTATCCATTTCACACATTTCTCCCCTATATTATAGCTTCTAACTTTCTCTATTAACCTTTTATGTGGGACCTTATCGAAGGCCTTCATAAAATCACAATATACCACGTCTATTACATCACCATCCTCTAGAATTTGCATCCAATCATCTACCAGCTTAATTAGCTGTAGTACCGTCGACCTCCCCGGCAAGAATCCGAACTGTCTCCCACTGAAAAGTTGGTTTGATTTATTATGCTTCATTATTCCTTCTCTAATTACCGTTTCCATTAGTTTACACACAACACTTGTCAAACTGACTGGTCTATAATTTCCTGGGTCATATCTCTTTCCCTTCTTAAATATAGCTGTTATGTTCGCCTCTCTCCAGTCCATCGGGATTTGTCCTGTATTAAACGATACCTCAAATAACATTTTCAATGGCTCTACTAACATCTCACCTCCTTTCTTTATGATTCTTGGGTGTATCCCATCCGGTCCCGGGGACTTACTTCTGTTCATTTTTTCTATAGCCCTTCTTATTCTAGCATGGGAAAACTCTATTAGTTCTAGTGCAGGTGCCTGTTTGATGGGAATATTTGGCACTGCATCATCCGACTCTACTGTTAGTACCCCCCCAAAGTATTTCCCCAGCACCTCTGCTTTCTCCTTATCCGTCTCAGCTCTACTCCCATCATCCATAGCTGGTAAGGGGTACCAGCTCTGGGATCCCTACTCTTCTTGTTATCTTTCCCTGAATGTACTTCCAGAATATTTTTGTATTATCCTTCACGTTTCTTGCAATCTCTCTCTCCCTTTCCTTTACCCCCCCTCCTTGTCTCCCACCTTATTTTATTGTTTATCTGTCTATGTTCCAAATCCACTACTTTAGCTTCTATACTAGACCGCCTGTTCATTTTTAACACTTTTAGTCTTTCCCACAATCGTTTCTTTCTTCTTATCAAAGTCCACAGCTTTCTGTTCATTGGTAATTCTGGGTTCGTTCTTTTCCTCAATTTTGTTTTATCCTTATATTCCCTTACTGGTACACATTTGGATATAATATCCTCCAGTTTAACTCTAAACTTCCTCCACATTCCTTCAGCGTCTTCACCGTTCAAGTATTCCCCCCAGTCCAGACACCTTCTCAGCAGCTCATAATCTGCTCTGTCATACATGTATATTTTGTTATTGCTTCTATCATCCCTCTCTGTTTTAATATTGCAACTAAAACTTATACAAGCATGGTCACTACGACCTATAGGGCTATCCACATTGACATGTTCCACTATATCCTCCTCCTTAGTGCACATTAAATGTATTTCTGGAGGTTGAAACAAATTTTAATAAGATCTTTGCAACATCCTTATTCTATAGCATTAAAATATTGAGAAATAATTTGTGGTAGTATCGGCAATAAGTTCAGTTCAGTTGATCTTCGGGAAGCTATAGGCCTTTACAACGGCGCCTCCCTTTTTTCTTTCTTTAGTTATCTTCTCTGTGTTGTGCTTATTTCACTTCATAAGAACTATTTTCAAAATGTTCTGTGTTCTGCTTTCTTCTGGCGTCTCCTTGATTTCCTTCTTTCTTGATGTGTGGGTTTTACTCAACTTCAGTCTAACATTTTATTACCTACACTAATCTAGCTACAGCTGCATTGTTCCTATATATTTGTCTCTTCCTCCAAAATCTGTACAGTACAATATATGATATTTAAAGTCCTATGGATATTATTATTTCTGAATAAGAGTTCACCTTATTACCTTTAGATACCTTTAGATGTGTTCGCCGCTCTTCTAGCGGCACCAAGGAGCGCGACGCCCCTCGTTATGGGTGGTGATTTGGTGCAGTAGACTGTTTGAAGCGACAGCTCGCTCCCTTGCGAGGATGGGCTCGTCTGGCACTTTTTGCAGTTCGACATCTAGGGCTCTCTTGAAGTTGTCTAACGAGATGTCCCTCATGTCTCTTACTCGCCGTGGGAGTTTGTTGAAGAGACGTGGGCCTCTGTGTGATAACCAGCCCTCTCGCAGAGAGCCCATAGCACCCCTGTTATTCATCCGGGGGATTTCGCATTCCCAGCCTCTCCTATCACTGAATTTCATGACTATCGGAATATGTAGGTTTGGTACTAAACCCTCTGCGATTTTCCACGTGTATATTATTAGGTAACGTTCTCTTCTACGTTCCAGTGAGTACAGATTCAGTGCTCTTAAACGCTCCCAATAGTGTAGATGTTTTATCGAACTTATACCTATTACCCTATCTTCTATAAATAGATATTTATTAGTGGCCCCTCCATCATTGACGAACGTGCCTATTACATAAGGCACCCTCTTCAAACACTCATCCGCCGTAGTTTGAATCTACCGCGCAGAGCATTTAAAATTTGAGGAGCCTTCATCATGAGCGCACGCGACCTCACTAATGGCTGCAGTCATTATGAATTGGGTTCTCACTACGAAAAAACTTCGTAAAAAATAAAAACAAAAACAAAATAAGAATAACTATTCAATAAGCTTTCCATAATATCGTGGATGTACTTGTGTGGATCTTTGACCAGACGCTGACTCAGGCGTCATTCTTCCTTCTCTGCTCTGCGCTCAGCCTGCCCGGACGTGTCTCCCCACGCTCCGCTGGTTCCGTTGCGTCCCTAGTGAGTTTTTTCTCATTTGTTTACTCCGGGATGTATCGAGTAAGGTTAGGATATGCGTAGCAGGAGTGTCCTGGGCTAGTTGCCCGCAGTGCAGTGTATTTTGGGTCGTGTGTTTGGGGCATCTATTTCGGATGTACCCTCGTGGTCCTGTTGTGGACTTGTGAACTTTTTCACTGTTAGCTAGCTTTGTGATGCAGGCGGCTTTCATTACGCGTTATTATTGCTTCCTTTTATCTTTCTGATGAGGTAGCTTATTTTTGCTGACGTTCCCAGCTTATTTTTCTTCACTTAGTGAAGTTTTTTCTGGGTCCCGAGTCAGTTCTTCCCTTTGACGGAAGTGTTTGCTACAGTGGTGTGTTGGCGGTGGTTCCTGTTGTGATATAATTCAGTGCTTTTTGTTTATATTCCGACTTGTTACTTTTTCCATCTGCCTAGGCCTAGCCAGCCTCTCGTAGCTTTACCACATGTACAAGTGTTATTGATTTATTTTCTAAATATGTACTACTGTGTCATGTGTGTCCTGGTTTAGTTGTATATTGGCTAAATCCACGGACTATTTGTGTCCTGGGTTAGTTGTGTATTGGCTAATTCCACGGACTATGTTGGGCCCGGCGTTAGTTGTGTTTTGGCTACGCCTCGGTCCTGTGTTGCGTTCAGATGGTATCTGGACGGGGTGGGTTATTTCCGGCGGGTTTTTCTCGGTTACACCATGAAAAAACCCGGCTGGTTGCCGAGTTTTAGCCACGCGTGGTTTAACAAACAGGCTTGTTTCCCCGGCGAGTGGGTGTCTGTGGCTCCCCAGGACTGCGTCTCTGTGGTGCCTGTATCAGGCTCCTTATGAATCCCGGCGGGATGGCTGTACCCATCTCACAGTGTTCATTCGGACAAGTGTTGTTTGTAGTTTTTTCGGTTTTGCAAAGCCAATAAAAAACTAAGCTGTTGTTGTTTTTCCTCCCCGGCGATCTTTTACAAAGAAGTGGGGATAGGAACAAATGGGGTTAACTTTTAAACTTTAAATCACCCGGCGGGTGCAACCTGGTAGGGTGGGATGACCGAATTTGCAAAATTCAGTTTAGTTGACCAGACAATTGAGGGATGCATTGTGTATCGCCTCCTTCAACACACGGCAATTTAAGGCACAATTGGGGTTAACGTTTTTTAAACTAATATTCACACCCGGCAGGTGCTCCCTGGAAGGGTGGGAATAACGAATTTACAAAATTCAGTTAGTTAACCAGACAATTGAGGGATATGTTTTGTATCGCCGCCTTCAGCATACGGCGCAATTGGGGTTAACGTTTTTTAAACTAATATTCACACCCGGCGGGTGCTCCCTGGAAGGGTGGGAATAACGAATTTACAATTCAGTTAGTTAACCAGACAATTGAGGGATACGTTTTGTATCGCCGCCTTCAGCATACGGCGATCTAAAAAGATACTTCGGGAGAAGTTAGATCTCGTATATTTGTCAGGCTTCCCAGTTTTTGATCTACGAGATAATTCGGGGGCCGGCGTCTTTTTAGTTTTTTTTTTCCAAAATTGAATCTTGAAACAAATACCTCCGGAAAGACTAAATCAGTTATAAACGCCATGCTGGTCTTTGTATTATGCCAGAGGGTATTCATAAATCTTTTGGACAAGTTAAGATATTCTGAATTATTTTACTTAGGAACCCCACCGCGTAGCGAGCTGTAGTCGTTGTGTATTGCGTCTCGTTACCCGGCGGGTTATTTAACACTTGTGTGCGAACATGTTGGGTTAACCTTATGAGCATTAATTCCTGGAAATTTTCTTTTTTTCCAGAGCTGGGTCCCGGCGGGTCTATACAGAACCTGGAGTAAGTTTCCCACCAGTCTCTGTCATGGCTACCTTTGCCCCGGTTTTTGCTTTATGCATTACGCCCTCCTGTTCAGGTATCCCTATTTTTGCGCACACCCTTTGTATAAAATGTGTTAAATGTCTCGACCGCTCAAGGGGTCTGTGGGTGATGCGAAACTGTACCTTTTGCTCTCAACACAGTGTTAAAGTTTTACAAGACAATGATAAAACCGCAGCGGTCGCCTTACGGGAGGTCAGGCAGCAGATGACCGCTTATACTACTATTGTGGCTCATAAGTCACTTCAATGCGATAACGTCCCGCTTTGGGATAAGTTACTACTTGAGCACCCTCCCATTAAACGTCCCTCTAGAGTAACTGTTCGTACGCTGGCAGGGACTGGACAGGGTTCTATACTTTCTCCAGCCCCAGGCACATCTAAGCGACAGCGAGAACCCACGCCCCCGGTGGCAGCCTCCTCGTCACGGGCGAGATCTAGGTCCAGGTCCCCTCTTAGTCAGCAGCCGCCGAGCCTCTCTTCTTCACCAACGAGTAAGAAGAGTAAGACAGAGGGGTCAACAAGTGGTGTTAGCGAGAAATCTTCTAAATCCAAAAGCAGTTCGCGGTCGCACCGTAGCCAAAAATCTTCTCGAAAGGACTCGCATGATCGGAAGGCCTCCCGGCGTTCACCGGAGTCTAGTGCCTCTCGTCATACCTCTACCCCCGACAGAGCTAGTGTTCAATCTCATGGGGATAGTTTAGTGCCAGTACCAAAAGACAGTTTACCACTTAGTATTCTAACCCTAGATTTGGAGAGTTCAGTGGACAGTGATCGTCCAATAGCAGAGTCAAGTGGGAGCTCCATAATTGAGGGTATTTCGGGCTCCCAAGGGAGTGCAGGCCAAGGCCTGGGTGTTTGGCGGTATTCTCGACCAGGGACTGAACACCCACTTCTGGCTCAAACTATACAAACAGTGGCTGATGTCCACAGGGACGCGGCGATCCCATCATCTATTCCTGACTTGTCTTGGCAACAAGATGGGACTCCGGCTTCGGCGGAATCCTCTCATGGGGAGCCGGATGACAAAGACGGGGTATCTATTATCTCAGACATGGAAGTGCAAGAGTCGGGCTCAGTTTTTGACGCCGCACAGGATCGTAATGATTCACCTTTGTGTTCATCATCGAATAAATTTGTCACGGCGGAGGAAATAGATGGGTTGCTGGTTAATGCTCTAACTAAATTTTTTGGCCAACAGCCGGAGACTCCTACAGTGGACCTGGGAGCTCCCATGACAAGTTCTAATGTCCGGCCTCTGATGACTTCTATTGCTTTGACTCAGATCCCTCACCCTCCCTCTATATCACCATCGGTGGTCACTAGGCCTGCTACGGCGGCACTGACTACTTCTAATGTAAGGGTTATAACGGATGTCAATCCGCCCCCTTTAGATAAAGCACCAATAAGAAAGGTAGCTATGCCCATACTGTACGGTCCAGATGAGTCATGGGTACACTTGATCCCCAATAAACCAGAGGTCGCTCAACCTACCTTGTCAGGGGAACTTCCAGTGCCACGAGAGTGGGTAATCCAAGGCAATAAATCTAAAAAATTACGGGCCTAGGATACTATGGGGAATGTACTAGATGTTAATGTTAAGGCCATTCCTAACTATTATCACCAGGACTATTTTGTTTATACTGCTAAACCTGCCCTGCCCCCTGCCTCAGCTTCGAAACTGTTTTCTGACTGGTCTAAGCATAATGGTTTTAATGACATAAAGACACTGTCAGCGCTCACTCCAGAACTAGATTTGCAAACTGTCACAGACTCAGCCGCTAATCCAGTTTTGAAGGTGGGGCAGTTGGGTCCGGGACCTTGGGTGGAATGGGAGACGGAGGCTCAGAACTTTGCGACCACCTTCACCTCAAAATCTTCCCACCAAATCCCCCAGGATAGTCATTCTTGGTTCTCTATGCCAGTGTGTTCTGCCGGCGGAGTCCCTTCAGCTTTGTTTGCTTTCTTAGCTGCCCCCAAAATCAATCTATGTGAACTCAAAGACCCTTTCACTACCCCTACCCCAACTCACCTAGACCGAGAATTTAGGCTACGGGGGAAAGCGTTTAGACTTTTCTCCCAGTACATTGTGACGCAACAGGTAGCGAAATCGATGCTCCGGTCCACTCAGGCAATCGCAGACGCGGATGCCAGAAGATCGGTTGAACTGTCTCGGCGACTACTCCTTCAGTCGTCAATTCAGTCATTGGGTGACATACGCACAGCCTTGCTTGAGGCGGTGCGAGCACGACAAGATCTCAAGATGTCCTTGGTACGGAAGCTTCCTGATCGCATTGCGAATCAGGTGGTCATGTCACCAGTGCTCACTCCCTCTTTAATGTCCCCTGAGGTATGGAGAACAGTTTTTAATATGGCTCAGGCCTTTAAACATAGTCCCGCCCCTTCTAAGAAACCTGCCTTTTCTTTTCCCAAACCCAAGCCTGTCGCAAAAGCACAGCCGGGGGGATCTAAGCCCTTTCATCTACCTAAGTCCTCCTCCCCTCAAGGTCAGTACAGGTATAAACAGGGTAAGTTTACAGGTCAGAAAGGACGAGGCTATAATAAACCAGGTCAGGGCCCGTCTTCTGCCAACGCCAGCCAGCCGGCGAAGCGTCCACCACCACCACCTCCACCACCATCAAAAAACTAAAGTCTCTCTCACTCCCGGGGCCGGTCTCAAGGCGGGTGGATCCGAGGGTAGTACAGCCGGCGAACCCTTGTCTGCTAACTGGGTCGTTCCGAACGTGTCACCAAGCATGGCCGTTAAACACTTGGGCAAGGATGGTGGCACGCAAAGGCATCACTTGGCAGTGGCTCCGGCGACCTCGCTTACGTCAGCCGACAACGGCGAATCTAGTTTCTTTAGAGGTGGAGTCACTGGTCAAGGAAATGATTGCCAAGAATGTCATCATTCCAGTCCCTCAAAATTACCCAGTCTTCACATCCAAGCTATTTTTGGTTCCCAAAAGGGACAGTGTTCAGATGAGACCCGTCGTATCTGAACCTTCACATTCACAACGAGTCATTCAGGATGTTAACAGTGCACCAAATCAGGCTAACACTTCCGCCGGGAGGTTGGATGTGTTCCTTAGACCTGACAGACGCTTATTGGCACGTCTCGGTAAACAAAAGATTTCAAAGATTTCTGGCCTTACGGATCAGGGATCAAACTTATGTTTTTCAGAGGATGCCATTCGGTTTCAACCTGGCACCTCGCTAATTCACGAAATTAGTCCGGCAAGCACTGATGCCATTGTTAAAACAAGGGATCAGGATTTTGTGGTACCTAGACGACTGGCTAGTGGTGGCAGAGACAGAGCAAGTATGCATAAATCATGTCAACATAACATTAAAACATGTCAAAACTCTAGGGTTCAAGGTAAATCTGGTAAAGTCAAACCTTGTTCCCTCACGAGTAGTTCAGTGGATAGGGCTGGTTTGGGACACAGCTGCTCTCACTCTGAGTCAGAGTGTGGACAATCGAAACAGATTTCGCAGGAAACTGTTCCTGTTTCTTCAGTCTGACTACAACTCGAAGAATCTGGGAGTCTCTGGTCGGCTCTCTCAACTGGATTCAACTAACTGTAATGTTGGGCCGGTTGAAAGTAAAGCGTTTAATATTGGAGGGCAACAAATATTTTCCACTATTGCCGGCGGAAAAATTATGGACCATACCAAAATTAATCCACAACTTACTAGCGGTCTGGGCGAAGAGGGAAATGTTGCACTCAGTAATGTCATGGACCTCTCCTCCGCCGACGGTATGGGTAGACACGGATGCGTCAGGTACGATAGGTTGGGGTTTCAGTCAAACCAAGGGCACCAGGGTCAAGGGCTTTGGTCCCATTTAGAAATATCCCACATCAATGTCAAAGAATTACTAGTCCCCTTTTATTTCCTTCAGGCTCACGGCTCTACTTTATGGGGCAAGTCGGTGGCCTTCAGAATGGACAATCTGAATGCGGTTCACTGTATTCAGAAACAAGGGTCAACGAGATCTCGGAAGTTGCTAAACGTGTCGGAAGAGATTTTTATTCTAGCCAACAGGCTGGACATTCATCTTCACGCATCTTATCTCCCAGGCGTAGCAAACGTCTGGGCAGACGCTCTGTCTCGGAGACAGAGCACGACAGTAGAATGGGAGCTCAAGCAAACCATTTTCAACCAAATGATTGCGGAGCTTTACCATCCACAAGTGGATCGGTTTGCGTCCGAGGAGACTCACAAACTCCCAATGTACCTCACCCGCCGGACGATAACGCCGGCAGGGGGGCCAGACGCCCTGGTGACAGACTGGAACAGGTGGAGCTCCATCTATCTGTTTCCGCCACCAGACGCTTCACTAATGTGCCACATAGTAAACAAACTACGAGATTATCGGGGCTTAGTCTCGCTAATCGCGCCCCTGTGGCCGGCACAGTTGTGGTACCAGCAATTGAAGACGTGGTGCCCGCACCCGGTGTCGCTCCCGGTCGGGTTTTTCCACTTAGACACGATTGGCAACCTAGCGACCTCGCTGACTTTTGCATTATGGACATTCAGGAGGCCAAGTGGCTAGCACCATATGGTAGAGATGTGACCAATAAATTATTGAATCAATATAAGTCTACAAAATGACAGTATCAATCACATTGGCAAGCCTTTACTTCTTGGATCCTTAGAACAGAACAAACTGTGCCCTCGGTGGCGTTAGTTTTTAATAATTTAAATTATATGTTTGAGCAGAAACGTTTATCTGTGGTAACGTTAAAAAATCACTTAACAGCGATTAGAATACCATTTTGGGACCTTACCGGTCTCTCCATACCAGTTGCGGAGGAAACAGGTTTTATGAGGGCATGTTTTAAACTCCGCCCACCTCCCCGTCAGCTCATGCCTACTTGGTCTCTGGACAAAGCATTGTCATTACTTCACTCCCGTCTGTACCAAAATACTGCAGATTTTACATTACTCTTAAAAAAGGCTGTATTCCTTTTGGCTATGGCCACCGGGAACAGAGTGTCTGAGCTGGCAGCGATGAGCAACACACCTAATTGCCTCAGGTTTGGTAGGTTTAATGAATGTATTCACATTGCACCTTCCCCAGGGTTTGTAGCCAAGAATGAGCACAGTGCACACATGTTTTCTGAGTTCACTGTGCCGGCGTTGAAAAGGGGAAAGGTGCACCATAATTTATGTCCAGTGCAGGCTCTAACCAAATATTTGAGAGTAGCTCCTCTAAACCCCCAAGGTGCTTTATGGGTGGCAAGTACGGGTAAGCGCTTGCTGAAACGTAGAATGGCTTCTCTTTTGGTCGAGGTCATTAAAGAGAGTAATCCCGGCGTTGTGGGTAGGGCCCACGATTTACGCAAATGGGCAGCCTCTTTGCGTTTCCTGAAGAATTTTTCTGTGCAAGATATTACGTCCACACATTTGTGGGCCTCTAATCATACGTTTTTGACTCGATACCTGTCAGTAGCTCTAGACAAACCTTCCTTGCCATGTATAGCTTTAAGGCAGAGGGTCTAGGTGGCCCTTAAGTCACTTTGTTTACTTTCAAGAAAAGGGGGGGGGGGGTGCAGTCAGTGTAACATAGGACACCCTAGACCCCGCCGGAGTATAAGAGCTGTGATACGAGTATGGATAATGTGATATGAAAATTTCTCTGTTCTATTCAGTGCGGGAAATTGTGCTAGTACAATGTTAGTACAAACAAGTGTTGTTATAATAGTTTTGGCTGTGAAAGCAATTTAGTTTTAAGCATTGGATATATTTTGCAAGATATTTCCACGAGTATTATGGAGTTATATGTGCATATGTAAACTTATAAGTTTTTAGTTTTCACCACTTATGTTGAGTGGGGTGCCTTTTTAACTTACAGATCTGTTCGCAGAGTCTCAAGAGTTAACCTTTTTTTATCAAGCAGGCTTCTTTGAAGCACGCCCCTGCTTGACCCTTTTGTATATATGTGCTGCGGCATTAAATATATTTTTCAAAGTAAGAATACTATGTGGTTGTTTGATTATCTGCTTTTCTAGAGTTATGATATGATTACGAATGTCCCCCTCCAGTCTTAGAAATCAGGCATGTTCGTCAATGATGGAGGGGCCACTAATAAATTATAGGTTTGACTCCTGTAAGGAGATAAAGAAAACCTAATATTTAGTAGTGGCCCCGTAATCATTGACGACTGGGGCCCTCCCGACCATTCCCTTCCCATTCGTTGATGTATTAAGGATTTTGGTTTACTTGATATGTCAGTGAAGGAAGAATGACGCCTGAGTCAGCGTCTGATCAAAGATCCACACAAGTACATCCACGATATTATGGAAAGCTTATTGAATAGTTATTCTTATTTTCTTTTTATTTTTATTTTTTACGAAGTATTTTCGTAGTGAGAATCCAATTCATAATGACTGAAGCCATGAGTGAGGTCGCGTGCGCTCATGATGAAGGCTCCTCAAATTTTAAATGCTCTGCGCGGTAGATTCAAATTACAGCGGATGAGTGTTTGAAGAGGGTGCCTTATGTAATAGGCATGTTCGTCAATGATGGAGGGGCCACTACTAAATATTAGGTTTTCTTTATCTCCTTACAGGAGTCAAACCTATAATACTGTATATATATCATTTTGTCAATTTGATTTTCACTCCCCTATAAAATTTAAATAGCTTTAAATGTGCGTGGATGTAGTACGAATGAGAAGCGAGAGGACATTGGAAGGTAATGTCACCATGGCTGTTTAATATGTTAATGGATGTTGTGGTGAGGGAGGTGAAAATGAGAACTATGGGAAGAGGATTGGGTTTTGTAGAAAAGAATGGTAGAGATTGGGAGTTTAAAATGAGAACTATGGGAAGATTGGGTCTAGTAGGAAAGAATGGTAGAGATTGGGAATTGAATCAGTTGCTGTTCTCTGATGACACAGCGTTGGTGGCGGAGTCTGAGGAGAAACTGCAGCGGGCAGTCAAAGAGTTTGGTGTGGTTTGTGGGAGGAGGAAACTGAAGGTGAATGTCAATAAAAGTAAAGTAATGGTGTGTAATAGGGGTGATTGTTGGGTGAATCTAGATGTGAGGATGGATGAGGAAATATTGGAACAAGTAGTGTGTTTTTAACTCAATGACTGCGGGCTGTTATATAAAAAATACCGTCATCACTGCGACACTTGTTATATGACAATTGCCGAATTTCTGCCTTGAACAAGGCCTGGGAGGCAGGCGAGCGAGTGTAAGCAGCGCGAGTCCGTCCTATCCACCGCCAGCCATGTCTGGGCCAACACTAGTGGCAGTGGGAGACATGTCAAACTCCCTCACAGACTCAGGGATAGCGAAAACTGCTCAAACTCGCTATTTTCTACCGATTTAGCGTCACCTGTGCAATATTGTTGCACGGCACCCAGTGGTTGTACAGACATGATTCAGGTGTCATTGGAAAGTTCTATTCCTCTGCTTTCAGGTACTGTATATATCATTGAAATAAGTTCTAGCTCTTGTTTACACATAAAAATGTGCAGGGAATGAATGTCACTTTTAGTCCAAAACCCCCGTATGGTACAGTGGTGACCAAGCAATTGTCATATGACAAGTGCCGCAGTCATTGTGTTAAATATCTAGGAGGAACGATAAGCAGGAGTGGAGGTATGAAAATGGAGGTAAAACAGAGAGTGTCTGAAGGAGGGAAGGTTTCGGAGCAATGGGAGGTACTGTATGTGGAAGATGAGAAATCTCGAAATGAAAGTAAAAAGTGCAATATATCAAGGAATCGTTGTGCCAACAGTGATGTATGGGGCTGAAAAATGGGCTCTGAAGGAAAAGGAGAGAAGAAAGCTGGATGTGATGGAGATGAGCTGCAGGAGTATGTGTGGATTTACTCGTAGAAACAGATTGAGGAATGAAGAGATACGTAGGAGAGTGGGACAGCAACTTCAAGAGAGCCCTCGATGTCGAACTGCAAATAAGTGCCAGACGAGCCCATCTTCGCAAGGGAGCGAGCTGTCGCTTCAAACAGTCTGCTGCACCAAATCACCACCCATAACGAGGGGCGACTCGCTCCTCGGTGCCGCTAGAAGAGTAGCGAACACATCACAAGGTATCACAAGGTAAGGTAAGCAGGAACATTTGTCGGCCAGGGTGGACAGAAGGGTGCTGAGCTGGTATGGTCATGTTGAACGAATGGAAGATGAAAAGCTTACAAAGAGACTACGTAAGACAAGCTTTGGATGATAGAGGAATGACTAGATCAGGCAAGGGAAGTGGTAATAAACAGGAATGAATGGAGAATGCTTGTCAATAGATGAGTGAACACGTGGTCATTTGGGGGAAGGGGTCGGGCGCACGTTGGACTAGATAATAGTCCATCAGGCGCAGGGATGGAGTGAATACACGAGTTCAGTATTCAAATACGAATAACTTACATTTCTACATATACAAATACAGTACAAGGAAATATTGTCTCGTCGAATACAAATACTTTAAGCAAGTATTCATGAATGCATTCATGAATACTTTTTGTAAAATTAATTAACTTTTACTACATATGGCTATGTGTGGTACCGTATCTTAGCCTATGCAATGGTTAACTATTTTATGATTGATAACAGATACTACCTGTATTCAATACTGGGATATCAACCTATGTAGTGTAGTAACTAAATAGGCCTACTGTATATGGTATGATATAAAATTTGTGAATCTGATGAGAAACGAACAATGACGGCTATCTATTGCTCTCTCTATCTGTATTCGCCAGATTATTTTACGAATACGAATAATTTATCCAAATATTCGAATATGAATGCAAATAGTTTTACCTTTGTTTGTAATCATTTGAATACGAATATGAATACCCTGAATTACTGTATTCGAATACGAATAACAAATACGAATACTCCATCACTGACTTCAGGCGCCAGGCCCGGGGAGACGGTTTATAAGAAGGATGCGCCTGGAAGTGTGGTCGGCGGACTTGTAGTGGTAGGGCTTCGCTGCATATCTGCCAGCTGAGATCGGAACCTCTCCAGGTGGTCGGGAGCCGGGGGAGTGTTGGAGGAACCTTGGTGACCCTGGTCTCTGGGTCTTCTGGACAACCTAGATGTGTGTTCATTGCTTTCTGTTGTGCTGTCCCTATTCTGGCTCTGTCTTGATTCAATATATGAGTTAATAAAATATAGCCTAGAACTAATAGAAGATCGACAGCCAAAGCTGAAGATTGCGGAGTAAACACTGTAGACTTCATCGAACTTTCTTTCGGCGACCGTCAATCTTTTATTGATTTAATACCCAATCAGCGGGGGTGTGGGCACCCATAATACTGTACTAGGATAGGTTAGGTGTGGTTGTTAGGTTAGGCTAATGTCTTTTCAAAGTTGACTAAATCGAGTAAACCCCGCATTCCCAAACTCTCCCCTAGATTGTTGGGGTATAATTATTGGAAATTCAGAATTACAATTAACAATGCACATGCTAATAAAAAGTGCTTTCTGCACTTTCTAACAATAGCCTAAAATACACACTTACAAACCATTAAATAAAACAATAAAAAATAAAAAAACAGGGGTTGTTGTTCTGCAGAATCATCATCATCATCATCATCATCATCATCATCATCATCATCTCTGATGCCTTGTTTCACCCTGGGAAACCCCCGTAAAGGATGGCCATGACAGAAACGTCTCCAGGCTACTTTGTCAAGACATGCCTCCTTTTCCCGTGCCACAATGCCCCTTCCACTACGTGGAAGTTTTTCTTCAATATATGTTTCTACTTTCTTTTCCCATACCATAGGTGGTCTTCCACTACTAGCTGTTCCACTCACCTGACTCCCATATATCTTTCTTGGCATTCTGTCTTCATCCATTCTCTGAACATGACCATACCACCTCAAAGTACTTCTCTTTATCTACTCAACCACTCCACAATCAATGCCTAAAGCTTGCTCTTCCATTCCAAAGGACTCATACACTTCCCTATTACTTGTCCCATCTATCCTATTCACACCAGCTGCCATTCTGAAAAAGCTCATCTCCACAGCTCTCAGTTTGGAGAGGTCCTCATCACTTGATGTCCATGTTTCACTTCCATACGAGTGTTAGGAGCAGCACACTGTTTCTCAGTGACTTTTTAACTTCCTGACTAACCATTCTTCCTTTGAGAATACTGTCAAGTTCTCCAATCACCTTTCTCCCTTGCATTTTTCTCTCTTTTATCTCACGCTCCATTTTACCATATTTGCAATAGTACAGCTCCCAAATACTTGAAGCTTTCAACCTCTTCCAGTACTTAATTTTTCATTTTTATTTTACAACTTTTCTCTTGTTCCTTCTTAATTCTATATTTTGCCTTAAAATCTATGGTTTCATGCATTCTTCTCTCAAACACCATTACCTTACATTTCCCTACATTGACCTTTAACTTTCTCTTTTCGCATACCCTGTCAAAGTCTGTGACCACTTTCTGAAGTTCTTCTACATTTTCCGCCAACAGGACTACATCGTCCGCATATACTGTAGGCATGTTAAAATCTTCCATGCTCTTCCCTCTGATTCCAGTCTAGCTCCAACTCCCATTGATCCCGCCCTAAATTCTCTAATCACTCCATCCATGTATATATTGAACAACCAAGCTGACATGACACATTTATTAGTTTCTTACAGTAGGTCCTCTGGAAAAAGGCAAACTAGGCCTGTGTATACAGCTCAGTGCCAGTACTTGCACTACTGTGGTCGTTCACTGTGTTGGCGGCGGCGGCAGCAGACGCAACATTTTTACGATTCTGTATTTTTGCTATACTGTATAATCAAACTTCAAATCTTGTCTTCCCCATGCTTTATCAAGATTACTTTCAAACTTCCTTAGTGATTCGGAATCGACAGCGCATTCCACTCATTTACCACTCTATCACAAAATGAGTTCCTGCCTTTTCAAGCCTATTTCTTTCTTTGTAAATTTTCTTGAGTGTCCGTCCTCTCGTTCTTGTTCCCTCCCGCATCAAGAAGATACCTTCACACACATCCTCATCATACTTTCCTGACACTATCTTAAAAGTCTCTATCATATCCCCTCTCTTTCTCCTATATGCCAGTGTCGGAAGTCCCAGCGCCCTCAACCTCTGCTCATAGCCCGCGTTCTTCAACGTTGGTACTAGCTTGCTAGCTCTCCTCTGCACTTTCTCCACTGCTTCTATATCCTTTACCATATATGGAGCCCACACCTGGTTTGCATATTCCAGGTGCGGCCTAACCAGCGCTGTAGCCTATAGAGATTCCTGAATATTTCTTCGTCAAGTGACACAAATGTCCTCCTTATCAGCCCTACAATTCTATTGGCTTTGTTTATCTTTTCCGCTAAATGTTCTGAGAAATTTAACTTATTGTCTATCACTACTCCTATATCCTTTTCTGCATTCACTTCCTCCATCGCTTCATACATGCTGTATCCAACCTTGTCTATCTTGCTAGTCCCAATCTGCATGTACTTGCATTGTTTTGGATGAAAAGGCATTAACCAATGTTCAGACCATCCCTTCATGCCCTCCACATCTCCTTGAAGCAAACCCACATCGTCATTACTCCTCACTCTTCTATACAGCTTAGTGTCATCCGCATACAGGTATATCTCACTTCCATTGGTTATAACTTCAGGTAAGTCGTTGATAAATATAACGAACAGTAGTGGTCCCAACACAGATCCCCGAGGTACCCCACTTGTAATTTCCCTCCACCCCGAGCCTATTCCATTCACCAGTACCCTCTGTCTCCGATCTTTCAGGAAGGCTTCTATCCATTTCACACATTTCTCCCCTATACTATAGCTTCTAACTTTCTCTATTAACCTTTTATGTGGGACCTTATCGAAGGCCTTCATAAAATCGCAATATGCCACGTCTATTACATCACCATCCTCCAGAGTTTGCATCCAATCATCTACCACATCCCTGTCTTACTCCTACATTGACCTGAAAACTTTCACTTAACTTATCCCCTACCTTCACATTTGCCATTGCATTCCTATAAAAAGATTTTACTGCCAATAGCAACTTTCCTCCCACACCATATACTATTAACACATCCCACAGACCTTCCCAGTCTACTTTGTCATAGGCTTTTTCTAAATCCATGAATGCTGCATAGAGTTTTCTGTTCTTGGCCAGATACTTCTCTATTAACAAACGCATTGAGGCTATCTGGTCAACGCAGCCCCTGCCCATTCTGAAACCTCCCTGTTCCTCGCCTATTTTGTCATCCGTTATCTTCTGCAGTCTCTCTGTTACTACTATTGCGTATACCTTTCCAGGTATGCTAAGCAAGCTAATTCCCCTATAACTCTTACACTCCTCTTTACTACCCTTCCCTTTGTACAAGGGTACTATCACTCCTTTCCTCCAGTCCTCTGGTACACTTTCCTTTTACCATGCTAATTTATATAACCTATGCATTATGTCAACAGCTTCTTCTCCTCCATATCTCAGCATCTCACCTGGGATGTTATCTACTCCAGCAGGTTTGACCATTTTAAGTCTATTGATGGCTTCTTTTACTTCTTCTATGCTTATCTGGCTTTCAACTACCCTGTTTATTCTACCTCCCTCCATTCCCATGGATGAGATTTTTGCCTTCCCCCTACTCTTTACAGCTAAGCTACTAAAATGATCTTTCCATACTTTCACCACACCATCACCCTCCACTACCTTCCCATTTATGTCCCTCATTCTACCACTTGAGACACTCTCGGTCTTCTTCCCTCTGGCTTCTTTAACAGCTTTGTAGTATGCTTTCTTGTCATTCAGAAACTGTTCACCAATCTTTTTCCCATATTCGTCATCTGCCTTCCTTTTAGCGTCTTGTATCGTCCTCTTCACTCTGTTTCAAATATTTATATTCTTCTTTCCTCGCATCTCTAGTTTCTCTAGGTACGGTATATTCTTTTTCACTATTTCTTTTATCTCTTTGCTAAACCATGCATTACCGTTCTTCTTCCACATTTTAAATGTTTTCTTCCCACATACTTTCTCAGCTGTTTTAGTCATGGAGTCTCTTGTACCTTTCCATACTTCGTCTACAGTATTTCCCAGATCTATCATCACATCCATGTCCTTTATGGTCTCTTTCAGGATATCTTTGTATTTTGTTGCATTACATTCGTCATTTACTTTTCTCACATTTATTCTTTTTATTGTCAGTTTTCTCTCTTTCCTCTCATATTTCCACTCCTTCCTTATCCTCACTTTTGTCAGCATCTGATCAGCAGTGATCTGATCCTGTCAGCATACCTCGTACAGATTTTGAATCTAAATTTCTTCCTTTCAGTCCGGAGTCCATCATGGCGTAGTCAATTAAGAGATTTCTGTTCCTGCTCACCTTCACCTCTGTGCCATGTATATCTATGTATGTGACGATGTTCAAAAAATGTGTTAGCCAGAAACATTTCTCTCTCCGCACATACTTCTAAAAGGAAGTCACCATTCATATTCCTACCCTCCACACCCCATTTACCCACTATACCTTCTATCTCCTCGTTTCCAACTCTACCATTCATGTCACCTACTAATATTACCTGTGAACACTCTTTGTCTTTCTCTTATATATTTATTGACTTTGTTCCAAAATGTTCTATTTTCTTCCACACCTTTCCCAGTTTCTTGGTTGACTGGTGCATAGACACACAAAAAAGTATACCTATCTATCCCGATCTTGCACTGGCACCATACAATTCTGGAGTCCATGCATCCATAGTTTTGCACACACTTCTTCAACCTTTCTGACAAAATTACTGCTACCCCTTCCTTTTTCTTACGTTTATATCCTGCATCCAATCCAGACCAGACAACCCATCCTTCCCCACCCCACAAATCATGCTCACTCTCACCGTCCCACACTCCGGAACCCAACAGGTGCGTCTCACCCACCCCACATACATCCACACATCCATCCTCGAATTCTCGCATCAAACGCTCTCTCTTTCCAAAGTCATTTATGCCATTGGCATTGAAGGCACAGACACGGAGCACGCTTTCCTTCACCCGAATGCAGAATTACCTCAAATTGCTATTTCTCAGCTAGTTTTGGGTTGATTTTGATGAAACAAAAACTGAGAGCAAGAGGAATCTTTTCTCTTCAAAGTTACGCTGGTATTTGGGTATTTTCACCCGACAGTGTAAATAACACTGAACGGTATTAGCACCCGATGGTCATCTTATTTTGCGTTACCGACCCACTTATACTGCTTGAATTTCATTCTGGTCCTTAACATTACTAGCATTACTGTTCTAGTTTTTTTTTATGTATCTCCCATCATGTCACAACAAGCTTGTAGAACATTTTGAATCATTTCTCACAAATGCATAAATACAGATTTCCCACGCCCAACATTGTCCTGAATGTGTACCACATATAGAGGATATAAATAGCGAAAGAACTTGAACAAATGGTTTCAAATTAGATCAATTTTGATTCAGAAAGGATGTAGCCTAGGCCTAGGCAAATATTGGTTTGGTACCGGTAACAGAGTTGTAGATAGGTGGAATAGGCTACCAAGTGCTATAGTGGGATCAAGAACGATAGGGAGCTTTAAGATAAAATTAGATAGGCATATGGACGAGATGGGTTGGGTTGGGTGTGAGGGGGATTTGTCAGGTGTGGGCCAATCAGCGCTCTGCAGACCCCCGTTTTCTGACCTCTGACCGTTTCGGTGAGGTCAGTCCAATTGGTGTTAGTGAGCTGGGCTTTATAAGCCCAGCTTATAAGGCCTTATAATTAGGGTTAGGTGTGAGAGGGATCTGCCTTGTTTGGGCCAATCGGCTTTCTGCAGACTCCCATTTTCTTATGTTCTATGTAACATCAATGAACATAAATTCTGCAAATTTTGCATATGAATCAATTCATCATATCAGTTGTTGCAAAGGCAATTATTTCAATCATAAGAACATAAGAAAATGAGAGTCTGCAGAAAGCCGATCGGCCCACACAAGGCAGATCCCTGTCACACCCAACCCCAATTCTATCTATCTATCTATTGCCTGACACGCCGTGATCCCCGAAGGGGTGGCCACGAACGAACCGCCACAAGTCAGTCGACGCCCCTCCTCCCAACCAGCACCGCCTTCATCAATATACTTCCTCACTCCATCCTTCCACCTCTCCCGCTGGACCCTCTCTGTCCTTCCACCTCGCTCTCGTACATAGACCCAACATAATTATAGACCCAACTCACTAATACCTCACATTATCTTTGCCCATCAGGACATTTACCTTTCCACGTCCTTCCTCATCAAACAAATCTTCCATCTCGGACACAATTTCACTCAGCTTTGCCCTTTTCTTCATATTTCTAACGTCTTGCTAAGTAACTACTGTACTGTATTTTGGAATACTTGCTGGTTGCATATTAATCACTTCAATCATCTGTCAAACGGTGATGTTGGCTGTAGTATGGTTGCAGTTCTAAGTTTATATCATGATTGTGAAGTAGATTTGATAGTGTCAGCTTAAAACCATCTTTTGATGCAGACAGGGACACTATAGATTGGCAACCACATGGTAGATACCTTTGTTTTATCCGTTGACCCATCCCCTTCTTTCTTGGTTCTCCATAGTGCACGCATACAAATATGACAGATGCATAAGTGCAGCTGGCCGTGGTGTCTCTCGGTGCTTATTATCCGCTTTAATAGTACCGGTACATGAAGACTTTACTCTATAATTATACACTTCCCGATTTTTTTAAATTCCGTAAATAACTTGTTCTATCTATCTATTGCCTGACGCCGTGATCCCCGAAGGGGTGGCCACGAACGAACCGCCCCCATGCACCTCTGTCCCCAGTCAGTCGACGCCCCTCCCCCCAACCAGCACCGCCTTCGTTCATGTAGTTTCTCACTCCATCCTTCCACCTCATATTCGGTCTACCTCTCCCCCTCTGTCCCTCCACCTCGCTCTCGTACACCCTCTTAGTCATTCTCTCGCTTTCCATACGTTCCATATGGCCGAACCATCTCAAGTTGTTCCTTTTCACACTTTCCAGCACATCTACCTCCACACCACACCTCCTTCTTACTTCCTCATTAGTCTGTCTATCCCTCCATGTAACTGCGCACGCACTCCTTAAGTAATTCATTTCCACTGCTCTCACTCTTGTTCTTAGTCTCTCAACCAACGTCCATGCTTCGCTTCCGTAAGTCAGTGTCGGGATTACCACACTGTCATGCAAGGACTTCTTCACTTCCATACTGACCACCCTATTTCTTGTTACTGCTTTTAGCGTTCTTACAACCCTCTTCCCCTGTTGTACCCTCTCCCGCACCTCTTCATCCATAGTCCCATCTTTACTCAACACACTGCCCAGATACTTAAAAGAGTTGACGATCTCCATAGCCTGACCGTTCAGCTTCACCTCACACTCTGTGACTTCACCCCTTTCGAAGACCATAACCTTGCTCTTCCCCGTATTTACCTTCAAATTCCGTTTTTCGCACACTGTTCCAAACTCATTTACCAGACCCTGCAACTCCCATTCATTATCACTCATCAGAACTGTATCATCCGCAAACAGCAGTATAGGTAGCTTCCACTCAATTCCCTCCCTTTTCAGCGATACACCAACATCCACTGCTCTTGATAGTATTTCTTTCATAACTCCATCCATATATACAGTAAACAACCACGGGGACATCACACACCCCTGTTTCAAACCAACATTCAGGTCAAAGAACTCGCTCTGCTCACTCTCCACACGTACTGCCGCCTTTGCACCCTCATACATGCTCTTCACTGCTTTCAGCAACTTGCCTACTCCGTATATTCTAAGTACTTTCCACAAACCTTCTCTATCCACTCTGTCATAGGCCTTCTCCAAGTCCATAAAGGCAACATACACCTTTTGTTTCTTCTCCAGATACTTCTCCACAACACAATTCAGGGTAAAAATCTGATCTACACATCCTCTTCCCTTCCTAAAACCTCCCTGCTCGTCGCCTATCCATTTCTCCGTTCTCACTCTCTCTCTCAATCACTACCCTACTGTATACCTTCCCTACTACGCTTAGAAGACATATTCCTCGGTGGTTACCACACACTCCTCTTTCCCCTTTGCCCTTATATAGGGGGACTATTATGCCAGTCTTCCAGTCATCGGGTGCACTCCCCTTCTCCCATGCTAGTTTGCACATTTTCCATACCCATTCTATCACTATCTCACCACCATACCTCAACATTTCCCCACACACTCTATCTGTTCCTGGTGCTTTCCCCAACTTCACTCTTTTCATGGCTTCCCACACTTCTGACCTCCTGATCCCCACCTCCTCCTCCACTACTTCTCTTCTTCTCCCTCCCATACCATATCCAGCTATGTTTGCTGGCTCTTCATTCCTTTCATTTAGCAACTCACTGAAGTACTCCCTCCATCTTTCGACTCTCTCTTGCTTCTCGGCTAGCATTCTCCCATTCTTATCTTTCACACCCTTACTGTTTCCCTTGCTACCTTCCCTAACTTTCTTGACTTCTTTCCAGAACAGTTTCTTACTCTCCCTCCATTTTACACTCAGATTCCTTCCAAATTCCTCATCTACTCTTCTCTTACTTTCCTTCACTACTCTCTTCACCACCCTCTTACTCTCCACGTACCTCGCTCGTTTCTGTCTCTCGGAATCTTCATTCCCTCTACTACCCAACCACTCTCTATATGCTTTCTTCTTTTCTTCCACAGCTATTCTTACCTCTTCTGTCCACCATGCTGTACCTTTCACTCCCCTCCCTCTTCTCCTCACTCCACACACCTCCTCACATGCTGCACAGATCTCATCCTTAAACACCTTGCTCATCTCCTCCACTTCCTCCATAACTTCCAGGTCGAACCCACCTAGTCGTCTTTCCACTGCTCTCCTGTACTCCTCCCTGACTTCCTCCTCCTGCAACCTCTCCACCCTCCTCACCATTCCACCCTCCTCTCGCCTCCCTCCCGCTCTCCTCACCCACTTCTTTTGTATCCTAACCTTAGCTACCACTACATAATGATCAGACAGACCCCCTCCAATACCCCTATACACCCTAGCATCCATCACAGATTTCTTCATTCGTTCATCCACACATACATAATCAATCAATGACTTTTGTTCCACCACTGTCTTATCCTTCATCGTCAACATCCGTTTCCACGTGTACCTGTGGATCATTCTGTGTCGGAAGAAGGTGTTGGCTATCCACAGCCTCCTCCCCACACATACGTCCACAAGTGCACTACCATTCCCATTCACCTCTGATGGTACCCCCCACCACTCCCTCAACTTTCCTATCACCCACCTTACCATTCATATCCCCAATCAGAAATATTCTTTCGTTCTTGTCAAACTTCTCCAGGCACGCCTCCACATTCATCCAGAACTCCTCTTTCTTTCTTTCAAGTATATCCTCTGTCGGGGCATACACGCATACAATCACCCACGTTTGTATTCCTACTTTCATTCTCACCCACACAATCCTTGAACCCACAGACCCATACTCTCTTACACATTCCTTCCATTTGCTACTTACAAACAAACATGCACCTTCTCTCGCTGTTCCTTCACTCACTCCAGCACACACCCATTCCACACTCCCACTCTCTCACATCTGAACCTTTCCATTTGGTCTGTCATTCCACATACATCCAGCCTGGCATTCACTAACACTTCCAGAACCTCTCTCTCTTTTGTGCCATCATTCATGCCACTAACATTCCACGTAGCCATTCTCAGAATGTCCGAAGGCATGTCCTTAGTCGGTCGTGGTTCGTCAACGTTGGTTCCGTCCGCATCCGAGGCTGTTCGCTCGTTTTTCTTTGCTTAGATATTTTTTCCGGGTGGGGGTCGCAAGCCCACCGACCCAACCTCTTTAGTCGCCTCTTACGACACGCAGAAGGCACAATAACTTGTTACATTGTTCAAATACAGTATGTAGGCGTAAAAACTTCAGTAAGCACGTCCGTGCAGTCAAGTCTTTATAATTGCTGCCATGGCTTGATTGATAAGCTGTCTAAGTCTGTGTGAACCATGGTATAAAGACTAATATTATTCTTTATACCATGGTGTGAACCGAGTGAAGACTGAACGGTAAGATCCTGTGTAGCGGGTGCAACTGTTTTTCAGACGCCTATTTACTAAGAAACATTGAACAATATCTTTAACCTAACCTAACCTAAACTTAACCTAACCTAACCTAGTATATTAGTGGACTATTTATGAATGTAAAATGTAAAAATAAAGTATAGCATTACCAAATTATTGAGATATAAGTACAGGTCTTCCCGCTACACAGGATTATACCAAAATATATTCTGTTCACTGCTTCACATACTGTATATTTGTCAGTTTCACTTTGTTATGTTAGTTTTGTTATATTTATGTCTGTATCAAAATATTTATAAGACGACGATCGGGTGCAAATACCGTAGTGTTATTTACACTGTCGGGTGCAAATACCCACTCCGTTTTTTATATAGGCTAGCCTATATACTGTATATGTGAATATGAATTTGTGGTAAATATTTTTGGGATGGATGTAGAGTTCGGGCGTCATGTTTACATAGGGTGATCGCCGCGGTTAACTTCGCGTCTATTTTGACAGCGATTTTTTTTTTTGGTTATTTGCCCCCTGCTGGCAATATATATGATGATGACAATATGTCATGGAATAAGGGGGGGGGGGGGGCAAAGCCCCCCCTCAACATATTATTGTATCCAATGGCATTCAAAATAGACGGGAACATGATTGCAAAGGTCCGACGCCTCCCCCGCCACCGTGGTTGAGTTCGCGTCTATTTTGACGGCGATTTTTTTCGGTAATTTGCCCCCTGCTGGCAATATATATGATGATGACAATATGCCATGGGGGTTGAGGGGGGTAAAGCCCCCTCAACATATTATTATATCCAAAGGCAGTCAAAATAGACTTGAACATGATGGCAAAGGTCCGACGCCACTACGCGTAGTGTAAACAAGGCTGGCGGTACGACTGCACTTAACATTCTTGCCATATTTTTATTGCAAATTGTTGGCAAAAATACAAAACCGGGACCGGATGGGATACACCCAAGAATCATAAAGGAAGGAGGGGAGATGTTAGTAGAGCCATTGAAAATGTTATTTGAGGTATCGTTTAATACAGGACAAATCCCGATGGACTGGAGAGAGGCGAACATAACAGCTATATTTAAGAAGGGAAAGAGAAATGACCCAGGGAATTATAGACCAGTCAGTTTGACAAGTGTTGTGTGTAAACTAATGGAAACGGTAATTAGAGAAGGAATAATGGATCATATGAAGTCAAACCAACTTTTCAGTGGGAGACAGTTCGGATTCTTGCCGGGGAGGTCGACGGTACTACAGCTAATTAAGGTGGTAGATGATTGGATGCAAATTCTAGAAGATGGTGATGTAATAGACGTGGTATATTGCGATTTTATGAAGGCCTTCGATAAGGTCCCACATAAATGGTTAATAGAGAAAGTTAGAAGCTATAATATAGGGGAGAAATGTGTGAAATGGATAGAAGCCTTCCTGAAAGATCGGAGACAGAGGGTACTGGTGAATGGAATAGGCTCGGGGTGGAGGGAAATTACAAGTGGGGTACCTCAGGGATCTGTGTTGGGACCACTGCTGTTCGTTATATTTATCAACGACTTGCCTGAAGTTATAACTAATGGAAGTGAGGTATACCTGTATGCGGATGACACTAAACTGTATAGAAGAGTGAGGAGTAAGGAAGATATGGGTTTGCTTCAAGGAGATGTGGAGTGCATGAATGGATGGTCTGAGCATTGGTTAATGCCTTTTCATCCAAAAAAATGCAAGTACATGCGGATTGGGACCAGCAAGATAGACAAGGTTGGATACAGTATGTATGAAGCGATGGAGGAAGTGAGTGCAGAAAAGGATATAGGAGTAGTGATAGACAATAAGTTAAATTTCTCAGAACATTTAGCGGAAAAGATAAACAAAGCCAATAGAATTGTAGGGCTGATAAGGAGGACATTTGTGTCACTTGACGAAGAAATCTTCAGGAATCTATATACAGCGCTGGTTAGGCCGCACCTGGAATATGCAAACCAGGTGTGGGCTCCATATATGGTAAAGGATACAGAAGCAGTGGAGAAAGTGCAGAGGAGAGCTAGCAAGCTGGTACCAACGTTGAAGAATGCGGGCTATGAGCAGAGGTTGAGGACACTGGGGCTTCCGACACTGGCATATAGGAGAAAGAGAGGGGATATGATAGAGACTTTTAAGATAGTGTCAGGAAAGTACGATGAGGATGTGTGTGAAGGTATCTTCTTGATGCGGGAGGGAACAAGAACGAGAGGACACTCTAAGAAAATTTACAAAGAAAGAAATAGGCTTGAGAAGGCAAAGAACTCATTTTGTGATAGAGTGGTAAATGAGTGGAACGCACTGCCCCAGTATGTAGTCGATTCCGAATCAATAAGGGAGTTTGAAAGTAATCTTGATAAAGCATGGGGAAGACAAGATTTGAAGTTTGATTATAAAACAAAAATACAGAATAGTAAAAATGTTGCGTCTGCTACCGCCGCCGCCAACACCGTGAACGACCGCAGCAGTGCAAGTACAGTACTGGTACTGAGCTGGATACACAGGCATAGTTTGCCTTTTTCCAGAGGATCTACTGTAAGAAACTGTAAGAAACTGTAAGAGTTTTGTTATCGGGCATACCACTACCGACATACAGCATAACTCCTCTCTAAAACATTAACCTAAACAAACCTAGTATTGAGAATACTGTACAGTACTAGATTAGGTTTTTGGTTATTTTAATCGGCACCAATAGATTCGCCATATTTTTCTCCATATAGCCCGCATGGAGGATTTTCGTTTTCGACAAATTGAAAAAATACCCATCTCTACTAGATCTCATTTTCACCAAAGGAGAATTAGAAATAGAAAATCTGCAGTACAAAGCCCCAATTGGAAAAAGTCACCATAGTGTATTAACTTTAAACCACCTGCTGGAAGGAGTACCAACTGCGACTACTAGTCAACAGAATCCTAGAAGAAGTTACTACAAAGGAGACTATGTGAGAGCAAGCACCATGTTACGTAGTGTGAAATGGGAGGAAGAGTTCCAGGACAAGAATGTGGAGGACAAGTGGCAGATCTTTCTTCACCACTACAACACGGTAATAGAAACCTGCGTACCATTTCAAGCAACCTCTACACTTGGAGCTAGACCAAGGCCAAAATGGATGACTGAGAAAGTTATTAACAAAATTAATGCAAAGGAAGAAGCCTGGATTAGCTACAGACAGAGACGGACAAGAGCCAGATACAGGAATTACTGCAAGAAAAGAAATGACACCACCAAAGCAGTGAGAGAAGCCAAATATAGATTTGAGAAGAATCTTTCCAGTGAGTCAAAGTCAAACCCTCGAGCATTTTTTGCATACGCCCGTAGTAAATCGAGGATCAAGGAGGAAGTACTGCAACTCAAGTGTCCTGATGGTTCGTTAACCTCCAGCCCACTTGAGGCGAGTTCTACTCTCAACAAGGAGTTTCAAAAAGTGTTCACAAGGGAAAGTGGGAACAGCACCCCAGAAATCAATAACCCCTTTCAAGGAGAAAAACTGCAGAATTCCAATTTCAGCATCGAGGACGTCAAGACTGCAATTGGAAACCTTAAGGCAGAATCAGCTCCTGGACCAGATGGAGTTAATCCTACTGTACTTAAGGAATGTGTAGCTGAGTTAGTGTACCCTCTATGGATGATCTTCCGCTCTTCACTAGATACAGGCGAATTGCCAAAAGACTGGACCAGAGCCAATGTCTGCCCCATCTTTAAGAAAGGAGACAGGACTAGCCCCCTGAACTACCGACCAGTCAGCCTGACCTCAGTCCCCTGTAAACTCATGGAGAAAATACTCAAGAAAAACATAGAACACCTGGAAAGTAACCACCTACTCAAGAGCTGGCAACATGGGTTTAGGTCTGGGAAGTCATGCCTAACCCAATTACTGGAATACCTAGAGGAACTAGAAAATGCAGTGGACGAAGGAGATAGTATAGACGTTGTATACCTAGACTGTCGGAAGGCCTTTGACATTGTTCCCCACCGTCGTCTTATAGCAAAACTGGAAGCTCTTGGCATTGTGGGAGAAATCTCCAGGTGGGTACTAAGTTTCTTGTCAAACAGGAAACAAAGGGTCAGCATCAGAGGTATTTTTTCTGAGTGGCTGGAGGTGTGGAGTGGTGTCCCGCAAGGAAGCGTACTGGGTCCAGTTCTTTTCCTCATCTATGTCAATGATTTGCTTGAAAACACAGCGTCAAATGGGAAACGCTTTGCCGACGATGCCAAAGTCTACCGAAGAATTAGGAGTGCAGACGACGGCATGACCCTGCAACTGGATCTGAACAAGCTGAAAGAATGGAGCCAGAAATGGCTACTCCAATTCAACGAAGAAAAATGCAAGATCATGCATATCGGCAGGAACAACCCAGGTTACGAGTACTATTTAGGACCAACTGCACTTCAGGAATCGGTAGAGGAAAAGGATCTTGGAGTTTTCATCACTAACGACTTAAAGCCTTCGAGACAGGTCACCAAAGTAGCAGCAAATGCCAACTCAATGCTGGGACTCGTCAAGAAAACCATGACCTGCTTAGATCCAGAAATGGTGCTTACTTTGTACAAAGCCCTAGTTAGGCCATGTCTGGAGTACTGTATCCAGGCATGGTTTCCATATACCAGAGGTGACATAAAAAGACTGGAACAAGTTCAGCGAAGAGCCACAAGACTAATCCCGGAACTGGCAGTGCTTCCATATGAACAGAGGCTAGCCAGGCTGGGTCTCACCACACTTGAAGAACGCAGGGTCAGGGGTGATATGATCGAGACCTTTAAAATCCTGAAGGGCTTTGACAAGGTTGGTGAAGATTTCCTGCAGTTAGCCCCCATTGGACGACACATGGAGACCAGAGGACACAGTTTGAAGCTGATGAAGCCACGTCACAGGATCTCCAAGCGGAACAACTTCTTCAACTCAAGGATTATAAATAAATGGAACAGCCTCAACGAAAGTGTAATAAGTAGTACGAGCATTAATATGTTTAAAAATAGATACGACCAGTTTGAGACTGAAAGAAAACTGAGAAGAGGCACCCTTTATGAGCTCTGACTCTCTTGCCTCTTTACTATCACTAAGGTAAGCAAAACCCACTTCACATACAATTACACCAAAAATCTAAGTCAAAGATGTCAAACAGCTGGGGTGTGGGGGCGGCAGCCCCCACCCATAATACTAGGATAGGTTAGGAAGGTTGTTAGGTTAACATAAGAACATAAGAAAATGGGAGTCTGCAAAAAGCCGATCGGCCCATACAAGGCAGATCCCTGTCACACCCATTTACACCCAACCCCAATTATAGGCCCAACTCACTAATACCTTGAGTACTGCCCCCACCAAAATGGTAAGGGATTAACACAAGATTACGGGGGTCTGCTGAGCGCCGATTGGCCTACACCTGGTAGATCCCCCGGCAAGAATGTAGTTACTTACAGTTTCTTACAGTAGATCCTCTGGAAAAAGGCAAACTAGGCCTGTGTATCCAGCTCAGTAACCAGTACTTGCACTGCTGCGGTCGTTCACGGTGTTGGCGGCGGCGGTAGCAGACGCAATTTGTTTACTATTCTGTATTTTTGCTTTATAATCAAACTTCAAATCTTGTCTTCCCCATGCTTTATCAAGATTACTTTCAAACTCCCTTATTGATTCGGAATCGACTACATACTGGAGCAGTGCGTTCCACTCATTTACCACTATCACAAAATGAGTTCTTTGCCTTCTCAAGCCTATTTCTTTCTTTATAAATTTTCTTAGAGTGTCCTCTCGTTCTTGTTCCCTCCCGCATCAAGAAGATACCTTCACACACATCCTCATCATACTTTCCTGACACTATCTTAAAAGACTATCATATCCCCTCTCTTTCTCCTATATGCCAGTGTCGGAAGCCCCAGTGTCCTCAACCTCTGCTCATAGTCCGCGTTCTTCAACATTGGTACTAGCTTGCTAGCTCTCCTCTGCACTTTCTCCACTACTTCTATATCCTTTACCATATACTGTATGGAGCCCACACCTAGTTCGCACATTCCAGGTGCGGCCTAACCAGCGCTGTATAGAGATACCTGAAGATTTCTTCGTCAAGTGACACAAATGTCCTCCTTATCAGCCCTACAATTCTATTGGCTTTGTTTATCTTTTCCGCTAAATGTTCTGAGAAATTTAACTTATTGTCTATCACTACTCCTATATCCTTTTCTGCATTCACTTCCTCCATCGCTTCATACATACTGTATCCTACCTTGTCTATCTTGCTTGTCCCAATCCGCATGTACTTGCATTTTTTTGGATGAAAAGGCATTAACCAATGCTCAGACCATCCCTTCATGCCCTCCACATCTCCTTGAAGCAAACCCACATCTTCCTTACTCCTCACTCTTCTATACAGCTTAGTGTCATCCGCATACAGGTATACCTCACTTCCATTAGTTATAACTTCAGGCAAGTCGTTGATAAATATAACGAACAGTAGTGGTCCCAACACAGATCCCTCCACCCCGAGCATATTCCATTCACCAGTACCCTCTGTCTCCGATCTTTCAGGAAGGCTTCTATCCATTTCACACATTTCTCCCCTATATTATAGCTTCTAACTTCATCTATTAACCTTTTATGTGGGACCTTATCGAAGGCCTTCATAAAATCGCAATATACCACGTCTATTACATCACCATCCTCTAGAATTTGCATCCAATCATCTACCACCTTAATTAGCTGTACTACCGTCGACCTCCCCGGCAAGAATCCGAACTGTCTCCCACTGAAAAGTTGGTTTGTTTTATTATGCTCCATTATTCCTTCTCTAATTACCGTTTCCATTAGTTTACACAACACTTGTCAAACTGACTGGTCTATAATTTCCTGGGTCATTTCTCTTTCCCTTCTTAAATATAGCTGTTATGTTCGCCTCTCTCCAGTCCATCGGGATTTGTCCTGTATTAAACGATACTTCAAATAAAATTTTCAATGGCTCTACTAACATCTCACCTCCTTCCTTTATGATTCTTGGGTGTATCCCATCCGGTCCCGGGGACTTACTTCTGTTCATTTTTTCTATAGCCCTTCTTATTCTAGCATGGGAAAACTCCATTAAGGGGGTATCACACTGGGCCAATTCTCGTCACTCTTCAGCAAAAAGTGGAGCTACCGTCAATCTCCAGCACAAATCTCACCCTTTGATGGAGCTAGGATGCTTCCCGCACTGGCTGGGAAGCTCCAATTTTTGATGGAGGTAGAGTGTCAGCCTCTTTACAGCTCGCATTTAATCTCATTGATATCTCAAGTATATGATGTCGAAATATATATTTTGCTACATAATTGTGTGTTTTGATTGTGAGAAGGGCTGCGGATAGACATAAACTAAGTGAATTAATGCTAAAATAGCTACACCACTCGCAGCTAAATAACCACTTCCTATACCTACGCCACGGCGATTGGTATGAAATGAAAACATTCGGTTGTGTAGCAGGAGGAACTGTTTTTCAGATGCCTATTTACTAAGAATCATTGAACAATATATTTAACCTAGCCTAACCTAACATAGTATGTTAGTGGACTATTTATGAATGTAAAATGTAAAAATATATTGTAACATTACCAAATTATTGAGATAAATACAGGTCTACCCGCATACACAGGATTATGCCTACAATCTCCGAAAAGTTCAAAATATTTCCTCATATATGCTCCAAATATAAAACATAATCACGCAAACTTGTAGATTGAGTCATATTGAAATATAAGTATCGATATAAATCCATATTACTCTAAATTATTGGTGAAACAGCACAATATAAACGATCGTTTAGTGCCGAGGTAACGACAGGGGCTCCGTCAGGCTATAGCCTATAATTTGCGAAAAACTTCCTCATAGCTACTTATATAAGCTTCACACGCAAAACATAGCAACATTAACGTATAGATTGGGTCCTATTACGCAAAGTTTGTCAATATCAATCCATATTATTTTACAGTTTAAGTGAAACCACTGTTCTATAGCCTACGCCACGGCGATTGGTATGAATCGAAAAAGTTCAAAATATAAATTTCCTCATATAAGCTTCAAATTTAACAAAAAATTACACTAATGTGTAGATTGAGTCATATTGCATTATAATTGTAGATGTAAATTCATATTGCTATACGTTACAGTATAGGTGAAACGGACCAATATAGGCTAAGGTCGGACGTTGTTATTGTTGTGTCGGAGACTCACGCAGCCAGGACGCTTGGCGTGTGTGATAGAATTTGCTGGCGCTATTGGCTGGAAACGGAGATTGGAGATTGACGAGAATTTGGCACAGTGTGATGCCCGCTTTAGTTCTAGTGCCGGTGCCTGTTTGATGGGAATAGTAGGCACTGCATCATCCGACTCCACTGTTAGTACCCCCCCCCAAAGTATTTCCCCAGCACCTCTGCTTTCTCCTTATCAATCTCCGCTCTACTCCCATCATTCAACCCCCCTACCAGCTCTGGGATCCCTACTCTTCTTGTTAACTTTTCCTGAATGTACTTCCAGAATATTTTTGGATTATCCTTCACATTTCTAGCAATCTCTCTCTCCCTCTCCTTCACCCCCCTCCTTGTCTCCCACCTTATTTTATTGTTTATTTGTCTGCATTCCAGATCCACTTCTTTAGCTTCTATACTAGACCCCCTGTTCTTTTTTAACAATTTTAGTCTTTCCCACAATCGTTTCTTTCTTCTAATCAATGTCCAAAGCTTTCTTTTCATTGGCAATTCTGGGTTCGTTCTTTTCCTCAATTTTGTTTTATCCTTATATTCCCTTACTGGTACACTTTTGGATACAGCATTCTCCAGTTTGACTCTAATTTTCCTCCACATTCCTTCAGCGTCTTCACCGTTCAAGTATTCCCCCCAGTCAATGTCCAAACACCGTCGCAGCAGCTCATAATCTGCTCTATCATACATGTATATTTTTCTATTGCTTCTATTATCCCTCTCTGTTTTAATATTGCAACTAAAGCTTATACAGGTATGGTCACTACGACCTATAGGGCTATCCACATTGACATGTTCCACTATATCCTCCTCATTGCTAAAAATCAAATCAAGTACACTCCCCTGCATCCCATCTCTATATCTTGTCATCTCTGTAATATGTTGCGTTAAAAAACAATCTCTCACTTTCTCTATAAACTTGTTTTCCAAGCTACACTGTCCCGCTGGAGTAGTACAATTTGCCCAGTTGATCCTTGGCAAATTGAAATCTCCAATCAAAATCTTATATTTGTTCTCTCTATTATCGATTTCCTACATTGCTTTCAGTGTTTTATCATCCTCTTCCCTACTATTATTTGGGCTTCTATATATAGAGGCAATTAGAATTGATCCTCTTGCACATTTTACTTCAATACACAAATACTCACAATACTGCTGTCTCATATCCACCTCATTAACCTTGAGCTCTTTTCTTACATAAGTAAACAGTCCTCTTCCGACCTCTGCTCTAATAGCATTCCTCTCATATAACTCAAAACCCTCCAAACTATACTCCACCAGTTCCCTTTCAATTCTAGCATTTTTTGGTCTTACTTCCTGTAAGGCTATGACATCAGATTTTTCCTCTTCATCCTGCAACCTACATATCAGTTCTCTTTTCTTGTCCTGGGTAAACACATCCACATTACTAAACATAATCCTTAATCCATCTACCATTCCTTTAGCAACTAATAATAATAATAATAAGCATGTTACTTATTTCTCATAAGCGCCAATTTTTCCGAAGAATTCACTAGCGCTCGAAAAGAGAAAGAAAAAATAACAAAATCAATGCATCAAAAGAAAGGTTATATACAACACACATTTAACAATCACTAGCAGTGGCAAAATAGCCTAAACTCTATAGCCATCTGTCATGACACCTCTCTCAAAATCATAGCTTCTCTCAAAGAGAAAAGTCTTAAGTTGTCTCTTGAAGCATTCTACAGAACTCAGTTGTCTCATGGACAGCGGCAACCTGTTATACAACCTCGGAGCCATGTAGGAGAATGACCTCTCAAAGAAAGAAGACTGCTGGAAAGCCCTTGGTTCATCAAGACGAAAAGGGTCATTGTCATGACGCACAACTACACCATGGTGTGCCGGTGGGCGCCTGAGCAGCTCCGCAAGGTACCTAGGCTCACCAAATTTGAGAACCTTAAAAGTCACCAAACACAACTTAAATTCTATTCTTGCTCTTACTGGCAGCCAGTGCAGTTCTATGTGAAGAGATGTAGTAGGAGTTCTAGGTGGAACACCAAAAATTAGTCTTGCGGCCCTGTTAAGAACAGACTGAACTTTCTTCAAAATATAATTTGGAAGACCCACCAACAGGGCATTGCAATAATCAACACGAGAGAAGACCAATGAGTGAACCAACGTCAGGAGGCAACGTCTGGTTATAAACGGCTTCACCAAAGAGAGATTTCTGATGTGCAAGTAACAACTTTTAACTATCTGGTTTACATACTCTTTGAAATCTAATCGGGAGTTCACATATACACCCAGATTTCGAACAGAGTTGGCCGGTCGCAGCTGAGATCCACCCACATTGATGGAGAGGGCACCTACTATATCATCAGCTCTTCTATTTCCTCGGAAAACACCATCCTACTCCTCCTGTCCGTACCCTACTCCCCCCTTAGCACTACTGGTTCTGCAACTTTGTCTCCTGTCTCTCCCTGTGACACCTCCACCCTGTTCTCCTCCTCCGTCACAACTCCTATCACATTCTTTTCCCTCCCTTCTATTCGTATAAACCACTTTTTCAATTTCTCTTATCCTCCTCACCCAACTTTCCATTATTTTCATCAGCCTTTTCTTGTAATTCCTTTATTTTTTTCTTTGTTCTATGCTCAAATCCTTCTATCCATCTATCTATTGCCTGACGCCGTGATCCCCGAAGGGGTGGCCACGAACGAACCGCCCCCATGCACCTCTGTCCCTAGTCAGTCGACGCCCCTCCCCCAACCAGCACCGCCTTCGTTCATGTACTTCCTCACTCCATCCTTCCACCTCTCATTCGGTCTACCTCTCCCTCTCTGTCCCTCCACCTCGCTCTCGTACACCCTCTTAGTCATTCTCTCGCTTTCCATACGTTCCATATGGCCGAACCATCTCAAGTTGTTCCTTTTCACACTTTCCAGCATATCTACCTCCACACCACACCTCCTTCTTACTTCCTCATTAGTCTGTCTATCCCTCCATGTAACTGCGCACGCACTCCTTAAGTAATTCATTTCCACTGCTCTCACTCTTGTTCTTAGTCTCTCAACCAACGTCCATGCTTCGCTTCCGTAAGTCAGTGTCGGGATTACCACACTGTCATGCAAGGACTTCTTCACTTCCATACTGACCACCCTATTTCTTGTTACTGCTTTTAGCGTTCCTACAACCCTCTTCCCCTGTTGTACCCTCTCCCGCACTTCTTCATCCATAGTCCCATCTTTACTCAACACACTGCCCAGATACTTAAAAGAGTTGACGATCTCCATAGCCTGACCGTTCAGCTTCACCTCACACTCTGTGACTTCACCCCTTTCGAAGACCATAACCTTGCTCTTCCCCGCATTTACCTTCAAATTCCTTTTTTCGCACACTGTTCCAAACTCATTTACCAGACCCTGCAACTCCCATTCATTATCACTCATCAGAACTGTATCATCTGCAAACAGCAGTATAGGTAGCTTCCACTCAATTCCCTCCCTTTTCAGCGATACACCAACATCCACTGCTCTTGATAGTATTTCTTTCATGACTCCATCCATATATACAGTAAAAAAACACGGGGACATCACACACCCCTGTTTCAAACCAACATTCAGGTCAAAGAACTCGCTCTGCTCACTCTCCACACGTACTGCCGCCTTTGCACCCTCATACATGCTCTTCACTCCTTTCAGCAACTTGCCCTCTACTCCGTATATTCTAAGTACTTTCCACAAACCTTCTCTATCCACTCTGTCATAGGCCTTCTCCAAGTCCATAAAGGCAACATACTGTACACCTTTTGTTTCTTCTCCAGATACTTCTCCACAACACAATTCAGGGTAAAAATCTGAACTACACATCCTCTTCCCTTCCTAAAACCTCCCTGCTCGTCGCCTATCCATTTCTCCGTTCTCACTCTCACTCTCTCAATCACTACCCTACTGTATACCTTCCCTACTACGCTTAGAAGACATATTCCTCGGTGGTTACCACACACTCCTCTTTCCCCTTTGCCCTTATATAGGGGGACTATTATGCCAGTCTTCCAGCCATCGGGTGCACTCCCCTTCTACCATGCTAGTTTGCACATTTTCCATACCCATTCTATCACTATCTCACCACCATACCTCAACATTTCCCCACACACTCCATCTGTTCCTGGTGCTTTCCCCAACTTCACTCTTTTCATGGCTTCCCACACTTCTGACCTCCTGATCACTACCTCCTCCTCCACTACTTCTCTTCTTCTCCCTCCCATACCATATCCAGCTATGTTTGCTGGCTCTTCATTCCTTACATTTAGCAACTCACTGAAGTACTCCCTCCATCTTTCGACTCTCTCTTGCTTCTCGGCTAGCATTCTCCCATTCTTATCTTTCACACCCTTACTGTTTCCCTTGCTACCTTCCCTAACTTTCTTGACTTCTTTCCAGAACAGTTTCTTACTCTCCCTCCATTTTACTCAGATTCCTTCCAAATTCCTCATCTACTCTTAGAACATAAGAACATAAGAAAATGGGAGTCTGCAAAAAGTCGATCGGCCCATACAAGGCAGATCCATGTCACACCCAACCCCAATTATAGGCCCAACTCACTAATACCGTGAGTACTGCCCCCATCAAAATGGTCAGGGATTAACACAAGATTACGGGGGTCTGCTGAGCGCCGATTGGCCCACACCTGGTAGAGCCCCCTCACACCCAACCCATCTCGTCCATATGCCTATCTAATTTTATCTTAAAGCTCCCTATCGTTCTTGATCCCACTATTTCACTTGGTAGCCTATTCCACCCATCTACAACTCTGTTACCAAACCAATATTTGCCTATATCTTTTCTGAAACAAAATTTATCTAATTTGAAACCATTTGTACGAGTTCTTTCGCTATCACTGTACTTTAGTAAATTTTTTATGTCCCCTTTATTAATCCCACTAACCCACTTGAATACCTCTATCATATCATAAGAACATAAGAAAATGGGAGTCTGCAGAAAGCCGATTGGCCTAAGCAAGGCAGATCCCTGTCCCACACAACCCCAATTATAGGCTCAATACCCTGAGGATCATCTTACCAAAACGGTTAGAGATTAACGCAGGATTACGGGGGTCTGCAGAGCGCTGATTGGCCCAACCCTGCTGATCCCCCTTTCACACCCAACCCTTCTCGTCCATATGCTTATCCAATTTTATCTTAAATCTCCCTACAGTTTTAGATCCCACTATAGCACTTGGTAGTCCATTCCACCCATCTACAACTCTGTTACCAAACCAATATTTGCCTATATCTTTTCTGAAACAAAATTTATCTAATTTGAAACCATTGGTACGAGTTCTTTCGCTATCACTGAGCTTTAGTACATTTGTCATGTCCCCTTTGTTAATCCCACTCCCACTTGAACACCTCTATCATATCCCCTCTAACTCTGCGTCTCTCTAACGAATGTAAGCCTAATTTCTTCAACCTTTCTTTATACGGAAGATTTCTAATATTATGGATCATTTTTGTCATTCTACGTTGTACTCTCTCCAATGAATCTATGTCCATTCTGTAATAAGGACACCAAAATTGAACAGCATAATCCATATGGGGTCTCACTAATGACAAGTAAAGTTTTAAGATAACATCAGCAGTTCTGTTACTCACACTCCTAGAGATGAACCCGAGAATCCTGTTTGCCTTGTTTCGAACGCTTATACACTGTTGTCTAGGCTTCAAATCATTGCTAACAAACACACCTAGATCTTTCTCACAATTCTTGTTTTCTAATTCCACATTAGCTAGTTTATATTTAACATTTGTATGCATCTTCCCTATCTTTAATACCTTGCATTTGTCAATTAAACTTCATCTGCCAATTTACTGACCATTCGTGTAAGGTATCTAGATCCATTTGGAGGCACTCTATATCTCTATCTGAATCAATTGTTCTCCCCATTTTGGTATCGTCTGCAAATTTACTTATCCTACTAGTTATACCTAAATCAAGGTCATTTATGCCTCCATATATCCCCTCTAACTCTGCGTCTCTCTAACGAATGTAAGCCTAATTTCTTCATACGGAAAATTTATAATATTATGGATCATTTTTGTCATTCTACGTTGTACTCTCTCCAATGAATCTATGTCCATTCTGTAATAAGGACACCAAAATTGAACAGCATAATCCATATGGGGTCTCACTAATGACAAGTAAAGTTTTAAGATAACATCAGCAGTTCTGTTACTCACACTCCTAGATATGAACCCGAGAATCCTTTTGCCTTGTTACGAACGCTTATACAGTACATTGTTTTCTAGGCTTCAAATCATTGCTAACAAACACATCTAGATCTTTCTCACAGTCTGAGTTTTCTAATTCCATATTAGCTAGTTTATATTTAACATTTGTATGCATCTTCCCTATCTTTAATACCTTGCATTTGTTAATGTTAACCCAGCAACGGCGAGAGGGGGCTATTGAACTAGCTCCCCATGGGCGAGCATATTGGCTCCATTCAGGCCTATAATCGTCTATTTACGATAAATATCGTTATTACTTATTCATATGAGCCTATTTTACCTTCACTATGAAGATAGTAACCTGTAACAACAATAAAACAAGTGAAAATATAATTTTTCTGGTCAAAATCGCGAATATAGATGGACCAGCCCATTCATGAATTATGGAGAAAATTGAGGCAACCCCTCCCTCCACGAGGCCTCAAGCCACACTGAGCCTACTCATACACACACTCGGTCATGTAACACACCCGCTAGGCACGTAAGCACATCCTCCACACAGTTTGCTAATGTTAGCACAAAAATATACCAACGAATTAGGGAATAACAGGGAAAATAGGTGATAATTTAAGGGGGAGGGGAAAGGGAGGAAGGAGGGGATGTGGAGGGATGATATGAGGTATAGGGGAAACAAAACAAAATGTTTAGTGCTACTGGGGCTGTTTAAATGTGTTTTTTAGGCCTCGCTCTTAAGAGCTTTGCCGCCGTCGCCCGGTAAAACCTCTTAAGAGCTGAGCTTTGCAGCCGTTTACGGGTTAAACTTAATCTGCCAATTTACTGACCATTCGTGTAAGGTACCGGTATCTAGATCCCTTTGCAGACACTATATCTCTATCTGAATCAATTTTTCTCCCCATTTTGGTATCGTCTGCAAATTTACTTATCCTACTAGTAATACCTAAATCAAGGTCATTTATGTACAGTATATAATAAAATACAGATCCCTGAGGGGACACCACTTTTGACTGCTCCCCATTCTGACTTGGTACCATTTATGCTGACTCTCTACTTCCTACCAGTTAGCCATGACCTAATCCATCCTAACAACGCCCCACCTATTCCATGTGCCTCAAGCTTTCTCATCAATCTCTCATGAGGAACTCTGTCGAAAGCTTTACTGAAATCTACACTACTCTCTTCACCACCCTCTTACTCTCCACTTACGGTACCTCGCTCGTTTCTGTCTCTCGAAATCTTCATTCCCTCTACTACCCAACCACTCTCTATATGCTTTCTTCTTTTCTTCCACAGCTATTCTTACCTCTTCTGTCCACCATGCTGTAGTCTTATATGTTTCAGTTCTTCATTTGTGTTTAGCCTCCAACTAAAATTTGTCACCGTCTCTGCCACTGCCCTGGTTTGAAACTGTACCCTTATAGGTCTCATCTCTCCACTTTTATATCTACCTATCCTACTGACTTCCTCCACCTGCCCTTCCCATCCATATCCGTCCACATCCACACCTTTCATGACCTCCTTCACTTTCTCCATATCCCTCACTTTTCTCACTCCATTATCATTCATATGAACCTCTATATCTCCATGCATGATTACACCCCTATCCCTGTCCATGGCCTCCCTCACGACACTCTTCTTGTTCTTCATGACCCCTACAACTGCACTCTCAAAACTTTTTTTTTGGTCATATTCATTTCTCCTCTTTGCTCTTTCATAATATCCTCCAAATCCTTACCGGGTGTACCGCCCGTCTTGTTTACACTACGCATCATGTTCCCGTCTATTTTGACTGCCTTTGGATAAAAAAATACATTACCCTAACCAAACAACCTAACCTAACTTAGTATTATAGATTTATAAGTATTTATTTTATTATAAGTATTTATAGATGATTTATGTTACACACCAGGAAATATTAGCATCACAATGCCAGATGCCCATAGCCCCCACCCCGCAACACTAGCAGACACGGCAGAGCCCCCTCAAAATGCAGCAAGACAGGTGAGGTCGGGGACCCCAACGAGCACACACCCCACATGCAACGGATGCAGCCATAATGCTCCTACATACAGTAGAACAGGTGAGGTTAGTGCTGTAAATACAAATTCATGGAGACCTAGGCCCAGAGCTGAATACAGGGGCACCGATATTAGGAGGAAAAGAATAGAAGTATGCAATTTCTACCTAAGAAATGAATGCCGATATGGAGTAGTGGGCATGGGATGCAAACAAGACCACCCAAAAATATGTGCAAAATTCATGAAGCACGGGCGGGATGAAAGAATCGGTTGCAAGCGTGGATGGAAGTGCATCGACTACCACCCATATGTATGCAGAATCTCACTCAACAAAAGGGCATGTACTATGAGAGACTGCAATCTTCCACACATCAAGGGAACCAAAATACTGACGCCCAGAAACAACGTCAACAAACCAAGGGAACACGCTACAGGACACATTCAAAGGGAATTTGCTTACACACCAACACATGAGGAAAAAATAGAAAGCCAACGCAATGCCCTCAGAAGCTGGCCAACCATCCAGCAAACTCACAAGGTCAGACCAGCAGCGGTACACACGGCTATGCCCGACCAAGGTGCTTTTTTAGAGGTAGTAATGGGACGTCTTCTGGAAGTGGAAAAACGGTCTCAAGCGATAATGGAGAGATTCCTAGCCCAAACCGAGGGGCCAGACATGAACCACAGAGGAAGGTGCAACTACCACTAACTAGTTTTTTTGTGGGCAACATCAGAGGACTTTATCCACGAAACAATCAATGTAAAGTCCCTATGTTGGAAGAAATTGCAGAGGAAGACAACTCAATTTTTCTAGCCCTCACAGAAACACACTTGAACGAAAACATTTTGGATGCAGAGATCAATATCCATAATTTCACTCTATTCAGAGCCGACAGAGAGGACAGAAGCCACGGAGGAGTAGCACTCTACCTAAGGGAGGATATGGCTGCAAATACCGAAACTTTAGTTGCATTCTCAAACGGCACAACAGAGCTACTAGCAGTACACATAAGACAAACCGACATGCTCATCATAATTCTGTATCGACCTCCAAACACCACAGGGGAAATTTTCAAGGAGGTCACAGAGAAAATACAATCACTCCTACAAAATCTTCCAACTCCCGCTACAGATGTCATCATCACAGGAGATTTCAACCTGCCCATCATCAATTGGGCAACCATGAAAATAGATGGAGGAACCAGGGATGAAAAACAGCAAGCCAAGGAGCTAATGACTATCATGGACACTGCATACATGAAGCAATACATCGAGGAACCTACAAGAGGCAACAACACACTGGACTTACTATTTGGCAACAACTTCGACCTGGTACACTCGTACGAAACTGTAAAAACTATAATGTCCGACCACAGCCTCATCAAAGTTAGAACCCCCACACCACCAAGAAGATGTCAACAGGAATCAAGCCAAATACCCTGCACCTCTCTGAAAGATCTCAACTTCTACAGCAAAGATATAGACTGGGACAGACTGAGAGCAGAACTGGCAGGAACTGATTGGAGGGCACTATTCGAAGATAAAAACGTCGACGAAACTCTCAGTATCCTCCAGAAACAATGCCTGGAGACCTGTAAAAACACCATACCACCCAAATCAAGCAGGAAGCAGATCAAGCAGATTCCCAGAGATAGAAAAATACTAATGAAGAAAAGGACGTACTTGAGAGCCAAGCAAAGGAAGACCAGCTATGCGCACAATATCACCAAACTACAAGAAGAGCTCGATGAAGTTGAACGTAAACTCATCCAGTCACACCAAGAGCAAAGAACACGCGAAGAACTACAAGCAGTTGCAAACATACGAGTAAATAGCAAATTCTTCTATGCATACGCAAAAAGGAGACTCAGGAACACCACAACAATAGGACCACTTGCAAAACCTACGGGCGAACTTGAGAGTGACCCAACCGAAATGGCCAAGATACTCAAACAGCAGTATGAAAGTGTCTTCAGCCCGCCAAATGAAGACAAGAAAATCGAGAATGCAACAACTTTCTTTGGCAACGCTCCAGAGACACCACATCAACTCTCCTCGGTAACAGTATCAACAGAGGACATAATAGCAGCCATCGACAAGATTGGACCAAACTCTGCGGCAGGACCAGACGTCTTTCATGCCCAACTGCTAAAAAACTGCAAACATCAGCTAGCCCTGCCTCTAAAACTGCTGTGGAGCAAGTCCCTCCAAACTGGATATGTACCACAATCCCTAAAAGAAGGTAATGTCACACCAATACACAAAGGGGGTAGTAAAGGCATAGCCAAAAATTACAGACCAGTGGTGCTGACGTCACATCTTATTAAAATCATAGAAAGAACAATAAGAGCTAAGATGGTCAGCTTCCTGGAAGATAATGAGGCGTTCAACGAGGGGCAACATGGCTTTAGAAAAGGCCGCTCCTGCCTCTCACAACTACTATCACACTACGACAAAATCCTACAGGATATTCAAGACGGAGAAAATGTAGACGTCATATATCTAGATTTCGCCAAAGCTTTTGACAAGGTGGACCATGGGATCCTTCTACATAAACTCAAATCACTGGGAATAGGGGGAGACCTTGGAAGATGGCTCCACAGCTTCATCACCAACAGAAAACAAAGAGTCACGGTTCAAGGAAGCCTATCAGATGCAGGTGGGGTCATCAGCGGAGTACCACAAGGATCAGTACTGGGACCTCTCCTATTCCTCATCATGATAGGAGACATCGACAGGGACCTGGAACACTCAACAGCCACATCGTTTGCAGACGACACCAGACTCATGAAGAAAATCACCTCACAACATGATGCTCAGCTACTACAACAAGACTTGGACAAAATCCTGAAGTGGGCAGAAGAAAACAACATGGCCCTAAACGGAGACAAGTTCGAGCTTCTAAGGTACGGGAACAAGAGAGCACTACAAAACGACACCAACTACAAAAGTGGACAGCAAGAAATTACCGCCAAGGACACAGTGAAGGATTTGGGAGTAAATATGAGCAGTGACGCCACTTTTTCCCAGCATATTACCAAAGCCACAACAACAGCAAAACAAATAGCAGGCTGGATCCTGAGAACCTTCCACACAAGAAATGAGAGGTGTATGCTAACACTGTGGAAGTCACTGGTCCTACCACGACTGGAGTACTGCTCCCAGCTCTGGTCTCCCCAAAAAGTAGGAGAAATAACAGAAATTGAAGCCACCCAGAGGACATTCACCAGTAAAATCCATGGGTTTCAACACCTTAACTACTGGGAGAGACTTAAGGAGCTGCAGCTGTACTCACTTCAAAGACGTAGGGAGAGATACATCATCATCTACGTCTGGAAGATTTTGGAAAAAAAGGTACCAAATCCAAACATCCAAGAGACTCAGCACCAAAGGCGAGGGAGGCTGTGCTATGTGAGGACTACGCCGGGATCAACACAAAAAATCAAATCCCTGATCCATCACAGCTTTACATACAATGGAACCAGACTGTTCAACTGTATACCAGCCCCTCTCAGGAACATGACCGGGGTGTCTCCAGACACCTTCAAGAAACACTTGGACATGTGGCTGGCCAAAATACCGGACCGGCCACCAACACCAGGATACCCCAGCACCAACTCCAACCGACTTCTGGAATGGAGAGTGGAAGAAAGGGAGCTGCCTGGTCGCAGTGGAGCCCCAGCTCAACTGTGTCACTAACGGACGGAATACAACTAAGTGTAACTAAGTGTAAGTGTATGTCGGTAGTGGTACACCTGGTAACTACATCCATCCCGAACCCCCTCACACCCAACCAGGCTAATGTCCTTTCAAAGGGGTATAGTAAACACTAGGATAGCCTGTACCCAGTCAAAGGTAAGTCCTACAGTAGTCTCCTTGAATGCTACCATTTTTTTTTAGTTAGGTTAAGTATTTACAGATGATTTATGGATAAATCTACAGTTATACTACCCCTATTTTGTCGCTATTCTGTTGGTACTAATGGGTTAATATTATTAGTAGTAGACTTAGTATGGTTTGATGATGCGCGGAAATTTATATTTGACTTGAAATAGATACATTGAAGTATTACAAACCTTCACGAACCCATAAACAGGGAACGTGAGCTGGGTTTAGACCGTCGCGCACCCATAAACAGGGAACATGAGCTGGGTTTAGACCGGTCGCGAGACAGGTTAGTTTTCGGTTAAGTTAGGTTAGGCTAATGTTAAAAATACTAAAATGTGACGGTCCTCGGTATTAAACAACACTGTATATCAAATAAAAAATAAAAAACAACAAAAAATTACCTGAAAAACTCTTATCTGGTTGGTGATAAAGTTGTACAAAATACGTTTTTTTCCAGTTTCCGCATCTGCTGCACCATCCAAAAACACGCTAAAAGGCGAGTTTTGAAGGGGGGAGGTGGTGGGGGGTAGTAAAACTGTAGATTTACCGATTTATAAGAACATAAGAAAATGGGAGTCTGCAGAAAGCCGATTGGCCTAAGCAAGGCAGATCCCTGTCCCACACAACCCCAAATCAATTACAAAGCCCAATTATAGGCTCAACACTCTAATACCCTGAGGATCATCTTACCAAAACGGTTAGAGATTAACGCAGGATTATGGGGGTCTGCAGAGCGCTGATTGGCCCAACCCTGCTGATCCCCCTTCACACCCAACCCTTCTCGTCCATATGCTTATCCAATTTTATTTTAAAGCTCCCTACAGTTTTAGATCCCACTATAGCACTTGGTAGTCCATTCCACCCATCTACAACTCTGTTACCAAACCAATATTTGCCTATATCTTTTCTGAAACTAAATTTATCTAATTTGAAACCATTGGTACGAGTTCTTTCGCTATCACTGAGCTTTAGTACATTTGTCATGTCCCCTTTGTTAATCCCACTAACCCACTTGAACACCTCTATCATATCCCCTCTAACTCTGCGTCTCTCTAACGAATGTAAGCCTAATTTCTTCAACCTTTCTTTATACGGAAGATTTCTAATATTATAGATCATTTTGTCATTCTACGCTGTACTCTCTCCAATGAATCTATGTCCATTCTGTAATAAGGACACCAAAATTGGACAGCATAATCCATATGGGGTCTCACTAATGACAAGTAAAGTTTTAAGATAACATCAGCAGTTCTGTTACTCACACTCCTTAGACTCCTAGAGATTAACCCGAGAATCCTGTTTGCCTTATTACGAACGCCTATACACTGTTTTCTAGGCTTCAAATCATTGGTAACAAACACACATTAGAAATCTTCCGTATAAAGAAAGGTTGAAGAAATTAGGCTTACATTCATTAGAGAGACGCAGAGTTAGAGGGGATATGATAGAGGTGTTCAAGTGGGTTAGTGGGATTAACAAAGGGGACATGACAAATGTACTAAGGCTCAGTGATAGCGAAAGAACTCGTACCAATGGCTTCAAATTAGATAAATTTTGTTTCAGAAAAGATATAGGCAAATATTGGTTTGGTAACAGAGTTGTAGATGGGTGGAATGGACTACCAAGTGCTATAGTGGGATTAAAAACTGGGTTTAATTCTAGTTTCGCTTTCACAGCATACTCATAATTGCTATGGCTACTTTAGAGTTGTCATATACCATACTTAATTCCTATATATGTCCAAAGCGGCGGAAATGCATTATAAGGAATTATACCTAAACAAAAAATAATATTTTCTCCCCATATGCGGCACCATAGCTATTACATAATACTAGGTTAGGTTAGGTAAGGTTGTTAGGTTAGGCTAATGTCGTTAATGTAGTTTATTATCATTATATTACGTCTTTTACCCAGCAATTTCCCTGATTTTCATAGTTGGTCGGGAAGCTATGCCTTTCCAACGGCGCCTCCCTTTTGTCGCTGTGTACGTGAAACTAGAATTTTACCAAAAACTGTAGGGAGCTTTAAGATAAAATTGGATAAGCATATGGACGAGAAGGGTTGGGTGTGAAGGGGGATCAGCAGGGTTGGGCCAATCAGCGCTCTGCAGACCCCATAATCCTGCGTTAATCTCTAACCGTTTTGGTAAGATGATCCTCAGGGTATTAGAGTGTTCAGCCTATAATTGGGCTTTGTAATTGGGGTTGTGTGGGACAGAGATCTGCCTTGCTTGATTCAGATAGAGATATAGAGTGCCTCCAAAGGGATCTAGATACCTTACACGAATGGTCAGTAAATTGGCAGATGAAGTTTAACATTGACAAATGCAAGGTATTAAAGATAGGGAAGATGCATACAAATGTTAAATATAAACTAGCTAATGTGGAATTAGAAAACTCGAATTGTGAGAAAGATCTAGGTGTGTTTGTTAGCAATGATTTGAAGCCTAGACAACAGTGTATAAGCGTTCGAAACAAGGCAAACAGGATTCTCGGGTTCATCTCTAGGAGTGTGAGTAACAGAACTGCTGATGTTATCTTAAAACTTTACTTGTCATTAGTGAGACCCCATATGGATTATGCTGTTCAATTTTGGTGTCCTTATTACAGAATGGACATAGATTCATTGGAGAGAGTACAACGTAGAATGACAAAAATGATCCATATTAGAAATCTTCCGTATAAAGAAAGGTTGAAGAAATTAGGCTTACATTCGTTAGAGAGACGCAGAGTTAGAGGGGATATGATAGAGGTGTTCAAGTGGGTTAGTGGGATTAACAAAGGGGACATGACAAATGTACTAAAGCTCAGTGATAGCGAAAGAACTCGTACCAATGGTTTCAAATTAGATAAATTTCGTTTCAGAAAAGATATAGGCAAATATTGGTTTGGTAACAGAGTTGTAGATGGGTGGAATGGACTACCAAGTGCTATAGTGGGATTAAAAACGATAGGGAGCTTTAAGATAAAATTGGATAAGCATATGGACGAGAAGGGTTGGGTGTGAAGGGGGATCAGCAGGGTTGGGCCAATCAGCGCTCTGCAGACCCCCGTAATCCTGCGTTAATCTCTAACCGTTTTGGTAAGATGATCCTCAGGGTATTAGAGTGTTGAGCCTATAATTGGGCTTTGTAATTGGGGTTGTGTGGGACAGGGATCTGCCTTGCTTAGGCCAATCGGCTTTCTGCAGACTCCCATTTTCTTATGTTCTTATGTTCTTAAGAACGATAGGGAGCTTTAAGAAAAAATTGGATAAGCATATGGACGAGAAGGGTTGGGCGTGAAGGGGGATCAGCCGGGTTGGGCCAATCAGCGCTCTGCAGACCCCCGTAATCCTGCGTTAATCTCTAACCGGTTTGGTAAGATGATCCTCAGGGTATTAGAGTGTTGAGCCTATAATTGGGCTTTCTAATTGGGGTTGTGTGGGACAGGGATCTGCCTTGCTTAGGCCAATCGGCTTTCTGCAGACTCCCATTTTCTTATGTTCTTATGTTCTTATGCTTAGGCCAATCGGCTTTCTGCAGACTCCCATAAGAATATTTATGTATATAAGAAACAACAGGGGACCTAATACCGATCCCTGGGGGACACCACTTTTGACTGCTCCCCACTCTGACTTGGTACCATTTATGCCGACTCTCTGCTTCCTACCAATTAGCCATGACCTAATCCATCCCAACAACGCCCCACCTATTCCATGTGCCTCAACCTTTCTCATCAATCTCTCATGAGGGACTCTGTCGAACGCTTTACTGAAATCTAAATATATAATATCGTATGCCTTGTCATTATCTACTGCTTCATATACCTCTGAGAAAAAACTAAGCAAATTAGTAAGGCAAGAACGTCCCTGAGTGAATCCATGCTGAGAAGAATTGATTAAGTTAAATGTTTCTAAGTGGTTTCTCATTTTCCTAGCAATAATTGACTCTAGTAGCTTTCCTATGATTGAAGTGAGACTAATGGGACGGTAATTGGATGCTATTGATTTATCACCTTTTTTGAAAATCGGAACTATATTTGCAAGCTTCCAAGCTTCTGGAACTATACCTGTTTCTAATGAATTGTTAAAAAGAAATGTTAATGGGTAACTTAACTTATCTCTGCATTCTTTTAATACTCTGGCATATACCTCATCGGGACCAGGCGATTTCTGAGGTTTCAGTCTGTCAATTTCCTTAAGCACATCATTTCTACTTATAGTAACCGTACTTAACCTATTTTCTATACTATCGCTATATACCTTACGGACTTCTGGAATCTGTGCCAAATTTTCATTAGTGAAAACGGATAGAAACTGACTATTTAATGTACTGCACATTTCTAAATCATTTTCTGTCATTTCTCCTATCGAAGTTTTAAGGGGGCCTATTCTATCTCTAACTTTAGATTTATATAGCTGGTAAAAAGCCTTAGGGTTATTTTTTGTCATTGGCTATCCTGATTTCATAATTTCTTTTGTCTGTCCTTATACCTTTTTTAACCTCTCTTGATAGATTCTGATAGTAAGCAAGTAGGTGAATTTCGCCTTTCTTAATTTTTCGATATATTCCTCTCTTTTTTCCTAGAAGGTCTAATAGTCTATTATTCATCCATTTATGTTGTATGTCGGTAGTGGTTGTGGACTTGTGGTACGCCCAATAACACAACTCTTACCCAAAAATGTGTAGCCTAAACTAAACAATAATTGGGCTTTGTAATTGGGGTTGTGTGGGACAGGGATCTGCCTTGCTTAGGCCAATCGGCTTTCTGCAGACTCCCATTTTCTTATGTTAAGTTAGGTTAATCTAATCTAATATAATATTTGTACATTTTGGAAGCGTGCATGGCCTCCCCACAATTTCCCTTACCGATAAAAGCGCGATTCACCCAATAAATGGCCCCATTTGACGGAGCATCTTCAGATTAATGAATAGCCTAATGGGTAAGTTAATGCAAATCCTCCACTCCAACCATGAAAAACAACAATAAAACACTAGGCTAGGCTATATTCCTTGAGAAAAATATACAGAAACTTGGTAAATAAGGCAGCTCTAGCTGTCTTGAATTTTACCAAAAATTGGTTAAGAATCATCTCAACTCCTTAATAGTTTCTAGCCAAAATAAATAGCCTAATGCCAAATTTGGGTAAATCTAACACATTTGGTATAGCATAATAGCCTAGCCTACGATTAGCCTAGCCTTCTCATATTTTCTACATTGATAAAATGGTTGTAGGCTAGCCTATACCAAATTAAATAGCCTAGGCTATAGTCTACAGTACCAAACGATACCATTACACGAATTCAATACTGTACGGAAAACGAGATCCAACAATATATAGGCTAGGTTACCCTAGGCTATACAAAATTGCAAGATAGGCCTCAACAAGTTCTCAATAGCCTAGCTCGTAGAATAGTACGGCCGTCAATAACTTGACTGGTGACCAAAAATGTCCTCTTTGTATCTTAGTCGTCTGTAATCTTTGCATTGTTGAAAAATAAGCATCCTTCCCTCAATCAACATTCGTAGACTTGACAAACTGCTCAGATGTGACATGAGAACACCAAGGGTCGTGTTCACATAAACATTGGATGTAAATGACAAAAACAAGTAAGTTCAGTTAGTATTTGTAATGTTAGCAGTAAAAGAAGAGGGAGAGGCAGCCGGTGATTTCAGCCCAGCCTTCCCGTTCATAGGTGCCAGTTGTACGATATGTTTGGCTAAAACCATTGAACTTTCGCCAAAATAAATATAGCCATTATTAGTTTTTTAAGTCCCAAATAAAATACTAGTATTGCAATCATAAAGTTTTCTCATTTTAATGCACGAGAGAAAAATATTGAAAGATTTCGATGTAGTGCGCAGCGTTCTTCATCTCTTCGCGCAGCCGCCATGATGAACAAAGCTATCCAAGGAGGAGCTCCGCAATATTAGATCACAAAATAGCACCACTTACATGTAGCATCCAGCACTATAAATACACTCATCCTGCGTATGGGCACATATACAAAGTTTTTGTATACAGCGGGTAAACCCCGCAAGGATTTCACACCATTTTTCAGGGCGTATTAATATGGAAGAAACGCTACAGTCACCCCGTCTGGGCTTGTCTGTGATAGTGACTACCAACCCGCGCATGACGTCACCAACGAGTCGCGCACGCACCACCAGGGGGAGAAATCAAAATCGCTCCACGTCTCCTCATCTCTATATTTTCCATTTCCATTATAAGAAGTAATGTTGATAGTATTACAAGCAGGTCTTTGGGGACGTATAACTAATAATGTATCTGTAATGACGATATGAATCCTAAATATAGAACTTGGACAATACAATTTGAGAAATTTTGTGACATGCATGTAGGCCTATAGGCCCTATAGATAAAGAGGTAGGCCTACAATATACACAAAATAGCACCAATAAGTCAATGATATGATAATATAACCACTAATGAATAGATGAGGCGGGAGGTAATGTCAGGTGATAGCAGAGAGGCTACATATAGCTAGGCTATAGGTTATGATGGAGGAAATGTCAAGGTGGCTTTTTTTTTTTTTTGAGTGAGGGAGACAAAAGGCAGAACTGCCTATAGCGAGTGCCTCCCCTAAAGTTGAAAGAGTGACAGAGCCAAAATCAAGGGACGTTCGAGCCAAAATACCTGGACACACTGAGTTTGAAGCAATTTAAATCCTAGGAATAGGGAAAGACTGATTCTGGGAGAGAGTTTCAGAGCTCAGCAGTTAAATAGAAGGAAGTCTGAGAATAGCGTTTCACTCTTGGGTTGGAGAGTTGCACAGAGTAGGGGTGGGATTGTGTTGCAAGGCGGACACTGAGAAAGCTCTGAGGAACACTGATTATTGTAGTAGTGAGAGAGATGCAACATTGCGGCAAAGAGAGAGCGATTGTAGAGTTGGTGAGTGGACGGGAGATAATGATACGAAAGGCTTTGCTTAATTTCTACTTTGTCTATAGAGTGCAGTGTGATAGGATCCTCCCCATACATACAAACAATATACACAATACAAGGATGCACTGTGCCCCTGTAGGCCTACAGAGCCAGAAGCTGCGCAGGAGTAAAGAACCCCTTGAGGCGGTTGAGCACACCCAGCTTTTGGGAGGCTGCCTTAGCAATTAAGACTGCCATGGTAGCATGGTCCTTCCAAGTGATAGCCTATAATTAGGCCTATATACTCGTAGATACAACTATAATAGTGCAAGGTGTATTATAGATAGGTAGGATAATGGTGGGTCATCTACTGTATATACTAATATATATACAGGGTGTCCCACGAGTTTTGTCAAATACTTCCAGAGATAAAAGATTAAGTAATTCTAAATAAAAACTGTTATATACATATAGGCTTTTTGGGGCCTTGTTTTATAGTTATGGACTCTTAAAGTCGGCATTTTGGTGTTTTTTGTCATTTCTAACCCTGTTGTTCTTCAATAAGATGAGAATTGGAAGAAAAAAATATATAAAGTGTATTATGAAGCATGATATCAATACTTCAAACTGACACCCTTGGCATGGAGTTGAATATTACAAGAAACCAACGAAACTTAATTTTAAGCTCATCATCATGGAAAGAAGAAAGGCGCTACAGAGGATCATTTGTTGTTTTCATTATAAGTATTGATACCATGCACCATCATACAGCATTTAACGTTATCGCTATTAATTTTCATGACTCGGAAAATGGGCTTAAACTGACAGAAAACATACAAATCCCCTCCTTTTCGCATGGCAGTTTTTCGTGTATAGTCAGGTTTACCCCTTTGTTTCCTCTAAATGAAAGAAATGGATTATAAATTGAGTTGTGTGTAATGCCCTCGAAAATGTCCCGCACCCACAATAATACTAACCCGAGTTGACGTCAGGTATAGCTTAAAATAGTCGGAGATGGTAAGTCCAATAAACTCATCACGTGATAACACCACGAGACTATCACCTGGTTCTTAAAAATCGGACTAAGGTTGCTATACTTTTAGTACGTCCGTGGTAGTACAGTGGGTTAGCGCGCGGGCCTGGTGGTGATGGTTGGGTCACTAACCAGGGTTCGAACCCCACCCAAGGCATCTCAAAACCTGTGGGTTTTTAGGGGGGTTAAATTCCCTTCAGAGGTTCGTACCCCGCACCAGGTACCAGGAAAAGTTGATCCTAAAAGGTAGCCTGGGGATATTTCAGGAGACCATGAAATTCCCTTCACACCCAGCATTTCATTGGTGGCAGCGGTGGGATCGTGACCAGGTAGCTACGTGGAGCACCCGTCACGCGAACCCTATACCAACAATATTGAGATTGCTGAGGTAATACAGCTACGATACCTTACGACCTTAAAATAGGCTAGGGACTAGCCCAGTTAAAGAAGGATGTAATGTAATGCCCTCGAAAATGTCCCGCACCCACAATAATACTAACCCGAGTTGATGTCAGGTATAGCTTAAAATAGTCGGAGATGGTAAGTCCAATAAACTCATCACGTGATAACACCATGAGACTATCACCTGGTTCTTAAAATTCGGACTAAGGTTGCTATACTTTTAGTACGTCCGTGGTAGTACAGTGGGTTAGCGCGCGGGCCTGGTGGTGATGGTTGGGTCACTAACCAGGGTTCGAACCCCACCCAAGGCATCTCAAAACCTGTGGGGTTTTAGGGGGGTTAAATTCCCTTCAGAGGTTCGTACCCCGCGCCAGGTACCAGGAAAAGTTGATCCTAAAAGGTAGCCTGGGGATATTTCAGGAGACCATGAAATTCCCTTCACACCCAGCATTTCATTGTGTATGATGGAATATGGTATAAATACTTTAAAGAGGCATAACAAACTCCTCTGTAGCTTAATTTCTTCATCTGCCCATGGCAATGCAGTGAATATGAAATTTTGTGTTTCAACTCATCTTCACAGGAAAATGAAGAAAGATACAAAGTATTTCTTGGTGTTTCTATGAAGAAATGATACAATACATTATTTTATACTACTTATTTTCTTCTATATACCATTTTATTAGATGGAAAACTGCTTTAACCCATTGCCTGCGGCTATGTTTGGGCTATTTAGGGCATATTCAGGCACTCCTGAATGATAAATCAAGCATCTGCATTAAATTAACTGTATTCTGCCGAAAACTAGGCGAAAATAGCTTCAAAATGAGACCAGAACGGGCCCCGTACGTGGTCTGGTTCACCCGCAGCGGTGCCAGTGAAACGCGGGAAACCCGCTATTTGGTAGCACTCGCTCGCTTGGCTACACTGTTGTGAGAGACAAAGAGAGACCCGCGCGAGACACAGCCTACCTCAGTGAGCCGCTCGCTGCTCTGAGGGACGGAGGTGGGCCCCTCACGCTCCCGCCCACTGACACTCAATTTTTACGTTTTTTTAAGGCTTTTAAAGCCTGGAAATTGCTGTAACTTGCCAGGACGTTCCAGAATGTCACCCGCAGCGATAGGGTTAAAACTGATTAAGACACACGAAAAGGTCCACTTAATTGGACCATAATAGCAAAAAAATGCCCTCCAAAGCCTATGTGTATAGAACCTTTTTTACTCAGAATGACCTCATCTTTCATTTCTGGAAGTATATATATACATACAATATATATATATCCAACTATAGCTCTTCCAAAGATTTCTGGCATTTAGCCAAAAACCTCTCCAACAAATTGTCTTCCTAGTCTTTCCCTCCCCTTTTCCACTCTGATGGCACAACCATCACTTAACCCGGGAACGGCAAGAACACTCTTAACCTAAGAAGTGCGCATGGGGGGTATGAGACACCACACTCCTAGGCTGACGTATTTGAGCTGTTCCCATCACTAACATCGTTATTTTACCATAAATAGCATTAATACTTATCCATATGTGCCTATTATAGGTTGATTATAAAGGTATTAACCTGTTACATCAATAAAACAAGTGGAAACAGCGTTTGGATGGTCAAAATCGGTGATACAGGCCGGGAGTTACATAATGTATGGCTGAGGCAACCTCCCTGCCGTCCTCCCCTCCCCTTGTCTGGAGAGACACTGTTACGCAATAATCTCTCTCTCACTCTTTCCCACGCTTGGTAACAGTGATGACAACGCCCTGCTACCAACTCGCTAATGTTAGCACAAAAATAGACCACAGAATAAGGGAATAACAGGGAAAATAGGTGATAACTGAAGGAGGGGAGGAAAGTGGGGAAGGAGGGGAGGTGGAGGAGTGATATTTGGCATGGCCCAGGGGCAAAAAAAAAAAAAAAAAAAAAAAAAAATGGGTGTTTTAAATGGATTTTTTTTTCCCTTACTCTTAACCCGGGAACTGCAGGAAGACTCTTCAGAGTTCCCCCGGCAGACTGCGGGAAGACTCTTAAGAGTCAGGGGGAAAAAAAATCAATTTAAACCACCGATTTATTTTTATTTTTTTTATTTTATTTTTTTTTTTGCCCCTGGGCCATGCAAAATATCACTCCTCTACCTCCCCTCCTTCAGTTATCACCTATTTTCTCTGTTATTCCCTTATTCTGTGGTATATTTTCGTGCTAACATTAGCAAGTTGCAAGCAGGGCATTGTCATCACTGTTAGCAAGCGAGTACAAGAGAGAGAGAGAGAGTATCGATCGACAGTGTCTCTCCAGCCTTGGGGAAAATTGGCGGGAGAGGAGCTTGCCTCAGCCATACATTATGTAACTCCCGGCCTGTATCGCCGATTATGACCATCCAAACGCTGTTTTCACTTGTTTTATTGTTGTAACAGGTTAATACCTTTATAATCAACCTATAATAGGCACATATGGATAAGTATTAATGCTATTTATGGTAAAATAAATATTTTAGTGATGGAAACAGCTCAAATACATGCGCACAGGCAGAGGTGTTCACTACCCCCCATGCGCACTTCAGAGGTTAAGAGTCTTCCCGCAGTCCGCCGGGGGAACTCTTAAGAGTCTCCCCGCAGTTCCCGGGTTAATAGGTTTTGGTGGGCAAGGGCGAGGACCCTCTTAACCCTCTCACGTTCTTGACACAATTTTGAGCCTATTAGGGATACTTTAAAGCCTTTGTTTTATCAGGGGTATGTAGAAACCTTTAGTTTAGTTACTTCAACCTCTGCAGTTGTCTTTGAGTTAGCTGTGGGCAGAAAACTAATTTTGGAGAGGTAATTATAAGAGTGAGAGAACTCTATTTATTATTGCTAATCTGGCAACCTCTCCGTCATAAAAACGTGAAAGGGTTAAGAGGTAAGGCCTAAAAAAATAAAAATAAAAGGCCCCAGTAGCACTTAAAAAACAAGTGAAATGGTTATTAACCCGGGAACTGCATGGAGACTCTTAAGAGTTCCCCCGGCGGACTGCGGGGAGACTCTTAAGAGGGAGTGAAAAAAAAAAACTTTTGACATCGAAAAAAAAAAATCATGCAAAATCTCAGTCCTCTACCTCCCCTCCTTCCCCACTTTCCTCCTCAGTTATCACCTATTTTCCCTGTTATTCCCTTATTCTGAGGTATATTTTCGTGCTAACATTAGCGAGTTGTGTGTTGTCATCACTGATGGCAAGCGAGTGCAAGAGAGAGAGAGAGAGTATCGATCGACTGTGTCTCAGTGGCCTTGGGGGAAATTGGCGGGAAAGCAGCTTGCCTCACCCATACATTATACAACTCGCGGCCTATATCTCCGATTTTGACAATCCAAACGCTGTTTTCACTCGTTTTATTGTTGTTTCAGGTTAATACCTTTATAATCAACCCATAATAGGCGCATATGGATAAGTATTAATGCTATTAATGGTACAATGAATATTTTAGTGACGGAAACACCTCAAATACATGCGCACAGGGAGAGGTGTCTAATTACCCCCATGTGCACTTCAGAGGTTAAGTGAGATAATTCCCTGCCATACCTCCTATCACTAGGCCTACTCCACATCTGTCAAAATCCCCTCCTTCCCCCCCCCCCCCCTTCAATTATCACCTATTTTCCCTGTTATTCCTTTATTCATTGGTATATTTTCAGGTAAACATCTCCAAACCGATCCTAGGCTGTGGTCTTGTGTGTGTCTATGCGTGGGAAAGAGAGAGAGAGACAGGCCTCAGTCACTCTCCAGGCTTCGAGAGAGGAGGGTGTGAGCATTCCCTGTCTCTCACCTCATGAATGAACGCTCGGCATTAATTCGCGATTTTCACCATCCAAACAATATTCCCACTTGTTTTATTGTTGTTACATGCTACTATCTTCATATTAAACGTAAAATAGGCGCATATGAATAAGTAATAACGATATTTATTGTAAAATGACGATTATAGGAGGGCATCGAGCTTAATATTGCCGCCCAGAAGTGTGGTGTTCACTACACCCTGCGCGCACGCGCCGGGTTAATTCTTCCCCTGACAAAGCTGAACTCTTCGCTTAAACTTTTGCTAGAAACTCCACCTTGGATGATTCCTGTGCTATTCCTCCCTGAGTCCCTCTCTCCTACTTATGCAAGTTATTCTTACAGTTTCTTACAGTAGATCCTCTGGAAAAAGGCAAACTATGCCTGTGTATTCAGCTCAGTACCAGTACTTGCACTGCTGCAGTCGTTCACGGTGTTGGCGGCGGCGGTAGCAGACGCAACATTTTTACTATTCTGTATTTTTGTTTTATAATCAAACTTCAAATCTTGTCTTCCCCATGCTTTATCAAGATTACTTTCAAACTCCCTTATTGATTCGGAATCGACTACATACTGGGGCAGTGCGTTCCACTCATTTACCACTCTATCACAAAATGAGTTCTTTGCCTTCTCAAGCCTATTTCTTTCTTTGTAAATTTTCTTAGAGTGTCCTCTCGTTCTTGTTCCCTCCCGCATCAAGAAGATACCTTCACACATCCTCATTGTACTTTCCTGACACTATCTTAAAAGTCTCTATCATATCCCCTCTTTTTCTCCTATATGCCAGTGTCGGAAGCCCCAGTGTCCTCAACCTCTGCTCATAGCCCGCGTTCTTCAACGTTGGTACCAGCTTGCTAGCTCTCCTCTGCACTTTCTCCACTGCTTCTATATCCTTTACCATATATGGAGCCCACACCTGGTTCGCATATTCCAGGTGCGGCCTAACCAGCGCTGTATAGAGATTCCTGAAGATTTCTTCGTCAAGTGACACAAATGTCCTCCTTATCAGCCCTACAATTCTATTGGCTTTGTTTATCTTTTCCGCTAAATGTTCTGATAAATTTAACTTATTGTCTATCACTACTCCTATATCCTTTTCTGCACTCACTTCCTCCATCGCTTCATACATACTGTATCCTACCTTGTCTATCTTGCTGGTCCCAATCCGCATGTACTTGCATTTTTTTGGATGAAAAGGCATTAACCAATGCTCAGACCATCCCTTCATGCCCTCCACATCTCCTTGAAGCAAACCCATATCTTCCTTACTCCTCACTCTTCTATACAGTTTAGTGTCATCCGCATACAGGTATACCTCACTTCTATTAGTTATAACTTCAGGCAAGTCATTGATAAATATAACGAACAGCAGTGGTCCCAACACAGATCCCTGAGGTACCCCACTTGTAATTTCCCTCCACCCCGAGCCTATTCCATTCACCAGTACCCTCTGTCTCCGATCTTTCAGGAAGGCTTCTATCCATTTCACACATTTCTCCCCTATATTATAGCTTCTAACTTTCTCTATTAACCTTTTATGTGGGACCTTATCGAAGGCCTTCATAAAATCGCAATATACCACGTCTATTACATCACCATCTTCTAGAATTTGCATCCAATCATCTACCACCTTAATTAGCTGTAGTACCGTCGACCTCCCCGGCAAGAATCCGAACTGTCTCCCACTGAAAAGTTGGTTTGACTTCATATGATGGTGTTATGCCTAATATCCTAATCTCTTCTAGAGATGCACTTTCTACCCTCTCTGGGCTTAATACTAATGAACCCCTACTGTACCATAAGGTACAGTAATAAAAGTCCCCCCCCCACCCAGTCCCAAGCAATGAGGTTAAAATGGCAAGATATAACAACCTCCCACCTCAAAAGATGGAGGAATACTGGCTCTCCCAGCCTGCTAGAGGCTTGGATATAAGCTTATAAGTGTTACCAACTCTAGAGCAGTGCTCAAACGTTCATGGTACCAGGCACTGCCTGATACTGGCAGTTACAACAAGGAAAGTATATTACTGACGGCTCTCTGCCGTCGCTGGGACTGCGGAGCGATTTATCTACTGACGGCTCTCTGCCGTCGCTGGTACTGAAGGGGTTAAGAAGGTGTACGGTCCGGACGGTGTTCCTCCTGTACGTTGTACTAAAAAAAACTGTGCTTCCGTGCTGACCCCCTGCCTAGGCAAACTCTTTTGTCTCTGTCTCTCATCTAATGTCTTCCCTTCTTGCTGGAAGTTTGCTCTCATTCAACCTGTCCCAAAGAAGGGTGACCACTCTCAACCCTCCAACTATCGTCCAATTGCTCTTATCTCTTGTATCTCTAAAGTTTTTGAAACTATTCTTGCTTCAAAATTTCTTGAGTATTTCTCTTCTCATAATCTGCTCTCAGATTGCCAGTATGGCTTCCTTAACCTCTAAGCTGCGCAGCTATGGTATTTGAAAGTACCTGTCATGCGAAGGTATTCTGATTCATTCCTGACTAAAATTGTCAATTTACCATATATATAATTATTACTTATCCATATGTGCCTATTTTACTTTTAATATGAACATAATATTATGAACATTGGAAAGCAATAACACAAGTGGTAACAGCAATTGGCTGGTGAAAATCGTATATTTTAGCCCCGCAGTCGTAATCTGACCATGAGCGGTAAGAGACAAACACGTCCCTCCCTCTCTCTGTCTCGGATGGTACTGAGAGACAAGGGGAGCTCTCAGACTGGTTTGGTGGGTCGGAGATACACTCCTCCACTACCCCTCTCTCTCCAACCCGTCCTCGCATAAAAATACTCGATAAATATCGGGAATAATAGAAAAAATATCTGATAATACCGGATACCTGCCGGCGACCAACTGTTCATGGAATCCGGCCACTTTGCTCTTGGCCCTAGTGTAAAGTCAGTGAAAATAGGCTAGCCTAAAACAGATCGGATGCGGAAATACCCTGAGCCGACCAGACCAAGTGGGATATCTCTATTGGTCTAACTGGTAAGGTGTCTGCCTCACAACCCAAAGGTCGAGAGTTCGTGCCCCCACCAGGGCTTGATATTTTCGTGAGGCTATTTCCTCATCTAACTAAGTTTAGGTGTGCTGGTAAAATTGTTCAGATGGTTGAGAGTAAAATCGGAGCTCCATAAATCCTCTTTCGGGTATGGTGTAAAAACAAATTCCTGTAGGAATTTCTGTAGGAATTGGAGGGTCCTCGCCCTTGCCCACCAAAACCTCTTAAGAGTGTTCTCGCCGTTCCCGGGTTAAGCCACCATGCCGGGCCAACATTCAGGGAAGCGGAAGTAGATTTCTTTTGACGTGAAAAGGGATGTAATAAGACAAAAACAACAGGGACAAGGAAACTCTGCCATAGGATGTGAGCTGGGCCTTAGTGATTCAACAGCGTTCATGAGGTACAGCATAATTGTGTCTATAAAGATGTAAGTAGAATTTACGGTGAGGAAAGGTCTAATTTACCAATTTCTATGTTTTACAGCATTTATCATTAATTCTTTTGTTCATGGGGTATTATTGTCTCTATAAAGATGTGTGTATAGAATTTAATGGAATTAAATGTTTAAGTTACCATTTATATGTTTATTTATCATTATGATTTGTTTTTGGTATGTGTGTCTGTATAAATAAGGATATACAGTATATATAAAATAGTGTGTGCTATATGGAGGACCGATCGACCAATTACGGATTTTCCCATAGGAGACATTGTTCACATAGTGCGAATTCACATAATGCGACGCACTGTAGCGATCAATTTCACGCACTATGCGGGACAGAGTTGTATATTCAGCCATCCTGACAAATCCGGATGGCTGAAACATGAGTCCGGATATCTAACCTAAGCAACCAGACGTAGGTTTCAGCCATCCGGACAAATCCTGATGGCTGAAACATGAGTCCAGATATCTAACTTAAACAACCAGACTTAGGTTTCAGCCATCCAGACAAATCCAGATGGCTGACATACAAGTCTGGATATCTAACGCTGGATGTAAACAAATATGTGCGGTAACTTGTATTCGTCTCGTTCATTTCCGGATTGGCTTTTATTTTTCCCAAGCCATCCAGACAAGTTTGGTTGGCTGAAAGTTGAGTCAGGATCGAAATGCCTGTCTGGACCTCTTGGGTTTCCGGATCTGAGAGCACCGGATGGGTGGCATTCTACTTTATGTAATATTGACTCCCGATAAGAATGTGCAGAGAGAACCAGAAGGGGCGACACTAGTGCTGAGCAGTGGGGGGACACGTCCAGTGTTCGGTGTCAGCCGAGAGAGGAAGAATTGCGCAAGATGACGGTACTAGGCAGCTGTGTAAGAGAAGCGCTCAGGACAAAAAGGAGGACGGTTAGTAAAACTGGCACAAGTTCAAATTGAATTATTTCTTAGTTATATTTTATTTTAATTTCTAGTGGTTTCCGCAACAATGACGTACCTTAGGAATTATTCAACCCTTCCTCCCCGGGCTGGCCTTCTAAATAACGGCACTCCTATCCGGGCAATATGGCCAAAAAACGTTGTATGTAAACATAGGCCTATTTTTGTTATTTTTAACTGCTAGAGAATACACACAAATCTCAAAATGTTACCCTGTTTTGTATCTGTAGACTGACATTAAGTAGAGCTCTCTAGGTCAACTGGTTCAGGTGTAATGACGATTTCCGTGGAGAGAGTTTTGGCTGTTTTTAGCAATATCGGACATTTTGGGAGACTAATTTTCACTCTAACTGGTAATGGCGAGCAAGGTCGGACTTCTCCTTCTTCTTGTTAACGCTTGGCGGCGCTCCGATCGGGTTTGCTTACAAAAGTTTCACCGCGCGGCTTTCAAAGCACGCTTAAGGATGCTTTCAAGCTTACGAGTTTAAAAGGACACCCGGGCTCCGGGCCTTCGCAAGGTGTGTCCTTTTAAAATGACACCCGGGCAGGAAGGGTTAAAGGGTACCCCCTAGGAGATTTATAGTTCTCGGCCGACAGGTACAAAGTTAAAACCAGAAGAGGCCATATATTACAGATAGGCTGGCTCTCACATCATTGACGGAGAGAACCACTGTTAAATACAGTCGACCCTCGATTTAACGGACTAATAGGGGGGAGACGGTGTCCGTAGCTGGAAAATTGCCTTCGGACTTCGCCGATTTAGCCCTAATATGCCTCAAAAATGAAGATTTTTAACTTTCAGGGTGTTTTTATGTCTTTCCTTACATATTGCACATAAAAATAAAGCTTTTTTAATAAAAAATTTCTTTCATTACCGAGATAAACAAATAAAAACCATAGAAATACAGGGGTTTGCCGGGAAACTGGTGCGCCGCGCCAGCCAATTACCAGATTTTGTTTGAGCAACGGACTTTGTCCGTTGCTGGGTCCATTGTCCGGCTACGGACAGAGTCCGTTAAATCCGAAATCCGTTGTATCGGGGTCCGTTAAATCGAGGGTCGACTGTATGTGCATATGGAGCAGTAATATTACTCTATATGGTAAACTAACATATTTTCAGAATTGAAGCCAAATCTTTTGCACTGGCGGCACTTTTAAATACATGATTGGTGCAGTCCCCAGGTTAACTTGGTGTCACCCTGTCAGATATTGTACCTTGACAAGAGGAAGTACTCATCAAGGCTCTAAAGGACCTTGGATGCCTGTTTACTGCTCAAGCAATTTTTGTCCCTAAGCAGTAGATTTATTGATACTTAACCTCTGAAGTGCACATGGGGGGTATGAGACACCACACTCCTGTGCTGACGTATTTGAGCTGTTCCCATCACTAACATAGTTATTTTACCGTAAATAGCATTAATACTTATCCATATGCGCCTATTATAGGTTGATTATAAAGGTATTAACCTGTTACAACAATAAAACAAGTGGAAACAGCGTTTGGATGGTCAAAATCGGCGATACAGGCCGGGAGTTACATAATGTATGGCTGAGGCAACCTCACTTCCCACCACTTTTCTCCACCTCTGGAGAGAGACTATCGATCGATACTCTCTCTCTCTCTCTTGCACTCGCTTCCTAACAGTGATGACAATGCCCTGCTTGCAACTCGCTAATGTTAGCACGAAAATATACCACAGAATAAGGGAATAACAGGGAAAATAGGTGATAACTGAAGGAGGGGAGGAAAGAGGGGAAGGAGGGGAGGTGGAGGAGTGATATTTGACATGGCCCAGGGGCAATAAAAAAAAAAAAAGAAAAAAAAAAAAAAAAAAATTGTGTTTTAAATGGATTTTTTTTCCCCCTGAATCTTAAGAGTCTTCCCGCAGTCCGCCGGGGGAACTCTTAAGAGTCTTCCCTCAGTTCCCGGGTTAATGGAAATATATGAAATATGTCTGTGTTATATTAATGCCAAGTTTTCAGTTAACCTCTTAAGGCCAGGTGACGCCATATGGCGTCAATAGGGTTATTGACGTTTGTATGTTTTGTGACGAGCAATAAAATGTTCCATGGTGCAATCTTGGCCCTATCGGCCTCATGATGAACTAAGCTCCATTCCCAACCCCTCCTTCATTCCTCCAAGCCTCTCCATACTCTCCCTCACCCACATGCACCCTTAACTATCTCCCCTTCCCCCCCTACCTCTCTTTTTTTTTTTTTTTTTTATTATATTAATTTAACCAGATAGGCGACGAGCAGGGAGGTTTTAGGAAGGGAAGAGGATGTGTAGATCAGATTTTTACCCTGAATTGTGTTGTGGAGAAGTATCTGGAGAAGAAACAAAAGGTGTATGTTGCCTTTATGGACTTGGAGAAGGCCTATGACAGAGTGGATAGAGAAGGTTTGTGGAAAGTACTTAGAATATACGGAGTAGAGGGCAAGTTGCTGAAAGCAGTGAAGAGCATGTATGAGGGTGCAAAGGCGGCAGTACGTGTGGAGAGTGAGCAGAGCGAGTTCTTTGACCTGAATGTTGGTTTGAAACAGGGGTGTGTGATGTCCCCGTGGTTGTTTACTGTATATATGGATGGAGTCATGAAAGAAATACTATCAAGAGCAGTGAATGTTGGTGTATCGCTGAAAAGGGAGGGAATTGAGTGGAAGCTACCTATACTGCTGTTTGCGGATGATACAGTTCTGATGAGTGATAATGAATGGGAGTTGCAGGGTCTGGTAAATGAGTTTGGAACAGTGTGCGAAAAACGGAATTTGAAGGTAAATACGGGGAAGAGCAAGGTTATGGTCTTCGAAAGGGGTGAAGTCACAGAGTGTGAGGTGAAGCTGAACGGTCGGGCTATGGAGATCGTCAACTCTTTTAAGTATCTGGGCAGTGTGTTGAGTAAAGATGGGACTATGGATGAAGAGGTGCGGGAGAGGGTACAACAGGGGAAGAGGGTTGTAGGAACGCTAAAAGCAGTAACAAGAAATAGGGTGGTCAGTATGGAAGTGAAGAAGTCCTTGCATGACAGTGTGGTAATCCCGACACTGACTTACGGAAGCGAAGCATGGACGTTGGTTGAGAGACTCAGACCAAGAGTGAGAGCAGTGGAAATGAATTACTTAAGGAGTGCGTGCGGAGTTACATGGAGGGATAGACAGACTAATGAGGAAGTAAGAAGGAGGTGTGGTGTGGAGGTAGATGTGCTGGAAAGTGTGAAAAGGAACAACTTGAGATGGTTCGGCCATATGGAACGTATGGAAAGCGAGAGAATGACTAAGAGGGTGTACGAGAGCGAGGTGGAGGGACAGAGGGGGAGAGGTAGACCGAATATGAGGTGGAAGGATGGAGTGAGGAACTACATGAACGAAGGCGGTGCTGGTTGGGGGGAGGGGCGTCGACTGACTGGGGACAGAGGTGCATGGGGGCGGTTCGTTCGTGGCCACCCCTTCGGGGATCACGGCGTCAGGCAATAGATAGATAGATAGAATTTAACCAGACCACTGAGTTCCACAAAAGAACTCTCATAGGGCTGGCCCGAAGGATTTGATCAAGATGGACAACTAATCAATTTTAAGTCCAGATAGATAGGGAAGGGCAGGAGGTGAACAATAGGAGAAAGAGAGGGGATATGATAGAGACTTTTAAGATAGTGTCAGGAAAGTATGATGAGGATGTGTGTGAAGGTATCTTCTTGATGCGGGAGGGAACAAGAACGAGAGGACACTCTAAGAAAATTTACAAAGAAAGAAATAGGCTTGAGAAGGCAAAGAACTCATTTTGTGATAGAGTGGTAAATGAGTGGAACGCACTGCCCCAGTATGTAGTCGATTCCGAATCAATAAGGGAGTTTGAAAGTAATCTTGATAAAGCATGGGGAAGACAAGATTTGAAGTTTGATTATAAAGCAAAAATACAGAATAGTAAAAATGTTGCGTCTGCTACCGCCACCGCCAACACCGTGAACGACTGCAGCAGTGCAAGTACTGGTACTGAGCTGGATACACATGCCTAGTTTGCCTTTTTCCAGAGGATCTACTGTAAGAAACTGTAAGAAATCCAGGAAGGTAAAGACACACAGACATTTCTCGCCATTTCATCAGTTCAGCCGGACCACATGAGCTCCACATCAGAGCTCTTATAGGGCAGGGCCGAAGGATGAGGCAAGAACTGGTACACTACAGCACCAACCAAGAAGTGATCAAGGGCGAAGAATGAAATATCAGGACTAAGGTATAAAAAATCACAGCGAGATGCAAAAAATGCATTACCAAATGGAATCAAGTCAGCTCAGCTACATCAGCAACCAGAGAGACAAATCAGGTCAGGAGTCTTCTACCTAGCCAGGCCAGGGAGACATGAGATATAGGTTGCCCGAGGACAACCGAATGGGACAGAATAAGAATAGAAGGGGAAAAACATAGAAAGAGAAATGGAAAAACTACTCAAAATTAGTCAAGCTGACGATGAAAGCTCGAGGGGAGAGAGGAAGGGTAATTACCACAACCATCCCCCATCAGCATTGGTGGCGGATTCTGAGGAGAAATTGCAGCAGGTAGTCAAAGAGTTTGGAGTGGTTTGTGGGAGGAGGAAACTGAAGGTGAACGTCAATAAATGTAAAGTAATGGTGTGTAATAGGGGTGATCATAGGGTGAATCTAGATGTGAGGCTGGATGGGGAAATATTGGAACAAGTAGAGTGTTTTAAATATCTAGGAGGAACGATAAGCAGGAGTGGAGGTATGAAATGGAGGTAAAACAGAAAGTGTGTGAAGGAAGGAAAGTTTTCGGAGCAATGGGAAGTATGTGGAAGACGAGAAATCTCGGAATAAAAGTAAAAAGTGCAATGTATCAAGGAATTATTGTGCCAACAGTGATGTATGGGGCTGAGACATGGGCTCTGAAGAAAAAGGAGAGAAGAAAGGTGGATGTGCTGGAGATGAGCTGCTTGAGGAGTATGTGTGGAGTTACTCGTAGAGACGGATTGAGGAATGAAGAGATACGTAGGAGAGTGGGGCAGCAGGAACATTTGTAAGCCAGAGTGGACAGAAGGGTGCTGAGCTGGTATGGTCATGTTGAACGAATGGGAGATGAAAGGCTTACAAAGAGAATATATGAGTCAGATACAAGGGGAGATAGAAGGGCAGGAAGACCCCCATTGAGATGGAGAGACTGTGTAAGACAAGCTTTGGATGATAGAGGAATGACTATAGATCAGACAAAGGAAGTGGTAATAAACAGGAATGAATGGAGAATGCCTGTGAATAGTTGAGTGAACACGTGGTCATTTGGGGGAAGGGGTCGGGCACAAGTTGGACTAGATAATAGTCCATCAGGCGCCTGGCCCGGGGAGACAATTAATATGAAGGGTACGCCTGGAAGAGTGGTGGGCGGGCTTGTGGCTTTGGCTCCGCTGCATGTCTGCCTGCCGAAATCGGAGCCTCTCCGGGTGGTCGGGGGAGTGCTGGAGCGACCTTGGTGACCCTGGTCTCTGGGTATTCTCCTGGGTGACCTAGATGTGTGTGAATTTTGTGTTTTGTCTGTGTTTGTTCGTTGTTTTGTCTTGTGTTTTGTGTTTTCCTGTTCTTGCTCTGTCTTGAGTCGGCCACCCCAAGAAGAAAAAAATAAATAAAAATAAAAAAATAAATAAATAGTGGAAAATAAAATAAAAATTAGGAAAAGTGGGGATTGAGCCTGAGCATATAGATAAATAGATCCCCCATCAAGCCCCAGTCGCCGGCCCCTAAGCCCCCAACCGCGCCAAGGAGAGTAGTAACAGGGGGGCCTACCTCTCAGTGATTATATATTTTTTCCCAGGAGCAAGTCAGTGGTATACTGTCTGTGTGAAGGAGAGGGTGACTCACCCACCCTCTCTGAGCCCACATAATCGACACACTAACACACACACATGAACATTGATACATTTTCGGCCCCACACATATATAGGCACGCACGCTCGAGGAGTGGAACATTGCTTGAGGCACTCGTGGAAATAAACAAGGAACAAAGAAACATAGAACCATATAGTTTCACCATTCTTAAGCTGAATGAAGGAATGTGATTATGACTTTATATTGTCTTTATCCCAGTTTTGGTTTGACTTTGTTTGCAAGTTTTACATTTTAATTTGGTTGATTATTGTTTGTGAGGCATGTAGGAAGCTACAAGATGTACAAATAAAGCGATTGCACTCCAAATATATCCGGGTGGGCTGTGACGAGAGAATATTTAAATGGCCGAGGTCTGGGAGTTAACAGCTTAGGAAGATTTTGTAAACAAATATCAGCTGAGGAATCGAAACGGGCACATGGTAATTCACCATCAGCTGATATAAATCAGACTACATTTTGTAAGACCATCTACCGGAAAAGACTTTACACTATACCAAGCAAACACTGTCATGGAACTCTAGCTACCGTACTAAATAGTAGACCTTCACTATCCTTCAGTCTTAAAATTCTAATGCATTATACGGCAATGATGCTCAAAGGTAAAATTCATACACCATAATTAGGACCAGGATATATTTACCATATTACTTTTACATACAGAATCTAGATTTAACTTTCAAATCATTTAATAGAAGTATGGAATAATGAATAGTACACTTTTTAAAAATGGGAATTAAAACACTTGAATTCCACATTAAAGCAAACAAAAACAGCTATATAAAAAAAAAAAAATCTGCAAGGTAACACATCTATTGTATTGCGTCTAAATAATATTTCTATACACCCATAGGCTCCGACAAAGTATAGTAATACAATTACAGAGAGAGAGAGAGAGAGAGAATGACTAAAATTTCACCTTTGTACGTCAAATTTATTTCTGGCACAAACGTCATTCAGCTGCTTGTATGCCATGCCTCTCTTTTTGTTAGGGGCTTGCAACTATAATAAACTTTTTTTTTGCTGCTGGCACAAACAGATGCTCTACTAGTTCAGTCATTTGTGTTAAATATATAAGTACCCAGCCATACGGCTGGCTCAGTTGATAGCGTCTCCTTTCCATCCCAGTAGTCTCGCATTCAATACCCGCTCAGATTGAAAAAAAATTCTGAGATATAGTCGGCGGTTACCGTCTCCCCATGAGCAAGGGGGAATGGTCTCTGGTTGATTAAAGAAGGTCAAGCACATGTGAATGGAGATGATACGGGTGCTATATAAGTAACCAGAAGATAATTATTATTATTATTATTATTATTATTATTATTATTATTATTTATATTGTATACTGTATATATATACTGTATATATATGAACATAAGAAAATGGGAGTCTGCAAAAAGCCGATCGGCCCATACAAGGCAGATCCCTGTCACACCCAACCCCAATTACAAGGCCCAACTCACTAATACCTTGAGTACTGCCCCCACCAAAATGGTCAGGGATTAACACAAGATTACGGGGGTCTGCTGAGCGCCGATTGGCCCACACCTGGTAGATCCCCCTCACACCCAACCCTTCTCGTCCATATGCCTATCTAATTTTATCTTAAAGCTCCTTATCGTTCTTGATCCCACTATATCACTTGGTAGCCTATTCCACCCATCTACAACTCTGTTACCAAACCAATATTTGCCTATATCTTTTCTGAAACAAAATTTATCTAATTTAAAACCATTTGTACGAGTTCTTTCGCTATCACTGAGCTTTAGTACATTTTTCATGTCCCCTTTATTAATCCCACTAACCCACTTGAATACCTCTATCATATCCCCTCTAACTCTGCATCTCTCTTAACGAATGTAAGCCTAATTTCTTCATACGGAAAATTTCTAATATTATGGATAATTTTTGTCATTCTACGTTGTACTCTCTCCAATGAATCTATGTCCATTCTGTAATAAGGACACCAAAATTGAACAGCATAATCCATATGGGGTCTCACTAATGACAAGTAAAGTTTTAAGATAACATCAGCAGTTCTGTTACTCACACTCCTAGATATGAACCCGAGAATCCTGTTTGCCTTGTTACGAACTCTTATACATTGTTTTCTAGGCTTCAAATCATTGCTAACAAACACACCTAGATCTTTCTCACACTCTGAGTTTTCTAATTCCATATTAGCTAGTTTATATTTAACATTTGTATGCATTTTCCCTATCTTTAATACCTTGCATTTGTCAATGTTAAACTTCATCTGCCAATTTACTGACCATTCGTGTAAGGTATCTAGATCCCTTTGCAGACACTCTATATCTCTATCTGAATCAATTTTTCTCCCCATTTTGGTATCGTCTGCAAATTTACTTATCCTACTAGTTATACCTAAATCAAGGTCATTTATGTATATAATAAACAACAGAGGACCTAATACAGATCCCTGGGGGACACCACTTTTGACTGCTCCCCATTCTGACTTCGTACCATTTATGCTGACTCTCTGCTTCCTACCAGTTAGCCATGACCTAATCCATCCTAACAACGCCCCACCTATTCCATGTGCCTCAACCTTTCTCATCAATCTCTCATGAGGGACTCTGTCGAAAGCTTTACTGAAATCTAAGTATATAATATCATGACTTGTCATTATCTACTGCTTCATATACCTCTGAGAAAGAACTAAGCAAATTTGTAAGGCAAGACCGTCCCTGAGTGAATCCATGCTGAGAAGAATTGATTAAGTTAAATGTTTCTAAGTTTCTAATTTTCCTAGCAATAATTGACTCTAGTAGCTTTCCTATGATTGAAGTGAGACTAATGGGACAGTAATTGGATGCTATTGATTTATCACCTTTTTTGAAGATCGGAACTACATTTGCAAGCTTCCAAGCTTCTGGAACTATACCTGTTTCTAATGACTTGTTAAATAGAAATGTTAATGGGTTGTTGTTGTTGTTGTTCCCCAAGCTGCCTGGCTGAACAGCCCCAAGGCCCCGAGCAAGGCCAAGGCCATAACCGAGCGCCCCCACAGAACCCTCCCTGCCGACCACAATAAAGCCTGGGTGACCGAAGCCACTCCATGGCGGGGAGCTGAGGAGGGTGCGGAAACGCCCGGGAAACCAAAGCCCCACCCAGGGCCCTGTGCCCCTCAGCAATTATGAAGAGAAAGTTGAGGGGCAAAGGAAAAATGTGACGCTTTGGCTTCCAATCTTGATAGATTGGGAGGTCAATCCACGGAAGAGACGCAGTCACTTGAGATCTAGAAAATAAATAAGTAAAAGGAACAGTCAGAGTAAGCTATGGGTATGGCAGAGATCGCTCAGTTCTCACTCTGATAGACCAGCCCATCACCACATGACTAGAACCCAATCCTCTCAGCATCAGCTAGGAAAGGCCCTAGAAAGCCGCCTTTGGCGGGGGGATAGCTCCCCTATTTCAACTCCTTTCGGGGTTGGGCACCCGCCCATCTCTGCATTCTTTTAATACTCTAGCATATACCTCATCAGGACCAGGCGATTTATGAGGTTTCAGTCTGTCAATTTCCTTAAGCACATCATTTCTACTTATAGTAACCGTACTTAACCTATTTTCTATACTATCGCTATATACCTTACGGACTTCTGGAAATTGTGCCAAATTTTCATTTTTGAAAACGGAAAGAAATTTACTATTTAATGTACTGCAAATTTCTAAATAATTTTCAGTCATTTCTCCTAACGAAGTTTTAAGGGGACCAATTACATCTCTAACCTTGGATTTATATAGTTGGTAAAAAGCTTTAGGATTATTTTTTGAGTCATTGGCAACTTTAATTTCATAATTTCTTTTTTCTTTCCTAATATCCTTTTTTACCTGTCGTGATAGATTCTGATAGTAAGCAAGTAGGTGAATTTCGCCTTTCTTAATTTTTCTATATATTCCTCTCTTTTTTCCTAGAAGATCTAATAGTCTATTATTCATCCATTTGGGTTGGTTCTGTGTTGATCTAAATTTTCTTTTGGGGATATATTTATTTTGCGCATTGAATACTGACTTGATAAAATTATCGTATGTATCTACCAAGTTTGACGTCACTTCCTGACTTAAGATGACAGGTACTTGAGAAGGGATACACTCATTTGGACACCTGGATTGACTTAATTTTTTTACCATAGGGTCCGCTAATAGGGCTCTTCTTAACCCACCATAATTGGCTTTTCTGAAGTCAGGTATTAACCCTCTCACGACCATATGACGCAGAGGTTGCCAGATTAGCAATAAGAAATAGAGTTCTCTCACTCTTATAATTACCTCTCCAAAATTAGTTTTCTGCCCACAGCTAACTCAAAGACAACTGCAGAGGTTAAAGTAACTAAACTAAAGGTTTCTAAATACCCCTGATGGTAACAAAGGATTTATAGTATCCCTAATAGGCTCAAAATTGCATCAAGAACGTGAGAGGGTTAACCCGTTGAGCCCCGGCTAGTTATAATATTTTGTTCACCCCAGTCCCAAGCCATTTTCACTTCTTTTTTTTTTTTTTGCTAAAATGGAAGACATGGATGAGAAATGAAAAAAAAAAAAAAAAAATCACCTCGGAAATTTTTTTTTGGGGGGCGCCGGTGGGGGGGGGGGGGAGAGCCTAAAAAAAAATGTGTTGAGCCAAAATGGAAGAGAATGGTGAGAAATGAAAAAAAAAAAAAAAAATCACCTCGGTCATTTGGGGGGCGGGTCAAAAGTTCGTCTCCCCCGCATGACCACCCGCCCGGGAGCACTAGGGTGAAAACTGAGTATGGCATTGTACGGCATACATCCTAAGGAGTGTCTCACACAAATCTCAAGCCTCTAGCTCCCATACGACCGGAGTAATGAAGGTTCAAAGTGGCGGTGAACTAAGGGTGTAAAGTATCCCCACTAAGCCCACCACCACCAGCCGCGCGGCTGTCTCGGCCCGCTCACACCTACTGGCCCGGCTCCCACACACACTACGGTACCTCCCCCTCCTATTCTCCCGCCATTTTCTACCTTACGAGCCACGTAAGTGTTTTTTATATGTCGGACGCACGTGATGCGTCGCTGGGAGTTGGTGATCAAACACTGCCGACGCATCACGTGCGACGCTGGGTCTCACTGGGTTAATGTTGTATTCTCTCTGGTATTACCTTTCCATTGTACTGTATCTTAAAATACACAGAATTGTGGTCACTATTTCCTAGGTGGTCCCCTATCTCTACATTATTTATCATATGTTCATTGTTACTGAAAACTAAATCGAGAATATTATTACCTCTAGTCGGCGTATCTATGAATTAAAATAAAAAACTATCTTGTACTACCTCAATAAACTCCTCAGAATCAGAGTCGCCTATTTGATGCTGCCAATCTATATTCAGAAAATTAAAATCCCCCATAATGCACACATTGCTGAACCTTGATGCCATTTTAATTTCCTCCCATAATGACGTTCCATCATTTCTACTCGTATTTGGCGGTCTATACATAACCCCAATAACTATGGTCACTGAGCGATCTCTGCCATACCCATAGCTTACTCTGACTGTTCCTTTTACTTATATATTTTCTAGATCTCAAGTGACGGCGTCTCTTCCGTGGATTGACCTCCCAATCTACCAAGATTGGAAGCTAAAGTGTCACATTTTTCCTTTGCCCCTCAACTTTCTCTTCATAATTGCTGAGGGGCACAGGGCCCTGGGTGGGGCTTTGGTTTCCCGGGCGTTTCCGCACCCTCCTCAGCTCCCCGCCATGGAGTGGCTTCGGTCACCCAGGCTTTACTGTGGTCGGCACGGAAGGTTCTGTGGGGGCGCTCGGTTATGGCCTTGGCCTTGCTCAGGGCCTTGGGGCTGTTCGGCCAGGCAGCTTGGGGAACAACAACAACAACAACCTCTACCCAAACACTTTCATTATCGTTATTTAGTCTAATACCTGATTTAATACAGCTTTTTAATGTACTCCTGACAAACACTGCTATACCGCCACCCCTCCTACTTGTTCGGTCATATTTAAACAAACTATATCCTGGTATATAAAATTCTGCTAAAAAAGGCCTGGTTTCTGTATTAATCCACGTTTCAGTTAGCGCTATTATGTCTATATTTTCTTTGATAACAAGGGCTCTAAGTTCGTTCATTTTGTTACATAGACTCCTACAGTTTGTGTAATATACTCTCAATTTACTTCTTTTATTTATACCTAATTTACCTTTATTTCTAACTACATTTCCATCTTCCATTGCACCATCACTACTATCATTAGCAATATTGTCATATATTTTAGCACGAGACTGAATATCCTTATCGCTTTCGCCTGAAGCTAAAAAAAATCCATTTAACCTCTCTTTTACACTCTCAATATTTCTGTTCAAAACCCCACAACCACCCTGTCTAAAGAACTAGCTAATGTGGAAACCCCTAACCGTGAAAGATGAACCCCATCCCTTGCGTACATCCTATCTCTCCCATAGAAACTATCCCAGTTATCAATGAATGGCATTGCTTTTTCTTTGCAATATTTCTCCAACCGGCAATTGATACCAATCGCCCTGGATGTCCATTCCTTGGGAACTCCTCTGGGTCTTCTCCTGGGTGACCTAGATGTGTGTGAATTTGTATTTTGTTTTTGTGTGTTCATTGTTTTCTGTTGTGTTGTCCCTATTCGGGCTCTGTCTTGAGTAGGGAAAAAAAAAAAAAAAAAAAAAAAAATGGGGAATGGGCCTGAGTAAATACATCTATTTATTTATTTATTTATCTATCTATCTATCTATCTCTCTCTCTCTACAGTATATATATATATATATATATATATATATATATATATATATATATATATATATATATACAGTATATACAGTATATATAAATACAGTATGTATGTGTGTCTATATACAGTATAAATATAAAACTCTAGGGTGGGCAGTATATTTGTGGCGTTATCTCCAATCCATATGCAAACCCGCACCCCTTTTGAGAAGTTGGCACTGGAAATGTATAGCCTGTTTGCTCTACCCCTCCCCGAATTACAAGAGGCTAGGAGTCACAATTTCTAGACTCATCATAATGAATAGACTATAGGTACTATTAGATTGGTATTGAAAACCTGTAGTTGAACTTACCAAAAGTATACTGTGGTATAATTATTGTGTTATTATGTACTGTAATAAAACTATTGTGCTATTATTAATTACTATCTACTGTACTATAATGTACTATCTGCTAAACATATAATGTTCATATTTGTCTTTAATATGATGAATTTCACATACAATACTGTAAAGTGTAGCGAGTGGTGGGGTGATATCCGTTTTCTATGCTGGTGCGGACTTCCCCCTTTAGGTTGGACTATTTTGTTTGTATAAGTCGGACGAAAGTTGGATTCAATCATCTCGGAAAATCGGATTTCTCGGAATTGCTTATCCTCCAATTAGTCTGAGAGAAGGTTTACTGTATATCAAACGCCGAAAGCAATAATACAGTATACTGTATAGTTCATACTGTATTAGATTTATACATCCTTAAAAGGTTATATTAACTCTGAATACTTTAGTAGCCATGAAAATCTATATAACAATAGGCTTAACACTCAGGCTCCCACATTCTTCCTACTAATAAAATATAAAAACAAGTAAAAAATAAAAAAAATAAATGCATAGTTTAAATATATATTGAAGTATTAATGCTTAATACAGTAATAGAACAAAAGTTTGCAATTTTATAACCCCTCTCTCCCTCAAGCAAATTGATCATTATATTCCCTCTAAACAAAGTGGTCAGGGGAAAAAATAAGAACTTCATGATCAAGTTCTTTCTTTCATCTGGAAGAAGACACCAAGAAATCCTCTGCACTTTTCAATTTCTTCCTGTGAGAAAGAGTTGAAATTACGCTATTTTCATCACACTGAGCGCTCATAAATGCCCAGAGACGCATGGAAGAGCATTGAAGGAGTGCTACCATTGTGGTAGCCCAAGACTGAGCTTGTTGTTGTTGTTGTTGTTGTTCCCCAAGCTGCCTGGCCGAACAGCCCCAAGGCCCCGAGTAAGGCCAAGGCCATAAACGAGCGCCCCCACAGAACCCTCCCTGCCGACCACAATAAAGCCTGGGTGACCGAAGCCACTCCATGGCGGGGAGCTGAGAGGGTGCGTAAACGCCCGGGAAACCAAAGCCCCACCCAGGGCCCTGTGCCCCTCAGCAATTATGAAGAGAAAGTTGAGGGGCAAAGGAATAATGTGACGCTTTAGCTTCCAATCTTGGTAGATTGGGAGGTCAATCCACGGAAGAGACGCCGTCACTTGAGATTTAGAAAATATATAAGTAAAAGGAACAGTCAGAGTAAGCTATGGGTATGGCAGAGATCGCTCAGGTCTCACTCTGATAGACCAGCCCATCGCCAACGACTGAGCTTGTATGTACTAGTTGCTCTACCACTGCATGTCTCTTTAGACTAGGAAAGGGGTGGAATAAAATTAGTGTATCTGATAATGTAACCCAAGGAATTAGGGTTAAGAAAATATTATTTATGGAAGCTAATTTATATAATCAACTGTCTTATTAATATACAGTATTACAATTTGTTGGTTGAATAAGTGATAATAATTTCAATCAGTTAAATTAGCCTGAGTGAGGCAGGGAGGAAGGCAGCGTAGTTTGGGATAAAGTAAGAGGAAGGAGAGGAAGACAGGAGGAAGGAGAGAAAGGTGGGAGGAAAGAGAGGTATGCAGAGTAATTAGAAGAACGAAGGAGGTTTTAACCATGAAAGTTCCAGGAGTTCCTACTAGTTTACATAAATGTGACAATTGTAGCTCATCTTAACAATTAATAGACTATGGTATATATATATAATTTAACAAACAAGTACTTCACAATATATGTCTTACTTATGGAAGAGTACCAATAGTAGATCCTGCACTAATACCACACAACTTCTAACCCCTTTAGTAAGATCATGCCATTTTGTATTGTCTTCTGGCTATCCTTAGACGATGCTATGTCATTTAGGAAGGACCTGTGGTAGTCAATGGTGGATTTGAATAAAATGTTATCCCTTGGATTTCTCATGGCCCTTCCTGTGTTGATATATATAGTTTACTATTAGCTAAAATGGCACCATCGTATTGAAGGAGTAAACAGTAAGGTAGGTTAACAATTCATATGCTGTGGCACAATTAGTATGCAATAAATGAACCCACCAAAAGTATATACAGTAGTGCTAGCTTACCGGTAATCAATTTTGCGTAAAAGAGTACCTTAAGGGGAGATGATCCAGTTTTCTGGTCCCCCTTTTTTATGTTTAGCCCCCTTAGTTATCAGATTTTAAGAAGTTCGCCCCATTAGTTTGTCGATTTTAAAACTTTTCATCTCATTTCTATATCAATATCAAGACCTTTCGTGCCATTTAGGTGTCAATTTTTTCATGGCGAGCGATAGCGAGCCTGTAATTTTAAGAGAAATCGGCCTTCGGTCGGGACATTTTTTTATCGAAAAATGTACAAATTTATCTTGAAGGGGGGTCTAAGGAGTGTTTTTTTAATCTTGATGGAGGCCTAGGGAGGAACTACTGTAATATAATAATAAAAAGATGCATAAATGAGCAAATAAAAACGATCTATCTCCCCCTATCACACAATTTGATACTAAATGTACTCATATCATCTTTTGTGGGTAGTATTCCTTTTGACTTTGCATAGTAATTGGACCACCACATACAGTCAAATTCGATAGTACGCCAACATCATGTTAAACAAACAGCAATTTTAACAGTCCTCTGGTATTTCTAATAATCTGGAACCGACATTTTTTGTTTCTTCTTGTTGAAATGTCAAGTTAATGTTCTTCTCTCTAACATATAACACAAATTATCAAGTTTATTGGTGTACTATGGGTTTTATCCTTCCCTCACCTTTTGCTATACATACGGTATCCAGTCAAGGGAATTTGAAATATTTATAGGTATTATTTTTTCATCCTAAGGTTAAGTTTTATCAATCAGATGTTGACTTCTTATTTTAGTCACTCCACCTCCAGAGATTTAATTAATCTTAGGAATGCTATCTGAAATTTAAAGGAGTAATTGAAAGTATATTAAGCCCTTGTATCCTTGTACTGTACAGTATGTATGTATATACTCAGGCACATACCCAATTTGGCCATTGCTAGGGGTGGCCGACACGAGACAGAGCCCGACAAGAAATAAAATTTAAAGTTTCTAATCTCAGGGTCCGGGACCACTTTCGTGTTCCCTCGCCCGTTTCTCTGTCTCGTCAAGTAGGAGAATTATACAAGGGGAGGATTCCTAGCCCCTTGCCCGCATTTAAGGAAAAGTAGGACAGTAAAAGAGACAGACACAAACAGCTAAGGTTGGGTAGAGGATGCCAAACCTCACTCTGGATAGGGCCAGCCATCACTACAACCCTTGTATCCTTAATCCTTAAGTTTATTCCTAAGCTAAGTAAAATCAACCGGAGTTAGAAAGATACAAGATGTGGCAACAAACTTAACAAAGAAACAATACTCTAACAATAACACTTTTATTTGTTGAAATAACAAGATACTACTTACTCCCCCCTGTAATCAATGTACTTCTGCATTCTTCTCATTCACGCCTCCAAGCATCCTTAAAAATCCTCCTTCTTGATGGCCTTAAGCAAGACGGTCACACGCTTCTTGATGTCCTCCACACTCAAAATAATTTTCCTTTGAGGACAATTTTCCGCATTGGGAAGAGCCAAAAGTAGCATGGTGCTATATCTGGTGGGTAAGGAGCATGTTCCAGAGCTGCGACCTGTTTGTCAGCCAAGAACTAGCGAATGCTGGTGATTGCAGGAGCATTGTCATGATGCAGGATCCATTTTTTTTCTACCACAATTCGCGCCTCCTGCGTCAGATTCGTGCTATCAGGGAGATTAGCACTTTTCTGTAGAATGTTTGGGATTATTTTGAAGGGGGGAGTAAGTAGTATCTTGTTATTTTAACCAATTAAAGTTTTTATTGATCGAGTTTCGTTTCTTATTTACCACACCTCGTATAATGAAAGTACAGCACTATACATACATTGTCTACTTGAAAGAGGTGGATGTAGTTCCTAAACACTTAAGAAACAACTGTCCTTAACTGAACATGGTGAGGGAAGTATTATAACAACTTGACTACAAGAGGTAAACTTAAGATATAATTATTCATCTAGTGTTAATCAAGATTTGACTAATGATTTCATTGTAATGAAGTAGTTATTGAAGTGTTTCAACCACTCAATGACTAGAAAATATCCCTTAACTCAATACCAATATGCTCTAGAGAAATGTTCTTCCTTCTTATGTTCATTTACCTTTAAAGCTTTATAAACTCGACTTTCCAACAATTCATCAAGCCGAATCACGCCAAGTTACGCAAACTTGCACTGTAAGGTTTGGTCAATTTTTGGTAAGATGCCAGAACTCGACTTTCATGACTTGATAGTGAGTGGATTCCTCATAAACTTAGCTCTCTCCTAAGTTCTTACACACAGAAAACTACCAAAAACATTCTCTATTAATATCATCACCAACCCACCAATTAACTTACAAATAAACCTAAATAATGAAATTAATGAAATAATGAATACATGTGGTACTCTGTGGATTCGAACCTAGGATACTCACACCGAAATTCCGCGCACTTAATCATTTAGCTATCAAGACAGTTAAAGATTCATGCACAAGCCTACGATATATTATGCATTCTCGAATACTGCATACAGTACTGTATTTATCTAAGCTTGTACATACACCCAACTGCACCATGATTGCCTAATGATTACACAAATGGAAGGGGTGATTAATGGGGCACTTAACCACAATGGAAGGCCTCTCGAGGAATTACTCCTGAACCTGAACAAATTCATATCATCACCAACCCACCAATTAACTTACAAATATACCTAATTAATGAAATTAATTTAACAATGAATAATTGTGATACTACGTGGATTGAAACCTAGGATACTCACACCAAAATTCTGCGCACTTAGTAAATTCAGTTACTGTAGGCTACTGTATGTGCATAACAGAGTCCTATCTGCAGTTTACTCATAATAATTAACAACTTTAGGGGTATAGTATTAACTGTTAGCAGAATATTATATACATAAACATAATGAATGGGTTATCGGTAAAACTAAAGAAATAAAGATATAATCCTGCATAATCGGCGTATTTATATTTCAAGAACTTGGCATTGTTACAGTATAATTATTTGTTGTACTGTATCAAGAACTTGGCATTGTTACAGTATAATTATTTGTTGTACTGTATCAAGAACTTAGCATTGTTACAGTATAATTATTTGTTGTACTGTACTTATGTATTACTGTATGTATGTTACATTGAAGATTACTAGAATTTGTTAGAAATGGAAAACATACTTACTGTAGTAAATGAATATTTATAGAGAATCATAGACTCAAGTTCAAGAATTACCCAGGCCAGGTGATGTAGAAAGGGCGGAGGTGAGTACAGTAGTTATTTTGTTCTCTCCACTAACCAACTTTACTCCTAAACTCGATTAATGAAATTAACAAACACATGTGGCAGTCCGGGGATTCGAACCCAGGACGCTCACACCGAAAATCAACACACTTATGCATTGCACCACGAAGACAGTTAAAGAATGCTGCACAAGCCTACGATTTATTATGCAGTTTCGAATCCTGCATACCAATCTTAGCATGTACAATCATTCCAACTGCACTATCGGAGGCTATGAATAGGTGAATGGAAATAGTAATAAATGGGGTGCTTAACCCTAGGGAAGGCCTCTCGATAAACTACTACTGAACCAGAATTAATTATTATGTTCTCTTCACTAACCAACTTTACTCCTAAACTCGATTAATGAAATTAACGAACACATGTGGCAGTCCGGGGATTCGAACCCAGGACGCTCACACCGAAAATCAACACACTTATGCATTGCACCATGAAGACAGTTAAAGAATGCTGCACAAGCCTACAATTTATTATGCAGTTTCGAATCCTGCATACCAATCTTAGCATGTACAATCATTCCAACTGCACTATCGGAGGCTATGAATAGGTGAATGGAAATAGTAATTAATGGGGCACTGAACCCTAGGGAAGGCCTCTCGATAAACTACTACTAAACCAGAATTAATTACTATGTTCTTTCCACTAACCAACTTTACTCCTAAACTCGATTAATGAAATTAACAAACACATGTGGCAGTCCGGGGATTCGAACCCAGGACGCTCACACCGAAAATCAACACACTTATGCATTGCACCACGAAGACAGTTAAAGAATGCTGCACAAGCCTATAATCTTTTGGTCAATAAAGTGCGTGTGACGATGGTGACGTCACAAACATTGTTGGTACATTATTGGTTGTTGCAGATGTACATGTGACGACGGTGACGTCACAAACGTTGGTGGTATTCGAATGGTTGTTGCGGAAATCAACGTCAGTCCATATAATGAGCCTCTTTTGTTTAAAAAATCCCTTTATGATGTCACATTCTATCATTTAATTAATTTTCGTCCTGCCGTCTACTGAAATCTCAGTGTCGGCCATAATGGATTTGTGGAAGGGTTGCTTGTTGAGTAGTGAAATAGTTTTGCTTTATCAGGACCATAGAACATCTATTGCCTAGGATAATTAACGGTACTTCTACCTGCATTGTGTTACTTTGGCTGCTAAACAGTATTCTCCACTACACTGGTAAGGGCTGTAGAACAGGCAAGAGAAGTGGTAATAAATAGAAATGAATGGAGAATGCTTATGAATAGATGAGTGGGAGAGGAGATTGGGCGCTAGTTGGACTAGATAATAGTCTGTCAGGCGCCTGGCCTGGGAAGCCGGTGTATATGAAGGGTCATGCCTGGATGTGAGGTGGGCAGGCATTGTGGTGTACTTTGCTGCGTGTCTGCCTGCTGAGACCGGAACCTCTTCGGGAGTGCTGGAGGCCATTTGAGATTTTTGGTCTCTGGGTCTTCTCCTGGGCGACCTAGACGTGTGTGAATTTATATATATATATTTTATGTTGTGTGTGTTGTCCCTGTTCGGGCTCTGTCTTGAGTCGGCCACCCCCAGCTATGGGGTATTTGCTTGAGTATATACTGTACATCTATCTATCTATTGCCTGACGCCGTGATCCCCGAAGGGGTGGCCACACAACAACTGGCCCGCCTTTATCAACATGGCTTTATTCTAGTTCATCACAGTGTTGCAACCCCGTTCTTTCCCTGATATACTTCATGCCCTCCCCACAAATCGGTATTAATATTGTTAAGGTACCTGAAAAGGCGGGCTTGTAGTGGTGAAGCTTCGCTGCGGGTCTGCCTGCGGAAATCAGCGCCTCTCCGGGGGATCTGGGACCTGGGAATCTTTTGCTGGGGACCCCAAATGGGCCTGGGTCTCTGGGTATTTCTCCTAGGCAACCTAGATGGTTGTGATTTTGTGTTTTGTTTTGTTTTGTTTTGTTTTGTTTTGTTTTTCTGATGTGTTGTGATGATCCTGTTCGGGCTCCGGTTTGAGTCGGCCACTCCCGTAACAAACAAAAAAAGGAAAACTGGGGAAGGTGCCAGAGTAGGCTATATACAGTGCATACATACATACATACATACCTGAAGAAAATAACTAATAGAGATATGAGGGTATAAATATAGATTCTTAGTTAAATGGGAATATGAAGTATGGTTACTCCCGCTTCACAGGATCTTGCCGAAATATACACTACTAGTAAAATTGGGAACTAAAAATATCATAAAGCTCAAACGTTCAACAACAATGACACAAGGTAACTGGAATGATGGTACGAGTGCTAGTTCTATTGGCCCCATAGTGACTTTGGTTATGATATTTAATACCTTTGCATATAATCTGGGATCATATGTTGAAACTCTTGAGACAGAGTTGTGGATGTATTGGAGTCTTCAAAGTATTAAAAAGAAATGAGTACATTTTCATTATCCACTGTAGCCTAACAAAAAATGCATATGCATATTGCCATCTTCCTTTTAAACTCTTAAGGTGTCTAATGATCATAATTTTTGGCAATTTTGTTCAGTAATTTTGGGCTGGCAACTTCTAAATAAAAGAGTAGAAAACCAACCACCTACAATAGTCTACCTTCAGCATAGTTAACAATACCAATGCAAAAGAGGAAATGCTGCCAGAAAAAGTTGCAGATAAAACATTGATAGAAATAGTGCTTATGTGACACCACACAGAGCGCACTAAAGAGTCAAAAGAAATATGGTGGTATAGTACAGGGGGATAATATTATAATTGGTATATACTTAGAATCACATAAATACACATATTTACATACAGGAATGATAATATTTACCCCAGATGGGTTTTGCTCACACACTCATAGATTACAAGCCAGACAATCCTAACCACAATGCTATGACAGGGGGAAAAACATAGCTGGTATACTGTATCTAAGTATGCTATAACAGGGGGAAAAACATAGCTGGTATATATAAGTATGCTATAACAGGGGGAAAAACATAGCTGGTATATCTAAGCAATTTACTATAAAGTATGAAGTACTTTCTAAATGCATTAAATTTCTGTAATGTGAATGATGGTTCTTGATGTTCCTAAACAGCAGTGAACAGTTGCCAAGACATAAACCTGGGCCAAGTGCTGTGAATGAGTGACAGAAATGAATGCCCTCACTGGTTTATATATTATAGTTTGAAGGTGTGCTTATATTTATGACTGAACCTCAGGGCACAGGTTATTCAGTAGCCTTTGACTCTAGCAAGGTCCTGAGGAATCTTATGCAAGCCAAAAGATGGCATTAGGCACTACTGTACCTACATTTCGAGACCCTATGATAACAGAGATTGACCAACCTCTTCCATATTGGTGCCATTGGTGTAATTAGCCTTTCTTTGCACAGACATATCTCCGTACCCATAATAAACAATCAATAATACTGATACAGGATATACAGTTTGTTTTTTGGATCTAAATTCCACATGATCATTGATAAAATATCACTTGATTGTTTGATAATGATAGCACCATAATGGCATCCAAAGAAAAAGATGACCACTCACTCTTACTACAGGATTTAAGGGGGGTCACCGGCTTCTTTTATCTTTCTCTCCTTTTCTCTCTTTCCTTGGCGTGTATCCATTCGACACCATTCAGCCAACTGTTTTAAGATGTTTATCTCCATCCAGGTGTCGATTTCTTCCTGGCGAGCGATAGCGATCCAGCATTGTATGGAGAAATCCGGCTACGCTGGAGACATTTTTCTATCGAAAAATGTACAAATTTAGCTTGCTGTCAAAACAAAAATATATATACAGTAGAACCCCTCCCATCCGGTGCTCTCAGATCCGGAAACCCAAGAGATCCAGACAGGCATTTCGATCCAGACTCATGTTTCAGCCAACCAGACTTGTCTGGATAGCTTGGGAAAAATATAAGTCAATCCGGAAACGAACGAACGAATACAAGTTTCCACACATATTATATACATCCAGTGTTAGATATCCAGAGTTGTATGTAAGCCATCCGGATTTGTCTGGATGGCTGAAACGTAAGTCTGGTTGTTTAAGTTAGATATCTGCACTCATGTTTCCACCATCCGGATTTGTCTGGATGGCTGAAACCTAAGTCTGATTGTTTAAGTTAGATATCCAGGCTCATGTTTCAGCCATCCGGATTTGTCTGGATGGCTGAATATATATATTTCGGCAGATCCGGACTTTTGGCATATCCAGACAGGGTTCTCCCCCAATTAGTCTGGATGGGCGAGGTTTTACTATATGCTGGCTCGCTACCGCTCGCCAGGAAAATATTGACACCTGGATGCGGGTAAACGTCTTAAAACAGTAGGCTGAATGGGGCCGAATAGATACAAGCCAAAGAGAGAGGGAGAGAAAGAGAAAAAAAGCGAGGTGGGCTCCCTTAAACACACATTCACAAGCATGCCATCAATTATTTCTAGACTGACTACCATATTCCTTTGTTTAGTATGGAATTTGGTTTTGATGGTATTGCAGACGATCATAAGCCTTGGTCCTCCAGCTGAGATGTGAGTGCTGGATGATGTTAAGCATGTACTCCGCCGCCTCACGCTCGGTGGACTGGGGTGTAAAGCGAGACCGAAGCTGCCGGATGGTCAGGCCTCGGAAGCACGGCAGACCAGTGTCCAGCATCAGTGACACCAGGGACACTATGGCCTCACGATATGGTCTGAGGAGAAAGTTACCACACTTTCTGAATCACAGGGAACAGGAGTAATACTAAAAACTAAAAATAATAACACATAATACTATAATTGACATGCTAAACAGACATTATTAATAACAAGACTACTGTACTAAACAGTAATTGAGAAAATTATATAACAGTCTTTCTGCAAATCATTACAATATATTTACAAAATTAAAAGATATTCTACAGCATATAAGAGCATTATGCACCAAGGTTCTCATATACATTCTAGCTTGCAGGCTTAATCTACTATCCTGTACTACATACTTTACAATGGGTTACAATCAAGTCATCAGCAACTCACCTTCAGGTTATCTGGATATAAATAAATAAATAAAGGATAATACAATTTTTGTGTGTAAGCTCGAAACAAAAACAAATTGGTTTAAGTTTTCGACATGTTTACCATCTCCTTCCGCACACCTCGGTTGGGCTACCCTCAAAGGGTAGCCAAGTCGCACCCCACCTGCCCGTGGTATCCTCGCAGACACACATTGTTTCCTTTTTCCATAGCTTACTTTTTCATTTTGGGTGACACAGACGGGAGCGGCGCTACCTGGGGCCTGTCCCAGGTAGTTTTCACATTTTCAAATAAAAGTTTATTCTTTTAACCAAAATATATCTCAGCCCATTGCCATCTCAGCCTATTGCCACCATGAGCATATGCCATAAGTGCGACTCCCGGGTCACTAGTAAGGGGTTCAAGTGTGCCAGATGTAGTTTTTGGTACCACCCCCTATGCTCTGGACTTCCTGATAGTCTCTGTAAAGACTACACAGTTTTCCAAAAAATTCATCCATTCGGATGGAGGTGGTTCTGTCACAACTGCCCCCCAGATGCCGAGAACGCATTAGTCAGCTCGCAAGCCACAGCGGACCTAAAGGACGCCATAGTGAGTAAAGTCTCTGGCGCCCTTGCTGCTGTGGCAAGTCAAATTGAAAAAATGGGGGACCGAATTACCAACCTTGAAACTAAGGCTACCAAACCAGACATTCCCTCGTTCGCCAAAATTGTCCAGCAAACGTTAGAAGAAACTAAAAAGGAGCATACCAAATGCACCACAGAGGTGGTGGATGGTGGGAAGAAAAAAACTGTTTGGGACCATCAGGTCCCAATAGTTAAGCCCAAAGCTGGTACCTCTGAGCCTGCAAGCCCACTTGATACTAAGGCTATTGAAATGCTTTGGCTGCAATTCCAATTAACAAATGTGCTAAAACTGGATCAGGTGCTGTAGTAGTACGACTTCCATCAAAGAAAGCCAAAGAGGATGCAGGGAAGGCTATCAACCAGTGTCTTGGGACTGACAGCATCTTCAGTGTGTCAGAACCCAAGAAGATGCTATCAAAAATTACCCTGGTTGGTATCTCTACTGACACTGACGACGAAGAGATCATCCCCAGCATCCTAAACAAGAATCCAAGCATAAAGTCTCTGGTCGACGAGGGCCTAACTCTATATAGTGTTCACTAAGTAAAAAAAAGGATGTACACACATAAACAGCTCAGTAGTAAAAATGTCTCCTGAAATACGCTCTTCAATTGTCGACGAGGGCAACTCCGTGTATGTTGGACTCACAAAATGTTGTGCATATGACCGCTTCTGGGTGTCGCAATGTTCCCATTGTCAGGGCTTTGGTCATACTACAGTACTGACAGGTGTACTCTGAAAGGTGAAGACCCTAAATGTAGTTTCTGCGCTGGTACTCACAGTTCAAAAGGCTGCACAAATATTGCTTCCCCTAAATGCATAAATTGTGTAAACTCCTCATCAGCCACAGAGCCACCAACTCATTTTGCTTCAAGTAGAAATTGACCTCTTATGATAGCCCAAAGAAATAGAGTTATCAAAAACACCAATTTGTTAAGTTAACAAAACTTAAAAACGCCCCAAGGAACCGGTTGAAACTGGGCATGCTAAATGTTCGTTCCATGTGTAACAAGATGGATTATATTGGTGAGGTCTTGGATGAACTCGGTCTTGATATATTTTGCCTCACTGAGACCTGGTTGTTTGAGTCGGATCTAAATATTATTCAAGCTGCGTTGCCTAAAACTCATTCAATAATAAGTGTTCCTAGGTCTTGTAGTCATCATCCGGGTGGTGGAGTAGCGTTTTTATACTCTACGTCGCTAGTGAATATCTCTCAGATAAGTCATAACCCAGACCCTCTTTTTTATGAAGTTGGAATTGGAAATAAAAGTTTGTCAACAAATCCTAAGAACAGCAGTTATTTATAGGCCTGGCCATCGTGGAACAGACAGAGGTTTTATGGATGAGTTTGGGCAGTTTCTTGTGGAGTTTTCTGCCAAAACCGAATACCCTTGATATGTGGAGACTTTAATTACTGGATTGATAACCCTCATCTGAAACCATTTTCCTCTGAGTTCCTTGAATTGACTGTCCAGAATAATTTTGTAAATCACGTGTCAAATCCAACTCATTCTCAGGACACACCCTTGACTTGGTTCTGTCTCCTGCTGGTTGTAATGGTGTTCTGGATGTTGAAGTGGAGGTTCTGGACTCTTCTATTTCTGATCATTCTCCGATTACTTTCGGCTTTGATTTCTCTAAGCCGCCCATATATTAGAAAGTAATCAGGTTTAGAAACTACAGAAATACTGACCAGAATATTGCTCGCAATGAAATAAGACCCACCAAACAGGCACCAGCACTGGAACTGATAAGAGTTCTCCCAGGCTGGAATAAGGAGTTGTTGTTGAAGATGTGTTTATTTTATACTAGCCCTCTGGGCCGAAGCCCTCATAGGGCTAGTGTTCGGTGGAGAGTCAGTAAGTCAAGTCATATAGGTCGCTGGTCAGATGTCATCATATAGATTAAGAGCTTTCAAGAAATGACGGATGGCTATGAAAGAGAATGAATCTGAGTCAGAAAGGATGTCCTGTAGATATAATACAGTAAACACAAGCAAGGGAAGAAATTCCGTCACTGCCTATTTTAAATGTGTGATACCGGTAAGTAAATCATGGCCTGTGTTTGGCTAAACCGTGTGACCTCGTCAGTCGGTCTTCATCTCTCGCTAACTTCTTGTTTATAATTTCATTATTTCGCTTGTGTTTACTTAATGATATATAAGTTATTATTGTTTTTCATGTGATATTTAATAGCTCTTTAGATTCGGATAAGACTATAATTTATTAAGTAATAATTAAAATTACTTAACCCTTCCTCCCCGGGCTGTCTTACCAAATGACGGTCGCCCCTACCCGGGCGATATGGCTGAAAAACGTCTAGGCCTAGGCTACCGTATTTATGTTTATTTTCACTGCTAGAACTTTCCCACTCATCTATAATCGTAGTGCGGTTTTCAATCTGTATTTTGGCATTGAGTAGAGCTCTGTAATTCAACTGGTTCAGTTGTGATGACGATTTCAGTGGAGCCAATATTACAGAGATGTTGCCAATATGGAGGCTTTTTAGACACTAATTTCGTCATGATGTCAGAACAATAACATTGAGGAGTCTTCTCCTTCTTGTTTTGGGAGGTGCGGTGACGAACGCTTGGGTTTGTTGACATACGTCGTACGCACGGCGTTCGGACCAAGCTTAATTAGGCTATTAAGCTCATGTCTTAGATAAGGCATACCGGGTAGCGGCCCTTCTTTCGTGCTGTCCTTACCTAAGGCAGACCGGGTAGGAAGGGTTAAACGTATATAGTTTAATGAATAAATAAGGAATAATAAAGATAATAAGAAGTAAATTATCAGCTCTGCCACTCATTTTGGCTAGAGCAAGGGTGCTGATACGATAGCCAATCATGAGCCTCGATGCGAACACCAGTTAGGAGCCAGATGCACGGGTCAACTGAATGGAGTATAGTCACTGTCTACTGTAGATTCCCATCATTGCCATAAGTCGCCCGAAGGTTAGATTCTATCTCTAATGTTATATCAAGATGGGCATATGTATGGGAAGGGGAAGGAGGGACGAGACGCCATTGATTCATTGATTAGGGAACCACTACTAAATATAAGGTTTTCCTTTAATCCCTTCCTAGGATTGTCAAACCTGTAATTTATTAGTAGTTCTCTCCATCAATGATGTGAGAGCCTAGAATATCACGACAGGTGGAGGGACATCCATATGCTCAAACATCACGACAGAGAAATAAGGATAGCAAACAGAGCGTAAACATTCAAATAATATAATTAAAAGAGCATAACAATATGTACGGTGGGTACAATAAAATAAACCTTACAAATAAGATAGGAAAAAAATAATATATTATATGTATATATGTAATCAACCAAGACTCATAATAATCTTCAGGTTATATCTTTTCAGGAGATATGAATTTGCCCAGACTTGTTCAATTTTTTAACACCAGTTTTGGGTTACTATATATGAGCCTTGTAATCATCTATCAAAGTAAACTTAGGATTGTTTTGTCATCTGTCTAAGTCATTGTTTAGGTTTTATTACTGTCTATTCATTACCAGTATATATATAATTTCTGTCTTCTTTTCGTCCCCGTTACCCACTCCTGACACAAAATTTCTAAAGTTTCCGAGGTTCCCACCTGTTTGAGAGCGAGGTCGTCATCCAAGATGTGGGCGGGATTGGAGGGCGCACCATCACCAAGATAAGTATAAGTGCAATAAATATGGAATCTAGTCCAAGACCTAATGCACATAAAAAATGTGTAAAGATTAAAGCAGAGAAACAGCCAGAGCTCGATAGATTGATTAGTTCTGAAGAAAAAAAACAGCATGCTGAGTTCAAAGTTGTAAATAAGCAATGTAACTCAGCAGAAGAAAGTAGCACCAAAAAGGGTTCCTTAGAAAAACGCAAAGAATGACCGAAAGCTAGTGCCAAGATAAAGAATATATCGAGTGCCCCAGAAATAATTGTACTGTACAGTAGTGATAAATGTTTATTATATTGCGTTGTATTATGCTATTTGCATTTAGTTGTACCCTTTATTGTCTGTCCTGTGGCAATATATGATGCACTGTCTGACCAACTGGTATATCCCTGTACCTTGTAATTTATAATGTAGCATTGCAAATGGTATGTCTTTAGTTGGGTAATGTGCATTAAATTTTATGCTTGCTACCATCAGGCTAAAATCTATATCAATTATCCCTTTAACTACCACATATCCTACCTAAACTGTGTAAAATCATCTAATGATAGCCAGAATAATACATAAAATAGCATCACACGTACTGAAAGGGTTAATATATATGTGTTGGCCAACTCAAAGGCCATAAAGTCGACTGTTTACACTTACCTTCTTCATATCAGCCTCAAATAAGTTTACCATTAATATTAGTCGCTCTGGGTACAAACTTGCGTAAAGTTAGTGGAGGGCCTTGTAGTTACTGTTCTTGCCTGACCATATATGAAATGGTCAGGTTGACCTATTGACCAATCTAGCTGAGCTTATGAGCCCCTACATCACACAAGAAATAATAATTAAAAACACTACTACACACGGTAAAGTAAAAAAAATATGCGAGTACACTCGTCTTATGTCAGAACCTCTTTTACCCTATCAAGGATTTTCATTTATTACATACAGTACACACATAAAATGGTTTAACATCCTTTTCCATAACATTGCATTGGTTCAGACAGAGTTGCCTTTCAGCAGTTGGAGTGTTGTACATTTAGGTCCTGCCATAATGCCACCCCAACATTTCATCCTTGTGGCTGATGTTGGCACTGTGCTTCAGAAAGACTCAACAAAGTCCCCTTGCAGCACCACACCTGCAGTATTTGCAACAACACCAGCCTTAACAGTGCTACAACAAGACTTTACTGTAGAGAATGACAATTGATCCATACTTACACCTATCCATCTTCCAGTTGTCTTCTACGACATGCAGTAGGATATGTAGGTCTTATTAATTGTCCTCCACTAAATGTGCAAAAGTGGGTCTTATTCATTTTCCTCCACTAAATGTGCAAGCCCCCTTATCCCAATTACTACTATTATTATTATTATTATATATATTTTTTTATAACGCAAGTCAGCCCTATGAGAGTCTTTTGGACTCCATGGTCTGATTAAGCTACGATAGTTTATTCCTACTACTAGTAGGCCTACTATTATTTGTAACTCACGGCATAGGGATTCATAGAACTCAGATAGATTGAAAAAAAGTTTATCTATCCTGCCCATATAGGGACACACAAGAACACCAGCAACTGAAGTCACCAACATATACTGTATAAGACTTTCACATAAAAGTTTATGTATAACCCTCATTATGTTGCCCTTTATGTATGTAACAACAATATCACTTCTGCTGTACAGATTAAAACAACAAAATGCATTTGTTCTCTGTTTTGTAACAGACTAAAAAGGTTTATCATACAGATATAAACCAGATTTAACTAGAGTGTACCTAACCTACCATAATTAGTAAGGAATATCATTTTGAATATTCTGCAGGACATCGTAGAATTTAGTGCGGACATTTCTGCAGGAGTTGAGGATGATGGAGAGCATGTACTGGGCTGCCTCCTTCTCATTGGCGTGTGGAGCAAATCTGGCTCTCAGCAGGCGAATGGTCTGACCCCGGAAACATGGCAGACCTGTGTCCAACATCAGGGACACAAGGGACACTATGGCCTCCTGGAAAGGTCTGGGGGGCAAGACAAGGTCACCTACAGGCCAACTCATAACGCCACAAACCTTGGCTCTCAAAACATTCATGGGATACGATGCCAAAAGACATTAAAACAATTTCAGTACAAATTATGCTCCACATACTCAAACACAACAGGCCAAAAAAGATACACATTATGAGATATTGAAGTGATAAATAACACAAAATAACAACTTCCATATTCCAATATAAAGTAAAATGCATGTCCAACTTTGAGTTTCGCACTTTGCAGACAACAGAAACCAGTATTGTAATCGGCTGCCTTCAGACAATACAGTACATGCATTTTTGTCCTCTTGGTGAGATATTGTATTGTTCAACTACCTACCGCCTTATGTTCATCTATTTTGTGTTCGCCACACTGCTAGTGGCATTAAGGAGTGTTCTTTGTTGTGTGTTGAAAATTGGTGCAACAGAAAGTTCGAAGGGGCGGAGCATTCCCCTGCGAAGATGGGCTCATCTGGCACTTTTTACAGTTCGACATCCCCTCATGTCTCTTACTCGCCGTGGGAGTTTGTTGAAGAGACGCGGACCTCTATGTAATAACCAATCCTCTCTCAGCGAGCCCGTAGCACCCTGATTTTTCATCCGGGGGATATCACATTCCCAGCCTCTCCTATCGCTGAACTTCAGGACTATCGGGGTGTGAAGGTTTGGTACTAAACCCTCTGCGATTTTCCATGTTTATAATATCAAGCAATGTTCCCTTTTACGCTCCAACGAATACAGCTTCAGTGATCTTAAATGCTGCCAATAGTGTAGTTGTTTTACTGAGTTATGTGAGGTGAAGTTCCTTTGTATCCTTTCAAGATAATTTATTTCATCTGCTTTGTATGGGGATGTTAATACATTACAGTATTCTAGCCACGGTACAACCAAGGATTTGAAGAGCGTTATCATAGTCAATTCACTGCATGTTTCAAATGTATGTACAGTGGAGCCCCCATCTTCGCCACATCAGTCTTCGCTGTTTCAATCTAATCTTCGCGCAAAAAGCTTCCATCTTGGCGCACAAATATTCCAGTCAAAATCCGAAAAGAGAGCAATAATAATGAAATACTCAAAATTAAACTAGAAAACATAGACAAAAACAAACAAGCAAGTGAACTGAACTCCAAGAATATGCCACTGTCGAAGTGTTTGCTGCTTGGAGACGAAATCCGAGCGTCATTTGCGCAAGTTGCTGCCGCCATCTTTAATGATGTAAACAGTAAACACTAGCCAGCCGCTCACAGTCCACCAGCTATGTATTGGTAAACCACCTGAATACAAGTTTTGTTGTGCCCAAATCTTGTACCTCTCGCATTTATTATGGTCTCTAGTGCATCTGGTATTAGGGATGGAGGGCCTGGTCGTAGCAATGAAGGAAATTAATGCTCAAAACACGGAGCAATGGCTAGTCCGTGTCGGACGAAAGCGGCGGAAATAGACGATGTTAGGCTAGGCTAAATATGACAACGATTTAATATAAAGTATGTGTGGTAAGTTATCTTCTCATAATATGTATTTATATGTATTCTCCTCATAATATGTATTTATTGGATGTATTTGGGGCGAAATGGGTACTTGAGGGGTGACCGGCCGAATTTAGAACTGTATTTATATGTATTCTCCTCATAATATGTATTTATTGGATGTATTTGGGGCGAAATGGGTAATGGTAATAATAATAATACTGTAATAATAATAATAATAATAATAATAATAATAATAATAATAATATTTATTCAGTTAGCATTTTATAATGATTGGTACCACATAATATGTTACAAAAATGACATGTACCAGCCTTGCATAATTCCAACTAAGGATAGCCCAATAAGGCCGTTAGGCGTATTTCCATTGGAGTCCTTGTGGAATTAGGTTAGCTGGGGAAAAGGGGGAGGATAAAAGAATTAGATACTTTAGAGAAAGTATTTCTAGGGGGTTATTTTAAGATACCTTACACCCTATAGTAAATTTCAGTAATCCATAATCAGTAATCATTTCAGTCTGTTTTGCCTATCTCTTATGTCGTATTTAGTAGTACAGTAGACATAAGCTTGGTGCTCCCTTCTCGCAGCTGTCCGGTTCAGGTGTTCCTTCAGGCTACGTCTGAAGGAATACAGTGTTCTCTTTTCACGGACTGACTGGGGTAGGTCATTCCAGTCTTTGATGGCAGTGAAGAAGAATGTTTGCTTACCCTGTCCTTGGATTCTCTGGACCGTAAAATTAAACATCCTGTTTCTTGTATTATGTCCACTCCTTTCATTTGCTTTAACAAAATTACTATTTAGATACTCTGGAGCTTTGTCATAGAATATCTTGAAGGCATTAGTGATCCTGATTTGTTTGGCCCTGTCAGAGACATTGAGCATACCTAGTGACTGAAGTTGTTCCTGGCCAACATGTGATCTGGGTCCTAGGTTCAGCATGAACCTAACCATTTTATTTTGAGTGACCTGAAGTTTGTGCTGTGCTGATTTAGATGATGCAGAATACCAGGATGACACAGAATAGTCAAAATGACATGAACAAGCGCTTGGCAAAGGGCCTTTTTGGTCGCCGCTGGCAAGCATCCCGCCTGTCTATAAAGGTATTTTATCCGTGCTCTACACTTAATCAGGATAGATTCCAAAATTGTTTCACCTGACAAAGCCGAGTCCAGTTTTAGTCCGAGATATTTAACTTGTGACACTGTTGTTATAGGAATATCATTACAGTTGACCGAGAAGCCCACAATGTCTTTCAGTTTGCGTTTTGTTCCACATAAAATGGCTTCCGTCTTGCCCAGGTAAAGAGATAGTCTATTGTCCACTAGCCAATCACTACACGATTCTAGTTCTTTGGAAAGTGATGCGGCAATACTTATTGGGTCTTTTCCTGAAACCAGAAGCACGCTGTCGTCAGCATACAGTAATAATTTGCACGAGACGCTCAGTTCCATGTCGTTTACATAACAGAGAAAGAGTAAGGGACCAAGGATGCTTCCCTGCGGGACCCCACAGTTAATTGGCATAGGATCAGATATATTATCATCAATTTTGACTCTTTGTGTTCTACCACTAAGATAAGATTTAAACCAGTTCACCGACCCAATGCTTATTGCTTGTAGTTTATTACAGAGGATATCATGGTCTACTGTATCAAATGCTTTTTGTAGATCAAGAAGAACCATACCGGTGTAGTTACTTTTAGACATTTCTTTACGAATGTGATCTGTTAAGTGGATGAGACAGGAGTCTGTCGAGTACATGCATCTGAAACCTGATTGAAATTTATAGAATAGATAATTTTCTTTGAGGTAGTGTTCAATTTGGGTGTATACAGCTCTTTCAAGGATTTCAGATACAATACATAATATGCTAACTGGTCTGTAGTTGCCAACATTTATTAGTGGCCCCTCCATCATTGACGAACATGCCTATTACATAAGGCATCCTCTTCAAACACTAATCCGCCGTAGTTTGAATCTACCGCGCAGAGCATTTAAAAACTGAGGAGCCTTCATCATGAGCGCACGCGACCTCACTCATGGCTTCAGTCATTATGAATTGGGTTCTCACTACGAAAAAACTTCGTAAAAAATAAAAATAAAAAGAAAATAAGAATAACTATCTAATAAGCTTTCCATCATATCGTGGATGTACTTGTGTGGATTTTTGACCAGACGCTGATTCAGGCGTCATTCCTCCTTCTCTGCTCTGCGCTCAGCCTGCCCGGACGTGTCTCCCCACGCTCCGCTGATTCCGCATTTGCTGTGTTCCTAGTGAGTTTTTTCTCATTTGTTTACTCCGGGATGTATCGAGTAAGGTTAGGATATGTGTAGCAGGAGTGTCCTGGGCTGGTTGCCCGCAGTGCAGTGTATTTTGGGTCGTGTGTTTGGGGCATCTATTTCGGATGTTCCCTCGTGGTCCTGTTGTGGACATGTGAACTTTTTCACAGTTAGTTAGCTTGTGTTGCAGGCGGCTTTCATTACGCGTTAGTTATTGCTGCCTTTTATCTTTCTGATGAGGTATGCTTTGCTTACTGACGTTCCCTTTGTATTTTTCTTCACTTAGTGAAGTTTTTTCTGGGTCCCGTGTCAGTCTTCCCTTTGCCGGAAGTATTTGCTACAGTGGTGTGTTGGCGGTGGTTCCTGTTGTGATATTTCCAGTGTTTGGTGTATATTTCAACTTTTATTATGCAGTCTACTTAGGCCTAGCCAGCCGCTCGTAGCTTTGCCACATGTACAAGTGTTATTGTTTATTATTTATAAATATGCCATACTGTGGCATGTGTATCCGGGTTTTAGTTGTGTATTGGCTAATTCCTCGGACTATGTTTGTTTCCTGGTTTAGTTGTGTATTGGCTAATTCCACGGATTATTGTGTGGACTTAGGTTAGTCGTGCGTGGCTTCCTTCGTGTCCGTTGTACGTTCAGATGGTGTCTGATCGGGGTGGGTTTCCTTCCGGCGGGTTTTTTCTCGGTTTCACCATGAAAAAAACCCGGCCGAGAGCCGTGTTGGGCCACACGTGGTTTTAACACAGGCTGGTGTCCCCGGCGATGAGGTGTCTGTGGCTCTCCAGGACTGCGTCTCTGTTGGTACCTGGTTTCAGGCACCCTTTGATTCCCGGCGGAAATAGCTGTACCCATCTATAAAACGTTGTTCATGCGAACATACGTTATGTAGTTTTTCTACCAGGTTTTACAAAACCACATGAAAAACCTAGCTGTTGTTAAGGGCTTTCCTCCCCGGCGATCTTTTACAAAGAAGTGGGGACAGGAACTTATGGGGTTAACTTTTTGACATCTCACCCGGCGGGTGTACCTTGGTAGGGTGGGATGAACTACTAAGTCATTTAGTTCATTAACCAATCCATTTTAAGTGATGCTATATGTATCGCCGCCTTTATACTTACGGCGATTGAAGGTTCAATTAGGGTTAACATCGTTTTTTCACACCCGGGGGGTGCTCCTAGGTGGAGGAAATAAGGAATTTACAAATTCAATTTCGATTTAACCACTTAATTTAGTGATACAATTAGGTATCGCCGCCTTCAACCTTACGGCGATCTTTTTGTGACAATTCGTTAGAAATCAGATCTCGTGTCAGCCTGCCCTGTGTTATTCTACTAAAATATTTCAAGGGCCGGCGTCTTTATGGGGGTTGTTTTTGTTCCAAAAATTGAATCTTAAGACAGTCACCACCAGAAAGACTGTAATCGCCATGCTGGACAATTATATTATGTCAGAGGGTATTCTTCACTTTCGTCAAAAAGATTTGTTTAGATATTCTGAACCCCGCCGCGTAGCGAGCTGTGATCGTTGTGTCATTACATCTCGTTATCCGGTGGGTTATTAACACTTGTATGCGAACATGTTGGGTTAACCTTATGAGCATTAATTCCTGGAAATTTTCTTTTTTTTCCAGAGCTGGGCTCCGGCGGACCAATACAGACCCGGCGGTAGTTTTCCCCACCAGTCTCTGTCATGGCTACCTCAGCCCCAGTCTTTGCTTTATGCACTACCCCTGCTTGTGCCGGTATCCCTATTTTTGCGCATACCCTTTGCATAAGGTGTGTTAAATGTCTAGACCGTTCAAGGGGTCTCTGGGTAATGCGTAATTGTTCTTTTTGCTCCCAATTAGCTGTCAAGGTCCTTTGCGACAATGATAAGACCGCGGCAGTAGCTTTAAGAGAAGTACGGCAACAGATGGCAGCCTACACTACGATTGTTGCGCATAAATCACTTCAATGTGACAACGTCCCTCTTTGGGATAGATTGCTATTTGAACACCCTCCCCCTAAACGTTCCTCTAGAGTCACGAGTCATAAGCCGGCGGAGACTGGTCAGGGTTCTGTATCTTCTGCTACTACACCAAAACGTCCAAGAGAGCCTACACCCCCGGCGTCCGCCTCCTCGTCTCGGGCGAGATCTCGGTCTAGGTCACCTCTCAGACGCCAGTCTTCTAGTCTTGCCTTTTCACCAGCGAGTAAGAAGAGTAGGACGGAAAGTTCCACCAGTGGTCACGGCGATGAATCCTCCAAATCTAGGAGTAGTTCTCGGTCACACCGTAGCCATAAATCCTCCAAAAAGGATTCCCAGAAACGAAAGTCCTCCCTACATTCACCAGCTTCTAGTGCCTCTCATCGTACCTCTACCCCAGACAAAGTTTGTGTTAGGTCTCAAGGGTCCAGTGCGGTGCCTGTCCCTAAAGAGGATTTACCTATTAATATTTTAACCCTGGAATTGGAAAGTTCAGGGGGTTCAATAATTGAGAATGTTTCAGACTCCCAAGAGAGTGTAGGCCAGGGCCTCGGTGTTTGGCGGTTTGCTCAGCCAGGGTCTGACCACCCACGTCCGACTCAAACGAGTCACACAGTAGCTGATGTCCACAGGGACGCGGCGATCCCATCCTCTATTCCTGACTTATCTTGGCAACAAGGTACCCCAGCTTCGGCGGGGTCTTCTCAGGAGGATCAGGAGGAGAAAGACGAGGTTTCAATAATTTCGGAGATGGAAGGGCAAGAGTCAGGCTCAGGCTTAGACGCCGCGCAGGATATTAATGATTCACCTGTAAGTTCATCATCTAACCAATTTGTTACTGCGCAAGAAATTAATGGGCTACTTACTGATGCTTTATCTAAATTTTTTGGCCAACAACAGGAAAACCCCACAATGGACTTGGGGGCTCCCACGACAAGTTCTAAGGTACGGCCTCTGATGACTTCGATTGCTTTATCTAAGATCCCTAACCCACCCACTCTGTCACCATCAGTGGTTACTAAGCCTGCTACGGCGGCATTGACAACTTCAAATGTCAGGGTCATCACGGATGTCAATCCACCCCCTCTAGACAAGGCGCCTCTCAGAAAGGTGGCTATGCCCTTGCTTTATGGACCAGACGAGTCATGGGTCCTTTTGACCCCCACTAACCCAGAGCTCGCCCAACCTACCTTGTCAGGGGAACTCCCCGTACCGCGTGAGTGGGTCATCCAGGGCAATAAATCAAAGAAATTAAGGGCCCTGGATAATTTGGGAAATGTACTGGACGTAAACATCAAGGCTATACCTAGTTATTATCACCAAGACTATTTTGTGTATGCTACTAAGCCAGCTTTACCCCCTGCCTCAGCTTCGAAACTATTTTCAGACTGGTCTAAGCTGGATGGGTTTAATGATATTAAGACTCTGTCAGCTCTCACTCCTGAACTTGATTTACAGACCGTCACAGACGAAGCAGCTAATCCAGTTTTGAAGGTGGGGCAGTTGGGTCCAGGACCTTGGGTAGATTGGGAGATAGAGGCTCAAAACTTTGCAACCACATTTACTTCTAAATCTTCCCACCAGATCCCTCAGGATACTCATTCATGGTTCTCCATGCCGGTAGGTTCTGCCGGCGGAGTCCCGTCAGCTTTGTTTTCTTTCCTAGCTGCCCCTAAGATTAATCTTTGTGAGTTAAAAGACCCTTTCACTACCCCTACCCCTACTCACCTAGACAGAGAATTTAGGCTAAGGGGGAAAGCTTTTCGCCTGTTCTCTCAGTACATAGTGTCTCAACAGGTGGCTAAGTCTTTACTGCGGTCCACTCAGGCAATCGCAGACGCGGATGCCAGAAGATCGGTTGAATTATCCCGGCGACTGCTCCTCCAGTCGTCAATCCAATCCTTGGGTGACATACGCACCGCCTTGCTTGAGGCGGTACGAGCAAGACAAGATCTCAGAATGTCTTTAGTTTGCAAGCTACCTGATCGCATTGCGAATCAGGTGATCATGTCACCAGTGCTTACTCCCTCTTTAATGTCCCCTGAAGTGTGGCGAACGGTGTTCAATATGGCACAGGCCGTTAAGCTTGGCAGTGGCTCCGGCGACCTCGCTTACGTCAGCCGACAACGGCGAATTTTGTTTCTTTAGAGGTGGAGTCACTGGTCCAGGAAATGATTGCCAAGAATGTCATCATCCCGGTCCCCCCAAATTACCCTGTATTCACGTCCAAACTATTTTTGGTTCCAAAAAGGGACAGTGTTCAGATGAGGCCGGTCGTAGACCTGTCTTATCTGAACCTTCACATTCACAACGAATCTTTCAGAATGTTAACAGTACACCAAATCAGGCTAACACTTCCGCCGGGAGGTTGGATGTGTTCACTAGACCTGACAGACGCCTATTGGCACGTCTCGGTCAACAAAAGATTTCAAAGGTTTTTGGCCTTACGGATCAGGCACCAAAAAATTGTTTTCAAAGGATGCCGTTCGGCTTGAACCTAGCACCTCGATTATTCACGAAATTAGTCAGGCAAGCCCTGATGCCATTGTTAAAACAGGGGATCAGAGTGTTGTGGTACCTAGACGACTGGCTGGTGGTGGCAGAGACACAACAATTATGCGTCAAACATGTCAATATTATTTTAAATCATGTCAAAACTCTAGGCTTCAAGGTAAATCTGGTAAAGTCAAACCTTGTTCCCTCACGAGTAATTCAGTGGATAGGGCTGGTCTGGGACACGGCCGCTCTCACTCTGAGTCAGAGTGTGGACAATCGCAACAGGTTTCGCAGGAAACTGTTCATGTTTCTTCACAGTCTGACTACGACGCGGAGGGTCTGGGAGTCTCTGGTAGGCTCTCTCAACTGGATTCAACTAACTGTCAAGTTGGGCCGGTTGAAAGTACAGTAAAACGATTAATATTGGAAGGCAACAAATATTTCCCGCTCTTACCGGCGGGAAAATTATGGCCCATCCCGAAATTAATCCACACCTTGCTAGCGGTCTGGGCAAGGAGGGAAACGTTGCACTCAATAATGTCATGGACCTCTCCTCCACCAACGGTATGGGTAGACACGGATGCGTCAGGCACAATAGGGTGGGGATTTCAGTCAAATCAGGGGCACCAGGGTCAGGGGCTTTGGTCCCACTTAGAAATCTCTCACATCAATGTCAAGGAATTACTAGTCCCCTTGTATTTCCTTCAGGCTCACGGCCCGGCGCCTTCAGAATAGACAATCTGAATGCTGTATTCACTGTATTCAGAAACAAGGATCAACGAGGTCAAGGGGGTTGCTAAACGTGTCGGAAGAGATTTTTACTCTCGCCAACAGACTAGACATTTACCTTCATCTTATCTCCCAGGCGTAGCGAACGTCTGGGCAGACGCTCTGTCCCGGAGACAGAGCACGACAGTAGAATGGGAGCTCAAGCAACCCATTTTCAACCTAATGATTGCAGAGCTCTCCCATCCACAAGTGGATCTATTTGCGTCCGAGGAGACTCACAAACTCCCTCTATACCTCACCCGCCGGGCGAAAACGCCGGCAGGGGGGCCAGACGCCCTAGTGACAGACTGGAACAGATGGAGCTCCATCTATCTGTTTCCGCCGCCAGATGCGTCACTAATGTGCCACGTAGTGAACAAACTACGAGATTATCGAGGCTTAGTCTCGCTAATCGCGCCCCTGTGGCCGGCGCAGTTGTGGTACCAGCAATTGAAAACGTGGTGCCCGGACTCGGTATTGCTCCCGGTCGGGTATTTCCACTTAGACACGATTGGCAACCTAGCGACCTCGCTGACTTTTGCATTATGGACATTCAGGAGGCCAAGTGGCTAGCACCATACGGTAGAGATGTGACCAATAAATTAATCAATCAATATACTCAGTCTACGAAACGACAGTATCACTCACATTGGCAAGCCTTTACTTCCTGGATCATCAGAACGGAACAGAATGTGCCGTCAGTGGCTTTAGTTTTCAATTATTTAAATTATCTGTTTGAGCAGAAACATTTATCTGTGGTAACATTAAAAAATCACTTAACTGCGATTAGAGTGCCCTTTTTAGACCTTACAGGTCTCTCCATACCGGTGGCGGAGGAAACAGGTTTTATGAGAGCTTGTTTTAAACTTCGCCCACCTCCCCATCAGCTCATGCCTACTTGGTCTCTCGACAAAGCTTTGTCTTTACTTCACTCTCGTCTGTACCAAAATACTGCAGACTTTGCATTACTCTTAAAAAAGGCGGTTTTCCTTATGGCTTTGGCCACCGGGAACAGAGTGTCTGAGCTGGCGGCGATGAGCAACACACCTAATTGCCTTAGGTTTGGCAGACTTAATGAATGTATTTACATTGCACCTTCCCCAGGTTTTGTAGCCAAGAATGAGCACAGTGCACACGTGTTTTCTGAGTTCACGGTGCCGGCGTTAAAAAGGGGAAAGGTGCATCATAATCTATGTCCAGTGCAAGCTCTAACCAAATATTTGAGAGTAGCTCCTCTTAACCCCCAAGGTGCTTTATAGGTAGCAAGTACGGGTAAACGCTTACTTAAACGACGATTAGCCTCTCTTCTGGTCGAAGTCATTAAAGAGAGTAATCCCGGCGTTGTGGGTAGGGCCCACGATTTACGCAAATGGGCAGCCTCTTTACGTTTCCTGAAAATTTTCAGTAGAAGATATCGCGTCCACTCAGTTGTGGGCGTCTAATCATACGTTTTTGTCTAGATACTTATCAGTTGCTCTAGACAAACCTTCCTTACCATGTATAGCTTTAAGGCAGAGGGTCTAGGTGGCCCTGCAGTCACTTTTGTTTATTTTCACGAGAAGGGGGGGGGGGTGCAGTCAGTTGACATAGGACACCCTAGACCCCGCCGGAGTATGAGAGCTGTGATATAATTTAAGGTTAATGTGATATGAAAATTTCTCAGTGAGAAATTGTGCTAGTACAATGTTAGTACAAAACAATGGAGTTGTTATAGTAGTTTTAGCTGCGAAAGCAGTCTAATATTAGAACAGTGGAGATCCTTTGCAATTTCTCTCCACGATTATTTTGGGGTTTATTATGTGCACATATAAACTTATAACTTGTTATTTTTGTCACCACTCGTTGAGTAGGGTGCCTTTGTAACTACAGATCTGTGTTCAGAATCTTCAGGGTTACCCATTTTTTGTCAGGCAGGCTTCTTTGAAGCACGCACCTGCCTGAACCCCTTTTTCTTGTATATTTTTGGTCTACGCCATATTTAAATATATTTGTCAAAAGTAAGAATACTATGTGGTTGTTTTTATTATCTGCTTTTATAGAGTTATGATATGATTACGAATGTCCCCCTCCAGTCTTAGAAATCAGGCATGTTCGTCAATGATGGAGGGGCCACTAATAAATTATAGGTTTGACTCCTGTAAGGAGATAAAGAAAACCTAATATTTAGTAGTGGCCCCGTAATCATTGACGACTGGGGCCCTCCCGACCGTCCCCTTCCCATTCGTTGATGTACTGTATTAAGGATTTTGGTTTACTTGATATGTCAGTGAAGGAGGAATGACGCCTGAATCAGCGTCTGGTCAGAAATCCACACAAGTACATCCACGATATGATGGAAAGCTTATTAGATAGTTATTCTTATTTTCTTTTTCTTTTTATTTTTTACGAAGTTTTTTCGTAGTGAGAACCCAATTCATAATGACTGAAGCCATGAGTGAGGTCGCGTGCGCTCATGATGAAGGCTCCTCAGTTTTTAAATGCTCTGCGCGGTAGATTCAAACTACGGCGGATTAGTGTTTGAAGAGGATGCCTTATGTAATAGGCATGTTCGTCAATGATTACGGGGCCACTACTAAATATTAGTTTTTTTTATCTCCTTACAGGAGTCAAACCTATAATCTAGTTTATTTCCTTTCTTGAATAGAGGGGTTACAATGGCTTCCTTCAGTTCAGCAGGTACAGTGTTGGTGTTAATTGACAGGTTGATGATGTGGGTTAGGGGACCTGCTATACCAATGGCTCCATCTCGCAGAAATTTGGCTGGAATTTTGTCTGGTCCTGTGCTTTTATGTACATTTAGGTTAGAGAGCTCGTCAAATGTGTATTTTGGTGTAACATTTTGCAATCCAAATGTGTTCGGGTGTATGCCTTTATCCCTGTAGAAATTTCGAAAGGTGGCCGGTGTTGTCGTGTATTTATTGAGAGGTTGCGGTAGGTTCTGTGCAAGTGTGTTTGCTATGGAGGTGAAGAGAGAGTTGAAGTAGGTTGAAATTTGTCGTTTATCGTGGCAAACCTGATCATTAATGTTGAGAGCAATATTAGTGTTAGACGAATCCCTTGCCTTGTTGCTGTAGCCTGTTGTTTTTAAGTGCCTCCATAGTTTGTTTGGGTTATTCTGATATTCCTCTGCCTTACTGTGAAAATAATTAGATTTCGCTGATTTGATTTTCCTACTTAGTTTATTCCTAGCCCTGTTGAACTCATGTTTCAGACCTTGATCCTGTCTATGTTTCACTAGCCTTTTTAACAGCTTGTCTCTATGTTCCAGGTGGTGTAGTATGTCATTGTTGATCCATGGGTCTGACCTTGCTTTAATTCGTATGTCTTTCAGAGGAGCTATTTCGTCTAGGATGTTTGTGATGATGGTTCGGAAGCCAACCCATGCGTCATTAACGTTTGTATTTCCAAACACTGGAGACCAGTCTGTATTCCATAAAATGTCCAGAAATGTTTCTTTGTTGTAGTTTCTGAGTGACCTTGACCTCTAGGGTAATTTTTGTGGTTTTCCGTGTGCAATATGTGACGAAGTGATCACTTATCCCAGTCTGTATAACCCCTGATTGTGATATTTTGTCCTCTCTGTTACAATTTATATGGTCTAATATTGTAGCAGTGTTCTCAGAGATACGTGTGGGGGTTGTGATGAGTTGTTTGTGATTGTGCATTGTCAGTACAGTATGTGCCTATATTCTCGTACAAGCCTATTATTTTGTTGTTTGTAACACAAGTTAAAATTCCCTAGTATAATGGATTCATTCCGGGGGTCTAGTAATGACAAAGTTCTTTCAAATTTGGTCAAGAATTGTGTGTCGTCTGGTGGCCTATAGCACACCCCAATGGTGATGGGTTTTGTCCTTGGCAGGTGTAAGTCGATCCACAGAGCTTCGTGATTTTCTACATGGAGGTCGGTCCTAGTTGTGTGTGTGAGGTTGTTTTTTACATACAGACATACTCCTCCCCCTTGTCTATTGCGATCATTACGAACCATATTGAAACCTTGAATGTTTATTTCACCATCGTTTATACTCGAGTCCAGCCAGGTTTCAGTAATTGCAATTATTGAAGCTTTGGCCTTATTAGCTAACAAGCTCTGACAATTTATGGTACATTGATCTGGCGTTAATGTGGATAAGGTGGAGCCCTTTGTTGGTGAACACTCTGTATTCATCTTTGAATGTTTCCTGGCTGGATTTTGAGTTGTTAATACTTGGTTAATTTACATTAACATTCGGTAATAAATGCAAGGCACACTTATTACATAAGAATTCACGTTCTTCACTGTTGGTCTTCTTAGAGATGCACTTCATGTGAGCTACAGTTTACACTTTACACAGTTTAGGATCCTTTGTTTTCTTGTTATGAGTGATTTACATATTTCACAAATGATTTTAGGACCTTTAATAGCTAATTCCCTACATTTGTCGCATTCCACTTCTTTTCTGCTAGTAACGTAAGTACATCGATCGTGTACTGTTTCATTACAACTACTACATTGTGAAGTTGTACTCCTTTTGTTGAATCCAATATCGCACACTGTACAAATCTTCCTTTTACTGTTCATCGTACGTCTGGCGGTGTGGTTTGGCGTGTGATCAGCTGAGCGGCGAAGGTGTGTGAGCGAGGGAGGGGGACTGGCTGTGGCTATGTCTACCCCTAGGCCCCCTCCCACCCCTACCTGTATTTGTTGTTTGATGTTGTCCTTGTTCTTGGCCAATTTTGCTGCTTTATTGTTGATGTTGTTGCGACTGATACCTTCTTTTTTAGCTGTTCTGGTTGCATGTTGAGCTAGTGTTGGGTTGTGTTGTAGTAGGTTTGGTTGATTTGTTGTGCAGCGGCGTCGTGTTGTGCAGCGGCGTCGTGTTGTGGGGGGTGGGTGGTTTCTCTTGTTGTCTCACTTGTTCGTTGCTGTTACTTCATTGTCAATGTGTTTGCTAGAGCTTCCTGCTTTTTTGGGTGTTCTGGTTGCATGTTGTGTTACTTGGGTCACTGATATCTGTGGTAGTGATGATACAGTTGAGGGTAATGTTGAGTAGGTAGAGTGTTGGCACTGTGCTGGTGGTTTCCCTGTGGTGAGTTGGAGCATGACGGGAGATTGGGGTGCCTGCTGTCCCAGTTTGTTATAACAAATTTTACTGCTAGGGACTGTTGAAATGTCGGTGTCTGCCTTACTTGTTTGGTGGTGATGTTTCTTCAACGTTGAACTAGGGCCGGGGTTGGTCTCTACATCTCCGCAGCTAATTAGAGTGTAGCACAATAGGTGTTGTAGCGAGGTTGTGCCAGAGTACTTGCCAAGCCGCGGCGTCTTCCCGATATATGAAATAGACCAGGCAGGAATGGTGACAGAAATTTCACTTGTGTGTGATTTCTGTGTGATGAGGTCCCTCAATACTTGTTTAGTGTTGACCTGGTACACTACCGGTACACTACCTGGTACACTACCGGACGAATTTAGAACACTACCATTTTTCCCATGACAAGAACAATGCCCCAATCTACAGTATTTATAATGCACTTAAATGTTATGGTTAGGACTGTTATTTAGCCATATCTACATTATTATTTACAATGCATAAGATTTACTTTCTGTAGGCAAAACATTTTTTTTTTTCATAGGCTAAAACTGGGAAAAAGTGCAACTTTTAGAATGAGCACGGAACATATTATAATTTTCCCCATAAGAACAGTGCCCCGATCTTGACTGCCTCGATCTTAGCGCAACTTCTGTGGAACCGATTAGGAGCGAAGATGGGGGATCCACTGTATAATCCAAACTGTTACCCCTTTAGCAGCTGCAATTTTGACCTGGTTATGTTCTTTGAATCCCATACTTTCAGACATTAACACCCCAAGGTCCTTCACAGTTTTTACGTTCTATAATGTGGTTGGATTCTGTTATGTAATTTGTGTTCCATTAACAACACTATCATCATATCGTATTAGTCAAAAATTTTCTATATTAAACTGTATATTGTTTTCCCTGGTCCTCTGGAACACCACATGTATGTCTGCCTGCAGCCGAGCCGTGTCTTCATCATCATCATCATCATCATCTCCGACGCCTTGCTTCCCCCTGGGAAACCCCCACTAGAGGATGGCCATGACAGAAACGTCTCCAAGCTACTTTGTCAAGACATGCCTCCTTTGCCCGTGCCACAATGCCCCTTCCACTACGTGGAAGTTTTTCTTCAATATATTTTTCCACTTTCTTTTCCCATACCATAGGTGGTCTTCCACTACTAGCGGTTCCACTCACCTGACTCCCATATATCTTTCTTGGCATTCTGTCTCATCCATTCTCTGAACATGACCATACCACCTCAAAGTACTTCTCTTTATCCACTCAACCACACCACAATCAATGCCCAAAGCCTGCTCTTCCATTCCAAAGGACTCGTACACTTCCCTATTACTTGGCCCATCTAGCCTATTCATGCCAGCTGCCATTCTGAAAAAGCTCATCTCCACAGCTCTTAGTTTGAAGAGGTCCTCGTCACTTGCCATCCATGTCTCGCTTCCATACGAGAGTGTTGGGAGCAGCACACTGTTTCTCAGTGACTTTTTGACTTCCTGGCTAACCATTCTTCCTTTGAGAATACTATCAAGTTCTCCAATCACTTTTCTCCCTTGCATTTTTCTCTCTTTTATCTCACTCTCCATTTTACCATATTTGCATAGTACAGCTCCCAAATACTTGAAACTTTCAACCTCTTCTAGTACTTCATTTTTCAATTTTATTTTACAACTTTCTTGTGTTCTTTCTTGATTCTATATTTGTCCTTAAAATCTATAGTTTCATGCATTCTTCTCTCAAACACCATTACCTTACATTTCCCTACATTGACCTTTAACTTTCTCTTTTCACATACCCTGTCAAAGTCAGTGACCACTCTCTGAAGTTCTTCAGCATTTTCCGCCAACAGGACTGCATCGTCCGCATATAGGCATGTTAAGGCATGTTATAGGCATGTTATAGGCACCAAGCGGCTCGCTTGGTGTAGTGACTAGCGTCTCGGACTTCCACCCAGAAGGCCCGGGTTCGCGCCCACGCTCGGCGCATTAAAGATTTTTCACAAGCACTGAGTCGTTACCATCCCTCATGAGCAAAGGGATGGGGTAGTAGTACAGGACCCCAATGGAAATACGCCTAATCGGCCTTATTGAGCTATCCTTAGCTAGCTTAGCATGCGCTAGCTTTAAGAACTATTATTATTATTATTATTATTTAAAATCTTCCATGTTCTTCCCTCTGATTCCAGTCTAGCTCCCACACCCATTGATACAACCCTACATTCCCTAATCACTCCATCCAAGTATATATTGAACAACCAAGCTGACATAACACATCCCTGTCTTACACCTACATTGACCTCAAAACTTTCACTTAACTTATCCCCTACCTTCACATTTGCCATTGCATTCCTATAAAAAGATTTGACTGCCATTAGCAACTTTCCTCCCACACCATATACTGTTAACACATCCCACAGGCCCTCCCAGTCTACTTTGTCATAGGCTTTTTCCAAATCCATGAATGCTGCATAGAGTTTTCTGTTTTTGGCCAGATACTTCTCTACCAACAATCGCATTGAGGCTATCTGGTCAACGCAGCCCCTGCCCTTTCTGAAACCTCCCTGTTCCTCGCCTATTTTGTCATCCGTTATCTTCTGTAGCCTCTGTGTTACTACTCTTGCGTGTACCTTTCCAGGTATGCTAAGCAAGCTAATTCCCCTATAATTCTTACACTCTTCTTTACTACCCTTCCCTTTGTACAAGGGTACTATCACTGCTTTCCTCCAGTCCTCTGGTATACTTTCCTTTTCCCATGCTAATTTACATAACCTATGCATTATGTCAACAGCTTCTTCTCCTCCATATCTCATCATTTCACCTGGGATGTTATCTACTCCAGCAGCTTTGCCCATTTTAAGTCTATTGATTGCTTCTTTTACTTCTTCTCTGCTTATCTGGCTTTCAACTACCCTGTTTATTCTACCTCTCTCCATTCCTATGGATGAGATCTTTGCCTTCCCCTACTCTTTACAGCTAAGCTACTAAAATTATCTTTCCATACTTTCACCACACCATCACCCTCTACCACTTCCCCATTCATGTCCCTCATCCTACCACCTGAGACACTCTCAGTCTTCTTCCCTCTGGCTTCTTTCACAGCTCTGTAGTATGCTTTCCTGTCATTCAGAAACTGTTCACTAATCTTTCTCCCATATGCCTCATCTGTCTTCCTTTTAGCGTCTTGTATCGCCCTCTTCACTCTTTGTTTCAAATTTTTATATTCTTCTTTCCTCACATCTCTAGTTTCTCTAGGTATATTCTTTTGCAGCATACTCTTTCTGAACTCTTTCTTCTTTTTCACTATTTCTTCTATCTCTTTACTAAACCATGCGTTACCTTTCTTCTTCCACATTTTAAAGGTTTTCTTCCCACATACTTTCTCAGCTGCTTTAATCATGGAGTCTCTTGTACCTTTCCATACTTCGTCTACAGTATTGCCCAGATCTATCATAACATCCATGTCCTTTATAGTTTCTTTCAGGATGTCCTTGTATTTTGTTGCATTACATTCTTCATTTAATTTTCTCACATTTATTCTCTCTACTGTCAGTTTTCTCTCTTTCCTCTCATATTTCCACTCTTTCCTTATCCTCACTTTTGTCAGCACTGTATAGTGGTCTGATCCCGTCAGCATACCTCTTACAGCTTTTGAATCTAAAATTCTTCCTTTTAGTCCGGAGTCCATCATGGCGTAGTCAATTAGAGATTTCTGTTCCTGCTCACCTTCACCTCTGTGCCATGTATATCTATGAATGTGACGATGTTCAAAAAATGTGTTAGCCAGAAACATCTCTCTCTCCGCACATACTTCTAAAAGGAAGTCACCATTCATATTCCTACCCTCCACACCCCATTTACCCACTATACCTTCTATCTCCTCGTTTCCAACTCTACCATTCATGTCGCCTACTAATATTGCTTGTGTACACTCTTGCCTTTCTCTTATACATTTATTGACTTTATTCCAAAATTTTCTATTTTCTTCCGCACCTTTCCCAGTTTCTTCGTTGACTGGTGCATAGACACACATAAAAGTATACCTATCTATCCCAATCTTGCACTCACACCATACAATTCTTGAGTCCACGCATCCATAGTTTTTCACACACTTCCTCAACCTTTCTGACAAAATTACTGCTACCCCTTCCTTTTTCTTACGTTTATATCCTGCATCCAATGCAGACCAGACAACCCATCCTTCCCCACCCCACAAATCATACTCACTCTCACCATCCCACACTCCAGAACCCAACAGGTGCGTCTCACCTACCCCACACACATCCACACATCCATCTTTAAGCTCTCGCATCAGACACTCTCTCTTGCTAAAATCATTTATGCCATTGGCATTGAAGGCACAGACACGGAGCACGCTTTCCTTCACCCGAACGACGTTTCCACCACTTTTCTGCTTTGTTCCTCCACCCCCGAGGGGGTCCTGGCCGGCAGCATACCGAGCACAGTTGTTTCCCAGGAGGACTTGGGGCCTGGACATAATGCCTCCAAACAGGGCGCCGGATTGTCAAAAGTATACTAAAAGAAAAACTAAAAACTGATACCAACATCAGTAAAAAAACATACAACACAGTAAAAATGAAAATATTAAGAAGATAGGGAGAACAAAAATATACAGGGGACAACAGAAATATAGTTACAAGGGGGATAATTTTTATAGTGGAAATTAAAAGAGGATTTAAAATTAAAAACAAAGTGTGCTGCTGAAGAAAATAGCACAACGAGCCGTGTCTTCCGTTGTGTTTATACTATCATACTTAATTTTGTGTCATCTGCAAAGGAAGACAGTGAACTGTGTCTTGTGTTGGCATCCGTCATTAATTAGAATAAGGAAGAGAAGGGGTGCTAGCACTGTTCCTTGGGGAACTAAGCTTTTGACATCCGAAGGCTCAGATCTGACTTGGTTTACTGCCACTGATTGTGTCTGGTTTACTAGGAATTTGTATATCCATCTTCCGATTTTACATGGATTCCCTTTTCCTTTAACTTTGTGGACAATTATACCCACACTTCCAAATCTATCTATCTATCTATCTATTGCCGGACGCCTTACCCCCCTTAACCCGGGAACGGCGAGAACACTCTTAGCCCTCCGGATCCGGGGGCTCTCATATGAGGCGATCGTCGTGTCCGGGGGTATTCCTGAAAAATGGCTATCTTCATAATTCGATGTCTACTGATTGAGACCACCTAGAGCAGTCAACTAAATTGCATAGTGTAAAACCAACCTTCGTCTGTAGAATGGCGTTGAGTTGACATCGCTATGACAAGTGGTTGCCGAGATATGATGATGGGAATGGAGGTAATTTCCCGCGTATTTTCACCTGTGTCCGAACGCTTCGCCGCGGCCCTGGCTAGCACGCACTAAGTTACTCGTCGCTCCCGTGGCTTTTGTTCCGGTACACGATATTATGTTTGTATGGAGATAATGTGATTTTATTGTGTCATTTATTACTTGTTCAACCATTATTTGAGTTATATGAAACTTTATATAACATATTTTCGGCGCTTTCACTGTTATTGTAATATTATTGTGTCACTTTCACTTTTATTGTAATAGTATTGTGTCGCTTTCACTTTTATTACTCTTCTTGTTATGAATTATTGTCACTCACTGTTATTATTGAGTTATTATTACTTGTTATACATTTTGTGTCACTTTCACTTACTAGGTTAGAGGCTAGGCTAGGCTACGCAAGCGTACAGTACCGTACGGTATCGTATTTGACACTTGTAATTATTACATTTGGTTGTTTCTTTCACTTAGACATATTGTTATATTGTTTTTAGTGTCACTTTCACTTATTACAGGTTTCACTTATAAATACTTATTGAATAGTTACTCTAATATATAGTTGTTGTGTCTCTTTCACTTGCACATATTGTTATATTGTTCTAGTGTCACTTTCACTTATAAATACTTATTGAATAGTTACTCTTATATATAGTTGTTGTGTCTCTTTCACTTGCACATAGTATTTTATTGTTTTAGTGTCACTTTCACTAGTGTTCTCAGGGTCAGTGCCACTTAGAAGTTTACCAGGATGTGGAAATCATCGTGGCAAGGCGTGATGCACAGTGCTACCTGACATTCCTGGCACTGATACGAGGTTTTGGTGTTTGTCTGGGGTCTTCAGGTGGTGTTGCTGCAGACATGGCACCGTTTCTGGGTCTTGCGACCAGCAGCTACTGGAGGGGCGACGATCCTGTGCTTCTTGTGGTGTTCGGAAGCGTATGTGCGGTCCATGGTGCCAGCTCCTGGCATATGTTAAGCTCGTGGGGCATCCTCAGGCACAGCATATTCCCCAATGAGATCCAGAATGAGCTGTTTCTGGAATCTCCGAAGGTTGGTGTACTTCCTGGGCATTGTGGGGTTCATCAGCTTGTACAGGTTGTACGAGTTGAGCACAGACACATCCATCATGTGCAGGAAGAACTTCTTATACCACCTGCAGGAGGTCCGCAGGCAGTCGATGAAGCCGACCTGCATGTCCGACTTGTCAACCAGATGCATGTTTATGTTGTAGTCCATAATTGCGTCTGGCTTCATGATGGGCTCCCTGGTCCTGTGGTTGACTTTGCCAGAGTCAACCAGGTTGCCCTTGTGGATGGTGCTGATCATGTTGACCTTCCTTTGGTCGTGCCAATGGATTGCCAGCATCGGACCATGTTGCTTGAGGAAGATGTCCTTCTTCTTGGTCTTTTGGGGGAATTCCGGCATGTTCTTCCTCGTCCCCCGTACTGTGCCCACAGTCTGGGTTTGCTGCCTGTTCAGGTGCTTGGTGAGGATGGGGGACATATAATAGTTGTCCGTGTAGAGTATGTGGTTCTTGTTGAAGTAGCGATCCATCATCGCCTTCACCACTGCTCCACCGAACCCTATTTCTTGATCTGCAAGAACCTCACCCTCCTTCCCACTGTAGACAATGAAGTCCAGCACATAACCCGTCTTACAGTCACAGAGGACGAAGAGCTTGATGCCGAATCGATGTCTCTTGGATGGTATGTACTGCCGGAAGTGAAGGTTCCCCCGGAACAGCACAAGAGACTCGTCGATCACGACCTTTTGAAAAGGCTTCAAGAATGTGGAAAACTTGGCCTTCATCATGTCGTAGAATCCCCTTATCTTCCACAGGTGGTCTGTTTTGTGTACATTGGTGTTGGTAACGAAGTGCAGGTTACCAAGTACTGTATGGCGAAGTAGCGGTCCCGGGACATAAGTTTGCCAAAAGCAGGTGTGGCAATTATGTCGCCTGTGATCCAGTAGTCTGCCAGCCGATGCTTCTTCACATGTGCCATGAGCATGGTCAGTGCTATGAACACATACATTTGGGCAATGGTAACAGGCTTCCAGGCCTTCATGTGGGAACTATGGGTCTTGCCGCTGAGGTGGTCACTGAGGGCCTTCTGCTTATTGGTCTCATCGACAACATATGACATGACATAATTGTCGAAAAAGGCCTTGAACAGCTCGGCAGGTGCTGAGTTGGGTCCCGCTGGGAAAGATGGATCAATCCCTGCGGCATTTTGGGCGTCATCGAATGTGGCATCTTGTGGCTGAAAGGTGGCCCCATCCTCCCATGTCCAGACATCAGCATGCCTGGCACGGGGACGGGGACGGGCAGCAGGGGCGTCGGCAGCAGCAGGGGCGGCCGCGGCCACGCTGACCAGCAGGGCCCCTGGCACGGCCACGTCCACATCCAAGGGCACGGCCACCCCGAGCACGGGGACATCCACGGCCACGGCGGGGTGCTGGGTCGTCCACCCACTCAGCTTCGTCCACAACAGGGTCGTCTGGTAGGTCATAATTATCATCCCCAGAATCTGCACCGTGGTCGTCCATATATCTTGAAGGGCGACCATATTCGTGGGTGTCTTCAGGGTCATAGGTGGGATCCTGGTCGTCAGTTGGTGGTGATACATCAGGTGGCGACTGCTGGCGTGGGCGGCTAGTGGGTGGTGAAGGTGAGCTAGTTGGCTCTGAAGTTTTTAGGCGACGACGAGAGCGTTTTAGGGGCAGCTTAGGGCCTGAGGTGCTGCTTTGTGCCCCCCCTGTGGCCGTGAACAAGGCCCTTCTGGAGGTGCGTTGACCACTTGCACCACTTGTTGATGGCTGTGGGTCATGCTGGGACAAGACCGCACCACTTGCACCACTTGCACCATTTGTTGATGGCTGTGGGTCATGCAGGTACAATACCGCACCACTTGCACCACTTGTTGATGGCTGTGGGTCATGCGGGCACAATTCCGCACCACTTGCACCACTTGTTGATGGCTGTGGGTCATGCGGGGTCAATGACGCACCAGCCACGGGTGACGAGGGCCCGGGAGACAAAGGAATAGGCCTACTCATCCTCACTATCAGCATCTTCACTTCTTTCCCTTTCGGCCGCCTCCCGTGCCTGCTTCCTTGCACTATCCAGCACAGCTCTCCTATAGAAATAACAGGCTATTTTTGCCGGGGAAGGAGTCCCCACAGCCGACGCCGGGGTCGCAAGCGTGCGTGCCGGGTCACGTTCACGTGATGCGGGTAGGACACTTCCCATTTCACTAACACTTTCATCACCTTGATGATGTTAACCGCATCCAACATTGTCATCAATACCATAATCACCATCGTCATCATCAGTGCTATGAAAGCCCTGGAATTCTTCGCCATCTTCCACTTCATCAAGATCTTCACTAACCACATGCTCTTCGTCAAAATCACTCTCAATCTCACTAAGGTCATGATCACTTAACTCTTTTAGCACCCGTGCAACACCACCGGGACTTAGCAACGTTTTCTTGGTCGTTTTAGCTTTGCCTTTCTTAGGCTTACGGGTCGCGGCGGCGGGCGGCGAATCGGACACAGCAATTTTTTTTTGGTTAGCTCCAGCCATCTTGGGTGCGAGATAAGAACTGATGCTGCCTGGTAGTTTGTGCTTGGTGGCGCTGCGGTCGCCCACGCACAAATAAAAATCTGCCCGCGCAATTTGAACGCTTTGATTTTTATTTTGCCTCATATGAGGCCTCCCGGACTCCTAACCAAAATATGTTTTGCTGTGGTGGTCAAGTGGTGAGCACGCTCGCGTGTGAATCTGAAAGACCCGGGATCGAATCCCTGCCACGGCGGACATTTAGTGGGTGCGGTAGTACGTCCTAGCATGTTTCACATGCTTGCACCCAGTCAGGGGACATCCTGACGACGTATACAGACTAAACACACATAACAAAGCCACTCCAACACCTTTCTCTCTCTCCAACACCCCTTCTCCCCTCTCAACACTCTTCTCTGAGCTAGTGCCGATAAAAATGGCATGGTCAGTCCTGTAAAGAATCTTAAGATTCCAGGACGAGCTCATTAGCGATCCCCAGATCGACCGTGGTGATTGTCACCTAAACATGTACAAAAAAGATATGAGGCCTCCCGGATTCCAAGGGTTAAGAGGTTTTGGTGGGCAAGGGCGAGGACCCTCTTAAGAGGAAAGGCCTAAAAAAAATTTTTTAAAAGGCCCCAGTAGCACTTAAAACAATTTTTTTGTTTTCCTCCATACCGCATATCACTCCTCCACCCCCCCCCCCCCCCTTCAATTATCACCTATTTTCTCTATTATTCCCTTATTCATTGGTATATTTTCGTGTAAACATCTCCAAACCGATCCTAGGCTGTGGTCATGTGTGTGTTACGTAAGGTAGAGACTGGGAGAGTGTGAGGGAGTAGCTCAGTACTGCTTCAACCCTCGAGAGAAGAGGGTGTGAGGCCGGCTGGCTCATAATTGATGAATGAACCGCTCGCTAACAATTCACAATTTTGACCATCCAAATTATATTCCCACTTGTTTTATTGTTGTTACAGGTTACTATCTTTATATTAAAGGTAAAATAGGCGCATATGAATAAGTAATAACGATATTTATCGTAAAATGATGATTATAGGCAGGAATGGAGCTTAATATTGCCGCCCAGAACTGTAGTGTTCACTACGCCCCCTGCGCGCGCGCGCCGGGTTAATGAGGGTGGCCATACACAGAAGGCCCAAAGCGGACCTATCACCTGTAAGAGGGACAACCCATGCCAGTTGTGGTGATGGGCTGGTCTATCAGAGTGAGAACTGAGCGATATCTGCCATACCCATAGCTTACTCTGACTGTTCCTTTTACTTATATATTTTCTAGATCTCAAGTGACGGCGTCTCTTCTGTGGATTGACCTCCCAATCTACCAAGATTGGAAGCCAAAGCGTCACATTTTTCCTTTGCCCCTCAACTTTCTCTTCATAATTGCTGAGGGGCACAGGGCCCTCAGTGGGGCTTTGGTTTCCCGGGCGTTTCCGCACCCTCCTTAGGTCCCCGCCATGGAGTGGCTTCGGTCACCCAGGCTTTATTGCGGTCGGCAGGGAGGGTTCTGTGGGGGCGCTCGGTTATGGCCTTGGCCTTGCTCGGGGCCTTGGGGCTGTTCGGCCAGGCAGCTTGGGGAACAACAACAACAACTGAAGGACTTACAGGATTGACCACTCAATTTAGGGTCCGTCCTACCCCGAGGCCCTCTATGTATCTTTATAGCACTATTTTTCCACAGTGGTGTTCGGCTAGTCCATCCATTAACCTGCCTTACCCTTAGGTAAGCAGTACGGATTTGTATCAGGTTTACTCCCCTAGACAGGTTGCCGACCAAGGCTGACGACACCCTTCCGGCTCTGAACCCATGTTGACCAGTGTTGAGGGGTTTGTTTGTTTCCATTCTTAATGATGTGGGAAGTTAGGGCTCCCAAGCAATAATTTTTTGGCAGGGCTTTACACCCTCCTTTATGCAGAGAGCCAAAAATTGCATTTTTCAAGCTATCCGGTATTACTCCAGTGTCTAGACTCCTTCTCCACAGTACAGTATAGCAAAGGGTTTTGAGAGGTTTTCCGTACATTTCTTTATTAGGATCAAATTCCATTACTGTAGTCCTGGCCGTTTGCAGAGTGGGATAGCATGTTGACAAAAGCCTCTTCTATGTATTTTGGCTCAAAATCAATATCAAGAATCTGGGGTTTTTCCATGAAAAATTCATTTTTGGTCTTGGATGGTTTTTGTTTCGTCAGGCTCACTGAAGGCCCCGTTTCATACAAAAGCCTCTTCTAGGTTTTTTGACTCAAAATCAATATCAAGAATCTGAGGTGTTTCCATAGGGGGGTTATCCATGAAAAATGTATTTTAATCTTGGATGGATTTTGTTTTGTCAGGCTCATTGACGGCCGTTTCATACTGCTGACGTAAGAGTTCACTCATTGCCTTTTTGTTCCCCGTGAATAATAATAATAAATAATATTCTGGTCTTTTGTTTCTCCAAAGCGCCAGTTCTTCAGGAGGAATTCAATAGTGCTTGGAATGCATTACACCACAATTAATTAAGAGAAATGTGGTGCTGCGCATAAGCTAAAGCTTGTAATAATTGGTCACTGTGCCATTCGCAAAGTCTTAACTTTTCTGGAAGAGAAAAGCTGTCCCTTAAGGAGGGCATCCAATTTTGACTTATACTGTAGTGTGTCGGTGGATTTCATCCTATTTCAATGAGATGTGGCACACATATAGGAGACTATGAGAGCTTTAGATTGGTACTTCACAATTGAAATTCGGTCAATTAGTTGTCGAGTTACGTACAAATTAGTGGCTAAATAGGGTCAAATTAGTACCACTACTAAAAAATCAATCTTGTCCTACAAAATCCAATGTATCATAATTTTTTAGTATTCCATCAACTCACAGGCGGTGTTTCTTGTATTTAGCCAAGTACTTTTTTTATTATTGTAGCTAATTGAAATTAGGTAGGCCTAATTAAGTGATTTTTGTTTTCTATTTTTGTTCGACTTGGACGACATGCTGTTCCCGAAAGGGGAAGAGTAAAAAAATAATAATCAGACAATTTATAGAACTTTTCAAGCTCTTTCGATTGGTACAGTATACAGTATTTGTATTAATTGCAATAATAGATTTGTACTATATATATGTAATGTAATGGAGATGGAGAGACTGTGTAAGAAAGGCTTTGGATGATAGAGAAATGACTATAGATCAGGCAGGGGAAGTGGTGGTGGACAGGAGTAAATGGAGAATGCTTGTGAATAGTTGAGTGAACACGTGGTCATTTGGAGTAAGGGGTCGGGCGCAAGTTGGACTAGATAATAGTCCATCAGGCGCCTGGCCCGGGGAGACGATTAATATGAAGGGTGCGCCTGGAAGTGTGGTAGGAGGGCTTGTGGCTTTGGCTCCGCTGCATGTCTGCCTGCCGAGATCGGAACCTCTCCGGGTGGTCGGGGGCCGGGGGAGTGCTGGAGCGACCTTGGTGACCCTGGTCTCTGGGTCTTCTCCTGGGTGACCTGGATGTGTGTGAGTTTGTGTTTTTTATCTGTGTTTATTTGTTGTTTTATGTTGTTTTTGTGTTTTCCCTGTTCTTGCTCTGTCTTGAGTCGGCTACCCCCAAAATGGGGATTGGGCCTGAGCATATAGATAGAATAGATAGATATGTAATGTAATAATTCCTGGAAATTTACATGCATGTAGAATCTTAAATGTGAAATAATAAAATTGCCAAAATCAGACTGCTCTTCCTTTTTTGTCTCTGATGGGTTTTTGGAATAAGGCTAATTGGAGGTTATGATTGTTGCGGAAGGTAGTGTAGAAACACGCTCAATTGCAAGAGTTAGAAGTGGGTGGAAGAAAATCAGATGTTGATTTTGCTGACCATAAAAGTCAGATGCTTGTGAAATTTGGCAAGGAAGTGTGGAAAGATGAATAAGCCAAAATATAAGGAAATGAGAATGGTGATATAGATGACAAGTAAGGCAGCTCTGAACAGAGCTATCTGGAGCTCTGCCATTAGGATGTAAGACTGGAACTGCACATCGTGTGCAGCACTCGGTCTTTAACCCTTCCTCCCCGGGCAGTATTTATAGAGGTCGATAGGCCTATCCGGGCGATCTGGCCAAAAAACGTCGTATGTAAAATCTTTAACCCTTCCTCCCCGGGCAGCATTTATAGAGGTCGATAGGCCTATCCGGGCGATCTGGTCAAAAAACGTTGTATGTAAACATAGGCCTATTTTTGTTATTTTAACTGCTAGAGAATTCACACACATCTCAAAATGTAGCCCTTACTTGTATCTGTAGATTGGCGTTGAGTAAGCTCTCTAGGTCAACTGGTTCAGTTGTGATGCCTATTTCCGTGGATAGAATTTTTCCGCGGATTTAGCAATATTGGACATTTAGAAACACTAATTTTCGCTCTAACTAGCAATGGCGGACACGGTCCGACTTCCTCTTCTTCTTCTTGCTGAGGCTTGGCGTCGCTCCGATCGGCTTTGTAAACAAATGTTTCGCCGCGCGATTTTCAAAACACGCTTAACCCGGGAACTGCAGGAAGACTCTTAAGAGTTCCCCCGGCGGACTGCGGGAAGACTCTTAACCCGGTGAGACCCAGCGTCGCACGTGTTGCGTCGGCAGTGTTTGATCACCAACTCCCAGCGACGCATCACGTGCGTCCGACATATAAATAACACTTACGTGGCTCGTAAGGTAGGAAATGGCGGGAGAATAGGAGGGGGAGGTACCGTAGTGTGTGTGGGAGCCGGGCCAGTAGGTGTGAGCGGGCCGAGACAGCCGCGCGGCTGGTGGTGGTGGGCTTAGTGGGGATAGTTTACACCCTTAGTTCACCGCCACTTTGAACCTTCATTACTCCGGTTGTATGGGAGCTAGAGGCTTGAGATTTATGTGAGACACTCCTTAGGATGTATGCCGTACAATGCCATACTCAGTTTTTACCCTAGTGCTCCCGGGCGGGTGGTCATGCGGGGGAGACGAACTATTGAAACCCCCCCCCCCCAAATGACCGAAATGATTTTTTGTTTATTTTTGTCTTCATTTCTCACCATTCTCTTCCATTTTGGCTCAACTAATTTTTTTGAGGCTCCCCCCCCCCCCCAAAAAAAAATGTCCGAGGTGATTTTTTTTTGTGTTTTTTTTTTCATTTCTCATCCTTGTCTTCCATTTTAGCAAACAAAAAAAAAGAAGTGAAAATGGCTTGGGACTGGGGTGAACAAAATATTATAACTAGCCGGGGCTCAACGGGTTAAGAGTCAGAGAAAAAATAAAATAAATTTAAAAGCAAATATTTTTTTTTTTTTTTTGCCCCAGGGCCATGCAAAATATCACTCCTCTATCTCCCCGCCTTCCCCACTTTCCTCCCCTCCTTCACTTATCACCTATTTTCCCTGTTATTCCCTTATTCTGTGGTATATTTTCGTGCTAACATTAGCGAGTTGCAAGCAGGGCATTGTCATCACTGTTAGCAAGCGAGTACAAGAGAGAGAGAGAGAGTATCGATCGACAGCGTCTCTCCAGCCTTGGGGAAAATTGGCGGGAGAGGAGCTTGCCTCAGCCATACATTATGTAACTCCCGGCCTGTATCGCCGATTTTGACCATCCAAACGCTGTTTTCCTGTATCGCCGATTTTGACCATCCAAACGCTGTTTTCACTTGTTTTATTGTTGTAACAGGTTAATACCTTTATAATCAACCTATAATAGGCGCATATGGATAAGTATTAATGCTATTTATGGTAAAATAAATATTTTAGTGATGGAAACAGCTTAAATACATGCGCACAGGCAGAGGTGTCTCATACCCCCCATGCGCACTTCAGAGGTTAATAGGCTTTCAAGCTTATGTATTTTAAAAGGACACCCAGGCTCCGGGCCTTCGCAAGGTGCGTCATTTTAGAATGCTGCCCGGGCGGGAAGGGTTATATGTATGTACAGTATAGAGTCAATGCAAGAGACTAAAATGCCAGTGATATACAACTGTTGATACTTCTGTCCAGACGCCTATCTGTCCTATCTATCTCTCTATCTATTGCTGAATGTCATGATCCCCGAAGGGGTGGCCATGAACGAATCGCCCCCATGCACCTCTGTTCCTAGTCAGTCAGCTGACGCCCCTCCTCCCATCCAGCACCGCTTTCACGCATATACTTCTTAACTCCATCCTTCCACCTCTCTCTCGGTTTACATCACCCTCTTTGTCCTTCCACTTCACTCTTGTACACTCTCTTAGTCATTCTTTCACTTCCCATATGTTCCACATGGCCGAACCATTTCAAGGTGTTCCTTTTCACACTTTCCAGCACATCTACATCCACACCACACCGCTCTCGTACTTCCTCATTCGTCCGTCTATCCCTCCATGTAACTCTGCACGCACTTCTCAAGTAACTCATTTCCACCCCTCTCACTCTTGGTATGTGTCTCTCCAACAACGTCCACCTATTTCTTGTTGTTGTTGTTGTTGTTCCCCAGGCTGTCTGGCTGAACAGCCCCAAGGTCCCGAGTAAGGACAAGGTCATAAACGAGCGCCCCCACAAAACCCTCCCTGCTTACCACTAACAAAGCCCGGGTGACCGAAGCCACTCAAAGGCAGGGAGCTGAGGAGGGTGCGGAAACGCCCGGGAAACCAAAGCCCCACCCAAGGCCCTGTGCCCCTCAGCAATTATGAAGGGAAAGTTGAGGGGCAAGGGAAAAATGTGACGCTTTGGCTCCCAATCTGCCAACTTCTAGGTTGGCAGTAGGGAGGTCAATCCACGGAAAAGATGCCGTCACTTGAGATCTAGAAGATATACTGTATAAGGAAAATGAACAGTCAGAGTAAGCTATGGGTATGGCAGAGATCGCTCAGCTCTCACTCTGATAGACCAGCCCATCACCACATGACTAGAACCCAATCCTCTCAGCATCAGCTAGGAAAGGCCCTAGAAAGCCGCCTTTGGCGGGGGGATAGCTCCCCTATTTCAACTCCTTTCGGGGTTGGGCACCTGCCCAATTTCTTGTTACTGCTTTCAGCGTTCCTACAACATTCTTCCCCTGTTGCACCCTCTCTTGCATTTCTTCAACCATACTCCCATCTTTACTCAACACACTGCCCAAATACTTAAATGAGCGGACATTCTCCATAGCCTGACCATTCAACTTCACCTCACACTCTGTGGCTGCACTGCTTTCAAAGACCATAACCTTACGCTTCCCCGCATTGCATTTACCTTCAGATTCCGTTTTTCACACACTGTTCCAAATATATTTACCAGACCCTGCAACTTCCACTCACTATCGCTCATCAGAACTGTATCGTCAGCAAACAGCAGTATAGGCAACTTCCACTCATTTCCTTCCCTTATCAGTGGTACACCTACATCCACTGCTCTTCCTTGTATTTCTTTCATGACTCCATCCATATATATATTGAACAACCATGGGGACATCACACACCCTTGCTTTAACCCAACATTCAGATCAAAGAACTCGCTTTGTTCATTCTCCACACGTACCGACGCCTTTGCACCCTCATACATGCTCTTCACTGCTTTCAGCAACTTGCAATCTACTCCGTATATTCTCAGTACTCAGTACTTTGCACAAACCTTCTCTATTAACTCTGTCATAGGCCTTCTCCAAGTCCATAAAGGCAGGATACAACTTTTGTCCCTTTCCAGATATTTCTCCACAACACATTTCAGGGCAAAAATCTGGTCTACACATCCTCTTCCCTTCTTAAACCAGATCTGCTCGTCACCTACCTATTTCTCTGTTCTCGCTCTCACCCTCTCGATCACTACCCTACAGTACATCTTCCCTACTACGCTTAGAAGACATATCTCCCGGTGATTACCACACACTCCTCTTTCTCCTTTACCCTTATACAGGGGGACTATTATGCCTCTCTTCCAGTCATCCGGCAAACTTCCCTTCTCCCATGCTAGTTTACACATTTTCCATACCCATTCAATCACTATCTCACCACCATACCTAAGCATTTACAACACACTCTATCTATTCCTGATGCTTTACCCATCTTCACATTTTCACTATATCCTCGGTACATAGCTTCGACTTTTCAACTTTGTATACCAATTTGCCTTTAGATTTAGTATATTCAGAGCTTTGCTTTATTATAGATTTGCACTTTGACAGGTTTGTTAGGAATGGTAATTATTTCATAAATGTTTATACATATTTTAATAATGCATCACTTAGCTCTACTCCCACTAGTTCTGTATATTTTGATAGAACTAAACTTAAAGATGCCCTTAAATTCCTCCTTTTCAATACTTATGTTAGATTCGGGCCTTACATTTTCAAACAAATATTAGGAATTCCTATGGGTGGAAATGCTAGCCCTTTAATTGCAGACTTATTCTTGCTTGCTTTAGAATTTAAATATATAAAAGATTTAGTTGACAGTAGCAAGAAAAATAAAATCCCAGAAAATTAGCACTTGCTAAATTGTTAAGTAATAATAGTAGATATATTGATGATATTCTCGTTTGCAATTTGTTAAATTTTAATCAAGTTGCTAAACTTATTTACCCTAATTCTATTCCCCTCACACAATGTAACGTAAATTATAAAGTTGAACATTTTCTTGATATAAATATAGAGATTGTTAATGAACAGTGCATACTTAAAGTATATCACAAAGTTGATGATTTTAATTTTAACGTAATAAACTTTCCTTTCCCTAGTAGTAATATCGATAGTAAAATAACTTATAATTGTTTTTATTTCCAGTTAATAAGATTTTGTAAAATCTGCACTAAAGTAGATGACTTTTGGGCTAGAGCTAGGTTACTATACAGACTCTTAGTAGACAGAGGTTTTGAGGCAAGTAAATTGTTCCATAAATTTAATCTTTTTAGGGTCAATTATTGTGACTGTATTCTAAAATTTGACATCAATAATTTTAATCAAGCCTTTTTAACTTGAAGTTTCTTGTATAACCTCTGCTTACTTTTTGTCTGTATTTATTGTTTTTTGTCTGTATTGATTGTTTATCTTTTTCTTTTTCTATTATTAATATTAATATTGATGATTTTTTTAAATTGATTGTTCTTGTTAAAAGAGTACTCTTTGTTTAAATCTGTTGTTACTTCATATTTTGCAATTATTTGTCTTTATATTATATGTATTCATTGTCGATAGTATCAATTGCTTGCTTTTGCGATTTCCTTAGTTTATTTGTGCGATAAATATAGGTTATTTGTAGGGTAGTTATTGATAGGGGTCACTTGAGGCATGCTATGCTTAACAGGTACTGTACCTACCCGATAGCACTATCATTAGTGAGTGCTGTACTGTATTTTATATATTATTTTGTAATAGTATAGATATCTTATCAATATTTGTATTTTGTACTATTGTTAATGTCTTGTCATGTTGCAAATTTGATTTGATTTTAAATAATATTTTGACATTTAACATGTAGTTTCTTTATTCATGCAGAGTTTAGTAAAAATTTACCAGAACGTCCCGGACTTCCCAAACTTGACTAATTCCTTTAACGTGACGATGGTGCGTTGTTATATGTGCGATTGGTTTGCTTGGGAAACAGATTAACTTGCTCATGTAGTAATGTACACCCTATGTGGTGGATTGTGTTCTTTTATTTAATAATTTTCATTTTAGTAAGCGTTGTTTCCACATAGCGATTTTTATAATTTAATTTTACTTTATATTGTCCTTGTCCCAATTTTGGTTTGTTTAGTTTGCAAGTTTTACATTTTAATTCAGTATATCTGGGCACAGATTTACTAACCAATCCGACCAACAATGCGAACAAAGTTAACTACTGTACAAGTGAAAACTAATTATCCCCTAATGTGTTAATCCTCCTTCCTTATCTTCACCCCTTTGCTGTCATTTAGGTTTGTATGGTTTTTGTTGTTGTAATTTCCCAGACTTACTGGCTAAAAAAATCCTGAATCCGGTAGACAGAAGCCACTCTAGATGCTTGGGCCCCCAAAGGGGCCAGGGTGTAATGTCTCTGAGAGGGCAGCGGGGGAGGGGATCATCAGGGCTTGCACCCCCAGGACAATGCCCCCACTATCCGCAGCCCCCCTTGCAGTGCCACCCAATCGGGCAATCTCACTAGCACCTAGAAAGAAAAGTAATACAGTAACCCCTCGCTATTTCGGACCACTAATTGTCGGAAACCCGTACTAGCCGGATCGGCAACGGCCTCCCGGGTACGTACTTCCGTTTTTCGGACATTTCCGTCATCGTTCCGACAGTCTCTAACAGTGTCGGAAGATTCTATTAGTTTTCGGACAAATAAGGGCAAATGTCCGTCATAACCGTCCAATGTACGTAGTCTGATATCTCGTATGTTCCCGAGATGTGTCCGTCAGTCTCGAAAGTGTCGGATGATGCGCTCCCATCCCCGGCATATAAGGGTGAATGTCCGTTAAAACGGGGATCCGTCGGAGCGCCGGTATAAAGGCTAGGCTCCGCTTGGATGAGACGCATCAGTTACGATATAGCTGTTGTTGTGTTACACAATTAGGTGAGTACATCGCCTCCGTCCATATTACCGTTTATCATGCCTCCCAAAGTGTAAGGTGACCTCGATATCACTTGAGATGGAGAAGGGGAGTGAGGTGGTCAAGGAGAGTGAGGTGGAGAAGTGGAATGAGGTGGAGAAGTGGAGTGAGGTGGTAAAGTGGAGTGAGGTGAAGGGGAGCGAGGTGGACCTGTTTTCAATGAAGGAGTGAGTGTTATTCCTTACTTATCGTTCCAAATAAACTACTATACAGCACTGTATGTGCTATTATATCAACATATTTAAATCTAGGGTATGAATAGGGTAGCCTCCGTTTTCTTGGTCGCATTCATTACGTTGTCATGGTTGCATGAAGTTTGCTCCCGGTTAACGGCCAGCTCGGTGCCCGGTGAAGGCTGTTCCCGTTTCACTATTCACTATTCGATATTCGTCGGATTTTTCTCTTTCAGGTCGGTTTTTTGTCCTCTTTTAGATCGGACACAGCTGGGGTTCGGACATCTCGGATAATCGGACATTTCGGACTGGGTGTCGCCCCAATTAGTCCGAAATAGAGAGAGGGTTTACTGTATAGGAAAAGAGACAGACAGAAATTACTAAGGTTGAGTAGAGGATGCCAAACCTCACTCTGAATAGGACCAGCCCTCACCCGTGTTTGTATTGTAGTTTGTATTGGTTAGTATATCTGGGCCCTGTACTGTATTCAATGTTCTCTCCAGGCATTTTATGAGGAGTGGAGAATCATAATCATCCTCTAAGCCTGCTGGTAACTAAGCATTCTATTGTTCATGTCAGCAATCATGACCCCCTCAAAAAAATAAAAATAAATAAACAACTAGGTTCTTAATTGAACCTAGTTTTTATTAATTTGAACTTGGGATCTGCATAAAATCACCTGGCTGTAAGTAATTGGAGAGGGCCTCAGACAATTAAAATTCCTAAGTTAAAATATATTTTGTATTCACCTCTAGGCTGCCTAACTTGATTGGTGCTTTACTTAACTACTGAGGCTGCTTAACAAGTCTTTATCATAATATATAAAAAAAGAAAAGTTGATGGTCGTCTTCCGGCCTTCAACACCAAAAAAAAAAAAAAAAAAAAAAAAAAACACACACACACACAAAAGAGCTATTCCCGTCACTGTAAAATACAAACGCTATTCCTATTGGCTAGCACCCCGAAAGGGGTTGAAATAGGGGAGCTATCCCCCCCCCCCCCGCCAAAGGCGGCTTTCTAGGGCCTTTCCTAGCTGTTGCTGAGAGGATTGGGTTCTAGTCATGTGGTGATGGGCTTGTCTATCAGAGTGAGAACTGAGCAATCTCTACCATACCCATAGCTTACTCTGACTGTTCCTTTTACTTATATATTTTCTAGATCTCAAGTGACGGCGACTCTTCCGTGGATTGACCTCCCAATCTACCAAGATTGGAAGCCAAAGCGTCACATTTTTCCTTTGCCCCTCAACTTTCTCTTCATAATTGCTGAGGGGCACAGGGCCCTGGGTGGGGCTTTGGTTTCCCGGGCGCTTCCTCACCCTCCTCAGCTCCCCGCCATGGAGTGGCTTCGGTCACCCAGGCTTTATTGTGGTCGGCAGGGAGGGTTCTGTGGGGGGCGCTCGGGACCTTGGGGCTGTTCGGCCAGGCAGCTTGGGGAAGAGCAACAACAACAACATCTTGTAAGTCCGGAATATACTGTAAGTCAGAAATGTACAATATGTGCCTTCTTTGTTGGTCTTGCATGTGTAACATTGCTAACATTAGGTTTGAAATTATGCCTAAAGTAAAATTGTAAATCCTTTATAAACTTTGAAGCATTCTAATACTGTAAGATTGGTGCGGTACCAATATGTGACCCACGATTACCCTCACAAAAGTGGTGTCCTGGGTAACTGTGGGTATCCTGGGTTAGACCTTCTCATAGGAAAGTGCCAGCACTGTTGTGGTAGATTCTGAACCAAGGTCACATGTAGATCTTGTTTAGTGTGACCAACATGTTCATGGCTCACGACCACCTCACCTACGACAGCTTTCCAAGGAAGTGCATTGAGGAAGTTGCCTTATGAGGATTAATTTAATTATTGTTGTTTGCTATCACTTGTAAACATTCTTTAATCAGATACATTATATACTCACTTTAATGCAGTGGTGCTCTCTAAATTAATGCAACTTTTCACAAATTATTTCAAGCACTATAGTCTATTCATTATGAAGAATCTAGAAATTCTGATCCCCTAGCCTTTGTAACTCAGGAAGGGCTTGAGCAAACGGGCTGTAAATTCCCACACTAATTTACTGGTTGACTCTTCCCAAATGGTAGAAATATCAGGTCGATTGTGCAAGTCCTTTTTGAGTTGTGAGATGATGGTGGGAATTTCTAGACTGGTCATAATAAATAGAATCCAGTATCCTGATATTGCTTGCTTTTGTGATTTCCTTAGTTTGTTTGTACAATGAATGTGGGTTGTTGGTGGGGTGGTGATTGTTGGGGGTCACTTGAAGCATGCTGTGCTTACAGGTACCTACCCGATAGCACTATCGTTAGTGAGTGATGTATGTTTTTTTTTTACTTTTGTTGATGTCTTGTCAAGTTGCAGGTTTGGCTTGGTATAGGGTTTGATATAAATTGTAGTTTCTTTATTCATACAGAATTTAGTAAAATTTACCAGAACGTCCCGGACTTCCCAAATTGACTAATTCCTTTAACATGACGAGGTGCATTGTTATGTGTGTGATCAGTTTACTTGGGAAACAAGTTGACTTGCTCATGTGGTTGTGTACACCCTATGTGGTGGATTGTGTTCTTTTATTTCAAAATTTTATTTTGTTGAGCGTTGTTTCCACATAGCGATTTTGATCAGTTCTTTTGCATTTATCTTGTGTCGTCCCAGTTTTGGTTTGTTTATTTTGCAAGTTTTACATTATAATGACAACATTACCAGGGTAACTATAAACCAAGTTAGGTAACAGTACACACTTTAGCTTAGTTGGCTGCAGGGATGGCGTGAATACACAAGTTCAGTATTCAAATACGAATACGAATAACTTAGATTTCTACGAATGCGAGTACGAATAAAAGGAAATATAGTCTCGTCGAATACGAATACAAATACTTTATGAAAGTATTCATGAATGCATTCATGAATACTTTTCGTAAAATAACGTTTTTACTATAGCTAAGTATGGTATCGTAGCTTATGCAATGGTTAACTATTTTATGACTGATAATAGACACTACTGTACCTGTATTCAATACTGGGACATCAACCTATGTAGTGTACGGTAGTAACTAAATATATGGTATGGTATCAAATTCGTGAATCTGACAAGATACGAATGATGACACCTCTCTCTCTCTCTCTCTGTATTCGCCAGATGATTCTACGAATACAAATAATTTTTCCAAATATTCTAATATGAATGTAAATACTTTTATTTTTCTATCTACCTATCTATCTATTGCCTGACGCCGTGATCCCCGAAGGGGTGGCCACGAACGAACCGCCCTCATGCACCTCTGTCCCCAGTCAGTCGACGCCCCTCCTCCCAACCAGCACCGCCTTCATCCATATGTTTTTATTTGTGAGAATTCGAATACGAATACGAATACCCTGAATTACTGTATTCGAATGCATTCGAATATGAATAGCAAATACGAATACTCCATCCCTGGTTGGCTACCCACCAGTTACTTATTTGAGGTAAAGGTCTGGCCAGAAAATATGCCTTAATCCCTTCAGTACAAGTGATATTTTCATCTCATTCTATCATCAGATGATTATATTCAGCTTAAAGACTTGTGAGAGTCAAAGGGTTAAATGAGAGTTTGTATACCTTTAATCCCTAGAGGCCTTTCCTACAATGAATAAAATAATCTAATATTGGTTAGAATTGAATAAAAAGGATATGACCTGTAGTGAAAACATTCTTCCTGCCTCATGTTAGCTCCAGACTACAGGTTTGACAACCCAAAGGGAAGAGAGGAAAATCTAATATTTAACAGTGACTCTGGAGTCAAATGACGAAGTGCCAATAATCTATTTGGCTGGTAGACCCCATAACACCCACCATCAAAGTAGAAATGTCTTCATAGGCGACAGTGTGAAAATATCACTGATGCCACTATGAAGCAATAGCAAAATATTCTATAGAATAAGTTACACCCCATTCTTTTAACATTAATATCAAATACAAACCCCAATGTACCTGAATAAACTAATGAAAGCAAAAGACCAATTTGTACTTTAAATATGTTAAATTAATGAATAAAGCTGTTCTGTTACTGTGCGCTGCCAATGTGTCTGTTGCCATCAAGCGTGTCATCTCGCTTGCCTTGCTCTCCGAGCTTCCTTCATTGATATATCGAGATGGCAGATGATATGAAGGGGAAGGAAGGAGAGCTCCTATTAAGTCATTTGACTCAAGAGCCACTACTAAATATTAGGTTTTTCTCTCTTCCCTTCGGGTTGTCAAACACGTAATTTATTAGTGGCTCCTATGTCAAAAGATGTACCGTAGTGCTTAGATAATCAAGACTGGAGGGAGACATACATATGTCTTGAGCCACAAAATCAAATAAATGTACATTATCAATGCATATAGTAACTAGAAATATCAAAGATTATCAAAGACACCTTCAAGCTTGCAATTCAATATATATACTGTACTATACTATACAAAGTAGAAAAATTGTCTTAAAATTACCCTGCCGGAAATATTAGTTGTTGTTGTTGTTGTTCCCTAAGCTGCCTGGCCGAACAGCCCCGAGTCCCTGAGGAAGGCCATGGCCACGATCGGGCTTTCCCACAGAGCTCTCATTGAGTGTAGGTTGTGTTGTTGGCGTAAGTGGTTGTGTGAAATGCAGTCTTCGATGATGTGTTTAATGGTATGGGGTGCTGTGTTACATCCCGGGCAGGCGTCGACAACGGAGTCATCCAGTCTCTTCTGATAGCTCAGGAGAGCTGGATGGTGTCCGCATCTCAGCCTGGCCAGGTGGACTCTGTCCTCGCGAGGGAGGGAGGATTCGGAAGGATGGATTTCGGGAGGTCGTGCATGCAGCTGCGTGTTGTCTGTGAGTGAGTGGATGGATTGGCGAGAGATATGAGTATGGATGTGCTTCTGGAAGTTGGTTCGGGGTGGGCAGGGAGGGAGAGAGGACAATAACTGTGTGTGATACCGTGTGCTGGGTGTTGTTTTGATATTTCTTGGTGTCTGTGGGTGTGTTGCCATGTAGTTTAGTGGGTGGTCTTGGTTCGTGGAGGCTGCTGCCAGGAATTGAGTGCCTCTCATGTCCAGATGGTCTTTGACTTTGAGGATTTTGGTTTCTTGATGAAATATACTTGAAATATTAGTTATTTTGTTTAGTGATATTTAAGCACAAAATTGCTACCTTAAATATACAATTCCTGAGTCTATATAAATAAAGAGATTAACAACATAGCTGTTAATATTCTTGTAAGTATGTATGTATGTATAATTATACTCAGGCACATACCCCATTGCTGGGGGTGGCCGACACGAGACAAAGCCCGAACAGAAACAACATTTAAGGTTACTATTCTCAGGGTCCGGGACCACTTTCGCGTTCTCTCGTCCGTTTCTCTGTCTCGTCGAGTAGGAGAGTTATGCAAGGGGAGGAGGATTCTTAGCCCCCTGAAGGAAAAATAGGACAGTAAAAGAGACATACAGAAACAGCTAAGGTTGGGTAGAGGATGCCAAACCTCACTCTGGATAGGACCAGCCTTCACCCAATTACATGGACAGGTAGCGAGCCAGAAAGGTATTAGATGATGACCATAACTTGGTCCTTGATATATCTTCAATCATTTTTTTTTAATAAAAATCAGAGGGACGTAACCCACTAACAAAGGTCATGTAATAATGAGGGCAAATGAATTATAATGTAAAACTTGCAAAATAAACAAACCAAAACGTATACGAACACAGTAAAAAGACAAAACAACGAATCAAAATCGCTATGTGGAAACAAATAAATAAATAATTATTTATAAATAAAAGAACACAATCCACCACATAGGGAACACAATCCACCACATAGGGTGTACATCACTACATGAGCAAGTTAATCTGGTTCCCAAGCAAACTAATCGCACACATACCAACGCACTGTAGTCACGTTAAAGGAATTAGTCAATTTGGGAAGTCGGGGACATTCTGGTAAATTTTACTAAACTCTGCATGAATAAAGAAACTACATTAAGTGTCAAATGTTATATTAAAATCAAATTTGCAACTTGACAAGATAATAACAATAGTACAAAATACAAATATAACTCACTAACGATAGTGCTATCGGGTAGGTACCTGTAAGCATAGCATGCTTATTATTATTAGGAAAGACTAACCACTGTGTAAACTAACCTAACACTCATGAGCTCCAGAACATATGTGAACTAAATTATATAGTTGCCGTATGTTGTAGCTATAACTATTGGAGCTCTCCAACGAATCGGAAACTGAACTTTCCAATTTGCATTCCGGCTATGTTTTGCAGGGATTTACCTGCTGACGAGTTCAAAAGACCTATGGCCTCTTAAAAGTGGTAGAAACCTAACTTTCTACAGCCTATTGGGCTAATATTCACAGGCAGCACATGCTACCATAGACCTCCGGACCGTATGGGAATCTCGCAGAGCCTCCAGACGATCCGGTGTATTTACCTATTTGTATTTACCTATTTGTAGTATACAGGAGTTGAGCTTTTTAGGCTCGTATTGTCCCGCTTCCTGAGTTACAATTATCTAACTTTGCCTTAAAAATATGAATGTTTTTGGCACACACCACTTCCTCTTCCAACTGATTCCACTTACTTATACTTCTGTAAGGGAAACTATACTTTCTCACATCTCCTTTACATCTTCCTTTCATTAGTTTATATCTATGCCCCCTAGTTCTACCATTATCTTTCACAATATAACCCTTCTTGTCCACCTTTTCGAGTCCTCTCACACATTTGTACATCATAATCATATCGCCTCTCTCCCTCCTATCCATTAGAGATGGTAAATCTAATTTCTTTAATCTCTCCTCATATGTTAATTCTCTCAGTTCTGGTATCATCCTAGTTGCAGCTCTCTGAACCTTCTCCAGCTTCTTTATATGCTTTTTTAGATGTGGTGCCCACACCACTGCCGCGTACTCCAGTCTTGGTCTCACCAATGTTTTTATTATTTTCTCCAGCATCTCCTCGTTTATATAGTTAAAGGCTATTTTTATTCTGTTTAGCAGTCCATATGTTTCTCCCACTATCTTATTAATATGATTCTCAGGTGAAAGATCACCCCTAACAGTTATCCCTAAGTCCTTTTCTTTCTCTGATGGGTTAATAGTGTTTTCTCCTAACTTATATTCCATATGAGGCCTACTTTTACTTACTCCCATTTCCACTACATGACATTTATTTGTGTTGAATTCCATTTTCCACTTCTTGCTCCATTGATCTATCCTATCCAAATCCCTCTGTAATTCCCTACCACTGTTTTCATCTTCTATACGCTTCATGATCTTGGCATCATCTGCGAACATATTCATATATGCATTTATATCCTTTGGCATGTCGTTAATGTATATTAGAAACATTATGGGAGCCAGCACCGCTCCCTGCTTATCTCTGCTTCCTCCCTTAAATATAGGAATAATGTTTGCTCTTTTCCATTCTGTAGGTACTATCCCTGTGTCCAATTATTTGGTCATTATATCATATAATGGTATACTCAGTTCCTTGGCATTTTCTTTAATAATCCAGCCTGATACTCCGTCCGGTCCGGCGGCTTTGTTTGGATCCACCTTACTCATTATGTCTATGAGCTCTGCTCTGTTAAATGTGACTTCCGGCATTTCCTCTGTACCTATCTCATTGGTTTCTGGTGCAATGAATTCTCCTTCTTTTGTAAATACTGATGCAAAATTTCAATTTAGTTCTTCCGCAATTTCTGTATCCTCTTCTATGATTCTGTTTCCACTTTTAATCTTTACGATTGTGGCTTTTATCTTCCTTTTGCCGTTTACAAACTTGAAAAACATTTTTGGATTCTTTTCATAGTGTGTGTGTGTGTGGGGGGGGGGGTTGACATACTAATCATTTAAAGAAACTCCTGTTATTCTCAGGTGGGCATTGATTCGGTTCTTAAACATATTGATAGATGTACTGTACTGGCAATTACATTATTTGGTAGCTTGTTCGTGGGATCACAGCACGGGCTATCTGTGCTGCAAAGCATATTATCATATTACATGCAAAAAAATTACAAAATCAGGCTAGATGTAACATGCAATTTAACAACAGATGCATGGGAAGTTGAAAGTAACAGAACAGCTTAATTTTTTAAATAAAATCTGTCCGTTTATATTATTCTCTAGAATATATTACTATTTTTTACTATTACTTCATAGTGGCATCTATGAAAAATGACGTCCAATAGGTATTTTCACAGTGTCGCCTATGAAGATGTTTCTAATTTGTTAGTAGCCTATGGGCTCAATAGGGCCAAATAGATTATTGGAGCTACATCATTAGACGTAGGAGCCCCTAATAAATAAGTGTGCCGAGTGGTGTTGTTGTTGTTGTTGTTGTTCCCTAAGCTGCCTGGCCGAACAGCCCCGAGTCCCTGAGGAAGGCCATGGCCACGATCGGGCTTTCCCACAGAGCTCTCATTGAGTGTAGATTGTGTTGTTGGCGTAAGTGGTTGTGTGAAATGCAATCTTCTATGATGTGTTTAATGGTATGGGGTGCTGTGTTACATCCCGGGCTGGTGTAGACAACGGAGTCATCCAGTCTCTTCTGATAGCTCAGGAGAGCTGGATGGTGTCCGCATCTCAGCCTGGCCAGGTGGACTCTGTCCTCGCGAGGAAGGGAGGATTCGGACGTGCCGGACGTGAGGATGTGCCGACTGTTCTTCAGAGCAGTGATTCTGCATCTCAATAATTGTCATGGGGTACATACAAGCCGATTCTTCCTTGTATGGGCGTACCTTTACCGTTACTTTGCATGGTGTAAAGGTGTGGATATCTTAATGACAACAGTGTGCCACTATAAAACACTTCGAGACATGTGTGGGCTCTACATGCAAAATATCACAACACAAAATAAATGAAATGGAAAGTACAGTACAGTATTATGCTTGGGGCATGTGGTTGGCTATCAATATACAGTACAATACAGAAGGTTCAAATGCATCCAGTATAAATAAAGTAATAAGGGTAAACATTCAAAATAGGCAAGGGGAAACCAAGTACAGTACAATACTACTGTATACATATCTATGCTACTACTCTATGTACCAGTATATAAAGTATGCATGACCTTACTATATATATTTCATAAATGTGGATACAAATCTACAATGTAGAAAGGCCTCTGCCAACAATCAACATAACAATAAAATACAAATAACACTTTTGAAAAGATAATAACTTGAAAAAATACCTTATTATTTTAATATAAATAAACAATGATGAACTTGACATGTTGGATAAAAAGATAACACACACACACAAGTAAAAGTGAAAGAAGCATAGCCCATATGAAACTGCTATTTACTATTATAACTTTTAAAAATTAGATCTTAAATTTACAATATGTATTACAGTTCACTCATAAATTATTTGAATAATTGTTCTATGCAAAGGTTCAGCTAATTAAAATTGCACTAAATGGGATTCAGCTTGTAATAAAAATAAGTAGTAGCTTTGAACTACGAAAAGGGTTTGATTAAACCTTTAGATGTGAGACTGGTAAGTAATTGGTAGATAATTCCATCACTTGTCATAACTGTCAATCATCCACAATTTTATCAAGCTAAAAAATTTGTAAAAACAAGTAAGACTCTTACATTGACAAAAACTCTGACCACAGTCCTGTTCCTTCTATAGGTAGGGATAATCACTTTGTACTAGTCTCATAAAAACCTTCTCATAATAGTTAATTCTTTCCCCCAAAGCTATCACTCCCATCTGGATTCCTGTCTCACCCCTACCTGTCTTCAGCTCTCATCTCTGTAGATTTTCACTCTCTTCATGTTTTCTTGTCACAGGCAAAGTCTGTTTGTTTTCTGCTTTACTCCTCCCTTGTATGCCCTTTATGATATGAATACTGTTGTTGTATGGTCTGGTGTTACTGGGAATGGGATAGGGTAGTGCAGGAATAATTCCAAGCGTGTACTGTACTTAGGCAAACCGTAGGTCCCACACTATTAGAGGGTGTCATCTACAACTTGTGTCGCTTTTATAACCAACCGGATATTGAGCTCCGAGGAACGTCGGCAGATTAACTGGTTTTGAGACTGGTCTAAGTACGTTTGTTATGATGCATTCTCAATGTTCTTTGTAATATGGAAGTCGTTACTAATTAATACTTCATAATAATACGCATACATAAATGCATGACATGATGGAGTGAGGAACTACATGAACGAAGGCGGTGCTGGTTGGGGGGAGGGGCGTCGACTGACTGGGGACAGAGGTGCATGGGGGCGGTTCGTTCGTGGCCACCCCTTCGGGGATCACGGCGTCAGGCAATAGATAGATAAATGCATGACTGAGCATGATGTTATGTCCAATGAGAGAAAGTTGAGAACGATGTGGCACTATATCAACCAATAAGGAGCCAAGCAGTCCAATAAGTAGCAAAGTCAAATTTAACGCAGAACTACATTAAAGAGGTAGTGTAAGGCCTCTCTGGGATTTCTACTTACCTTGGACTACCTCTCTGGGATCTCTACCTACCTTGGACTACCTCTCTGAGACCTCTACCTACCTTGGACTACCACTCTGGGACCTCTACCTACCTTGGACTACCACTCTGGGACCTCTACCTACCTTGGATTATATATCTGGGACCTCTACCTACCTTGGACTACCTCTCTACTTTCCTTGTATTCACTTGGATTAACTCTCTACCATCTTGCAAAATTTTCAAAACACTACTGCACATTCCTACTGAGTAATATAATAACCCAAATAAATTTCTGTGTATTTTTATCAATTATGTAAATAATTCTATTGATTTCAGAAGCATCTCCCAATATTCCGAAAAGGTTCTAGTCCGTTGCCTAAAGTTGGATTAAAAGAATTTTACTGTATCAAGAAAATTTCAAGTAACGAGACCAATTACATAGCAGTTTCTTATTCCAAACCTTGAACCAAATAAAATATAATATGGCATAAACAGGCTTTCCTCACTTAAAATCTCCAATTTAAATTTGTTTCATCTTTATAATGATCAATAGTTAGGAAATAAACTTAATTTCAAGTTATTCTTATTTTGTTACTAAAATGTTAATGAGAAAATTATACACCATAATAGGATTTTTTTTTTTAGATAAAATAGCTTCACTGAACGATTTGTTTAATCAGGAACCTAACTACAACTTTGAGTGAGGAATTGATGTCCAGTCAAAATCAATAGAACAGGCTTTTACAAACATGTGAGAACTGTCAAGGAAAAACTGATAGCAACTTAAAATTAAACAGTTCATGAGCACAAATTCTGTGAACTATAGATTAAAACTGAACCATACATAAAAAAGCACAAATATGAATCAAGTGGTAGCAAAAAAAAAAAATAGGAGTGTATTTTATCATACCTGACAGCCAGATATCCCTTGATGCAGAGCTCCACGAACCAGCGGAATGGAGCCGCCTCCACCTTCCCTCCCATCACCATTACCATCTCTTCCGTTAACTTGATGTCCGGCTCAAAGCCCAAGTTGCCACCTGGGGAACTCTCGAACATAAACCCAAAATCTGGAATAATAAATCAGGAGTTATTTACCTTTAACTATATTATGATTATTATTGAGGTAAAAATGGTGTGAGCAAATCACCGGCCGCAATTTGGGCAAGAAAATACTGGAGGAGATTGCCCAGATTATTGCCAAAGCACACCATGGACACCTGCCAATCAGCAGCCTGCCTTTCAAGACGCCGCATATCAAGTCAAACCGTATGGTGATTGGCTAACTCTGTATAACTCGCTATTACATCCATCCCGTATTACATATCCCGGCAAAAACATTCCATTACCACAGTGCAAGCCCAATACTCCCCGTAAGCCACTTAAAAATGTGGGTAATACCTTGCTGGGATATTATTATATTTCTCGCATAGCTGTCTTACTGCAAAAATCTGATCCACACACCCTCTTTCCCTCCTAAAACTGCACTGTTCTTCTCCTATTGCACCTTCTGTACCCTTTACTGTATTATCCTCTATATCAACATCCTGTCATACAGCTTCCCAAAAACTTATTATAACTTGAACACTCCTGCCGGTCTCCCTTCCCCTTGTACAAAGACACAATACATTCTTTCCTTACTCTATTTACCTCCTCCCAGAACATCTTCTTTCATTGTTCAAAATTTTAAAAGTAATAGCTAATAAAGTAAATAGTCTAACAATACAATGAAGTACTGTAAGTGTAGAAACAGGGTGAACATTTGTACAGTGCCAACAGAGAAGTCTAATGATGTTCAATGTAATCCATAAGACCTAATTAATTTGCAGAATTAGAATTTGTCCCCATTATAGTTACATAGTTACATAGCAGCACCCAGCAATATGCCGGCTGCTGCATCATAGAGTTCTTCAGCGCTGAGGCTGGTGTCTCTCTCCTTCATTAAAGCTGGCAATGGATGAGTGATTGGTGATATGAGGATGGTTGTGTATCCAAGTAGAGCAGCGGGTTATCTCTCCACCATCTTCCCAACTGACTCTTAAACTGGTTAGCAGTCCCACTCGACACCACCGCTTCTGGCAATCCATTCCAGTCATCCACCACCCTCTGGCTAAATGCCTTTGTTCTTGCAAGACTCCTGCAGAATTTCTTCTGAAACTTCTGAGAGTGCCCCCTTGTTCGTACAGTAGGGTCTCACATAAAACGAGTTTATGGTCGATAAACGAGGGCGTTTTATGCGATTTCGTTTTATGTGAACACAGCATTTTGGTGGCGCAATATCGTCAATGTTCGCTGTAAGCGAAAATTTTCGTACAAAGCGAACGATATTTCATACAAAGCGAACGATATTTCATACAAAGCGAACTATATTTCGTACAAAGCGACGATATTTCGTACAAAGCGAACGATATTTCGTACAAAGCGACATTCGTTCTGATCGAAAATTAAATATTAATATTTTAGGTCGGTCGTTTTAATCGAGACTCGTTTTATGCGAACACGTTTTATGCGGGACCCTACTGTACTTCCCTACTACGTTAAAAAGAACTCTCCCTCTCCAGTCCGTCCACCCCATTTACAATTCGGTATGTCTGCAGCAAGCTAGCCCTCTTCCTCCTGAACTCAAGTGATGGGAGTTTGAGTTCCTTGAGCCTCTCAGAGTACTCTTTGTTTTTCATCCCACTCACTAGTCTCGTCACTCTTCGTTGCACCTTCTCTATCCTCAGTCCGTCTTTCTTATACATTGGTTGAGCCACAGGCATAAAGTATTCAAGCTTCGGTCTAACTATGGTCTTATACAGCATCAGGAATGGCTCAGCTTCTAGGTGCCCGAAGTGCTTGTTGATGAGGCCCAATCTTGCATTAGCTCCGGATGGCATTTTACTTGCATTGACACTAAATGTAAGCAATGGATCAAAGGTCACACCAAGATCTTTTTCTTCCACCACTGTAGTAATTATTGATCCCCCAATTTTATACTCATATTTTGGATTCGACCTTCCATAGTGTGTGACTTTGAATTTGTTCTCATTAAAGGGCAACTGCCACTTCTTCGACCACCTGTACAACTGATCCAAATCCTGTTGCAGCTTCCGGCGATCTTCCTCACACTGCACAGTCCTAAACACCTTGGTGTCGTCAGCAAAGAGCGCAACCAAGGAGTCCACCACCCCTGGCAAATCATTTATGAATATGACAACAGAGTCGGACCCAACACTGAGCCTTGTGGGACTCCCGACGTCACCTCTCTCCACCCTGACAATATATTATATGGTATCAACTTATGAAACTTTGGATCAAGGCCATGAATTATTTAACACTGTGAAACAAAGCAATCCATGCCTTGTTTCATTGTATCAAACAAATGTTGTTTTATTCCCTAGCAGGTTTTTATGCTATTCAACAAATAAACAGTATAGCATACATGGTAGTCCATAATATCCCTTTGCAATTAAGTTTTACAGCCACACAACTTTGTAGCTAGAGAAGTACAGTACTGTAGCACAAGTAATCTTATATTTGTTTCAATATTGAACCTTCCCCTAAGTTGGATTACATTATAAATGCAATGTAGCCTACCCAATGACAATAACAGTACTAAAGCTGTGGTGATGGGCTGGTCTATCAGAGTGAGAACTGAGCGATCTCTGCCATACCCATTGCTTAGTATGACTCTTCCTTTTACTTATATATTTTCTAGATCTCAAGTGACGGCGTCTCTTCCGTGGATTGACCTCCCAATCTACCAAGATTGGAAGCCAAAGCGTCACATTTTTCCTTTGCCCCTCAACTTTCTCTTCATAATTGCTGAGGGGCACAGGGCCCTGGGTGGGTCTTTGGTTTCCCGGGCGTTTCCGCACCCTCTTCAGCTCCCCGCCATGGAGTGGCTTCGGTTACCCATGCTTTACTGTGGTCGGCAGGGAGGGTTCTGTGGGGGCGCTCGGTTATGGCCTTGGCCTTGCTCGGGGCCTTGGGGCTGTTCGGCCAGGCAGCTTGGGGAACAACAACAACAACAGTACTAAAGCTATTCATAACTGTAAATTGTGTTACAGTATAAAGATATTATAACAAACTGGTAGCACTGACCAATGTGAATGATGTGACCATCAGTGTCCAGCATAATGTTGCCATTGTGCCTGTCTTTGATCTGGAGGAGGAAGCCAACTATAGAGTAAGCAGCCATGGACTTGACAAAGTTGCTGCGAGCCTGCTGGAACTTGTGGGAGTTTTCATCACCGTACAGATCCAAGAAGTACTGGTACATCCCTGTGTCTGTGCTGCGGCCCAGCTGGTCACGGGACTTGGCGTTGGGAACACACTCGATTACACCGCACTGTACAAAGGATTACAAAGGATTATTATAATGTAAAACTTGCAAAATAAACAAACTAAAACTGGGACGATACAAGATAAATGCAAAAGAACTGATCAAAATCGCTATGTGGAAACAACGCTTAATAAAATAAAAATTTGAAATAAAAGAACACAAGAACTACTCCCCTCCAGGAGGGATGAGACTTGCAAAGTACAGTATTAGCAAAGACTTGAGAGGTGTAACACTGTATAATTATAGGATATGATGCTTGTAAGCAGATCTTTAGAATGTTTTCTGAGTGACTAGATGGCTATGGATATTTATAGGTTCTGTGGTTTTGCTATTAACTGGCATATGATAAGAGGGTTGGACTTAATTTTGATTGTGTTTATTAGTCATATCAATGTTACCTTTCAAAAGAGATAACAGATTGATGCTAAAATATAAAAATAACAATACAATAAAAAATAAAAAATAAAAATAAAATCAATAACTATTGTATACACTGTACTGACCCCTGGTGATGTAGCAACCACACAGTAAGGGAAGAGAAAGAGATCCAGGCCAACTGTCTGGAAGATGTTCTTGAAGATAGAGATGACCTGAAGTGCCAACATATCCTGCCGCACATCATCACCAACCTGTACAGTAATGCTGTGTTTAAAACCAAGGGGTTCTTCTAATGCATAAAGGAAGATTCACACAGGTACTTTTTCATGCAACTTTTGACAAGCTAATATAATATGGGTTATCATGACTACATTTTGGGACTACTGTATTTTGCACTTGAATCGGCAACTCGCCTGAAACTAGATTATTAAACATGAGAGTATTCTTATGAAAGATGAACTAAAATGTCTAGCCTTTCACCATAACTGAAGTGGTTTCTTCAGGAGGGAAAGCTATACTTGGTATGATCAAAAGTACAGTATAACAAAATAATATTAATGAATTGTATTCTAAGGATTATATATGATTTGTACATTGAATTTTAAGGATAATTTATGGTATTACCTTGAAAATAGCAGCCTGCCAAACCATGGGCCCAATGTTAGAGTTAACTTCTTGTCCAGCACTGACAGCCATTCCTTGTTTCTCAAGCTCCATGATGCCACACTTGCGCACTTGGAACCTAGCTAGGTATGGAGCCTTGGCAGCACTGTGGAGATTACCAATACATTGTAAAGCTACTGTCACATAAGCACATTTAAAGTGGCATCACATGGTCACAAGTATCTAATAATCTATATCAGAGTCTGGTACTGCAATATAAATAACTTACTAGTCTATATTTTTAGTCTATCTACCTATCAATTGCCAGATGCTTGATCCTTGAAGGGGTGGCTACAAATGAATCATCTCCATGCACCTGTCATTTGTCAGCCAGTGCCTCTCCTCCCATACAACACCAATTTCCTTCATATACCTCTAAACTCCATCCTTCCATCTCATTCTCATTCTGCCTCTTCCTCTTTGCCCTTCCACCTCACTCTCATACACTCCTTTAGGGATTCTCTCACTCACCCTATGCTTCACCACCTGAAGGTGTTTCCCTTCACACTCTCCAGCACATCCACACCACAACACTCACATATTTTGGTTGTGCAGTGGCAGTATTGTAACCAATGAGGTTAAACTGAGATATGTGGATATTAACAATCACTGACATAGGTTCAAAACATAATACATTAGTTAGAGTTTTGCTGACATTCCCACCATCCTTCTGCGCACCTCGGTTTGGCCATCTTAAATATTGCCAAATAATCATTTGAGCTAGCCAAATCATCAGGTAAGAACTTTATTCATTGTGTGTCATATTTTATTACAGTCCACCATTAACCACACCCATGTGCAATTTGCAGGAATGGGTTGAGCTTGAACCTACTTTAGTGTAGCATCTGTTGTTGTTGGGTACTTCATAGACATAAGCGTTGTACTAAGATGAAAGGACCTCTGCAGAAGAAGTCCAAAATTGAGAAATTTGGATGTGTAGTATGCAAGGGAAGTTCGTTTTGAATGACCATCCCGAAAGCGTCTACATTGGCAATGAGTCGCTGGAGTAGGTAAACAAGTTTTGCTACTTGAAAAGTTCCATCTCTGCCTATGGTGGGGCTGAAGCCACCACTATCGCCAGAGTTAGATGTGACTGGGGAAAGTTCAGAAAACTTCTGCCAATTCTAACAATGAGAAGATTCTCAAGCCTTATGAAGGGTTTAGAAGGATTAGAAGTGCAATGACTTATGCTTCAGAGACGTTATTAGCTAAAGTGGATCATATCAACAGAATGGAATGTTACAAAATTAAAATGGTAAGATGAATGTGTAGGGCCAAACTGCAAGAATTAATATCTAATTAGGAGTTGAAGAGACGGTTAAGTATCCAAAGTATCAGCGATAAGATGTGTACAAGCAAGCTTGGATGGCTTGGCATGTAGAGAGGATGGATGAACGATACTGGGTAAAAAGAACAAGTCTGTGAACATGGAGGAAGCTGCACAGAGGGCCCTGTGAAGGGTAGACCTAGGAAGACGAGGTATCAGACCATATGCTCCGATCTCAATTATATAAACCTGACAAATGAGACAGCTCTGAATAGGGCTGCCTGGAATGCCGTCATTAGAATGTGAGACTGAAACCACACCTTATGTGGACCACTCGGTCTTCATAATTATGTATGCATGTACTGTATATATAACCTTCATTAAACATAAGCAAAGATTACACTAATAATGCCAGATTAAAATTACTTAAGAGGTTGAATGAAAAACAGTCTCACATATTTATTAGTGGCCCCTCCATCATTGACAATATGCCTTATACAGTAATGGCTCTCTTTGAACTCCAGAGTCAGCTGTTCAAATCACCCGCCCAGGAGCGTAGAGACCAATTCATCGTAAGCGTACGCTCATAATTACTTACGGACTCGTCCTTATGATGCGGATGCCACTACGAAAAAACTAATTAAAAAAATAATAAAAAGGAAAAGATTAGAAGTCTTATCTGATTTACGCTTCCCGTAGTGCAGATGTTTGCTTAGCGTGGGTTCGCATCTAGACGCTGCGCGTCATCTTCCTTCACGCTCCAGGGGACAGCGCCGAGCGGACGTGTGTCCTGACTTCTCTTCATTCGTCACTCTTCAGTCCGGATAGCGATTTTTTTGCTCATTTGTACTAATCTGAAATGTTCCAGAGTAGGTTTAGATTAGTTAGGTCGGGCGTGCTGATTGGCGCGACCCCCAGTTGTTGAGTTTAGGGTGCTTTTTTGTGGTGGCATACCCTCGGGTCGGTATAAGACAGGGACGCCATTGTTGTGTGTTTTACTTTCCCCTCTAGTTTTTGCCTTACGAGTTAGGATTAGAGGCTTTTTATTATTACAAGGGCAACGCTTTTCGGCCACCTTTCTGTTGGGTTAAGCATTTTTTGTTTTTTCGTCGGCAGAACCTTTAGTTTAGGGTTGCTTTACTTAGTAAACAACTTTGCTTCTGGTGTTTGCGTCGTCGTCCCTGCGTCCCTGTCGTCGTGATGGAGGAGGGTGCGTCAGGTCAGGAATCGCGACCCACTCCCCCTAGCCAGTCTTCACAGTCCACCACAACCCAGTAAAAAAAATAGGAGATCACAAAGCTCTCTCACTCCCAGGGCCCCTGACGGGCGAGTTGGATACGAGTGTTGCTCTGCCGGACATGTCCAGTTGCGTGACTGGAGAATTCCAGACGTGTCACCGGGCATAGCCCCGGAAAACTTATGCAAGGGCATAACTTGGCAGTGGCTCCGGCGGCCTCGTTTACGTCAATCTTTAGAGATCAATCATGTTTCAATGGAGGTGGAGTCACTAGTCAAAGAAATGATCGCCAAGTATATCATTGTCCCGGTCAATCCAATTCGCCCTGTTTACACGTCCAGACTTTTTCTCGTGCCAAAGAGGAACAGCGCTCAGATGAGGCGTTACCAATAAATTGATCAATCAATACACCCTCTCTACTAGGCGTCAGTACCAATCTCACTGGAAAAGTTTTACTACTTGGATCGTTGAGACTGACCAGACTGTGGTCAAATATCTAGATTATCTGTTTGAACATTATAGGTTTGACTCCTGCAAGGAGATAAAGAAAACCTAATATTTAGTAGTGGCCCCGTAATCATTGACGATTATGCCTATTACATAAGGCACCCTCTTCAAACACTCATCCGCCGTAGTTTGAATCTACCGCGCAGAGCATAAAAAATTGAGGAGCCTTCAACATGAGCGCACGCAACCTCACTCAAGGTTCAGTCATTATGAAATTGGGTTCTCACTACGAAAAAACTTCGTAACAAATAAAAAAGAAAAAGAAAACAAGAATAACTATTCATAAGCTTTCCATATAATCGTGGATGTACTTGTGTGGATCTTTGACCAGACGCTGACTCAGGCGTCATTCTTCCTTCACTGACATATCAAGTAAACCAAAATCCTTAATACATCAACGAATGGGAAGGGGATGGTCGGGAGGGCCCCAGTCGTCAATGATTACGGGGCCACTACTAAATATTAGGTTTTCTTTATCTCCTTGCAGGAGTCAAACCTATAATTTATTAGTGGCCCCTCCATCATTGACGATTATGCCTGATATCTAAGACTGGAGGGGGACATTCGTAATCATATCATAACTCTAGCAAAGGCAGATAATCAAACAACCACATAGTATTCTTACTTTGTAAAAAAGATATATTTGGCGCATAAACTTTATACAGCACATATACTGTATACAAAAAGGGGTACACGCAGGAGCGTGCTTCAAAGAAGCCTGCTTGATAAAAAAGGGTTAACTCTGAGATTCTGAGAACAGATCCGCCAGTTAACAAGGCACCCCACTTAAATTAAGTGGTGAAAAAATAAAAAATTATAAGTTTACATGTGCACATATAAACCCCATAAAATTAGTGGATATATCTTGCAAAATATAACCAATGCTTAAAATTAGATTGCTTCACAGCCCAAAAACTACTTACAACAACACTGTTGTTTGTACTATAATTGTACTAGCACAATTTCCTGTAATGAATAGTACAGAGAAATTTACATATCACAACACCCATAAACAGTATCACAGCTCTCATACTCCGGCGGGATCTAGGGTGTCCTATGTTACACTGACCCCCCCCCCCCCCTTTTTCTTGAAATTAAACAATAAGTGACTTAGGGGCCACCTAGACCCTCTGCCTTAAAGCTATACATGGCAAGGAAGGTTTGTCTAGAGCTACTGAAAGGTATCGAGTCAAAAACGTATGATTAGAGGCCCACAACTGTGTGGACGTAATATCTTCAACAGAATTTTGTTTAAGGAAACGTAAAGAAGCTGCCCACTTGCGTAAATCGTGGGCCCTACCCACAACGCCGGGATTACTCTCTTTAATGACCTCGACCAAGAGAGAAGCCAGTTTACGTTTCATCAAGCGTTTACCCGTACTTGCTACCCATAAAGCACCCTGGTGATTTAGAGGTGCCACTCTCAAATATTTGGTTAGAGCTTGCACTGGACATAAATTATGGTGCACCTTTCCCCTTTTCAACGCCGGCACCGTGAACTCTGAAAACACGTGTTCACTGAGCTCATTCTTGGCTATGAACCCTGGGGAAGGTGCAATGTGAATACACTCATTAAGCCTACCAAACCTGAGGCAATTAGGTGTGTTGCTCATCGCCGCCAGCTCAGATACTCTGTTCCGGGTAGCCAAAGCCATAAGGAATACTGCCCTTTTTAAAAGTAATGTAAAGTTTGCAGTATTTTGGTACAGACGGGAATGAAGTAACGACAATGCTTTGTCCAGAGACCAGGTAGGCATGAGCTGACGGGGAGGTGGGCGGAGTTTAAAACATGCCCTCATAAAACCTGTTTCTTCCGCGAATGGTATGGTGAGACCGGTAAGGTCCAAAAACGGCATCCTAATCGCTGTTAAGTGATTTTTTAACGTTACTACAGATAAACGTTTCTGCTCGAACAGATAATTTAAATAATTAAAAACCAAAGCCACCGAGGGCACAGTTTGTTCTGTTCTAAGAATCCAAGAAGTAAAGGCTTGCCAATGCGATTGATACTGTCGCTTAGTAGACTGGGTATATTGATTCATGAATTTATTGGTCACGTCTCTACCATATGGTGCTAGCCATTTGGCCTCCTGAATGTCCATAATGCAAAAGTCAGCGAGGTCTCTAGGTTGCCAATTGTGTCTAAGTGGAAAAACCCGACCGGGAGTGACACCGGGTGCGGGCACCACGTTTTCAATTGCTGGTACCACAACTGCGCCGGCCACAGGGGCGCGATTAGCGAGACTACGCCCCGATAATCCTGTAGTTTGTTTACTACGTGGCACATTAGAGACGCATCTGGCGGCCGAAACAGATAAATGGAACTCCACCTGTTCCAGTCTGTCACCAGTGCGTCTGGCCCGCCCGCCGGCGTTATCGTCCGGCGGGTGAGGTACAGTGGGAGTTTGTGAGTCTCCTCTGATGCAAATAAATCCACTTGTGGATGGTAAGGCTCCGCAATAATTTGGTCGAAAATGGTTTGCTTGAGCGCCCATTCTACTGTTGTGCTCTGTCTCCGAGACAGAGCGTCTGCCCAGACGTTTGCTACGCCTGGGAGATAAGATGCGTGAAGATGAATGTCCAGCCTGTTGGCTAGAATAAAAAAAAATTCTGACACGTTTAGCAACTTCCAAGATCTCGTTGACCCTTGTTTCTGAATACAGTGAACTGCATTCAGATTGTCCATTCTGAAGGCCACCGACTTGCCCCGTAAAGTAGAGCCGTGAGCCTGAAGGAAATATAAGGGGAATAGTAATTCTTTGACATTGATGTGGGAGATTTCTAAATGGGACCAGAGCCCTTGACCCTGGTGCCCTTGGTTTGACTGAAAGCCCCAACCTATCGTTCCTGACGCATCCGTGTCTACCCATACCGTCGGTGGAGGAGAGGTCCATGACATTACTGAGTGTAACGTTTCCCTCTTCGCCCAGACCGCTAGTAAGTTGTGGATTAATTTTGGTATGGGCCATAATTTTTCCGCCGGCAATAGTGGAAAACATTTGTTGCCCTCCAATATTAATCGTACTTTCAACCGGCCCAACTTTACAGTTAGTTGAATCCAGTTGAGAGAGCCGACCAGAGACTCCCAGATTCTCTGTGTCGTAGTCAGACTGTGAAGAAACAGGAACAATTTCCTGCGAAATCTGTTTCGATTGTCCACACTCTGACTCAGAGTGAGAGTAGCTGTGTCCCAGACCAGCCCTATCCACTGAACTATTCGTGAGGGAACAAGGTTTGACTTTACCAGGTTTACCTTGAATCCTAGAGTTTTGACATGATTTAATGTTATGTTGACATGATTTATGCATACTTGTTCCGTCTCTGCCACCACTAGCCAGTCGTCTAGATACCACAAAATCCTGATCCCTTGCTTTAACAAGGGCATCAGGGCTTGCCGGACTAATTTCGTGAATAAGCGAGGTGCTAGGTTCAATCCAAACGGCATCCTCTGAAAGACATAAGTCTGATGCATTATACGTAAGGCCAGAAACCGTTGAAATCTTTTGTTTACCGAGACGTGCCAATACGCGTCTGTCAGGTCTAAAGAACACATCCATCCTCCCGGCGGAAGTGTTAGCCTGATTTGATTTATTGTCAGCATCCTGAATGACACGTCGTGAATATGGAGGTTCAGATAAGACAGGTCTACGACGGGTCTCATCTGAACACTGTCCCTTTTGGGCACTAGAAATAGTTTGGATGTAAAGACTGGGTAATTTTGAGGAACCGGGATGATGACATTCTTGGCTATCATTTCTCGGATCAGCGACTCCACCTCTAATGAAACTAAATTTGCCTTTGTCGGCTGACGTAAACGAGGTCGCCGGAGCCACTGCCAGGTGATGCCTTTGCGTGCCACCATCCTCGCCCAAGTATTGAATGGCCATGCGCGGTGGCACGTCCGAAACGACCCAGTTAGCAGACAAGGGTTCGCCGGCTGTACTACCCTCTGATCCACCCGCCGTGAGACCGGCCCTGGGAGTGAGAGAGACTTTAGTTTTTTGATGGTGGTGGTGGTGGTGGTGGTAGTGGTAGTTGCTTAGCCGACTGGCCGGCGTTGGCAGAAGACGGGCCCTGGCCCGGTCTGTTATACCTTTGTCCTTTATGACCTGCAAACTTTCCTTGTTTATACCCGTACTTACCTTGGGGGGAAGAGGACTTAGGTAGATGAAAGGGCTTTGACCCACCCGGCTGAGCTTTTGCGACTGGCTTGGGTTTGGGAAAGTTAAAAGCAGGTTTCTTAGAAGGGGCGGGACTGTGCTTAAAGGCCTGAGCCATGTTAAATACAGTTCTCCACACATCAGGGGACATTAAAGAGGAAGTTAGCACCGGCGACATGACCACCTGGTTCGCAATTCTAGCAGGAAGTTTCCTCACCAGGGACATCCTAAGATCCTGTCTCGCCCGCACCGCCTCGAGCATGGCTGTACGGATATCCCCCAACGACTGAATAGAAGTCTGAAGGAGTAAACATCGAGATAGTTCAATTGATCTTCTGACATCCGCGTTCGCGATTGCCTGAGTAGACCTTAGCATAGACTTCGCCACCTGGTGCGTAACAATGTATTGGGAAAAAAGTCTATACGCCTTCCCTCGTAGCCTAAACTCCCGGTCTAGGTGAGCTGGGGAAGGTGTAGTGAAAGGATCTTTAAGTTCACATAGATTGATTTTTAGGGGCAGCTAAAAAAGCAAACAAGGCAGATGGTACTCCGCCGGCAGAGAAGACCGGCATAGAGAACCAAGAATGGCTGTCCTGAGGAATTTGGTGCGAAGATTTGGAGGTGAAGGTGGTCGCAAAGTTCTGAGCCTCTACCTCCCAGTCCACCCAAGGACCTGGACCCAACTGCCTCACCTTCAAAACTGGATTAGAGGCTGTGTCTGTGACCGTTTGTAAATCTAATTCTGGAGTGAGAGCTGACAGTGCTTTTATATCATTAAAACCGTCATGCTTGGTCCAGTCAGAAAACAGTTTTGAAGCTGATGCAGGGGGTAGTGCAGGTGTAGCTGTATACACAAAATAGTCATGGTGATAATAGTTAGGAATGGCCTTAATATTAACATCAAGTACATTACCCATAATATCCAAAGCTCGTAACTTTCTAGATTTATTTCCTTGGATTACCCACTCTCGTGGCACTGGAAGCTCCCCTGACAAAGTGGGCTGTGCTACTTCCGGCTTAGTTGGGACCATTCGTACCCATGAATCATCTGGACCGTATAAAAGGGGCATAGCTATCTTTTTTAACGGTGCTTTAACTAAAGGGGGAGGATTCACATCCGCTACTACCCTTACACTAGAAGTAGTCAGTGCCGCCGAAGCAGGCCGAGTGACCATAGTAGGTGATACAGAAGGAGGGTGCGGAATCTGAGTTAAAGCAATGGAAGTAGTCAGAGGCCGAACACTTGAAATTGTCATGGAAGCTCCCAGGTCCACTGTAGGAGTCTCCGGCTGTTGGCCCAATTTTTTTGTTAGAGCAGTAGCTAATAACCCATCTATTTCCTCCGCCGTGACAAATTTAGCAGATGAAGAACTAAGAGGAGAATCATTCCTATCTTGTGAGTCGTCTAAAACTGAACCCGACTCCTGCACTTCCATGTCAGAGATTATAGCCACCTCATCTTTGTCATCTGGCCTGTCACGAGAGGATTCCGCCGAAGCAGGAACCCCATCGTGTTGCCATGTTAAGTCTGGAATGGATGATGGGATCGCAGCGTCCCGGTGGACGTCCACCAGAACCAGACTTGGGTCTTGGTTCCATGGTTGGGAATACCTCCACACACCTAGGCCTTGGCCCGAACTCCCTTGGGAGTCAGTTACCCCATCAACCACTGAGCCCCCACTAGACCCTTCTAGAGGGCGATCACTGCCCACAGAACTCTCTAATTCTAAGTTTATAATATCCATTGGTAACCTGTCCGCCGGTAACACCCCCACCACAGTCTCTGACTCCACTCCCGCCCCATCAGATTGGACACTAGATACGTCGGGAGTAGAGGCAGAAAGTGAGGCACGAGGCTCCGGCGAACGCCGGGAGGCCTTTCGTTCATGAGAATCTTTCCTGGAAGATTTGTGGCTTCGGTGTGACTTAGATCTATCACTAGAACTACTCTTGGACTTCTCAGACCTATCACTGGCACTGCTCTTGGACTTCTCCTCTTTGCTCTTCTTTCTCGCCGGGGAAGAAGAGTGACTAAGCGGCTGTTGTCTGAGGGGCGACCTGGACCTGGACCGCGCCCGTGACGTGGAGGCTGTCACCGGGGGCGTAGGTTCACGAGGTCTCTTAGAAGTGCCGGGGGCTGGGGAAAGTGCTGTACCCTGCCCAGTCTCTGCCGACTTTCGTACAATGACTCTAGATTTAGAAGGGGTACGTTTAATAGGGGGGTGCTCAATAAGTAATTTATCCCAAAGAATTACGTCATCACATTTAAGGGCCTTATGAGCCACTATGGTAGCATAAGTGGACAACAGCTGCCTGACCTCTCGCAAAGCGACCGCCGCGGGTCTATCATTGTCTCGCAATACTTTATCACTCAATTGAGTACAAAAGGTACAGTTCCGTGTCACCCACAAACCCCTTGAGCGATCTAAACATTTAACACATCTAATGCAAAGAGTGTGTGCAAAGATAGGGATACCTGAACAGGAGGGTGTAACACACAAAGCAAAAACAGGGTCTAGGGCAGCCATGACAGAGACTGGAGGAAAACTAACCCACCCCCGGGTAAACTCCAAGATCTCTAAAGACCCGCCGGGACTCCGTCCTGGAAAAAAAGAAAATTTCCAGGAATTAATGCTCATAAGGCTACACCAACATGTTCGAACACAAGTGTTAAATAACCCGCCGGGTAACGAGACGTAATACACAACTATTACAGCTCGCTACGCGGGAGGTTCATAAGTAAAGATTTCAGAATATCTTAACGTGTCCAAAAGATTTACGAATATCCTCTGACATGATATAAAGACCAGCATGGCTTTTATAAATGACACAGTCTTCCCAGTGGTGTTTGTTAAGTTTTACTGGAAAAACCCATAAAAAGACGCCGGCCCCCGTATTATCTCGCAGATCAAAAACTGGGAAGCCTGTCTTAAATGCTAGATCTGACTTCTCCCGAAGCGTCCTAGATCGCTGTATGTCGAAGGCGGCGATACTGTAACGTATCCCTCAATTGTCTGGTCAACTATACTGAATTGCAAATCCGTTAATCCCACCCTCCCAAGGTGCAACCGCCGGGTGTGAATTTAAGTTTATAACGTTAACCCCAATTGTTCCTATCCCCACTTCTTTGCAAAAGATCGCCGGGGAGGAAAAAACCAATCAACAAAACAGCCTAGTTTTACTGGCTTTGCAAAACAGGGAAAAACTATACTCAACAAGTGTCCGCTTGAACACCTAGTTAAATGGGTAAAGCCATCCCGCCAGTTAACACAGTAAGCCTGAACGCAGGCTCCACTACAGAGACGCAGTTCTGGAGAGCCTCAAGCCACCACTCGCCGGGGAAAACAAGACTTTTTTAACCACGCGTGATTAAAACTCGGCAACCAGCCGGGTTTTTCATGGTGTAACCGAGAAAAACCCTTCCGGAAAAGGCAACCCACCCCGCCCAGATTCAATCTGAACGCACCAAATAGACCGTGGAAATAGCCAAAGCACAACTAAACCCAGGCCACACAATTAGTCCGTGGAATTAGCCAATACACAACTAAACCAGGACACATAAATAGTCCGTGGAAATAGCCAATACACAACTAAACCAGGACACACATGACACAGTAGTACATATTTAGAACATAAATCAATAACACTTGTACATGTGGCAAAGCTACGAGAGGCTGGCAAGGCCTAAGCAGACGGAAATAATATGTAATCATGTCGTAATATAAACAAAAAGCACTGAATCATATCACAACAGGAACCACCGTCAACACACCAATGTAGCATACAATCCCGGCAAAGGGAAGAACTGACTCGGGACCCAGAAAAAACTTCACTAAGTGAAGAAAAATACGCTGGGAACGTCAGAGAAAAGAAAAAGCTACTTCATCAGAAAGATAAGAAGAAGCCTAATAACGCGTAATGAAAGCCACCTACATCAAAGCTAGCTAACCGCAAAAAATAACACGCGTCCACCACGGGACCACGAGGGTACACCCGAAATAGATGTCCCAAACACACGACCCAAAATACACTGCACTGCGGGCAACCCGCCCAGGACACTCCTACTACGCATATCCTAACCTTACTCGATACATCCCGGAGTAAACAAATGAGAAAAAACTCACTAGGGACGCAGCAAATGCGGAACCAGCGGAGCGTGGGGAGTCACGTCCGGGTAGGTTGAGCGCAGAGCAGAGAAGGAAGAATGACGCCTGAGTCAGCGTCTGGTCAAAGATCCACACAAGTACAGTAGGGTCCCGCATAAAACGTGTTCGCATAAAACGAGTCTCGATTAAAACGACCGACCTAAAATATTAATATTTAATTTTCGATCAGAACGAATGTCGCTTTGTACGAAATATCGTTCGCTTTGTACGAAATATCGTCGCTTTGTACGAAATATAGTTCGCTTTGTATGAAATATCGTTAGCTTTGTATGAAATATCGTTCGCTTTGTACGAAAATTTTCGCTTACAGCGAACATTGACGATATTGCGCCACCAAAATGCTGTGTTCACATAAAACGAAATCGCATAAAATGCCCTCGTTTATCGACCATAAACTCGTTTTATGTGAGACCCTACTGTACATCCACGATTATATGGAAAGCTTATGAATAGTTATTCTTATTTTCTTTTTCTTTTTTATTTGTTACGAAGTTTTTTCGTAGTGAGAACCCAATTTCATAATGACTGAACCATGAGTGAGGTTGCGTGCGCTCATGATGAAGGCTCCTCAATTTGTTATGCTCTGCGCGGTAGATTCAAACTACGGCGGATGAGTGTTTGAAGAGGGTGCCTTATGTAATAGGCATAATCGTCAATGATGGAGGGGCCACTAATAAATAAGGTCTTGTCAGTAGTCACGCTCAAAAATCACATGACCGCAATTACAGTTCCCTTTTATGATTTGACAGGGCTCTCAGTACCGCAGGCGGAGGAGAAGGCATTCATGCGTGCATGTTTCAAGCTTCGCCCACCACCAGGCCAGCTCATTCATACCTGGTCACTTGACAAAGCTTTGTCTTTACTTCATTCTCAGAAATATAGTCCCAATCCTACTTTTGATTCAATTTTAAAGAAGGCTGTGTTCCTTATGGCCTTGGCTACAGGAAACCGGGTCTCTGAGCTGGCGGCGATGAGCAACGAACCCAATTGTCTTAGGTTCGCGCGGCACAATGCGAGTGTTCAGATTGCGCCATCACCCACTTTTGTCGCCAAAAACGAACACCACGAGCATGTGTTCACCGAGTTTGAAGTGGCGGTGCTCAAACAAGGTGACACTCACCACAAGCTATGTCCGGTGAAGTCACTACTATTCTATGTTGGAGTATCCCGGCCTAACCAACCGGGAGCTCTTTGGGTTTCTCAGGCAGGCAAACGTCTCACAAAGCGGCACTTAGCAGCTATGTTAGTTGATGTGATAAAAGAAAGTAATCCTGGAGCCATTGGGCGGGCTCATGACATAAGTGGGCAATTTCACTTCGGTTTCTAAAGAATTTCTCAGTAAATTATATTCAACAAACAAATCTGTGGGCTTCAAATCACACCTTTTTGACACGTTACCTGTCTGTTACTTTAGATAAACCACGTATGACCTGCGTTGCATTAAGGCAGCGGGTCTGAGTTGTTTGGTGCTTTTTATTAGTTTTAAGAAGAGAAGGGGGGGGGGGGGGTCGATAACCAAGACCCTCAGCCCGCCGGACGTGGTTGTGCGATTGCACTGTGATAATCATTATCCTATGTTCCTCAAGACTCAAAGGTAGTCAATGAGTCAAAAATATTTTGTACTGTACTTTGTGATATGCATAAACAAGAATTATATTTTTATACAGTTACATATGTTGTGATATATAGTACATGTATCTGAAGTTTTTGTACATATAATCTATAAGTTTATATGAAGTGTAATTTTTTTACAACCTCTATCCAAGCTTTCAGGAAGTTGTACACAGGTATATTTTTTACTATTTTTGTCACAAAAATAAAAAAGTTAGAGCTCTAAGCAATGGGTTTATTCTCATCCTATTTCTATTGTTAGTGGTGTTGATATTTATCATGAATGTCCCCCTCCAGACTTGTGATATCAGGCATATCATCAAATGATGGAGGGGCCACTAATAAATTATAGGTTTGAGTCCCGAAGGGAAGAAGGAAAACCTAATATATATTAGTGGCCCCGGAATCATTGACGATTCCGACCCTCCCAACCATCCCCTTCCCATTCATTCTGATGTTTTCTTGAGTACTGTATCTTGATATATCAGTTAAGGAAGATGACGCGCAGCGTCTAGATGCGAACCCACGCTAAGCAAACATCTGCACTACGGGAAGCGTAAATCATATAAGAGTTCTAATCTTTTTATATTTATTATTTTTTAATTAGTTTTTTCGTAGTGGCATCCGCATCATAAGGACGAGTCCGTAAGTAATTATGAGCGTACGCTTACGATGAATTGGTCTCTACGCTCCGGGGCGGGTGATTTGAACAGCTGACTCTGGGGTTCAAAGAGAGCCATTACTGTATAAGGCATATTGTCAATGATTCCAGGGCCACTACTAAATATTAGGTTTTCATTCTTCCCTTCAGGACTCAAACCTATAATTTCTACTATATAAGTAACACCCCGTTCTTAAATCATCAATTACAAACCCCAATGTACTTGAATAAATTGATGAAAGCATATGGTCCTCCCGGGATTCGAACTCGGGACACCACACCCAGAACATAAGCACCTAAACCATTACACCCCCAACACAGTTTACATACCAGCCGAGTTCATGTGAAGTGAACTCAAAGTTCTTGTTTTATTCTTAATCTATTAACCTTCAATTCGCGATGACCGTCATATGACTGCCATTGACTGGTGCCATTTTGAGGCTATTATGAGCGATGAGAGAGAGACCGGAGGGACGATAGGCGGCCTTGAACCGCTCGCCACGGCTCCGTGGCGTATGCTGATGTCCCACACAGACCTCTCTCTCTCACACACCCTCCCTCACACCCGATAAACCACAAAATTGCCCTTCGCTTGCACAATCATTGCAAGATAACCAGATAGCGTACAGGGATGATTCAGGTCTCATTGGAAAGCTCTATCTTGCACTTTCACAGATATATAATTGTATTACGCTCTGGCTCTTGTTTGTGCATGAAAAAGAGGATGGAATAAATGAATTGTCGGTCAATATAGCCGCCTGGCATGGTGCTATTTCCCCCCCCCCCCGTTCTTTGAGTTAATTACATTTTCTAAAATATAATTGTTTATAACTTTATATATAATCATATTTTTGATTAAATCCTCTAGCCATATCCTGCCTGGCAGGATGGCCCACAAAGGCACAACAACATAAAGAAAGTAAAATTCAAGTGAAGGAAAACTGAATACATAACAAAACGACATTCACAAGCACACCTTCATAAACGCTTTTGCTCATAAACTCACTCTCCATCCATCCATCCATATAATCAGGCCCAATCCCCCCTTCCCCCCCCCCCATTTTTTTTTTTGGGGGGGGGGAGGGGGCCCCCGGCCGACTCAAGACAGAGCCAGAATAGGGACAACACAACAGAAAACAATGAACACACAAAAACAAAATACAAATTCACACACATCTAGGTCATCCAGGAGAAGACCAAAGGTCCCTCCAGCACTCCCCCGGCCCCCGACCACCTGGAGAGGTTCAGATCTAGGCAGGCAGACATGCAGCAGAGCCGAAACCACAAGCCCGCCCACCATGCTTCCAGGTGCACCCTTCATATAAACCGTCTTCCCGGGCCAGGCGCCTGATGGACTATTATCTAGTCCAACCTGCGCCCGACCCCTTCTCCCAAATGACCACGTGTTCACTCATCTATTCACAAGCATTCTCCATTCATTCCTGTTTATTACCACTTTCCTTGCCTGATCTATAGTCATTCCTCTATCATCCAAAGCTTGTCTTACACAGTCTCTCCATCTCAATGGGGGTCTTACTGCCCTTCTATCTTCCCTTGTATCTGACTCACATATTCTCTTTGTAAGCCTTTCATCTTCCATTCGTTCAGCACCCGTCTGTCTACTCTGGCCGACAGATGTTCCTGCTGCCCCACTCTCCTACGTATCTCTTCATTCCTCAATCTGTCTCTACGAGTAACTCCACACATACTCCTCAGGCAGCTCGTCTCCATCACATCCATCTTTTTTCTCTCCTTTGCCTTCAGAGCCCATGTCTCAGCCCCATACATCACTGTTGGCATAACAATTTCTTGATACACTCTCAATTCATTAAAAAACCCAGAAACACCCAGCATATAAAAAAACCTACCTCTGCATAGGAGTTCCACTCTTACGATCAATGTCCAGAATGACAGCTTCAGGGTTAGAAGGCAGGTAACATCCCGGCTGGACCACTATATCATGCAAGGCTTCCAAGCATGCTTTTTTTCTCTCCATCCCTGAAAAGTTGAACAGGTAAAAATAGATTATATAAGCGCAAAAAGGAAGGGAGGGTGATAAGAAATAAATAAGTAATAATAATATCACATTATAATAAAATAAAGGAATAAATATACAGTACAGTACAGTAGTCAGATAAGCAAAGAGTCAAACTATATAACTAAAAATACACTAAATTACATCCATCAGCATACTCATATTCCCCAACAAGCCCTTTACCTCCCCTTATCTCCAGATATCACTTTTTGTTCCCCCAATATCGCCGCCATGACATCCTGGAGGATGGTCAAAATTTTAAGTTCTGACGACCTCCCGATCATAATCACCACCAAAACCAGAATCACCCCAGCTGGCCACAGATACACATACATACATACTGTACATACTATAGGTTTGACTCCTGTAAGGAGATAAAGAAAACCTAATATTTAGTAGTGGCCCCGTAATAATTGACGAACATGCCTATTACATAAGGCATCCTCTTCAAACACTAATCCGCCGTAGTTTGAATCTACCGCGCAGAGCATTTAAAATCTGAGGAGCCTTCATCATGAGCGCACACGACCTCACTCATGGCTTCAGTCATTATCAATTGGGTTCTCACTACGAAAAAACTTCGTTTTGTTTTGTGATCAAGTGTTTGGAGGTAACTATTCCAGTTTATTGTTTGTTGTTCTAGTATTTTGTTGTTAATTTAAGTGTTTAGTGCTTGTATTTGTTGTGCAGTGTCCTGTGTGTGGGGCGTTCGGGAATTTTATAGTGTGTCACGTTGTTTGATGAGGTCTTTAATTTCTGGTGTAAAATTGGGTTTGTGTTGTGTCTAGGGATGTGTATTTTGTCTGCGTTTTGAACAATTGTATTGAAAGAGTGTACGGCATCGTTGATGTTTGTGATAGGTGTACTTTTAAGAGTTTTATGTTCTGTTTCAGTTGTGAAAGCTTCCCAGTTAGCTATTTCATAATTAGTGTACAGTATGTGGCAAGACTTTGTTGTACTGTGCTGCAGTAAAGACTGTAGCCACTGTGTTATGATTGCTGTGCACTGTGTGCAGTACTGTGATTGTACCATGGAAGCTACATTCACTGTGGACGGTTGCGGTCTTTAAACCCGTATATTTATTAGTGGCCCCTCCATCATTGACGAACATGCCTATTACATAAGGCATCCTCTTCAAACACTAATCCGCTGTAGTTTGAATCTACCGCGCAGAGCATTTAAAATCTGAGGAGCCTTCATCATGAGCGCACGCGACCTCACTCATGGCTTCAGTCATTATGAATTGGGTTCTCACTACGAAAAAACTTCGTAAAAAAAAAAATAAATAAATAAGAATAACTATCCAATAAGCTTTCCATCATATCGTGGATGTACTTGTGTGGATCTTTGACCAGACGCTGATTCAGGCGTCATTCTTCCTTCACTGACATATCAAGTAAACCAAAATCCTTAATACATCAACGAATGGGAAGGGGATGGTCGGGAGGGCCCCAGTTGTCAATGATTACGGGGCCACTACTAAATATTAGGTTTTCTTTATCTCCTTACAGGAGTCAAACCTATAATTTATTAGTGGCCCCTCTATCATTGACGAACATGCCTGATTTCTAAGACTGGAGGGGGACATTCGTAATCATATCATAACTCTAGAAAAGCAGATAATCAAACAACCACATACCTGTAGTATTCTTACTTTTGTAAAAAAAAAAAAGAGATATTCGGGTGCATAAACTTTATACAGCCTAAATCTTCAAAAAGGGGTACAAGCAGGAGCGTGCTTCAAAGAAGCCTGCTTGAAAAAGGGTTAACTCTGAAAATCTGTGCACAGATCTGCTAGTTAAGAAGGCACCCCACTTAAAGTAAGTGGTGAAAACTAAAAACTTATAAGTTTACATGTGCAGATATAAACCCCATTAACTAGTGGATATATTCCTATAAATATAACCAAACATAAAAGAATTCTTGTACAATCGTAGAAGTACTGAACTCGTGTACTTATGCAGAAGTAATTACTGCAAAAGTAAAAGTCGTAGTTGCCACTACTGAGATTTCTCAAAAATCTATTGCTTCACAGCCAAAGCTACTTACAACAAGAATTGTCGTAACACTACTATTGGCCTTTAGCACAATTTCCTGCAATGAATACTACAGAGAAATTTTATAATACAATGCCTACAACCAGTATCACAGCTCGTATGTTCCGAACACATACTCCGGAGGGGTCTAGGGTGTCCTATGTCACACTGACTGCACCCTCCCCCCCCCCCCCCTTTTTCTTGAAATTAAACAAAACGTGACTAAAAGGGCCACCTAGACCCTCTGCCGTAAAGCTATACATGGCAAGGAAGGTTTGTCCAGAGCTACTGAAAGGTATCGAGGCAAAAACTCCTGAATAGAGGCCCACAACTGTGTGGACGTAATAACTTCCACCGAAAGATTATTAAGGAAACGTAAAGAGGCTGTCCCCTTGCGTAAATCGTGGGTCTTACCCACAACGCCGGGATGCTTCTCTTTAAAGTCCTCGACCAAGAGAGAAGCCAGTGTACGCTCCATCAATCGTTCACCCGGACTTGCGACCCATAAAGCACCCTGGTGATTTAGAGGTGCCACTCTTAAATATTTGGTTAGAGCTTGCACTGGGCAAAAAAGATGGTGCACCTTTCCCCTGTTTAACGCCGGCACCGTGAACTCTGAAAACACGTGTTCACTGTGCTCAATCTCGGCTATGAATCCTGGGGAAGGTGCAATGTGAATACACTCATGAAGCCTATCAAACCTGAGGCAATTAGGTGCGTTGTTCATCGCCGCCAGCTTAGATACTCTGTTCCCGGTAGCCAAAGCCATAAGGAATACAGTACTGCCCTTTAGTAAAATCTGCAGTCTTTGGTACATACGGGAACGAGAATAACAACGATGCTTTGTCCAGAGACCATGTAGGCCTGAGCTGACGGGGAGGTGGGCGGAGTTTAAAACCTGCCCACATAAATCACTTTCAGATAAATGTTTCTGCATGAACAGACAAATTAAATAATAAACAACAAACGCCACCGAGGGCACAGTTTGTTTTGTTCTAAGAATCCGAGACATAAAAGCTTTCCAATGCGATTGAAACTGTCGCTTTGTAGACTGGGTATATTGATTCGTGAATATCTTGGTCACGTCGCTACCATAAGGTGCTAGCCACTTGGCCTCCTGAATGTCCAAAATGAACAAGTCCGCGAGGTTTCTAGGTTGCCAATTGTGTTCTAAGTGGAACAACCCGACCAGGAGGGACACTGGATGCGGGCACCACGTGTTCAAATGCTGGTACCACACTGCGCCGGCCACAGGGGCGCGATTAGCGAGACTACGCCTCGCTAATCCTGTAGTTTGTTGACTACGTGGCACATTAGAGACGCGTCTGGCGGCGGAAAAGAGATAAATGGAACTCAACCTGTTCTCGTCCGTCATCAGAGCGTCAGATCCGCCCGCCGGTGTTATCGTCCGGCGGGTGAGGTACGACTGTGAGTATCGCCATACACCTTGGCTGTGGCTGTCCCTCGCTTGCGAGCTCGGTATACTCCCTGAACGGGAGCCCTCGTCCGAGTCCCGTAAAGGTTTATGGTAATTATAAGCTCCCATAGCTCATTAACACATTGAAAGCAGAGCTGGTGAGCAAAATCATAAAGTATACTAATTAATTTAATTTATATTTAATTGTATTAAAATAAATTACTATAAATAAACACAATATTATCATAATATAATCATAGAAAATATATATGTTTATTATGATGCAGCTATTAAATTATTTTATTAACAAATAAAAATAAGATAGGGCTACCTGAGCTTAACGGCGTTGAACATACAGCAATGAGAGGTTCAAGTGCCGACACGACAGAGACTGGGGGAAAATTACCCCGCCCCCGGGAACTACCTGGTCACCTGGTGCAACACCGGTAATCTGCCCTGGAAAGAGAATTTTCCGGGGATTAATGCTCATAGGGTTACACCCAAAAAACGGTACAAAATATGTGCCTCAAAACCGCCGGTCAACGAACCGTAGCACTCCACCACTACTTTTCGTTGTCCTTTAGTATCATATTAAAGATTTCAGCACATCTTTACCTGTCCAGAAGATTTAAGCATATCTTCTGAATCCTCATAAAGATGAAGCATATCTTAATTAAAGATGAAGTCTTTCAAGTATCCCGGCCTTTTACACTTGAAACACTAGTAAGATTCCGGCATCTTTTTATCCCATAAAAAGTCTAAGCCTATCTTAATCTCTAATCTGGCGTCACCCAGAAGCCCTCATAGATCGCCGTCTTGAAGGCCGTGATACCCTATTGTATCAATCAATTGTTTGGCAAATTATCGCGAATTGCAAATCAGTTAATATAACCACCCAAAGGTACAACTGCCGGGTTTTATATGCAATGTCAAACCAATTGTACCTGCCCCAGACCTCTTTGTAAAAAGGTCGCCGGGAGGGAAAGACTAAACAAACAAACGGCATTGTTTCAATGGCTTATTAAAGATTTCAGCATATCTTTTATCTGTCCAAAAGAATTAAGCATAACTTCTTAATCCTCATAAAGATGAAGCATATCTTTATTAAAGATGAAGTCTTTCAAGTAACCCTTTACACTTGAAACACTAGTAAGATTCAGGCATCTTTTTATCCCATAAAAAGTCTAAGCCTATCTTAATCTCTAATCCGGCTTCTTCCAGAAGCCCTCATAGATCGCCGTCTTGAAGGCCGTGATACCCTATTGTATCAATCAATTGTTTGGCAAATTATCTCGAAGCGCAAATCCGTTAATATAACCACCCGAAGGTACAACCGCCGGGTTTTATATACAAGGACCCCAATGGAAATACGCCTAACGGCCTTATTGGGCTATCCTTAGTTGGAATTATGCAAGGCTGGTACATGTCATATTTATAACATACTATGTGGTACCAACTCTGTAAATTGCTAACTGAATAAATATTAATATTATTATTATTATTATTATTAATGTCAAACCAATTATACCTGCCCCAGACCTCTTTGTAAAAAGGTCGCCGGGAGGTAAAGACCAAACAAACAGACAGCATTGTTTCAATGGCTTTGAAAAGCAGAGACAACCAAGGCTAACAGGTGTCAGCCTGATCACCTCGAAAACTGAGTGGAGCCCCCCTCGACGGGAATAACTCAGGAAGCCTGATCCCAGGCTCGACCATAGAAAACGCAGTTTCTGACTCGTCGGGGTAACTTACCTATTTTAGCCATCCTGACTAAAACTCGGTAAACAAAAACGGTGTTCTCGGAGCAACGAGAAAAACGCCGGAAAGGTAACCCACACTAAACTATACATTACAGGAGGGCGTAATGTATAAAGCAATGAATAACACAGGAAGCCTGCTCCCAGGCTCGACCACAGAAAACGCAGTTTCTTATGAGCCCTCAAGCGACCAAACTCGTCGGGGTAACTTACCTATTTTGAGCCATCCTGACTAAAACTCGGTAAACAAAAACGGTGTTCTCGGAGCAACGAGAAAAAAAGCCGGAAAGGAAACCTACACCAAACGAGACATTTTAACACATTTCATACAAAGGGTGTGCGCAAAAATAGGGATACCTGAATAGGAGGGCGTAATGCATAAAGCAAAAACCGGGGCAAAGGTAGCCATGACAGAGACTGGTGGGATAATTACTCCAGGTTCTGCATAGACCCGCCGGGACCCAGCTCTGGAAAAAAAGAAAATTTCCAGGAATTAATGCTCATAAGGTTAACCCAAACATGTTCGCACACAAGTGTTAAATAACCCGCCGGGTAACGAAACGTAATACTCAACGACGACAGCTCGCTACGCGGTGGGGTTTCCTAAGTAAAAGATTTCAGAATATCTTAATTTGTCCAAAAGATTTATGAATACCCTCTGACATAATATATAAAGACCAGCATGGCGTTTATAACTGATTAAGTCTTTCCGGTGGTGTTTGTTTCAAGATTCAATTTTAGAAAAAAAAAAAAAAAAAAAAAAAAAAGACGCCGGCCCCCGAATTATCTCGTAGATCAAAAACTGGGAAGCCTGACAAATATACGAGATCTAACTTCTCCCGAAGTATCTTTTTAGATCGCCGTATGTTGAAGGCGGCGATACAAAATGTATCCCTCAATTGTCTGGTTAACTAACTGAATCGTAAATTCGTTATTCCCATCCCTCCAAGGAGCACCCGCCGGGTGTGAATATTAGTTTTTAAAAAAACGTTAACCCCAATTGTGCCCTAAAGCGCCGTATGTTGAAGGAGGCGATACACAATGCATCCCTCAATTGTCTGGTCAACTAAACTGAATTTTGCAAATTCGGGCATCCCACCCTTCCAGGTTGCACCCGCCGGGTGATTTAAAGTTTAAAAGTTAACCCCAATTGTTCCTAACCCCACTTCTTTGTAAAAGATCGCCGGGGAGGAAATACAAAGATCGCGAATTGCAAATCAGTCAATATAACCACCCAAAGACAACCGCCGGGTTTTATATACAATGTCAAACCAATTGTACCTGCCCCAGACCTCTTTGTAAAAAGGTCGCCGGGAGGGAAAGACTAAACAAACAAACGGCATTGTTTCAATGGCTTATTAAAAATTTCAGCATATCTTTCACCTGTCCAAAAGAATTAAGAATAACTTCTTAATCCTCATAAAGATGAAGCATATCTTTATTAAAGATGAAGTCTTTCAAGTATCCCTTGACACTTGAAACACTAGTAAGATTCAGGCATCTTTTTATCCCATAAAAAGTCTAAGCCTATCTTAATCTCTAATCCGGCTTTTCCCAGAAGCCCTCATAGATCGCCGTCTTGAAGGCCGTGATACCCTATTGTATCAATCAATTGTTTGGCAAATTATCTCGAATCGCAAATCCGTTAATATAACCACCCGAAGGTACAACCGCCGGGTTTTATATGCAATGTCAAACCAAGTATACCTGCCCCAGACCTCTTTGTAAAAAGGTCGCCGGGAGGTAAAGACCAAACAAACAGACAGCATTGTTTCAATGGCTTTGAAAAGCAGAGAAAACCAAGTCCAACAGGTGTCAGCCTGATCACCTAGAAAACTGTGTGGAGCCCCCCTCGACGGGAATAAACCAGGAAGCCTGATCCCAGTCTCGACCATAGAAAACGCAGTTTCTGATGAGCCCTCAAGCGACCAAACTCGTCGGGGTAACTTAACTATTTTAGCCATCCTGACTAACACTCGGTAAACAAAAACAGTGTCCTCGGAGCAACGAGAAAAACGCCGGAAAGGTAACCCACACTAAACCATACATTACAGGAGGGCGTAATGCATAAAGCAATGAATAACACAGGTAGCCTGATCCCAGGCTCGACCACAGAAAACGCAGTTTCTTATGAGCCCTCAAGCGACCAAACTCGTCGGGGTAACTTACCTATTTTGACCCATCCTGACTAAAACTCGGTAAACAAAAACGGTGTTCTCGGAGCAACGAGAAAAAACGCCGGAAAGGTAACCCACACCAAACGAGACATTTTAACACATTTTATACAAAGGGTGTGCGCAAAAATAGGGATACCTGAACAGGAGTGCGTAATGCATAAAGCAAAAACCGGGGCAAAGGTAGCCATCGGTTGGCGGCACACCATGGCGGAAGGCGGACGCAAGTTATGAGGCTCCGGCATATGTTATGGGAATTGTCAATTAATTCACGGAATATCGAGTGCATACGGGGATAGCAAGAAGAGGAAGGATTTAGTGAAGTGTTTGGAGGATATATTGGTGTGGTGGAGGGGTGATATATAGTGTAATAAGAGTGTGTAGTGACGGGACAGCGGTAGGGGTGTGAGTTGTTGAGTTTGTAAACAAACATGGCAGAGGGAATTTCGGGTATGACGGAGGCGGAAGGAAGGTTACAACGTTTTCGGGGATTTAAGAGCACAGATAAGAAGTTAGAAGAGGTTAGTATTGTTGTGAAGGATTTGGAAAAGTGGATGAGTGATACGGAGAAATGGAAGGGGGATATTGGTGAGAAAGTTAAGGCACTGTGTGTAATGTGTGGTGTGACAGGTGGGGAGGAATAGGCCTAGCGAAGGAAGTGAAATGAGGCCTATTTTGGCAGTTAATGAGAGCCTAGAGATGGTATTGAAAAGGGTAGATGAACTGGGAGCAGAGAATATGGCATTGAAGGAGCAGCTGAAGGAATACGAAGGACGTTTCACGGAAGTAAAGGAATCGACTGCATGGACGGTGGTAGGTAAACAAAAAGTCAAGGATTTGGAGGATATTATGAAAGAGCAAAAGGAAGAAATGAATATAACCAAAAAAAAAAAGTTTTGAGAGTGCAGTTGTAGGGGTCATGAAGAACAAGGAGAGTGTCGTGAGGGAGGCCATGGACAGGGATAGGGGTGTAATCTTGTATGGAGATATAGAGACTCATATGAATGATAATGGAGTGAGAAAAGTGAGGGATATGGAGACAGTGAAGGAGGTCTTGAAAGGTGTGGATGAGGACGAATATGGATGGGAAGGGCAGGTGGAGGAGGTCAGTAGGATAGGTAGATATAAAAGGGGAGAGATGAGACCTATAAGGGTACAGTTTAAAACTAGGGTAGTGGCGGAGACTGTGACAAATTTTAGTTGGAGGCTAAATACAAATGATAAACTGAAACACATAAGACTAAAGAAGGATTTGAGTATAGAACAAAGGAAAAAAATTAAGGAATTACAAGAAAAGGCTGATGAAAATAATGGAAAGTTGGATGAGGAGGATAAGAGAAATTTTTACTGGAGAGTGAGGGACGGAAAAGTGAGGAAGTGGTTTATAAGAGTAGAAGGGAGGGGGAGATCAGGGAGGGGAGAGAATGTGATGGGAGTTGTGACGGAGGAGGAGAACGGGGTGGAGGTGTCACAGGGAGAGACAGGAGACAAAGAGGCAGACCCAGTAGTGCTAACGGGGGAGTAGGGTACGGACTGGAGGAGCGGGATGGTGTAATTGCTGAAGGAATGGTAGATGGATTAAGGATTATGTTTAGTAATGTGGATGTGTTTACCCAGGACAAGAAAAGAGAACTGATATGTAGGTTGCAGGATGAAGAGGAAAAACCTGATGTCATAGCCCTACAGGAAGTAAGACCAAAAAATGCTAGAATTGAAAGGGAACTGGTGGAATATAGTTTGGAGGGTTTTGAGTTATATGAGAGAAATGCTATTAGAGCAGAGGTTGGAAGAGGACTGTTTATTTATGTAAGAAAAGAGCTCAAGGTTAATGAGGTGGATATGAGACAGCAGTATTGTGAGTATTTGTGTATTGAAGTAAAATGTGTAAGAGGATCAATTCTAATTGCCTCTATATATAGAAGCCCAAATAATAGCAGGGGAGAGGATGATAACCTACTGAAAGCAATGGAGGAGATAGATAATAGAGAGAACAAATAAAATTTTGATTGGAGATTTCAATTTGCCAAGGATCAACTGGGCAAATTGTACTACTCCAGCGGGACAGGGTAGCCTGGAAAATAAGTTTATAGAGAAAGTGAGAGATTGTTTTTTAACGCAATATATTGTAGAGATGACAAGATATAGAGATGGGACGCAGGGGAGTGTGCTTGATTTGATTTTTAGCAATGAAGAGGATATAGTGGAACATGTTAATGTGGATAGCCCTATAGGTCGTAGTGACCATGCCTGTATAAGCTTTAGTTGTAACATTAAATCAGAGAGGGATAATAGAAGCAATAGAAAAATATACATGTATGATAGAGCAGATTATGAGCTGCTGAGACGGTGTTTGGACATTGACTGGGGGGAATACTTGAACGGTGAAGACGCTGAAGGAATGTGGAGGAAAATTAGAGTCAAACTGGAGAATGCTGTATCCAAAAGTGTACCAGTAAGGGAATATAAGGATAAAACAAAATTGAGGAAAAGAACTAACCCAGAATTGCCAATGAAAAGAAAGCTTTGGATATTGATTAGAAGAAAGAAACGATTGTGGGAAAGATTAAAATTGTTAAAAAAGAACAGGGGGTCTAGTATAGAGGCTAAGGAAGTGGATCTGGAACGCAGACAAATAAACAATAAAATAAGGTGGGAAACAAGGAGGGGGGTGAAGGAGAGGGAGAGAGAGATAGCTAGAAATGTGAAGGATAATCCAAAAATATTCTGGAAGTACATTCAGGAAAAGTTAACAAGAAGAGTAGGGATCCCAGAGCTGGTAGGGGGGTTGAATGATGGGAGTAGAGCGGAGACTGATAAGGAGAAAGCAGAGGTGCTGGGGAAATACTTTGGGGGGGTACTAACAGTGGAGTCGAAGGATGCAGTGCCTACTATTCCCATCAAACAGGCACCGGCACTAGAACTAATAGAGTTTTCCCATGCTAGAATAAGAAGGGCTATAGAAAAAATGAACAGAAGTAAGTCACCGGGACCGGATGGGATACACCCAAGAATCATAAAGGAAGGAGGGGAGATGTTAGTAGAGCCATTGAAAATGTTATTTGAGGTATCGTTTAATACAGGACAAATCCCGATGGACTGGAGAGAGGCGAACATAACAGCTATATTTAAGAAGGGAAAGAGAAATGACCCAGGGAATTATAGACCAGTCAGTTTGACAAGTGTTGTGTGTAAACTAATGGAAACGGTAATTAGAGAAGGAATAATGGATCATATGAAGTCAAACCAACTTTTCAGTGGGAGACAGTTCGGATTCTTGCCGGGGAGGTCGACGGTACTACAGCTAATTAAGGTGGTAGATGATTGGATGCAAATTCTAGAAGATGGTGATGTAATAGACGTGGTATATTGCGATTTTATGAAGGCCTTTGATAAGGTCCCACATAAAAGGTTAATAGAGAAAGTTAGAAGCTATAATATAGGGGAGAAATGTGTGAAATGGATAGAAGCCTTCCTGAAAGATCAGAGACAGAGGGTACTGGTGAATGGAATAGGCTCGGGGTGGAGGGAAATTACAAGTGGGGTACCTCAGGGATCTGTGTCGGGAACACTGCTGTTCGTTATATTTATCAACGACTTGCCTGAAGTTATAACTAATGGAAGTGAAGTATACCTGTATGCGGATGACACTAAGCTGTATAGAAGAGTAAGGAAGATATGGGTTTGCTTCAAGGAGATGTGGAGGGCATGAAGGGATGGTCTGAGCATTGGTTAATGCCTTTTCATCCAAAAACATGCAAGTACATGCGGATTGGGACCAGCAAGATAGACAAGGTAGGATACAGTATGTATGAAGCGATGGAGGAAGTGAATGCAGAAAAGGATATAGGAGTAGTGATAGACAATAAGTTAAATTTCTCAGAACATTTAGCGGAAAAGATAAACAAAGCCAATAGAATTGTAGGGCTGATAAGGAGGACATTTGTGTCACTTGACGAAGAAATCTTCAGGAATCTCTATACAGCGCTGGTTAGGCCGCACCTGGAATATGCGAACCAGGTGTGGGCTCCATATATGGTAAAGGATATAGAAGCAGTGGAGAAAGTGCAGAGGAGAGCTAGAAAGCTGGTACCAACGTTGAAGAGCGCGGACTATGAGCAGAGGTTGAGGACACTGGGGCTTCCGACACTGGCATATAGGAGAAAGAGAGGGGATATGATAGAGACTTTTAAGATAGTGTCAGGAAAGTACGATGAGGATGAAGGTATCTTCTTGATGCGGGAGGGAACAAGAACGAGAGGACACTCTAAGAAAATTTACAAAGAAAGAAATAGGCTTGAGAAGGCAAAGAACTCATTTTGTGATAGAGTGGCAAATGAGTGGAACGCACTGCCCCAGTATGTAGTCAATTCCGAATCAATAAGGGAGTTTGAAAGTAATCTTGATAAAGCATGGGGAAGACAAGATTTGAAGTTTGATTATAAAACAAAAATACAGAATAGTAAAAATGTTGCGTCTGCTACCGCCGCTGCCAACACCGTGAACGACCAGTGCAAGTACTGGTACTGAGCTGGATACACAGGCATAGTTTGCCTTTTTTCAGAGAATCTATTGTAAGAAACTGTAAGAAAAATGACAGAGACTGGTGGGATACTTACTCCAGGTTCTGCATAGACCCGCCGGGACCCAGCTCTGGAAAAAAAGAAAATTTCCAGGAATTAATGCTCATAAGGTTAACCAAATCATGTTCGCACACAAGTGTTAAATAACCCGCCGGGTAACGAGACGTAATACTCAACGACTACAGCTCGCTACGCGGTGGGGTTTCCTAAGTAAAAGATTTCAGAATATCTTAATTTGTCCAAAAGATTTATGAATACCCTCTGACATAATATATAAAGACCAGCATGGCGTTTATAACTGATTAAGTCTTTCCGGTGGTGTTTGTTTCAAGATTCAATTTTGGAAAAAAAAAAAACTAAAAAAGACGCCGGCCCCCGAATTATCTCGTAGATAAAAAACTGGGAAGCCTGACAAATATACGAGATCTAACTTCTCCCGAAGTATCTTTTTAGATCGCCGTATGTTGAAGGCGGCGATACAAAACGTATCCCTCAATTGTCTGGTTAACTAACTGAATTGTAAATTCGTTATTCCCACCCTTCCAGGGAGCACCCGCCGGGTGTGAATATTAGTTTAAAAAACGTTAACCCCAATTGCGCCGTATGCTGAAGGCGGCGATACAAAACGTATCCCTCAATTGTCTGGTTAACTAACTGAATTGTAAATTCGTTATTCCCACCCTTCCAGGGAGCACCCGCCGGGTGTGAATATTAGTTTAAAAAACGTTAACCCCAATTGTGCCTTAAATTGCCGTATGTTGAAGGAGGCGATACACAATGCATCCCTCAATTGTCTGGTCAACTAAACTGAATTTTGCAAATTCGGTCATCCCACCCTACCAGGTTGCACCCGCCGGGTGATTTAAAGTTTAAAAGTTAACCCCAGTTGTTCCTAACCCCACATCTTTGTAAAAGATCGCCGGGGAGGAAATACAACAACAGCATAGTTTTATATTGGCTTTGCAAAACCGAAAAAACTACAAACAACACGTGTCCGTATGAACACTGTAAGATGGGTACAGCCAACCCGCCGGGAATCAGAAGGAGCCTGAAACAAGCACCCCAGAGACGCAGTCCTGGGGAACCACAGACACTCACTCGCCGGGGAACAAGCCTGTTTTTAAACCACGCGTGGCCAAAACTCGGCAACCAGCCGGGTTTTTTCATGGTGTAACCGAGAAAAACCCGCCGGAAATAACCCACCCCGTCCAGATACCATCTGAACGCAACACAGGACCGAGGCGTAGCCAAAACACAACTAACGCCGGGCCCAACAAAGTCCGTGGAATTAGCCAATACACAACTAACCCAGGACACATAAATAGTCCGTGGAATTAGCCAATACACAACTAAACCAGGACACACATCACACAGTAGTACATATTTAGAAAATAAATCAATAACACTTGTATCTGTGGTAAAGCTACGAGAGGCTGGCTAGTCCTAGGCAGACGGATAACATTAACATGTCAGAATATAAACAAAAAGCACTGAATTATATCACAACAGGAACCACCGCCAACACACCACTGTAGCAAATACTTCCGGCAAAGGGAAGAACTGACTCGGGACCCAGAAAAAACTTCACTAAGTGAAGAAAAATACGCTACCTCATCAGAAAGATAAAAGGAAGCAATAACGTGTAATGAAAGCCGCCTGCATCACAAAGCTAGCTAACCGTGAAAAAGTTCACCTGTCCACAACAGGACCACGAGGGTACATCCGAAATAGATGCCCCAAACACACGACCCAAAATGCACTGCACTGCGGGCAACCAGCCCAGGACACTCCTGCTACGCATATCCTAACCTTACTCGATACATCCCGGAGTAAACAAATGAGAAAAAACTCACTAGGGACGCAGAAAATGCGGAACCAGCGGAGCGTGGAGAAACACGTCCGGGCCGGCTGACCGCAGAGCAGAGAAGAAGGAAGAATGACGCCTGAATCAGCGTCTGGTCAAAGATCCACACAAGTACATCCACGATATGATGGAAAGCTTATTGGATAGTTATTCTTATTTTTATTTTATTTTTTTTTTACAAATTTTTTTTGTAGTGAGAACCCAATTCATAATGACTGAAGCCATGAGTGAGGTCGTGTGCGCTCATGATGAAGGCTCCTCAGATTTTAAATGCTCTGCGCGGTAGATTCAAACTACAGCGGATTAGTGTTTGAAGAGGATGCCTTATGTAATAGGCATGTTCGTCAATGATGGAGGGGCCACTAATAAATATACGGGTTTAAAGACCGCAACCGTCCACAGTGAATGTGGCTTCCATGGTACAATCACAGTACTGCACACAGTGCACAGCAATCATAACACAGTGGCTACAGTCTTTACTGCAGCACAGTACAACAAAGTCTTGCCACATACTGTACACTAATTATGAAATAGCTAACTGGGAAGCTTTCACAACTGAAACAGAACATAAAACTCTTAAAAGTACACCTATCACAAACATCAACGATGCCGTACACTCTTTCAATACAATTGTTCAAAACGCAGACAAAATACACATCCCTAGACACAACACAAACCCAATTTTACACCAGAAATTAAAGACCTCATCAAACAACGTGACACACTATAAAATTCCCGAACGCCCCACACACAGGACACTGCACAACAAATACAAGCACTAAACACTTAAATTAACAACAAAATACTAGAACAACAAACAATACACTGGAATAGTTACCTCCAAACACTTGATCACAAAACAAAAACAAGGAAACTCTACAAAACACTAAACGGTATAACACTCTCCAACAGCAACACAACACAATCACATGCTGCCATCACAACAACAGACACCATACCACCATACCATAGCGCAATGCATAAGTGTGTTGATTTTCGGTGTGAGCGTCCTGGGTTCGAATCTCCGGATTGCCACATGTGTTTGTTAATTTCATTAATCGAGTTTAGGAGTAAAGTTGGTTAGTGAAGAGAACATAATAAACAACAAGCAAACATTCTCATCAATCATTATTCATGAGTTAGCCATCTAAACCCCCACTGTGACAATTGATGAGTCATCCGACGAAAGCGACTATTCCCTACAGACCTGGACTATGCACCCTTCATTAACAGTAAGGCAAAGCACATCATTGACAACCTCAAACACTCATCCGCCTGTGGCCCAGACAAATTAAGTAACATACACCTTAGACACCTGGGACCACAAGGTATTGAAGCACTCACCAACATATCAAAATACAGCTATCAACACAACATAATACCCATACTCTGGCAGCATGGTGTCATCATCAGAATCCCCAAACCAAACAAAGACCCCACGCTACCCTCCTCACACCGCTCCATCACTTTTCTTTGCACCTCCTCAAAAGTTACTGAACGTGTCATATTACAACTAACCACACCTCACATTCCCCTAGCTACTTCACAACACGGCTTTAGGCCACTACACTCCACAAACACCCTTCTTACAGACCTCACACAAAAAGCTTTTGATGGAATCAATTTAGCTAGGCCACCACACAGAACACTTCCCAACTCTGAAATCACCAGGATCCATACCCTGCCACACCACCATCACCTCCCCTCCCTGTCTCACCATGAGTACCAGAGCTTGCAAGGAGTCTTTCAAGGGGAAAGAGACCAAGACTTATCAGAGTTGCCCGAGGTCGCACCAGCCGTGGCAGTGCCAGACGCCACCTGACGCTGACATATTGTGCTGTAAACAGCAGTATTGTATATACTGTACTTGATATTGCAGTACATATTTTCCAACATTCACCAAATAAGACCATGCCTTTCAACACATGTTGAAAAAAATACAAAATACAAAAATAAATACATAAATATCGATAAAAGTTACAATTGCACTATCTTTTCATAGCTTGTACTACAGTATACTGTATATGAAAGATATACAGAAATTACACTAACCTTTAGGATATGGCTTAATGATAGCAGATATATTTGTAACTTTCCCGAAGAAATCAAACTCTCTCTCGTAGAATTGCTTAGCTGGACCAGACAAATTTGCCAGCATTATCTTCTCCAGGTTCTCAATTACCTCATACAGGTCCACTGGAAAACAAATTTCAAATTTCAAATTCAAATTCAAAAGTTATTAACAATACTAACGAACAATCAGCTACTGTTTAATGATTTATCTGTTCCATATATGAGCTCCTTGATGTCTAAATGTTGTCTGTACCATAACTTATACATTATATAATATTATACAATTTATTAAAAATATAAATTAACCTGTCAAGTGCATGAGGAAGTTAAAATAGACCTACCCCTCGTGCAGCAATCCAACCATAAATACGACTTTTGCAAAACAGGACAAAAAGTACATTAACGTATTGTAAATACATAAACTCATCGACCATGAGTATTGTACAGTATTGTACAGAGAGCATTGTACAGAAATGATGCAGTAATGGCATGGTTGTGGTCAAAAGTTGCAAGGTTGGCACGCATAGGCAAATGAGTCAGGGTGGAGGGGTGGAGAAAGGTGGAGAAAGGTGGATTTTTTTTTTAATATCTCCCATATAAAGCATTATTGTTGCGCCACATGTGCATGTGTTTCAAGCACAAAACTCTGTGCATAATTAGGACCCAGAAATTAGATGTAGAGACAATTTTTGTAAAGAATATAGTAAAATCAACAGTCAGGACTGAGAGCGGGAGGGAGAAAGGAGGTAAATACGCATTCCTCCTATGCTGCTTCCCAAGAACTTTGTGACGGTTTTGCATCCCCGTCTCCTCTTCTCTCATATAATTACTTAGGATATACAGGTAGGATACATTTGGGGTTAAGGGACAATCCCTGAGCACTGCCGTTGCCTCCATGATGATGAAGGAGGAGTAATGGTGTGGTTTGTGAGTGTGTGTGAAGTCTGAGTGTGGTACAATGTTTGGTATCGAGAGCTGCCACTTAGTTCTAGTTGTTACCAAATTTCCATACGTATTCAGCCTTTGCCACAGTTGTTTTAATACCTTTGAATATCGTGCCTCACCCAAGTCAAATTTCAAATTTCAAATCTAAACCTTTATTTAGCCATATAGATATACAGACACAAATTATGTACAATGTAATTACTGTACTGTATAACAATAAATAAAATATTCTTGGCTGAACCTTTTGAGAGTGAAGTCTCTTAAAAAGGTAACTAATGTAGTTATTAAAATTATGTTGCAAACATACAGGTTAAGCAGTGTCATGAACCACATTCAGTCGACAAAACCTGAGTTGAGGCCTGGCACACTTAAAGGTGGGGGCTCATGGGTTGAGATAAACATGGAATGATAATCGCCAAGCTGTACATAATTATCTTGCAAAATGCAATGGCACTGAAATAATTATTAACAATGGTATAAAGGATTTTGTGGATCGTCTATACCGGGCCTGTGACATCAGAAGAGTGTAAGTCCACCATCCAGTCTAGGCTAAGGATACTGGTGTGACGTCACTATGACGTCACAGGCCCGGTATAGATGATCCGCAAAATCCTTTATACCATTGTTAATAATTATTTCAGTGACATTGCATTTTACAAGATAATTATATGCAGGTTGGCAATTATTTGTCCATGTTTACCTCAACCCATGAGCCCCCACCTTTAAGAGGTTTATACAATCCCAGCCACAAGTGTAATCCTCGCATAACTGACTTCGTGGTGCGATGCATAAGGTGTTGATTTTCGGTGTGAGCATCCTGGATTCGAATCCACGGACTGCCACATGTGTTTGTAAATTTCATTAATCGATTTTAGGAGTATAGTTGGTTGTTGGAAGGAACATAATAAATGATAATTTTCCAACACAAGTGACTACTTCTAAAGCTAAACAGTCGATGAATACTTGTTAGCATAGGACCTGCTCAAACCAAGAATAATAAATAATCTATTCCAAAAGAAGTAGATACATGTGTGCATGACAAAAAGGCATGCAAAAGGTGTTTGTGGAAACCGAGAGAATAAATCCCAACTCTAACATAGCAATTAAGAATAATATTATAACTCCAACAAAGAAATCAAGAATAATAATACATATACAAAAACACAACTGTTGAGGCGTTGCAGATTTTGCAGGACTTTGTTGAGTCTTGCTGAGGCACTGTTAGCATTATGCCAAGATGGACCGTTGTGATGACATGATGGGACAGTGTTATGGTAGGACGTTATTGTACTACAGTCCAACTGCTGAAAGGCAACCCCCTCTGAACCATTACAATGTGATGGAAAAGGATGCTAAACCATTGTATGAAGGCATGTGCACAGGTAGGGCTCAAGGGGGTCCTGGCAGTTACGAAGTGCCCTCCAAGATGGTGTTTATATTAGTTATCAGTAACAAGAGGGCAGAGGCATGAGTCCTAAGTCAGATAAGTCCATTTAAGACTCGAACAAGCTGCTTTAGTCAAAGACAACCCTCTCTAAGCACCACTACTTATGGGAAGCCTTTTTATAACTGATTATTGCTTTGTAACATTATTTGAAAGTCAACCTTCTTAACATCAGTTCTAATTGCAACAAGATGGATTACATTAATGAAGCTCTGGAAGAGTTCAAGCTAGACATGATGTGCCTGACTGTGACTTGGTTTCACGAGTCTGAGATTAATATTATTTGTAGTGCTCTCTCTACGACAGATTCTAATGAACAGTGTTTCTAGGCTTGCTTCCGTCCGTCGAGATGGTGGTGTTGCTCTCATTTACTTAAAAGCACTTACAAAATATATAGTTTACAAAAACTGTGATTATGCCCCACTCACTTTTGAATTCTTAGAAGTACTGTATCAATTGATTTAAACTCTCCCTCAATCTGTCTTCCCCTCATCCTATGACTTAAACTGCTTCAAGCTCCGAGTTTCCAGACATTTTGGCTCTAACGAACCTTGAATTTGGCTCTGTTTTACCGTTTCAATTTGGAGGGAGACACTTGTTACAGGCAGCTTTGTCTTTAGTCTCCTTCACTCACATAGGACAAATAAATAAATAGTAACAAATAAGAATTGCAATCATTTGATGGCCAGGACATCAGGGTACTTTATGGATTAATTTTTTGCATTACTTGAAACATTTTCACTTAAATCTGGAGGACTTCTTGTTTGTGGTGATTTCAACTATTGGATTGATAATTTACAATTGAAGCCATATTCTTTTGAGTTCCTTGAGGTGATTGATCCAAACAAAAATCCTAATCATGTGTGTGACTTAACGCACACACCTGGACACATTCTTGATTTAATCTTATCTCCAGTAGGGTGCAATCACATATCAGACCTGCAAATTAAAACATTGATTCTTCAGCCTCAGATCATGCTCTGATCACTTTTGGGTACACATTCCCTAAACCCCCTTCTAATAGAAAGGTAATTAAATTCAGAAATCACAGGATAATTGCCTGTAATCTGGCTTGTAGTTGTTGTTGCTGTTGTTGTTGTTCCCTAAGGTCTCGAGCAAGGCCAAGGCTATAAACGAGCGCCCCCACAAAACCCTCCCTGCTTACCACTAATAAAACCCGGGTGACCGAAGCCACTCCAAGGCAGGGAGCTGAGGAGGGTGCGGAAATGCCCGGGAAACCAAATCCCCACCCAAGGCCCTGTGCCCCTCAGCAATTACGAAGGGAAAGTTGAGGGGCAAAGGAAAAATGTGATGCTTTGGCTCCCAATCTGCCAACCTCTAGGTTGGCAGTAGGTAGGTCAATCCACGGAAAAGAAGCTGTCACTTGAGATCTAGAAAATACGGTATAATTATAAGTAAAAGGAACAGTCAGAGTAAGCTATGGGTATGGCAGAGATTGATCAGCTCTCACTCTGATAGACCAGCCCATCACCACATGACTAGAACCCAATCCTCTCAGCATCAGCTAGGAAAGGCCCTAGAAAGCCGCCTTTGGCGGGGGGATAGCTCCCCTATTTCAACTCTTTCGGGGTTGGGCACCAGCCCAACAACTCTAGTTTTTTATGATCTCGTGAAGATGTACAACACTGAGCTTTAATCTATCTTTGATGAAAATTTTCCACAGGTAGAGAAATCAATCATTGTGCGGGATGATTCCCATACAAATCTGAACCCTCTAGGTGCCATAGGACAAGAGTAATTAACGCGAACGCAACCATTGCGTCGCTGGGGTTTAGCATTACATACATAGGCGACGCATAACGTGTGTCGCTGGTACTCAAGGGGTTAAAGGTCCCACACTGGCAGACAATAACATGTCTGTAGCACTTTAAGAGTTAAATACCTGTAGTAAATTAGGACAAATTTATACTTTCTAATTGCTGAATGTGGTTGGCAATGAATAGGGGCAAAGACAAGTTAAGACTTTATTACCTGGACTTCAGTGGTCTTAAGATTAGGGGGAATTATAGGAAGCCTCATCAGTGGTTGTCAACCTAAGATAACAATGAAAATGAGGATTTGTAAATATCGGTCCTAAATAGATTTGCCTAACTGATAATTTTGCTTTCACCAACAACTCCAACCACATGTACTGTAATAGGATAACTTACACCGGCACCCTATTCCAGATAGAAATTAGTTAACAATTTGACTGATGCCATTCAAAGCTACAAATGTTAGTGATCCAAAGTATGTGTTGGGCCTATTATCTTCCTTGCACAATGAATCCAATGTGGATTTGTATAGACCAATGCCTTGGAAGAGCACTCCTTTGCATATACGTCTTTTGTTTATGTTGCCCCATGATTTTTGAAGAAAGTATCTATACCACTTAAACAACTGACTCTTGTTGAAATGTTCATGAAGTATATCTATCTATCTATCTATTGCCTGACGCCGTGATCCCCGAAGGGGTGGCCACGAACGAACCGCCCCCATGCACCTCTGTCCCCAGTCAGTCGACGCCCCTCCCCCCAACCAGCACCGCCTTCGTTCATGTACTTCCTCACTCCATCCTTCCACCTCTCATTCGGTCTACCTCTCCGTCTCTGTCCCTCCACCTCGCTCTCGTACACCCTCTTAGTCATTCTCTCGCTTTCCATACGTTCCATATGGCCGAACCATCTCAAGTTGTTCCTTTTCACACTTTCCAGCACATCTACCTCCACACCACACCTCCTTCTTACTTCCTCATTAGTCTGTCTATCCCTCCATGTAACTCCGCACGCACTCCTTAAGTAATTCATTTCCACTGCTCTCACTCTTGGTCTGAGTCTCTCAACCAACGTCCATGCTTCGCTTCCGTAAGTCAGTGTCGGGATTACCACACTGTCATGCAAGGACTTCTTCACTTCCATACTGACCACCCTATTTCTTGTTACTGCTGCTTTAGCATTCCTACAACCCTCTTCCCCTGTTGTACCCTCTCCCGCACTTCTTCATTCATAGTCCCATCTTTACTCAACACACTGCCCAGATACTTAAAAGAGTTGACGATCTCCATAGCCTGACCGTTCAGCTTCACCTCACACTCTGTGACTTCACCCCTTTCGAAGACCATAACCTTGCTCTTCCCCGCATTTACCTTCAAATTCCGTTTTTCGCACACTGTTCCAAACTCATTTACCAGACCCTGCAACTCCCATTCATTATCACTCATCAGAACTGTATCATCCGCAAACAGCAGTATAGGTAGCTTCTACTCAATTCCCTCCCTTTTCAGTGATACACCAACATCCACTGCTCTTGATAGTATTTCTTTCATGACTCCATCCATATATACAGTAAACAACCATATGACACCATCCAGCTCTCCTGAGCTATCAGAAGAGACTGGATGACTCCGTTGTCGACGCCTGCCCGGGATGTAACACAGCACCCCATACCATTAAACACATCATAGAAGACTGCATTTCACACAACCACTTACGCCAACAACACAATCTACACTCAATGAGAGCTCTGTGGGAAAGCCCGATCGTGGCCATGGCCTTTCTCAGGGACTCGGGGCTGTTCGGCCAGGCAGCTTAGGGAACAACAACAACAACCATATGAAGTATATGAAATTATTTATATATCTAAGAGCTTATGGTACTGTGGAATATAGTTTAAATGAAGACTATATAAATATTTAGGATCATAATTGGAATAGTTATGTAATGTGAGTGGTACAGAATCCACTGATATGGAGAACTGGCACTTATGACAACAGAAAACACTATATTTTATTATTACTAGATAAAGGATCTGAAAGATTAGTATAATTAACTGACCATCTTTCTCATGGCCATCTTCATCCCTGAACTTATTAGTCTCCATGTTCCATATGAGCTGATGCAGTAGTAGCTGAGACTTCTTGGCAGCAAGCTTGATCAGTTCTGTAACATAGCCCATCTGCAAGGTAAAAAGAATATTTTTATATTACGGGTTTGACAACCCAAAGGGAAGGAAGAGAAACCTAATATTTGGTAGTGGCTACGAAGTCATTGACGCATAGGCTAACAAATAATGTATGGCTCCCGGGTTCTAAACCTGGGTTTCATCTTGTACACTAGACTGAGAAACCATAACATCCTAAGTAATACCTTATCCATTTCTTAGGAACCGCCATAGACGTGTAAGCCACTACCTATGAAAAAAATGAAAATACATAAGAAAATTATGATGTGAATATAGCGCTCTATTTATTAGTGGCCCCTCCATCATTGACAATTATGCCTATTACATAAGGCTACCTCTTCAAACGCCCATACGCGCAGTTTGAAACTACCGCCGCAGAGCTCAGAGGAACCTTCATCATAAGCACACGCTAAATCACTCATGGATTCGTCTTTATGATTGGGTTCTCACTACGAAAAAACTTCGTAACAAATAAAAAATAAAAATAAAATAAGAATAACTATTCAAAAGCTTTCCATATTCCGTGGATTCTTGGACCAGACGCTGACTAGCGCATTTTTCCGCCTTCCTTGCTCTGCGCTCACCCCACCCGGAAGTGTCCCCCACAGTGCTCCGCTTTGATTCCGCATTCTTGCGTCCCTAGTGAGTTTTTTCTCATTTGTTTACTCTGGGATGTCTTGAGTAAGGTTAGGATTAGCTTAGCAGGGGTGTCATGGGTGGTTTTCTCGCAGAACAAGTGTATTTTGGGTCGTTTTTGTTGGGGCGTCTATTTCGGACGGACCCTCGTGGCCGAGTTGAGGACGCTCTGAAAAGTTTTTTCGTGTTTAGCCATCTTTAGTCCTAGCTTGTTAGGAGGCTTTAACTACGCGATGTCGGGCTTCTAGCTATCTTTCAGATGGAGTAGCCTATTTTGTTTTGTACTGACGTTCCTGGTGTATTTTTCTTCACGTAGTGGAGTTCTTTCTGGGTCCCGAGTCAGTGTTACCCTTACCCGGGTTTTTTCTACGATGTTGATGTGGCGGCTGTTCCAGTTTTGGTGGGATGGAGTGCTTTTCGATTGTGTTTCGACGTCATTAAGTGTTTATTCCGTTTTCACCAGGCCTAGCCAGCCACTCGTAGTTTTTTCACATATGCAAGTGCTTTCATTGTTTATTATGATAAAACATGTATTCATGTGTCATGTGTGTCCTGGATTAGTTGTGATTGGCTGATCCAGGGGCTTCGGACTGTGTGTCTGATTATGTTTATCAGATTGCGTTCTGATTGGTGTGGGTTGCCTTTCCGGCGGTTTTTCTCGATTGCTCCGAGAAAGCCGTTTTGTTTACCGGGTTTTAGTCAAGTTGGTTGTTGTTGTTGTTGTTGTTGCTGTTCCCCAAGCTGCCTGGCCGAACAGCCCCAAGGCCCCGAGCAAGGCCAAGGCCATAACCGAGCGCCCCCCAAACAACCCTCCCTGCCGACCACAATAAACCTGAGTGACCGAAGCCACTCCATGGCGGGGAGCTGAGGAGGGCGAGGAAACACCCGGAAAGCCAAAGCCCCACCCAAGGCCCTGTGCCCCTCAGCAATTATGAAGAGAAAGTTGAGGGGCAAAGGAAAAATGTGACGCTTTGGCTTCCAATCTTGGTAGATTGGGAGGTCAATCCACGGAAAAGACGCCATCACTTGAGATCTAGAAAATATACAAGTAAAAGGCACAGTCAGAGTAAGCTATGGGTATGGCAGAGATCGCTCAGTTCTCACTCTGATAGACCAGCCCATCACTACATGACTAGAACCCAATCCTCTCAGCAACAGCTAGGAAAGGCCCTAGAAAGCCGCCTTTGGCGGGGGGATAGCTCCCCTATTTCAACCCCTTTCGGGGTTGGGCACCCGCCCAATGTGAGTGTTATGTCATCTGCATAGGAGGCTAAGTTTATTTGGGGCGTATTGGGTGTAGTTATATCGTGCATGTACAGATTGAAGAGTGCGGGCGATAGGACGGATCCTTGTGGGACTCCGTTTGGAAAGTTTCTGATTTTAGATGACTGACCGGCAAAAGATACGTGTGCACATCTGCCTGCTAGGAAGTTGGCCAGCCACCTTTTTGTGTTGTTGTGCATGTTTGTGTTGTAGATTTTGTTTGTTAGGTTGTGGCGGGGGATGGCATCGAAGGCTTTACTAATGTCGAGTGTGGCTAATAGTGATCTGTGTGGTGGTCTAGCTGAGTTGATGCCGTCAAAAGCTCTTTGTGTAAGGTCTGTGAGAAGAGTGTTTGTGGAGTGCAGTGGCCTAAAGCCATGTTGTGTTGGAGCTAGGGGTAGGTCAGGTGTAATTAGTTGTAATACTAGGCGTTCCATGACTTTGGAGGGGGAGCAAAGGAGTGTGATGGGGCGGTGCGAGGAGGGTAGCGTGGGGTCTTTGTTGGGTTTGGGGAATATAATGATGATACCATGCTTCCAAATGTCTGGTATTGTGTTGTGTGAATAGCTGTAGTTTGATATGTTAGTGAGTGCTTGTATGCCTTGTGGCCCCAGGTGTCTGTGGTGTATGTTGCTTATGTTGTCTAGGCCACAGGCGGGTGAGTGCTTGAGATTGTTGATGATATGCTTTGTCTGGTGATTGGTGATTGGTTACTTCCCGAAGTAAAGTCACTAAGCCGGCAGAGGCTGGGCTGGTTAAAGAGCTTCTTGCCTCCCCCGGCACATCTAAGAGACCGCGAGAGCCGTCTCCCCCGGCGACAACTTCGGAATCAAGAGCTAGGTCCAGGTCCCGGTCTCCTCTCAGAAAGTAGACACATAGTCACTCGACTTCACCTTTGCGGAAGAAGAGCAAGACAGACAAGGCCAAGGATAGTTCTAGTGATACATCTAAGTCGAGGCGGAGTCACAAGTCCTCTAAAAAAGAGTCTCGTGCACGAAAGTCCTCCCGGCGTTCGCCGGAGCCTCGAACCTCGCTTTCTGCCTCTACTCCCGACATGTCTCAAGTTCAATCTGACAGGTCGGAAGTGGAGTCAGAGACCGTGGTCGGGGATATTCCGGCGGACATAGTGTCCCCAAATAATATTCTCACTTTAGATTTAGAGGGTTCTCCCGGCAGGGATACCCCACGAGAGGGCTCGAGTGAGGGCTCAGTCATTGGGGTGGGGCCTGGCTCACAAGTAAGTTCCGACCAAGGCCGAGGAGTTTGGAGGTACTCCCAGCCATGGTGGGACAGCTCTCTGCCTTCTCAGGCAACTCAGGTAGAGGCTGAAGTCCACCGGGATGCGGAGACACCGTCTTCCATCCCTGACTTAACATGGCAAGGGGCCCCCGCCTCGGCGGAATCCTCTCAGGAGGGACCGGAAAGTCCGATCGTGGCCATGGCCTTCCTCAGGGACTCGGGGCTGTTTGGCCAGGCAGCTTAGGGAACAACAACAACAACAACAACTTCGGGAAGGAGGACGTTTAATTGGGGGGTACTGAACCATCAAACGGTCCCACAGAATTACGTTATCACACTGCAATGCTTTATGAGCCACTGCAGTCGCATAATTAGTAAGAAGCTGTCTGACCTCGCGTAATGCAACCGCCGCGGCCAGGTTGTCATGCTGTAATACTTTAACACCCAGCTGACTACAAAAGGTACAATTCTTTGTGACCCACAAACCCCGTGATCGGTCTAAGCATTTGACACAACGAATGCACAGTGTGCGCAAAAATAGGGATTCCGGAACATGAGGGTGTTGAGCAAAGAGCAAAAACAGGGGCTAGAGCAGCCATGGCAGAGACTGGTTAAAAGCTAACTCCCCCCAGGCCTCACTTGGTCCTCTGAGGATCCGCCGGAACTCCGCCCTGGAAAAAAGAAAATTTCCAGGAATTAATGCTCATAAGGTTACCCCACAATGTTCTAACACAAGTGTTAATGAACCGCCGGGCAACGAGACGTAATACCCCACCATTACCTCTCGTTACCCTGTAGGTTCGTATGTAAAGATTTGTAAATAACTTTACGTGTCCAAAAGATTTAAGAATATCTTCAGACATGATATAAAGATGAGCAGTTCTTTATAAGTGACGCAGTCTTCCCTGTGATATAACGTTCACCGGGAACCCATACTAAGACGCCGGCCTCCTTATTATAACGCAGTTAGCCAGGTTAAGCCCATCTTAATCATTAGATCGCCGTGAGTTGAATGTCTTGATACCTAATTGTATCCCTCAATTGTTAGGCTAATTCTACCGAATTTGCAAATCCATGATTCCCACCCTCCCGAGGTTCAACCGCCGGGTGAAAAATAATAGAAAAGTTAACCCCAATTGTTCCTATCCCCACTTCTTTGCAAAAGATCGCCGGGGTGGAAAGACTACTCAAAACAACACATCCCAGTTCTTCAACGGCTTTGCAAAACCGGGAAAAACTATAGTCAACAGGTGTCCGCATGAACCCCTAGTTGAACCGGGTAACACCCTTCCGCCGGGAAACACATAGTAAGCCTGAATACAGGCCCCACTACAGAGACGCAATTCTGGAGAGCCCTCAAGCCACCACTCGCCGGGGAAAACTAGCCTATTTTAATCACGCGTGATAAAAACTCGGCAACCAGCCGGATGTTCTCGGTGCAATCGAGAAAACCCGCCGGAAAAGGCAACCCACACCCACCAGACGCAATCTGAGAACCAGCCGGGTTTTCACGGAGCAATCGAGAAAACCCGCCAGAAACGGTAACCCACACCAACCAGAAGCAATCGGAGGTACACAAATAGTGCCTGGAATAAGCCAATACACAACTTATCCAGAACACACATGACACAGTAGTACATATTTATACAATAAATCAATAACACTTGTACATGTAAAAAGCTACGAGAGGCTGGCTAGGCCTAAGCAGACTGGAGTATCGCTTAAACATGTGGTAATAAAACAAAAAGCACTGAATATTATCACAACAGGAACAGCAGCCAACACACCTCGAAGAAATATACCCGGGAGAGGGAAGCACTGACACGGGACCTAGAAAAAACTTCACTAAGTGAAGAAAAATACGCTAGGAACGTCAGAAAACAAACAAATAAGGCAACTTCATCAGAAAGATAAAAAGAAGCCTAATCACGCGTAGTTAAAGCCAACAAAATAACTAGGCTAGCTAAATCGCGAAAACGTTTCACGCGTCCACCCCGGAACCACGAGGGTACGCCCGAAATAGGCGTCCCAAACACACGACCCAAAATACACTGAACTGCGGGCAGCCCGCCCATGACACCCCTGCTACGCATATCCTAACCTTACTCGATACATCCCAGAGTAAACAAATGAGAAAAAACTCACTAGGGACGCAGCAAATGCGGAACAAGCGGAGCGTGGGGAGACACGTCATGGCAGGTTGAGCGCAGAGCAGAGAAGGAAGAATGACGCCTGAAGTCAGCGTCTGGTCAAAGATCCACACAAGTACATCCACGAAGTTATGGAAAGCTTATGAATAGTTATTCTTATTTTCTTTTTATTTGTTATTTTTTTACGAAGTTTTTTCGTAGTGAGTACCCAATTTCATAATGACGAACCATGAGTGAGGTTGCGTGCGCTCATGAAGAAGGCTCCTCAATTTTTTATGCTCTGCGCGGTAGATTCAAACTACGGTAAATGAGTGTTTGAAGAGGGTGCCTTATGTAATAGGCATAATCGTCAATGATGGAGGGGCCACTAATAAATACATCCTTTTGTGACTCAAGTAGTGGCTGACGTCCACCGGGATGCCGATGTACCATCTTCTATCCCAGATTTAACATGGCGGCATGTGGAGGTCCCGGCTTCGGCGGGATTTTCCCATGATAGGCCAGACTTAAGGGATGAAGAACAGCATTCTCTGGTCTCAGAGATGGAAGTTGAAGAGTCAGGTCACCATCTAGACGACTCTCAGGGTACTGTCGAATCTCCACGGAGTTCGTCATCTGCTAGGTATGTAACTACAGAAGAGATTGATGGATTACTATTAAATGCACTTAATAAGTTCTTTGGCCCTACGCCGGAAACTCCTACAGTTGGTATGGGAGCTCCCGCGACGTCGACGAATGTGCGACCTCTGGCTACATTCATTGCTTTAGCTAAAATACCTAACCCTCCTCTTGTGTCAGATCCAATTTCCAATGTGCCAGGCACAGCAGCTCTCACTACTTCCAATGTGCGAGTCATATCAGACATAACTCCCCCCCCCCCCCTTTTAGACAAGGCACCAGTCAAAAAAGGAGCTATGCCTCTTTTATACGGGCCTGATGAGTCATGGGTAGCAATGTTACCAACTAAGCCAGAGGCAGCACAAGCTACTATTTCGGGGGAGCTCCCTGTACCACATGAGATGGTAATCCAAGGCAATAAGTCTAGAAAACTCAGAGCATTGGATAGTCAAGGAAATATTTTAGATGTTCATATTAAGGCCATTCCAAGTTATTATAACCATGATTTTTTTGTGTATGCATCAATACCAGCCCTACCCCCTGCCTCAGCTTCCAAGCTATTTTCTGACTGGACTAAGAATGATGGCTTTAACGACATCAAGGCACTTTCTGCTTTGACGCCGGAGTTGGATATGTTTCCGATCACAGACTCAGCCTCTAATCCAGTCTTGCAGGTGGGGAAGTTGGGTACGGGACCTTGGGTGGAATGGGAAACGGAGGCTCAAAATTTTGCCACTACTTTCACTTCAACATCTTCTCACCAAATCCCTCAAGAACACCATACTTGGTTCTCTCTTCCGGTTTTTAGTGCCGGAGAAGTCCCCTCTGCTTTGTTTGATTTCTTGGCTGCCCCTAAAATCAATTTGTGCGAATTAAAAGATCCTTTTAGCATGCCTTCCCCAGCTCACCTAGACCGCGAGTTTAGGTTAAGAGGAAAAGCGTTTAGACTGTTTTCGCAATACATTGTTACCCAGCAAGTAACAAAGTCTATGTTACGCTCTTCTCAGGCGATCGAAGCTGCGGAAGTCAGGAAGGCCATTGAACTTTCCCGGCGCTTGCTTCTCCAAACTTCCATTCAGTCTTTAGGAGATATTCGGACAGCCTTATTAGAGGCAGTTCGAGCAAGGCAGGATCTGAGGATGTTCTTAGTGAAGAAACTTCCTGACCGTATTGCAAGCCAAGTAGTTCTGTCTCCAGTTCTAACTCCTTCTTTGATTTCACCAGCAGTTTGGATGACTGTTTTCAATATGGCACAAGCATTCAAACAAAGTCCCTCTCAACCTAAGAAGCCTACCTTCACTTTCCCTAAGCCCAAACCAGTTTCGAAAGCTCAAGCTAGTGGGTCTAAGCCTTTTCATCAGCCAAAGTCCCCTTCCACCCAGGGTCAGGCTCAGTTCAGGTATAAACAGGATAAATTCTCAGGTAAAGGCCACAGGTTTCACCAACGACCAGGTCAGGGCCCACCTCCAGCCAAACCCGGCCAGTCGTCCAAGGGTACACCACCACCAGCAAAAAACTAAGGTCTCTCTCACTCCCGGGGCCAGTCAAAGGCGTGTTGGAACAGAGGGTAGTCCAGCCGGCGAACCCCAGTCTGCGAACTGGGTCATTCCGGGCGTGCCATCAAGCATGGCCATTAAGAACATGGGCGAGGACTGTGGTACGCAAAGGCATCACTTGGCAGTGGCTTCGGCGACCTCGCTTACGTCAGCCGACAAAGGCCAATCATGTTTCTTTAGAGGTGGAGTCACTAGTTCAGGAGATGATTACCAAGAGTGTCATTATCCCAGTCCCCCCGACTTACCCGGTGTTTACATTCAAACTATTTCTAGTACCAAAAAGGGACAGTATTCAGATGAGACCGGTCGTAGACCTGTCTTATTTGAATCTCCACATTCACAACGTGTCCTTGAGGATGCTGACAGTGAATCAAATCAGGCTAACACTTCCGCCGGGAGAGTGGATGTGTTCATTAGACCTGACAGACGCGTATTTATTAGTGGCCCCTCCATCATTGACGAACATGCCTATTACATAAGGCATCCTCTTCAAACACTAATCCGCCGTAGTTTGAATCTACCGCGCAGAGCATTTAAAATCTGAGGAGCCTTCATCATGAGCGCACGCGACCTCACTCATGGCTTCAGTCATTATGAATTGGGTTCTCACTACGAAAAAACTTCGTAAAAAATAAAAAACAAAAAGAAAATAAGAATAACTATCCAATAAGCTTTCCATCATATCGTGGATGTACTTGTGTGGATCTTTGACCAGACGCTGATTCAGGCGTCATTCTTCCTTCTCTGCTCTGCGGTCAACCGGCCCGGACGTGTCTCTCCACGTTCCGCTGGTTCCGCATTTGCTGCGTCCCTAGTGAGTTTTTTCTCATTTGTTTACTCCGGGATGTATCGAGTAAGGTTAGGATATGTGTAGCAAGAGTGTCCTGGGCTGGTTGCCCGCAGTGCAGTGTATTTTGGGTCGTGTGTTTGGGGCATCTATTTCGGATGTACCCTCGTGGTCCTGTTGTGGACAGGTGAACTTTTTCACAGTTAGCTAGCTTTGTGATGCAGGCAGTTTTCATTACGCGTTATTGCTTCCTTTTATCTTTCTGATGAGGTAGCGTATTTTTGCTGACGTTCCCAGCGTATTTTTCTTCACTTAGTGAAGTTTTTTCTGGGTCCCGAGTCAGTTCTTCCCTTTGCCGGAAGTATTTGCTACAGTGGTGTGTTGGCGGTGGTTCCTGTTGTGATATAATTCAGTGCTTTTTGTTTATATTCTGACATGTTACTGTTATCCGTCTGCCTAGGCCTAGCCAGCCTCTCGTAGCTTTTCCACATATACAAGTGTTATTGATTTATTTTCTAAATATGTACTACTGTGTCATGTGTGTCCTGGTTTAGTTGTGTATTGGCTAATTCCACGGACTATTTATGTGTCCTGGGTTGGTTGTGTATTGGCTAATTCCACGGACTATGTTGGGCCCGGCGTTAGTTGTGTTTTGGCTACGCCTCGGTCCGGTGTTGCGTTCAGATGGTATCTGGACGGGGTGGGTTTTTTCCGGCGGGTTTTTCTCGGTTTCACCTTGATAACCCCGGCTGGTTGCCGAGTTTTGGCCACGCGTGGTTTAAAACAGGCTTGTTTCCCCAGCGAGTGGGTGTCTGTGGCTCCCCAGGACTGCGTCTCTGGGGTGCTTGTTTCAGGCTCCTTATGATTCCCGGCGGATTGGCTGTACCCATCTAACAGTGTTCATACGGACACGTGTTGTTTGTAGTTTTTTCGGTTTTGCAAAGCCGATATAAAACTATGCTGTTGTTGTATTTCCTCCCCGGCGATCTTTTACAAAGAAGTGGGGATAGGAACAATTGGGGTTAACTTTTAAACTTTAAATCACCCGGCGGGTGCAACCTGGAAGGGTGGGATGACCGAATTTGCAAAATTCAGTTTAGTTGACCCGACAATTGAGGGATGCATTGTGTTTCGCCTCCTTCAACATACGGCGCTTTAGGGCACAATTGGGGTTAACGTTTTTTAAACTAATATTCACAGAGGATATATATTATTCAGAGGAGAGAGAGGGGAGACATGATAATGATGTACAAATGTACCCGGGGGCTGGAGAGGCTGGATAGGGAGGATATATTAATTATGGATACAGGAATAACTAGAGGCCACAGCTACAAAGTAAAAAGACCTACCTGCAAGAACGATATCAGGAAGTTTAGCTTCCCCTATAGATGTATTGACAAATGGAATGGGCTGGAGGAGGAGGTGGTAGGGGCAAGGAACATCCATATTTTTTCTTAGACTGAGAGACGGGACAACACGAGCTTAGCTCAACTCCTGTAAACTACAATTAGGTAAATACAATTAGGCAATTAGGTAAATACACCCGGCGGGTGCTCCTTGGAAGGGTGGGAATAACGAATTTACAATTCAGTTAGTTAACCAGACAATTGAGGGATACGTTTTGTATCGCCGCCTTCAACATACGGCGATCTTAAAAGATACTTCGGGAGAAGTTAGATCTCGTATATTTGTCAGGCTTCCCAGTTTTTGATCTACGAGATAATTCGGGGGCCGGCGTCTTTTTTAGTTTTTTTTTTTCCAAAATTTAATCTTGAAACAAACACCACCGGAAAGACTTAATCAGTTATAAACGCCATGCTGGTCTTTATATATTATGTCAGAGGGTATTCATAAATCTTTTGGACATATTAAGATATTCTGAAATCTTTTACTTAGGAAACCCCACCGCGCAGCGAGCTGTAGTCGTTGAGTATTACGTCTCGTTACCCGGCGGGTTATTTAACACTTGTGTGCGAACATGTTTGGGTTAACCTTATGAGCATTAATTCCTGGAAATGTTCTTTTTTTCCAGAGCTGGGTCCCGGCGGGTCTATGCAGAACCTGGAGTAAGTATCCTACCAGTCTCTGTCATGGCTACCTTTGCCCCGGTTTTTGCTTTATGCATTACACCCTCCTGTTCAGGTATCCCTATTTTGGCGCACACCCTTTGTATAAAATGTGTTAAAATGTCTCGTTTGGTGTGGGTTACATTTCCGGCGTTTTTTCTCGTTGCTCCGAGAACACCGTTTTTGTTTACCGAGTTTTAGTCAGGATGGCTCAAAATAGGTAAGTTACCCCGACGAGTTTGGTCGCTTGAGGGCTCATAAGAAACTGCGTTTTCTGTGGTCGAGCCTGGGATCAGGCTTCCTGTGTTATTCATTGCTTTATGCATTACGCCCTCCTGTAATGTATAGTTTAGTGTGGGTTACCTTTCCGGCGTTTTTCTCGTTGCTCCGAGAACACCGTTTTTGTTTACCGAGTTTTAGTCAGGATGGCTAAAATAGGTAAGTTCCCCCGACGAGTTTGGTCATCAGGGATCATCAGAAACTGCGTTTTCTATGGTCGAGCCTGGGATCAGGCTTCCTGGGTTATTCCCATCGAAGGGGGCTCCACACAGTTTTCTAGGTGATCAGGCTGACACCTGTTGGACTTGGTTTTCTCTGCTTTTCAAAGCCATTGAAACAATGCTGTCTGTTTGTTTGGTCTTTACCTCCCGGCGACCTTTTTACAAAGAGGTCTGGGGCAGGTATAACTGGTTTGACATTGCATATAAAACCCGGCGGTTGTACCTTCGGGTGGTTATATTAACAGATTTGCGATTCGAGATAATTTGCCAAACAATTGATTGTTACAATAGGGTATCACGGCCTTCAAGACGGCGATCTATGAGGGCTTCTGGGAGAAGCCGGATTAGAGATTAAGATAGGCTTAGACTTTTTATGGGATAAAAAGATGCCTGAATCTTACTAGTGTTTCAAGTGTCAAGGGATACTTGAAAAACTTCATCTTTAATAAAGATATGCTTCATCTTTAATAAAGATATGCTTCATCTTTATGAGGATTAAGAAATTATGCTTAATTCTTTTGGACAGGTAAAAGATATGCTGAAATCTTTAATAAGCCATTGAAACAATGCCGTTTGTTTGTTTAGTCTTTCCCTCCCGGCGACCTTTTTACAAAGAGGTCTGGGGCAGGTACAATTGGTTTGACATTGCATATAAAACCCGGCAGTTGTACCTTTGGGTGGTTATATTAACTGATTTGCAATTCGCGATATTTGTATTTCCTCCCCGGCGATCTTTTACAAAGAAGTGGGGTTAGGAACAATTGGGGTTAACTTTTAAACTTTACATCACCCGGCGGGTGCAACCTGGAAGGGTGGGATGCCCGAATTTGCAAAATTCAGTTTAGTTGACTAGACAATTGAGGGATGCATTGTGTATCGCCTCCTTCAACATACGGCGCTTTAGGGCACAATTGGGGTTAACATTTTTAAAACTAATATTCACACCCGGCGGGTGCTCCTTGGAGGGATGGGAATAACGAATTTACAATTCAGTTAGTTAACCAGACAATTGAGGGATACGTTTTGTATCGCCGCCTTCAACATACGGCGATCTAAAAAGATACTTCGGGAGAAGTTAGATCTCGTATATTTGTCAGGCTTCCCAGTTTTTGATCTACGAGATAATTCGGGGGCCGGCGTCTTTTTTAGTTTTTTTTTTTTTCCAAAATTGAATCTTGAAACAAACACCACCGGAAAGACTTAATCAGTTATAAACGCCATGCTGGTCTTTATATATTATGTCAGAGGGTATTCATAAATCTTTTGGACAAATTAAGATATTCTGAAATCTTTTACTTAGGAAACCCCACCGCGTAGCGAGCTGTAGTCGTTGAGTATTACGTCTCGTTACCCGGCGGGTTATTTAACACTTGTGTGCGAACATGTTTGGGTTAACCTTCTGAGCATTAATTCCTGGAAATTTTCTTTTTTTCCAGAGCTGGGTCCCGGCGGGTCTATGCAGAACCTGGAGTAAGTATCCCACCAGTCTCTGTCATGGCTACCTTTGCCCCGGTTTTTGCTTTATGCATTACGCCCTCCTGTTCAGGTATCCCTATTTTGGCGCACACCCTTTGTATAAAATGTGTTAAAATGTCTCGTTTGGTGTGGGTTACCTTTCCGGCGTTTTTTCTCGTTGCTCCGAGAACACCGTTTTTGTTTACCGAGTTTTAGTCAGGATGGCTCAAAATAGGTAAGTTACCCCGACGAGTTTGGTCGCTTGAGGGCTCATAAGAAACTGCGTTTTCTGTGGTCGAGCCTGGGATCAGGCTTCCTGTGTTATTCATTGCTTTATGCATTACGCCCTCCTGTAATGTATAGTTTAGTGTGGGTTACCTTTCAGACGTTTTTCTCGTTGCTCCGAGAACACCGTTTTTGTTTACCGAGTTTTAGTCAGGATAGCTAAAATAGGTAAGTTACCCCGACGAGTTTGGTCGCTTGAGGGCTTATCAGAAACTGCGTTTTCTATGGTCGAGCCTGGGATCAGGCTTCCTGGGTTATTCCCGTCGAGGGGGGCTCCACACAGTTTTCTAGGTGATCAGGCTGACACCTGTTGGACTTGGTTTTCTCTGCTTTTCAAAGCCATTGAAACAATGCTGTCTGTTTGTTTGGTCTTTACCTCACGGCGACCTTTTTACAAAGAGGTCTGGGGCAGGTATAATTGGTTTGACAGTGCATATAAAACCCGGCGGTTGTACCTTCGGGTGGTTATATTAACGGATTTGCGATTTGAGATAATTTGCCAAACAATTGATTGATACAATAGGGTATCACGGCCTTCAAGATGGCGATCTATGAGGGCTTCTGGGAGAAGCCGGATTAGAGATTAACCCCTTCAGACTCATATGGCGCAGAGGTTGCCAGATTAGCAATAAGAAATGGAGTTCTCTCCAAAATTAGTTTTCTGCCCACAGCTAACCCAAAGACAACTGCAGAGGTTGAAGTAACTATACTAAAGGTTTCTAAATACCCCTGATGATAACAAAGGCTTTAAAGTATCCTTAATCGGCTCAAAATCGCGTCATATGTCGGAGAGGGTTAAGATAGGCTTAGACTTTTTATGGGATAAAAAGATGCCTGAATCTTACTAGTGTTTCAAGTGTAAAGGGATACTTGAAAGACTTCATCTTTAATAAAGATATGCTTCATCTTTATGAGGATTAAGAAGTTATGCTTAATTCTTTTGAACAGGTGAAAGATATGCTGAAATCTTTAATAAGCCATTGAAACAATGCCGTTTGTTTGTTTAGTCTTTCCCTCCCGGCGACCTTTTTACAAAGAGGTCTGGGGCAGGTACAATTGGTTTGACATTGTATATAAAACCCGGCGGTTGTACCTTTGGGTGGTTATGTTGACTGATTTGCAATTCGCGATAATTTGCCAAACAATTGATTGATACAATAGGGTATCACGGCCTTCAAGACGGCGATCTATGAGGGCTTCTGGGAGAAGCCAGATTAGAGTTAAGATAGGCTTAGACTTTTTATGGGATAAAAAGATGCCGGAATCTTACTAGTGTTTCAAGTGTAAAGGGATACTTGAAAGACTTCATCTTTAATAAAGATATGCTTCATCTTTTTGAGGATTCAGAAGATATGCTTAAATCTTCTGGACAGGTAAAGAGATGCTGAAATCTTTAATATGAAACTAAAGGACAACGTAAAGTAGTGGTGGAGTGCTACGGTTCGTTGACCGGCGGTTTTGAGGCACATATTTTGTACCGTTTTTTGGGTGTAACCCTATGAGCATTAATCCCCGGAACTTTCTCTTTCCAGGGCGGAGTACCGGTGTTGCACCAGGTGACCAGGTAGTTCCCGGGGGTGGGGTAGTTTTCCCCCAGTCTCTGTCGTGTCGGCACTTGAACCTCTCATTGCTATATGTTCAACGCCGTTAAGCTCAGGTAGCCCTATCTTATTTTAATTTGTTAATGAAATAATTTAATAGCTGAATCATAATAAACATATATATTTTCTATGATTATATTATGATAATATTGTGTTTATTTATAGTAATTTATTTGTATACAATTAAATGTAAATTAAAATAATTAGTATACTTTATGATTTTGCTCACCAGCTCTGCTTTCAATGTGTTAATGAGCTATGGGAGCTTTTACTTATCATAAACCTTTACGGGACTCGGACGAGGGCTCCCATTCAGGGGGTATACCGAGCTCGCAAGCGAGGGACAGCCACAGCCAAGGTGTATGGCGATACTCACAGTCGTACCTCACCCGCCGGACGATAACGCCGGCGGGCGGACCTGACGCTCTGATGACGGACGGGAACAGGTTGAGTTCCATTTATCTATTTTCCGCCGCCAGACGCGTCTCTTATGTGCCACGTAGTCAACAAACTACAGGATTAGCGAGGCGTAGTCTCGCTAATCTCGCCCCTGTGGCCGGCGCAGTGTGGTACCAGCATTTGAACACGTGGTGCCCGCACCCAGTGTCACTCCTAGTCGGGTTGTTCCACTTAGAACACAATTGGCAACCTAGAAACCTCGTGGACTTGTTCATTTTGGACATTCAGGAGGCCAAGTGGCTAGCACCATATGGTAGCGACGTGACCAAGATATTCACGAATCAATATACCCAGTCTACAAAGCGACAGTTTCAATCGCATTGGCAAGCTTTTCCGTCTCGGATTCTTAGAACAAAACAAACTGTGCCCTCGGTGGCGTTGGTTGTTTATTATTTAATTTATCTGTTCATGCAGAAACATTTATCTGAAAGTGATTTATGTGGGCAGGTTTTAACCTCCGCCCACCTCCCCGTCAGCTCAGGCCTACATGGAAAAGAGCTAATATCATCCCGATATACAAGAATGGAAACCCTGAGGACCCTCTAAACTATAGACCAGTTTCACTTACTAGTATTGTATGCAAGATTTGTGAAAAGCTAATTAGGAAGAGATGGATGAAAATGTTGGAGAGAAAGAAGATAATAACCCCAAAGCAAATTGGATTCAGAGAAGGGACATCTTGTGTTACCAGTTTGCTATGTTATTACAGTAGGGTGATAGATGTACTCCAAGAAAGAGGCGGATGGGTGGACTGCGTCTACTTAGACCTTTCCAAAGCATTCGATAAGGTACCACATAAGAGATTGTTATCTAAGCTTGAGACGCTAGGATGTGTCAGGGGAGTTTGCTGAAATGGATGGAGAGCTATCTAACAGATAGGGAAATGAGGACCAACATTAGAGGAACTTACTCATCGTGGCGGAAAGTTGAGAGTGGTGTGCCGCAGGGATCTGTGTTGGCACCTCTCATGTTCCTTATGTACGTGAATGACCTGCCGATAGGCATAAATTCCTACATGTCAATGTTTGCAGACGACGTAAAAATTATGAGACAAATAACAAATAAAAGTAGTTGTGAGGAGCTGCAAGGGGATTTAGATAGAATATATGAATGGAGCACCAAGTGGAAAATGAAATTTAATATAAGTAAATGCCATGTGTTAAATATGGGAAGAAGTGTGAATAGACCAAATTGGGAGTACAGGATGGGAGATAATATAATTAGCAAGGCCGAAAAAGAAAAGGATTTAGGGTTGATTATACAAGATAATTTGTCGCCAGAGAAACATATTAACAAGCTCTTTAGCGGAATGTATGCAATGGCCGGGAATATGAAGTTGCTCTGAACTACTTGGATGAGACCATGGTAGCGAAAATTATGAAGAGTATGATTAGACCAAGATTGGAGTATGCAGCAGTGGTGTGGTCCCCGCATCTAAAGAAGCATATTCACAAGTTAGAAAGAATCCAGAGAGCAGTTACTAGATTGGTTCCAAGTCTCAGAGAACTGCCATATGAAGGGAGGCTAGACAAATTAAATCTACCATGTTTAAAAGAGAGGAGTAGTACAAAGGAAATCAAGCAACAACAGATCTAGTGACCCTTCTAGGCTCCTTGTCCTCCAAAACACTGAGGATCAAGTGTCCAAACAGTGGTTTAGAGTGGGTAAGGGAACATTGGAAAGGGAACTACTGCCCTGCCACTAACGTGGCAGGACTAGGAAGTTAGTAGGGGACATATGGGTTAGTAACTGAGGGGAGGATAAAATAAAGTTATTCATTTACAAACGCAGTCAGTCGCGGGTTTGATGCGAGATATTTGTCTAGGCGGAATTTAAATGAATCAACGGTGCTGCAGTCTATAACGTCTCGGGGAAGCCCATTCCACAAGTTGACAACTCGATTGAAGAATAAATTCTTAGATTCGTGGGAGTTAAAAGATTTACCAATAATTTTGCAACCGTTTCCTCGCGTGTAATTAGATTGGTCGATAGTGAAGTACTTACTACAGTTCATATTGTCGATGCCTTTGATGATTTTGAACACTTGAATTAAGTCACCTCTTAATCTGCGCTGGGTTAAAGGAAATAGATTTAATTCTCTAAGACGCTCTTCGTATGGTTTGTTCTTTAGGCTAGGTATCATTTGGGTAACTCTACGTTGAACTCGTTCTAGCTTGTTTATGTCTTTTTGGTAATAAGGGCACCAGCGCAGTATTCCAGAAGAGGGCGGACTAAGGAATTGTAAAGGGTTAGGATTACGTCTTTGGATTTATGCTCAAATGATCTGCCTATAAAGCCAATTATTTTGTTTGCCTTCTTAACAACTTCTGAACATTGTTGACTCGGTTTTAGGTTACTCGATATTGTTACTCCCAGATCGGTTTCTCTGTTTACATTCTTAAGCTGAGTGCCATTCATCGAATAGTTTGCTTTCTCATTTAGGTATCCGATATGTAGTACTTTACATTTATCCGCATTGAAACTCATTTGCCAAACTTGGGCCCAATGTGACAATTTATCTAGATTGTGTTGCATATCGTCAACTTGATCTTTTGAGAGTACGCTATTTGCAATTTTTGTATCGTCAGCAAATTTTGAGATTGTACAGGTGAGACCCTCATCTATGTCGTTGATGTAAATTAGAAAGAGAATTGGTCCTAGTACCGATCCCTGAGGTACCCCGCTACTTACATTGGTCCATTTAGATGCCTTACCGTTTATGACTACTCTTTGCTTTCTGTCGCTGAGCCAATTTTCTATCCATTTCAACACACCGTCTTGAGAGAGGGGAGACATGATAATGATGTACAAATGCACCCGGGGGCTGGAGAGGCTGGATAGGGAGGACATGTTAATTATGGATACAGGAATAACTAGAGGCCACAGTTACAAAGTAAAAAGACCTACCTGCAAGAACGATATCAGGAAGTTTAGCTTCCCGTATTATAGGTTTGACTCCTGTAAGGAGATAAAGAAAACCTAATATTTAGTAGTGGCCCCGTAATCATTGACGAACATGCCTATTACATAAGGCATCCTCTTCAAACACTAATCCGCCGTAGTTTGAATCTACCGCGCAGAGCATTTAAAAAACTGAGGAGCCTTCATCATGAGCGCACGCGACCTCACTCATGGCTTCAGTCATTATGAATTGGGTTCTCACTACGAAAAAACTTCGTAAAAAATAAAAAGAAAAAGAAAAATAAGAATAACTATCTAATAAGCTTTCCATCATATCGTGGATGTACTTGTGTGGATCTTTGACCAGACGCTACTGCAGGCGTCATTCTTCCTTCACTGACATATCAAGTAAACCAAAATCCTGAATACATCAACGAATGGGAAGGGGATGGTCGGGAGGGCCCCAGTCGTCAATGATTACGGGGCCACTACTAAATATTAGGTTTTCTTTATCTCCTTACAGGAGTCAAACCTATAATTTATTAGTGGCCCCTCCATCATTGACGAACATGCCTGATTTCTAAGACTGGAGGGGGACATTCGTAATCATATCATAACTCTAGAACAGCAGATAATCAAACAACCACATAGTATTCTATCTATCTATCTATCTATTGCCTGACGCCGTGATCCCCGAAGGGGTGGCCACGAACGAACCGCCCCCATGCACCTCTGTCCCCAGTCAGTCGACGCCCCTCCCCCCAACCAGCACCGCCTTCGTTCATGTACTTCCTCACTCCATCCTTCCACCTCATATTCGGTCTACCTCTCCCCCTCTGTCCCTCCACCTCGCTCTCGTACACCCTCTTAGTCATTCTCTCGCTTTCCATACGTTCCAAATGGCCGAACCATCTCAAGTTGTTCCTTTTCACACTTTCCACATCTACCTCCACACCACACCTCCTTCTTACTTCCTCATTAGTCTGTCTATCCCTCCATGTAACTCCGCACGCACTCCTTAAGTAATTCATTTCCACTGCTCTCACTCTTGGTCTGAGTCTCTCAACCAACGTCCATGCTTCGCTTCCGTAAGTCAGTGTCGGGATTACCACACTGTCATGCAAGGACTTCTTCACTTCCATACTGACCACCCTATTTCTTGTTACTGCTTTTAGCGTTCCTACAACCCTCTTCCCCTGTTGTACCCTCTCCCGCACCTCTTCATCCATAGTCCCATCTTTACTCAACACACTGCCCAGATACTTAAAAGAGTTGACGATCTCCATAGCCTGACCGTTCAGCTTCACCTCACACTCTGTGACTTCACCCCTTTCGAAGACCATAACCTTGCTCTTCCCCGTATTTACCTTCAAATTCCGTTTTTCGCACACTGTTCCAAACTCATTTACCAGACCCTGCAACTCCCATTCATTATCACTCATCAGAACTGTATCATCCGCAAACAGCAGTATAGGTAGCTTCCACTCAATTCCCTCCCTTTTCAGCGATACACCAACATCCACTGCTCTTGATAGTATTTCTTTCATAACTCCATCCATATATACAGTAAACAACCACGGGGACATCACACACCCCTGTTTCAAACCAACATTCAGGTCAAAGAACTCGCTCTGCTCACTCTCCACACGTACTGCCGCCTTTGCACCCTCATACATGCTCTTCACTGCTTTCAGCAACTTGCCCTCTACTCCGTATATTCTAAGTACTTTCCACAAACCTTCTCTATCCACTCTGTCATAGGCCTTCTCCAAGTCCATAAAGGCAACATACACCTTTGTTTCCAGATCCACAACACAATTCAGGGTAAAATCTGATCTACACATCCTCTTCCCTTCCTAAAACCTCCCTGCCATCGCCTATCCATCTCCGTTCTCATTTCACTCTCTCAATCACTACCCTACTGTATACCTTCCCTACTACGCTTAGAAGACATATTCCTCGGTGGTTACCACACACTCCTCTTTCCCCTTTGCCCTTATATAGGGGGACTATTATGCCAGTCTTCCAGTCATCGGGTGCACTCCCCTTCTCCCATGCTAGTTTGCACATTTTCCATACCCATTCTATCACTATCTCACCACCATACCTCAACATTTCCCCACACACTCCATCTGTTCCTGGTGCTTTCCCCAACTTCACTCTTTTCATGGCTTCCCATACTTCTGACCTCCTGATCCCCACCTCCTCCTCCACTACTTTCTTACTCTTATTCTTTCTTATTCTTACTCTTGTAAAAAAGAGATATTCGGGTGCATAAACTTTATACAGCCTAAATCTTCAAAAAGGGGTACAAGCAGGAGCGTGCTTCAAAGAAGCCTGCTTGAAAAAGGGTTAACTCTGAGACTCTGTACACAGATCTGCTAGTTAAGAAGGCACCCCACTTAAAGTAAGTGGTGAAAACTAAAAACTTAGAAGTTTACATGTGCACATATAAACCCCATTAACTAGTGGATATATTCCTAAAAATATAACCAAACATAAATGAATTCTTGTACATTCATAGACGTACTGAACTCGTGTACTTATGGAGAAGTAAATACTTCAAAAGTAAAAGTCGTAGTTGCAACTACCGAGATTTCTCACAAATCTATTGCTTCACAGCCAAAGCTACTTACAACAAGAATTGTTGTAACACTACTATTGGCCTTTAGCACAATTTCCTGAAATAAATACTACAGAGAAATTTTATAAAACAATGCCTACAAACAGTATCCCAGCTCGTATGTTCCGAACACATACTCCGGAGGGGTCTAGGGTGTCCTATGTCACACTGACTGCACCCTCCCCCCCCCTTTTTCTTGAAATTAAACAAAACGTGACTAAAAGGGCCACCTAGACCCTCTGCCGTAAAGCTATACATGGCAAGGAAGGTTTGTCCAGAGCTACTGAAAGGCATCGCGTCAAAAAACTCCTGATTAGAGGCCCACAACTGTGTGGACTTAATAACTTCCACCGAAAGATTATTAAGGAAACGTAAAGAGGCTGTCCCCTTGCGTAAATCGTGGGTCTTACCCACAACGCCGGGATTCTTCTCTTTAAAGTCCTTGACCAAGAGAGAAGCCAGTGTACGCTCCATCAAGCGTTCACCCGGACTTGCGACCCATAAAGCACCCTGGTGATTTAGAGGTGCCACTCTTAAATATTTGGTTAGAGCTTGCACTGGGCAAAAAAGATGGTGCACCTTTCCCCTTTTTTAACGCCGGCACCGTGAACTCTGAAAACACGTGTTCACTGTGCTCATTCTTGGCTAAGAATCCTGGGGAAGGTGCAATGTGAATACACTCATGAAGCCTATCAAACCTGAGGCAAATAGGTGTGTTGCTCATCGCCGCCAGCTCAGATACTCTGTTCCCGGTAGCCAAAGCCATAAGGAATACTGCCCTTTTGTAAAATCTGCAGTCTTTGGTACATACGGGAACGAGAATAACTACGATGCTTTGTCCAGAGACCATGTAGGCCTGAGCTGACGGGGAGGTGGGCGGAGTTTAAAACCTGCCCTCATAAATCAATTTCAGATAAATGTTTCTACATGAACAGATACATTAAATAATTAACAACCAACGCCACCGAGGGCACAGTTTGGTTTGTTCTAAGAATCCAAGACATAAAAGCTTGCCAATGCGATTGAAACTGTCGCTTTGTAGACTGGGTATATTGATTCGTGAATATCTTGGTCACGTCGCTACCATATGGTGCTAGCCACTTGGCCTCCTGAATGTCCATAATGAACAAGTCCGCGAGGTTTCTAGGTTGCCAATTGTGTTCTAAGTGGAACAACCCGACCGGGAGTGACACTGGGTGCGGGCACCACGTGTACAAATGCTGGTACCAAACTGCACCGGCCACAGGGGCGCGATTAGCGAGACTACGCCTCGCTAATCCTGTAGTTTGTTGACTACGTGGCACATTAGAGACGCGTCTGGCGGCGGAAAATAGATAAAGGAACTCAACCTGTTCTCGTCCGTCATCAGAGCGTCAGGTCCGCCCGCCGGCGTTATCGTCCGGCGGGTGAGGTACAGTGGGAGTTTGCAAGTCTTCTCAGACGCAAACAAATCCACTTGTGGATGGTCATGCTCCGCACACGCAAGAGCGCCCATTCCACTGAAGTGCTTTGTCTCTGAGACAGAGCGTCTGCCCAGACGTTTGCAACGCCTGGGAGATAAGATACGTGAAGATGAATGTTCAGCCTGTTGGCTAGTATAAAAATCTTTTCTGACACGTTTAGCCACTTCCGAGATCTTATTGACCCTTGTTTCTGAATACAGTGAACCACATTCAGATTGTCCATTCTGAAGGCCACCGACTAGCCCCGTAAAGCAGAGCCGTGAGCCTGAAGGACAGATAAGGGGACTAGAAAGTCTTTGACATTGATGTGGAAGATTTCTAAATGGGACCAAAACCTTTGACCCTGATGCCCGAGGTTTGACTACAAGCCCCAACCTATCGTGCCTGACGCATCCATGTCCACCCAAACCGACGGCGGAGGAGAGGTTCATGACATGACTGCGTGCAACCTTTCTCTCGTCGCCCAAACCGCTAGTAAGTTGTGTAATAACGTTGGGATAGGCCATACTATCCCCGCCGGTAATAGTGGGAAAAATGTGTTGCCCTCCAAGATTAAACGTTAGACTTTCAACCGGCCCAACTTCACAGTTAGCTGAACCCCGTTGAGAGAACCGACTAGAGATTCCCAAAGTTTCTGTGTCGTATTCAGACTGTGGAGAAACATAAACAGTTTTTGCGAAATCTGTTTCGAGTGTCCACACTCTGACTCAGAGTGAGAGAAGCTGTGTCCTCGACCAGCCCTATCCCCTGAAATACTCGTGGGGGAACAAGGGTTTGACTTTTACTAAGTTGACCTTGAATCCTAGAGATATGAGATGGTTTAACGTAACGTAGACATGACTGATGCGTAACTTTTCTGTTTCTGCCACCACCAGTTAGTCGCCCAGATACCACCAGACCCTGATCCCTTGTTCTAACAAGGGCATCAGGGCTTGCGGGGACCTTGCTTGAATGCTTGTGCCAAATTGAAAACAGTCTTCCCAACTGCTGGTGAAATCAAAGAAGGAATTAGAACTGGAGACAGAACTACTTGGCTTGCAATACGGTCAAGAAGTTTCTTTACTAAGAACATCCTCAGATCCTGCCTTGCTCGAACTGCCTCTAATAAGGCCGTCCGAATATCTCCTAAAGACTTGGATGGAAGTCTGGAGAAGCAAGCGCCGGGAAAGTTCAATGGCTTTCCTGACTTCCGCGGCTTCTATTGCCTGAGAAGAGCGTAACAGAGACTTTGTTACTTGCTGGGAACCATATATTGCGAAAACAGTTTAAACGCTTTTCCTCTTAACCTAAACTCGCGGTCTAGGTAAGCTGGGGAAGGCGTGCTAATGGCAGCCAAGCAGAGGGGACTCCGCCGGCACCAAAACCCGGAAGAGAGAACCCAGAATGGCGTTCTGGAGGGATTTGGTGGTAAGAATAAGTCATGGTTATAATAACATGGAATGTCCGTAATATGAACATCCAAAACATTTCCGTAACATTGCTACCCCTGACTCATCAGGCCCGTAAAAAGAGGCATAGCTCCTGTTTTTTGACTGGCGCCTTGTCTAAAGGAGGGGGAGATATGTCTGATATGACTCGCACAGTGGAAGTAGTGAGAGCTGTTGTGCCTGGCACATTGGAAATTGGGCCTGACACAAGCGGATGGCTAGGTATTTTCGCTAAAGCAAAGGATGTAGCCAGAGGTCGCACATTCGTCGACATCGCGGGATCTCCCGTATCAGAAGGAGTTTCCGGCGTAGGGCCAAAGAACCTATTAAGTGCACTCAATAGTAGTCCATCAATCTCTTCCGCCGGTACATACCTAGCCGATGACGAACTTCGTGGAGATTCGACAGTACCCTGAGAGTCGCCTAGAAGGTGACTGGACTCTTCAACCTCCATCTCTGAGACCAGAGATCGTTGTTCTTCATCCGTTAAGTCTGGCTTATCATGGGAAGATCCCGCCGAAGCCGGGACCTCCACATGTTGCCATGTTAAAACTGGGGTAGAAGATGGTACATCGGCATCCCGTGGACGTCAGCACTAGTTGAGTCACAAAGGGATGTGTTCTGTCCTGCCAGGACTGTGAGTATCGCCATACACCTTGGCTGTGGCTGTCCCTCGCTTGCGAGCTCGGTATACTCTCTAAAAGAGAGCCCTGAAAAGGTTTATGATAATTAAAAGCTCCCATAGCTCATTAACACATTGAAAGCAGAGCTGGTGAGCAAAATCATAAAGTATACTAATTAATTTAATTTATATTTAATTGTATTAAAATAAATTACTATAAATAAACATAATATTATCCTAATATAATCATAGAAAATATATATGGTTATTATTATTCAGTGATTAAATTATTTCATTAACAAATGAAAATAATATATAGGGATACCTGATCTTAACGGCGTTGAACATACAGCAATGAGAGGTTCAAGTGCCGACATGGCAGAGACTGGGGGAAAACTACCCCGCCCCCGGGAACTACCTGGTCACCTGGTGCAACACCGGTACTCCGCCCTGGAAAGAGAATTTTCCGGGGATTAATGCTCATAGGGTTCTATCTATCTATCTATTGCCTGACGCCGTGATCCCCGAAGGGGTGGCCACGAACGAACCGCCCCCATGCACCTCTGTCCCCAGTCAGTCGACGCCCCTCCCCCCAACCAGCACCACCTTCGTTCATGTACTTCCTCACTCCATCCTTCCACCTCATATTCGGTCTACCACTCCCCCTCTGTCCCTCCACCTCGCTCTCGTACACCCTCTTAGTCATTCTCTCGCTTTCCATACGTTCCATATGGCCGAACCATCTCAAGTTGTTCCTTTTCACACTTTCCAGCACATCTACCTCCACACCACACCTCCTTCTTACTTCCTCATTAGTCTGTCTATCCCTCCATGTAACTCCGCACGCACTCCTTAAGTAATTCATTTCCACTGCTCTCACTCTTGGTCTGAGTCTCTCAACCAACGTCCATGCTTCGCTTCCGTAAGTCAGTGTCGGGATTACCACACTGTCATGCAAGGACTTCTTCACTTCCATACTGACCACCCTATTTCTTGTTACTGCTTTTAGCGTTCCTACAACCCTCTTCCCCTGTTGTACCCTCTCCCGCACCTCTTCATCCATAGTCCCATCTTTACTCACACACTGCCCAGATACTTAAAAGAGTTGACGATCTCCATAGCCTGACCGTTCAGCTTCACCTCACACTCTGTGACTTCACCCCTTTCGAAGACCATAACCTTGCTCTTCCCCGTATTTACCTTCAAATTCCGTTTTTCGCACACTGTTCCAAACTCATTTACCAGACCCTGCAACTCCCATTCATTATCACTCATCAGAACTGTATCATCCGCAAACAGCAGTATAGGTAGCTTCCACTCAATCCCTCCCTTTTCAGCGATACACCAACATCCACTGCTCTTGATAGTATTTCTTCATAACTCCATCCATATATACAGTAAACAACCACGGGGACATCACACACCCCTGTTTTAAACCAACATTCAGGTCAAAGAACTCGCTCTGCTCACTCTCCACACGTACTGCCGCCTTTGCACCCTCATACATGCTCTTCACTGCTTTCAGCAACTTGCCCTCTACTCCGTATATTCTAAGTACTTTCCACAAACCTTCTCTATCCACTCTGTCATAGGCCTTCTCCAAGTCCATAAGGCAACATACACCCTTTGTTTCTTCTCCAGATACTTCTCCACAACACAATTCGGGGTAAAAATTTGGTATACACATCTTCCCTTCCTAAAACCTCCCTGCTCGTCGCCTATCCATTTCTCCGTTCTCACTCTCACTCTCTCAATCACTACCCTACTGTATACCTTCCCTACTACGCTTAGAAGACATATTCCTCGGTGGTTACCACACACTCCTCTTTCCCCTTTGCCCTTATATAGGGGGACTATTATGCCAGTCTTCCAGTCATCGGGTGCACTCCCCTTCTCCCATGCTAGTTTGCACATTTTCCATACCCATTCTATCACTATCTCACCACCATACCTCAACATTTCCCCACACACTCCATCTGTTCCTGGTGCTTTCCCCAACTTCACTCTTTTCATGGCTTCCCACACTTCTGACCTCCTGATCCCCACCTCCTCCTCCACTACTTCTCTTCTTCTCCCTCCCATACCATATCCAGCTATGTTTGCTGGCTCTTCATTCCTTTCATTTAGCAACTCACTGAAGTACTCCCTCCATCTTTCGACTCTCTCTTGCTTCTCGGCTAGCATTCTCCCATTCTTATCTTTCACTCCCTTGCTACCTTCCCTAACTTTCTTGACTTCTTTCCAGAACAGTTTCTTACTCTCCCTCCATTTTACACTCAGATTCCTTCCAAATTCCTCATCTACTCTTCTCTTACTTTCCTTCACTACTCTCTTCACCACCCTCTTACTCTCCACGTACCTCGCTCGTTTCTGTCTCTCGGAATCTTCATTCCCTCTACTACCCAACCACTCTCTATATGCTTTCTTCTTTTCTTCCACAGCTATTCTTACCTCTTCTGTCCACCATGCTGTACCTTTCACTCCCCTCCCTCTTCTCCTCACTCCACACACCTCCTCACATGCTGCACAGATCTCATCCTTAAACACCTTGCTCATCTCCTCCACTTCCTCCATAACTTCCACGTCGAACCCACCTAGTCGTCTTTCCACTGCTCTCCTGTACTCCTCCCTGATTTCCTCCTCCTGCAACCTCTCCACCCTCCTCACCATTCCACCCTCCTCTCGCCTCCCTCCCGCTCTCCTCACCCACTTCTTTTGTATCCTAACCTTAGCTACCACTACATAATGATCAGACAGACCCCCTCCAATACCCCTATACACCCTAGCATCCATCACAGATTTCTTCATTCGTTCATCCACACATACATAATCAATCAATGACTTTCGTTCCACCACTGTCTTATCCTTCATCGTCAACATCCGTTTCCACGTGTACCTGTGGATCATTCTGTGTCGGAAGAAGGTGTTGGCTATCCACAGCCTCCTCCCCACACATACGTCCACAAGTGCACTACCATTCCCATTCACCTCTGATGGTACCCCCCACCCTCCCACCACTCCCTCAACTTTCCTATCACCCACCTTACCATTCATATCCCCAATCAGAAATATTCTTTCGTTCTTGTCAAACTTCTCCAGGCACGCCTCCACATTCATCCAGAACTCCTCTTTCTTTCTTTCAAGTATATCCTCTGTCGGGGCATACACGCATACAATCACCCACGTTTGTATTCCTACTTTCATTCTCACCCACACAATCCTTGAACCCACAGACCCATACTCTCTTACACATTCCTTCCATTTGCTACTTACAAACAAACATGCACCTTCTCTCGCTGCTGTTCCTTCACTCACTCCAGCACACACACCCATTCCACACTCCCACTCTCTCACATCTGAACCTTTCCATTTGGTCTCTGTCATTCCACATACATCCAGCCTGGCATTCACTAACACTTCCAGAACCTCTCTCTCTTTTGTGCCATCATTCATGCCACTAACATTCCACGTAGCCATTCTCAGAATGTCCGAAGGCATGTCCTTAGTCGGTCGTGGTTCGTCAACGTTGGTGCCGTCCGCATCCGAGGCTGTTCGTTCGTTTTTCCTTGCTTCGATATTTTTTCCGGGTGGGGGTCGCAAGCCCACCGACCCAACCTCTTTAGTCGCCTCTTACGACACGCAGAAGGCACGTGGGGCATATTCTATTCCCTAACCCCCAGGGGTAACCCCTCATAGGGTTACACCCAAAAAATGGTACAAAATATGTGTCACAAGACCGCCGGTCAACGAACCGTAGCACTCCACCACTACTTTTCGTTTTCCTTTAGTTTCATATTAAAGATTTCAGGATATATTTACCTGTCCAGAAGATTTTAAGCATATCTTTTGAATCCTCATAAAGATGAAGTATATCTTTATTAAAGATGAAGTCTTTCAAGTATCCTTTACACTTGAAACATTAGTAAGATTCCGACATCTTTTTATCCCATAAAAAGTCTAAGCCTATCCTAATCTCTAATCCGGCTTCTCCCAGAAGCCCTCATAGATCGCCGACTTGAAGGCCGTGATACCCTATTGTATCAATCAATTGTTTGGCAAATGATCGCGAATTGCTAATCAGTTAATATAACCACCCGAAGGTATAACCGCCGGGTTTTATATGCAATGTCAAACCAATTGTACCTGCCCCAGACCTTTTTTGTAAAAAGGTCGCCGGGAGAGAAAGACTAAACAAACAAACAACATTGTTCCAATTGTTTATTAAGGATTTCAGCATATCTTTTACCTGTTCGAAAGAATTAAGCATAACTTCTGAATCCTCATAAAGATGAAACATATCTTTATTAAAGATGAAGTCCTTCAAGTATCCCTTTACACTTGAAACACTAGTAAGATTCAGGCATCTTTTTGTCCCATAAAAAGTCTAAGCCTATCTTAATCTCTAATCCGGCTTCTGCCAGAAGCCCTCATAGATCGCCGTCTTGACGGCCGTGATACCCTATTGTATCAATCAATTTGTTTGGCAAATTATCGCGAATCGCAAATTCGTTAATATAACCACCCGAAGGTACAACCGCCGGGTTTTATATGCAATGTCAAACCACTTATACCTGCCCCAGACCTCTTTGTAAAAAAGGAGGGAAAGACCAAACAAAATAACTGTGTGGAGCCCCCCTCACCGGGAATAACACAGGAAGCCTGATCCCAGGCTTGACCACAGAAAACGCAGTTTCTGATGAGCCCTCAAGCGACCAAACTCGTCGGGGTAACTTACCTATTTTAGCCATCCTGACTAAAACTCGGTAACCAAAAACGGTGTTCTCGGAGCAACGAGAAAAAACGCCGGAAAGGTAACCCACACCAAACGAGACATAACAGGAGGGCGTAATGCATAAAGCAATGAATAACACAGGAAGCCTGATCCCAGGCTCGACCACAGAAAACGCAGTTTCTGATGAGCCCTCAAGCGACCAAACTCGTCGGGGTAACTTACCTATTTTAGCCATCCTGACTAAAACTCGGTAAACAAAAACGGTGTTCTCGGAGCAACGAGAAAAACGCCGGAAAGGTAACCCCCACCAAACGAGACATTTTAACACATTTTATACAAAGGGTGTGCGCAAAAATAGGGATACCTGAACAGGAGGGCGTAATGCATACAGCAAAAACCGGGGCAAAGGTAGCCATGACAGAGACTGGAGGGAAACTACTCCAGGTTCTGCATAGACCCGCCGGGACCCAGCTCTGGAAAATTTAAAATTTCCAGGAATTAATGCTCATAAGGTTAACCCACTCATGTTCGCACACAGGTGTTAAATAACCCGCCGGGTAACGAGACGTAATACTCAACGACCACAGCTCGCTACGCGGTGGGGTTTCCTAAGTAAAAGATTTCAGAATATCTTAATTTGTCCAAAAGATTTATGAATACCCTCTGACATAATATATAAAGACCATCATGGCGTTTATAAGTGATTAAGTCTTTCCGGTGGTGTTTGTTTCCATATTAAATATTGGAAAAAAAAACCTAAAAAAGACGCCGGCCCCCGAATTATCTCGTAGATAAAAAACTGGGAAGCCTGACAAATATACGAGATCTAACTTCTGCCGAAGTATCTTTTTTGATCGCCGTATGTTGAAGGCGGCGATACAAAACGTATCCCTCAAATGTCTGGTTAACTAACTGAATTGTAAATTTGTTATTCTCATCCGTGCAAGAAACACCCGCCGGGTGTGAATAATAGTTTAAAAAACGTTAACCCCAATTGTGCCCTAAAGCGCCGTATGTTGAAGGAGGCGATACACAAAGCATCCCTCAATTGACTGGTCAACTAAACTGAATTTTGCAAATTCGGTCATCCCACCCTTCCAGGTTGCACCCACCGGGTGAATTAAAGTTTAAAAGTTAACCCCAATTGTTCCCATCCCCACTTCTTTGAAACAGATCGCCGGGGAGGAAATACAACTACAGCATAGTTTTATATTGGCTTTGCAAAACCGAAAAACTACAAACAACACGTGTCCGTATGAACACTGTTAGATGGGTACAGCCAACCCGCCGGGAATCAGAAGGAGCCTGAAACAGGCACCCCAGAGACGCAGTCCTGGGGAGCCACAGACACACACCCGCCGGGGAAACAAGCCTGTTTTAAACCACGCGTGGCCAAAACTTGCCAACCAGCCGGGGTTATCAAGGTGAAACCGAGAAAAACCCGCCGGAAAAGACCCACCCCGTCCAGATACCATCTGAACGCAACACCGGACCGAGGCGTAGCTACAACACAACTAACGCCGGGCCCAACATAGTCCGTGGAATTAGCCAAAACACAACTAACCCAGGACACATAAATAGTCCGTGGAATTAGCCAATACACAACTAAACCAGGATACACATGACACAGTAGTACATATTTAGAAAATAAATCAATAACACTTGTATATGTGATAAAGCTACGAGAGGCTGGCTAGGCCTAGGCAGACGGATAACAGTAACATGTCGGAAAATAAACAAAAAGCACTGAATTATATCACAACAGGAACCACCGCCAACACACCACTGTAGCAAACACTTCCGGCAAAGGGAAGAACTGACTCGGGACCCAGAAAAAACTTCACTAAGTGAAGAAAAATACGCTGGGAACGACAGCAAAAATACGCTACCTCATCAGAAAGATAAAAGGAAGCAATAACGCGTAATGAAAGCCGCCTGCATCACAAAGCTAGCTTAACTGTGAAAAAATTCACCTGTCCACAACAGGACCACGAGGGTACATCCGAAATAGATGCCCCAAACATACGACCCAAAATACACTGCACTGCGGGCAACCAGCCCAGGACACTCCTGCTACGCATATCCTAACCTTACTCGATACATCCCGGAGTAAACAAATGAGAAAAAACTCACTAGGGACGCAACAAATGCGGAACCCGCGGAGCGTGGGGAGACAGGTCCGGGCAGGCTGAGCGCAGAGCAGAGAAGGAAGAATGACGCCTGCAGTAGCGTCTGGTCAAAGATCCACACAAGTACATCCACGATATGATGGAAAGCTTATTAGATAGTTATTCTTATTTTTCTTTTTATTTTTATTTTTTACGAAGTTTTTTCGTAGTGAGAACCCAATTCATAATGACTGAAGCCATGAGTGAGGTCGCGTGCGCTCATGATGAAGGCTCCTCAGTTTTTTAAATGCTCTGCGCGGTAGATTCAAACTACGGCGGATTAGTGTTTGAAGAGGATGCCTTATGTAATAGGCATGTTCGTCAATGATGGAGGGGCCACTAATAAATAGATGTATTGACAAATGGAATGGGCTGGAGGAGGAGGTGGTAGGGGCAAGGAACATCCATATTTTCAAGAAAAAATTGGATAAAAAGTAGACTGAGAGACGGGACAACACGAGCTTAGCTCAACTCCTGTAAACTACAATTAGGTAAATACAATTAGGTAAAATACATGGTCTCTGGACAAAGCATCGTCGTTATTCTCGTTCCCGTATGTACCAAAGACTGCAGATTTTACAAAAGGGCAGTATTCCTTATGGCTTTGGCTACCGGGAACAGAGTATCTGAGCTGGCGGCGATGAGCAACGCACCTAATTGCCTCAGGTTTGATAGGCTTCATGAGTGTATTCACATTGCACCTTCCCCAGGATTCATAGCCGAGATTGAGCACAGTGAACACGTGTTTTCAGAGTTCACGGTGCCGGCGTTAAACAGGGGAAAGGTGCACCATCTTTTTTGCCCAGTGCAAGCTCTAACCAAATATTTAAGAGTGGCACCTCTAAATCACCAGGGTGCTTTATGGGTCGCAAGTCCGGGTGAACGCTTGATGAAGCGTACACTGGCTTCTCTCTTGGTCGAGGACTTTAAAGAGAAGAATCCCGGCGTTGTGGGTAAGACCCACGATTTACGCAAGGGGACAGCCTCTTTAAGTTTCCTTAATAATCTTTCGGTGGAAGTTATTACGTCCACACGGTTGTGGGCCTCTAATCAGCAGTTTTTGCCTCGATACCTTTCAGTAGCTCTGGACAAACCTTCCTTGCCATGTATAGCTTTACGGCAGAGGGTCTAGGTGGCCCTTTTAAGTCACGTTTTGTTTAATTTCAAGAAAAAGGGGGGGGGAGGGTGCAGTCAGTGTAACATAGGACACCCTAGACCCCTCCGGAGTATGTGTTCGGAACATACGAGCTGTGATACTGGTTGTAGGCATTGTATTATAAAATTTCTCTGTAGTATTCATTGCAGGAAATTGTGCTAAAGGCCAATAGTAGTGTTACAACAATTCTTGTTGTAAGTAGCTTTGGCTGTGAAGCAATAGATTTTTTAGAAATCTCGGTAGTTGCAACTACGACTTTTACTTTTGAAGTAATTACTTCTGCATACGTACACGAGTTCAGTACTTCTACGAATGTACAAGAATTAATTTATGTTTGGTTATATTTTTAGGAATATATCCACTAGTTAATGGGGTTTATATGTGCACATGTAAACTTATAAGTTTTTAGTTTTCACCACTTACTTTAAGAGGGGTGCCTTCTTAACTAGCAGATCTGTGCACAGAGTCTCAGAGTTAACCCTTTTTCAAGCAGGCTTCTTTGAAGCACGCTCCTGCTTGTACCCCTTTTTGAAGATTTAGGCTGTATAAAGTTTATGCACCCGAATATATCTTTTTTACAAAAGTAAGAATACTATGTGGTTGTTTGATTATCTGCTTTTCTAGAGTTATGATATGATTACGAATGTCCCCCTCCAGTCTTAGAAATCAGGCATGTTCGTCAATGATGGAGGGGCCACTAATAAATTATAGGTTTGACTCCTGTAAGGAGATAAAGAAAACCTAATATTTAGTAGTGGCCCCGTAATCATTGACGACTGGGGCCCTCCCGACCATCCCCTTCCCATTCGTTGATGTATTAAGGATTTTGGTTTACTTGATATGTCAGTGAAGGAAGAATGACGCCTGAATCAGCGTCTGGTCAAAGATCCACACAAGTACATCCACGATATGATGGAAAGCTTATTGGATAGTTATTCTTATTTTCTTTTTGTTTTTTATTTTTTACGAAGTTTTTTCGTAGTGAGAACCCAATTCATAATGACTGAAGCCATGAGTGAGGTCGCGTGCACTCATGATGAAGGCTCCTCAGATTTTAAATGCTCTGCGCGGTAGATTCAAACTACGGCGGATTAGTGTTTGAAGAGGATGCCTTATGTAATAGGCATGTTCGTCAATGATTACGGGGCCACTACTAAATATTAGGTTTTCTTTATCTCCTTACAGGAGTCAAACCTATAATTGGCACGTCCCGGTAAACAAGAGATTTAAAAAATTTCTGGCTTTAAGAATAATGTATCAGACTTATGTCTTTCAAAGGATGCCGTTTGGATTGAACCTAGCGCCACGCATATTCACAAAATTAGTCCGGCAAGCCCTGATGCCCATTTTAGAACAGGGGATCAGGATCTTGTGGTATCTGGACGACTGGCTGGTGGTGGCAGAGACAGAAAAGTTATGCAACACTCATGTCAACATTACGTTAAACCATGTCAAATCTCTAGGATTCAAGGTCAACTTGGTAAAGTCAAACCTTGTTCCCTCACAAGTAATTCAGTGGATAGGGCTGGTCTGGGACACAGCATCTCTCACTCTGAGTCAGAGTGTGGACAATCGAAACAGATTTCGCAAAAAAATGTTTATGTTTCTCCACAGTCTGACTACGACACGGAGACTCTGGGAATCTCTAGTCGGTTCTCTCAACTGGGTTCAACTAACTGTGAAGTTGGGCCGGTTGAAAGTCAAACGTTTAATCTTGGAGGACAACAAATATTTCCCACTATTACCGGCGGGAACATTATGGCCTATCCCAACATTAATACACAGCTTACTAGCGGTCTGGGCGAAGAGGGAAATGTTGCACTCAGTCATGTCATGGACCTCTCCTCCGCCGACGGTATGGGTGGACACGGATGCGTCAGGGACGAAAGGTTGGGGGCTTTCAGTCAAACCTCGGGCATTAAGGTCAAGGGCTTTGGTCCCATTCAGAAACCTCCCACATAAATGTAAAAGAGTTACTAGTCCCCTTGTATTTCCTTCAAGTTCACGGCTCTACTTTACGGGAAAAATCGGTGGCCTTCAGGATGGACAATCTCAATGCAGTTCACTGCATTCAGAAAAAAGGGTCAACGAGGTCTCGGAAGTTGCTAGACGTGTCAGAAAAGATTTTTGTTCTAGCCGACAAGCTGAACATTCATCTTCATGCATCATATCTCCCAGGCGTAGCAAACGTCTGGGCAGACGCTCTGTCTCGGAGACAGAGCACAACAGTAGAGTGGGCACTCAAGCAGAACATTTTCGATCAAATGATTGCAGAGCCTTACCGTCCACAAGTGGATCTGTTTGCATCAGAGGAGAATCACAAACTCCCTCGGTACCTCACACGCCGGACATTAACGCCGGCGGGGGGGCCCGACGCATTGGTGACGGATTGGAACATGTGGAGTTCCATTTATCTGTTTCCGCCACCAGACGCTTCTCTAATGTGCCACGTAGTCAACAAACTACAGGATTATCGAGGCGTAGTCTCGTTAATCGCGCCCCTGTGGCCGGCGCAGTTGTGGTACCAGCAATTGATAACGTGGTGCCCGAACCCGGTGTCGCTCCCGGTCGGGTATTTCCACTTAGACACGATTGGCAACCTAAAGACCTCGCTGACTTTTGCATTGTGGACATTCAGGAGGCCAAGTGGCTAACGCCGTATGGTAGAACCGTGACAGATAAATTTATGAATCAGTACACACAATCTACCAAGAGGCAATATCAATCTCATTGGCAGTCCTTTACTTCTTGGATAGTTAGAACAGAACAGACAGTACATTCGGTGGCGTTAGTTTTTAATTATTTAAACTATTTGTTTGAACAGAAACGTCTATTAGTGACTCTAAAAAATCACTTAACAGCTATCAGGGTGCCATTCTTTGACCTTACAGGTCTAACCATACCACAAGCGGAAGAAACAGGTTTCATGAGAGCATGCTTCAAACTCCGCCCACCTCCCCATCAGCTCATGCCTACCTGGTCTCTTGACAAAGCGTTATCTTTGCTTCATTCCCGTCTGTATCACAATACGGCAGATTTTGAATTACTATTAAAAAAGGCTGTGTTCCTTATGGCTTTGGCAACTGGTAACAGGGTGTCCGAGCTGGCGGCGATGAGCAACACCCCTAATTGCATAAGGTTTGGTAGACTCAATGATTGCATTCATATTGCACCTTCCCCAGGGTTCATCGCCAAGAATGAACATAGTGAACATGTTTTCTCAGAGTTCACGGTGCCGGCGTTGAAACGGGGTAAAGTGCACCATAATTTGTGTCCTGTACAAGCTTTAACCAAATATATGAGAGTGGCACCTCTTAACCAACAAGGTGCTTTATGGGTATCGAGTACAGGTAAAAGATTAATGAAACGTAAAATGGCTTCTCTGCTAGTAGAAGTCATTAAAGAGAGTAATCCCGGCGTAGTGGGTAGGGCCCACGATTTACGCAAATGGGCAGTATCTTTACGTTTTCTCAAAAAAAATTCTGTTGAAGACATAGCTACTACTCAACTATGGGCTTCAAATCATACGTTTTTGACTCGATACCTGTCGGTAGCACTAGACAAACCATCAATGCCATGTGTAGCGTTACGGAAAAGGGTCTAGATGGGTCTCTAAGTCACTAATTGTTTAGTTTAAGAAAGAGGGGGGCTGGGTGCAGTCAGTGAAACATAAGACACCCTAGACCCCGCCGGAGGATATGTACAGAGTATACGAGCTGTGATACAATATATAAGTGTTGTGATTAAAATTTCTCTGTAGTAATGACTACGGGAAATGTTGCTGAGGTACAATGGATGTAGTACAACAATTGTTTCTTTAAGTGGGATACACTGTTGAAGCAATTTACTTTTAAGAGTTCTCGGTAGTTGCAACTACGAGTAGCATTTTAGTAAGTACATCTGCAATAGTACAAGAATTTATTCTATTTTTTGTGTCTAATTTTAAGGAATATACACATTTGAATAATGGGGTTTATATGTGCACATGTAAACATAAAGTTTTATTTTTCACCACTTAATTTAAGTGGGGTGCCTTTAACTTTCAGATCTGTGAACAGATTCTCATAGTTACCTTTTTTCCTCAAGCAGGCTTCTTTAAGCACGCCCCTGCTTGTACCCCTTTTTATATGTTGTATAAAGTTTATACATAAATATATAATTTTTACAAAGTAAGAATACTATGTGGTTGTTTGATTATCTGCCTATTCTATTTGCAATGGTTATGATATGATTAAAAATTTCCCCCTCCAGTCTTAGATATCAGGCATAATCGTCAATGATGGAGGGGCCACTAATAAATTATAGGTTTGACTCCTGCAAGGAGATAAAGAAAACCTAATATTTAGTAGTGGCCCCATAATAATTAACGACTGGGGCCCTCCCGACCATCCCCTTCCCATTCGTTGATGTATTAAGGATTTTGTTATACTTGATATGTCAGTGAAGGCGGAAAAATGCGCTAGTCAGCGTCTGGTCCAAGAATCCACAGAAGTACATCCACGGAATATGGAAAGCTTTTGAATAGTTATTCTTATTTTATTTTTATTTTTTATTTGTTACGAAGTTTTTTCGTAGTGAGAACCCAATCATAAAGACGAATACATGAGTGATTTAGCGTGTGCTTATGATGAAGGTTCCTCTGAGCTCTGCGGCGGTAGTTTCAAACTGCGCGTATGGGCGTTTGAAGGGGTAGTCTTATGTAATAGGCATAATCGTCAATGATTACAGGGCCAATATTAGGTTTTCTTTATCTCCTTGCAGGAGTCAAACCTATAGTCTTTCCATTCTCTGCTTCCCATCTAATGTGCATCCCATTTTGCATGCTAGAGGCTTATCTCCTTCTCTTACGTAATATTGTATGAAACTACTGACCAAAAAGGCAAATCTAGACATAACCAAGAACTTCTTTAGCTTTAACTGTCTTCATGGCGCAATGCATAAGTGTGTTGATTTTCTGTGTGATCGTCCTGGGTTCGAATCCCCGGACTGCCACATACATACATAACATTTTAAGACTGAGTGTTCCACACATAAGTGCAGTTTCAGTCTCTTGTCCTAATGGCGGCGTTCCAGGCAACCCTGTTAAGGGCTGCTTCACTTGTCAAGTTCTTGGATTTGAGATCGGCGCGTATAGTCCGATCCCAGGTCTTCCTCGGTCCACCCCTTGGTGCAGCTCCCTCCACAATCACAGACCTGCATTTTTTCACCCAATTTTGTTCATCCATTCTCTCCACATGTTCACACCATCCCAGTCTACTTGTACGCATCACCTAGATAATACTCTTTATACCTAAACGTCTCCTCAGCTCAACATTTGTTATTCTATCCTGTAGCCTGGCCCCACACATCCATCTCACCATTCTCATCTCATTACTCTCCGTTCTGTTGACATCCTCTACTTTAACGGCCCATGTTTCTGAGGCATACGTCATTGCACTTCTAACACATGAGGCATACACCTTTCCCTTCAGGAGGAGAGGCATTCTTTTCATGGTCAGGATTGGCATCAGTTCTCTGAACTTCCCCCAGCCACACCTAATTCTAGCAACAGTGGCAGCCTCGGTCCCACCACCGGCAGAGATGGTATCTCCTAGGTAACAAAACTTGTTCACCAGCTCCAAATACTCATTTCCAAAAATTCACAGCCACAGGATCATCACTTAACACAAGCTCGCCTTTGCACACTACGCACTCAAATTTCTCTATTTCTGACTTATCCTTCGGCAGGGGTCCCTTTATTCTACTACAGCGCTTACCTCCATGGTGTACCCAACATCGACAGATGCTACATTGAATTGAGTTAACGCCCACTCCCTTTCCACACACTGCACATGGGTATGCACCGCTCTTTTCCACATTGCCTGGTCTCAATCTACAATGCTTAACCTTGGTTTTGTTAATATTGACTCTTAAACCCTTGCTCGCCATGCCCTCTCTCCACTCTCTGAATTTGGCCTCAGCATCTTGCATACTGTCAGCTATTATAGTCCAGCAGATCTAAACAGGCAGTTTTACCAGCAGTTACTAATTTTACATTGGTGCTACATGTATAATCCCTAACAACGAAAATATATTATTTTCGTACCTTAAGTCGGTTTGAAATGCTCAGGTTATTTCTGCATGTACAAAAAAACTTTATTGTTTTCATAATTAATTAGCTTGTTATTAGTAAATACAACAGACATTGTACTAAACCTGGCAGCGTAGCTACTGCGACGTTGTCAAATTATAGGTTTGACTCCTGTAAGGAGATAAAGAAAACCTAATATTTAGTAGTGGCCCCGTAATCATTGACGAACATGCCTATTACATAAGGCATCCTCTTCAAACACTAATCCGCCGTAGTTTGAATCTACCGCGCAGAGCATTTAAAATCTGAGGAGCCTTCATCATGAGCGCACACGACCTCACTCATGGCTTCAGTCATTATGAATTGGGTTCTCACTACGAACAAAATTCGTAAAAATAAAAAACAAAAAGAAAATAAGAATAACTATCCAATAAGCTTTCAATCATATCGTGGATGTACTTGTGTGGATCTTTGACCAGACGCTGATTCAGGCGTCATTCTTCCTTCACTGACATATCAAGTAAACCAAAATCCTTAATACATCAACGAATGGGAAGGGGATGGTCGGGAGGGCCCCAGTCATCAATGATTACGGGGCCACTACTAAATATTAGGTTTTCTTTATCTCCTTACAGGAGTCAAACCTATAATTTATTAGTGGCCCCTCCATCATTGACGAACATGCCTGATTTCTAAGACTGGAGGGGGACATTCGTAATCATATCATAACTCTAGAAAAGCAGATAATCAAACAACCACATAGTATTCTTACTTTTGTAAAAAAGAGATATTCGGGTGCATAAACTTTATACAGCCTAAATCTTCAAAAAGGGGTACAAGCAGGAGCGTGCTTCAAAGAAGCCTGCTTGAAAAAGGGTTAACTCTGAAAATCTGTGCACAGATCTGCTAGTTAAGAAGGCACCCCACTTAAAGTAAGTGGTGAAAACTAAAAACTTATAAGTTTACATGTGCACATATAAACCCCATTAACTAGTGGATATATTCCTAAAAATATAACCAAACATAAATGAATTCTTGTACATTCGTAGAAGTACTGAACTCGTGTACTTATGCAGAAGTAATTACTGCAGAAGTAAAAGTCGTAGTTGCCACTACTGAGATTTCTCAAAAATCTATTGCTTCACAGCCAAAGCTACTTACAACAAGAATTGTCTTAACACTACTATTGGCTTTTAGCACAATTTCCTGCAATGAATACTACAGAGAAATTTTATAATACAATGCCTACAACCAGTATCACGGCTCGTATGTTCCGAACACATACTCCGGAGGGGTCTAGGGTGTCCTATGTCACACTGACTGCACCCCCCCCCCCTTTTTCTTGAAATTAAAACAAACGTGACTAAAAGGGCCACCTAGACCCTCTGCCGTAAAGCTATACATGGCAAGGAGGGGTTGTCCAGAGCTACTGAAAGGTATCGAGGCAAAAACTCCTGATTAGAGGCCCACAACTGTGTGGACGTAATAACTTTCACCGAAAGATTATTAAGGAAACGTAAAGAGGCTGTCCCCTTGCGTAAATCGTGGGTCTTACCCACAACGCCGGGATGCTTCTCTTTAAAGTCCTCGACCAAGAGAGAAGCCATCAATCGTTCACCCGGACTTGCGACCCATAAAGCACCCTGGTGATTTAGAGGTGCCACTCTTAAATATTTGGTTAGAGCTTGCACTGGGCAAAAAAGATGGTGCACCTTTCCCCTGTTTAACGCCGGCACCGTGAACTCTGAAAACACGTGTTCACTTTTTTTTTTTTTTTTTTTTTTGTTTTTTTTTATATATTCCAACTACTCCCTCTCGGGCATAGGCTGAGAGCCTGTACATTCCACCGCTCAACACGGTGAAGCCCGTGAGGTCTTGTTCCAGCCTGGGGAGTGAGACATGTGAAGCATCCATCATGGCTCAAAGCAGCTCCATCTCTGAAGCGGCTGGTTGCTTCGCTCAAGTGCTTCACCGTCTCACCCTCCAGACTCAGACCCTCACTCTCAGAATGCCACCTATTGAGCAGTGAACTCACTAGGCATTGTCCCCCTGTAACATATTTTGAATATGGGAATATTCATACAGTGTTATTTAATCAGGGAACAATGAGGGTATTTTTTTGGCATTTCGGTGGGCTTTGTGGTAATGCACTGATACTAGGTACAGCACAAATTCAATCCCAATAATATCTTCCCATTGACATATCGGGATTTGAACCCGGGTCCATTGGATTACCAATCCAGTGGCATGACCACTCCACCACACCTCCCCTGTGCTCAATCTCGGCTATGAATCCTGGGGAAGGTGCAATGTGAATACACTCATGAAGCCTATCAAACCTGAGGCAATTAGGTGCGTTGCTCATCGCCGCCAGCTCAGATACTCTGTTCCCGGTAGCCAAAGCCATAAGGAATACTGCCCTTTGGAAAATCGGCAGTCTTTGGTACATACGGGAACGAGAATAACGACGATGCTTTGTCCAGAGACCATGCAGGCCTGAGCTGACGGGGAGGTGGGCGGAGTTTAAAACCTGCCCACATAAATCACTTTCAGATAAATGTTTCTGCATGAACAGATAAATTAAATAATAAACAACCAACGCCACCGAGGGCACAGTTTGTTTTGTTCTAAGAATCCGAGACGGAAAAGCTTTCCAATGCGATTGAAACTGTCGCTTTGTAGACTGGGTATATTGATTCGTGAATATCTTGGTCACGTCGCTACCATAAGGTGCTAGCCACTTGGCCTACTGAATGTCCAAAATGAACAACTCCGCGAGGTTTCTAGGTTGCCAATTGTGTTCTAAGTGGAACAACCCGACCAGGAGGGACACTGGGTGCGGGCACCACGTGTTCAAATGCTGGTACCACACTGCGCCGGCCACAGGGGCGCGATTAGCGAGACTACGCCTTGCTAATCCTGTAGTTTGTTGACTACATGGCACATTAGAGACGCGTCTGGCGGCGGAAAATAGATAAATGGAACTCAACCTGTTCTCGTCCGTCATCAGAGTGTCAGGCCCGCCCGCCGGCGTTATCGTCCGGCGGGTGAGGTACGACTGTGAGTATCGCCATACACCTTGGCTGTGGCTGTCCCTCGCTTGCGAGCTCGGTATACTCCCTGAGCGGGGAGCCCTCGTCCGAGTCCCGTAAAGGTTTATGATAATTAAAAGCTCTCATAGCTCATTAACACATTGAAAGCAGAGCTGGTGAGCAAAATTATAAAGTACAGGGTATACTAATTAATTTAATTTATATTTAATTGTATTAAAATAAATTACTATAAATAAACACAATATTATCATAATATAATCATAGAAAATATATATGTTTATTATGATTCAGCTATTAAATTATTTCATTAACAAATAAAAATAAGATAGGGCTACCTGAGCTTAACGGCGTTGAACATACAGCAATGAGAGGTTCAAGTGCCGACACGACAGAGACTGGGGGAAAACTACCCCGCCCCCGGGAACTACCTGGTCACCTGGTGCAACACCGGTAATCCGCCCTGGAAAGAGAATTTTCCGGGGATTAAAGCTCATAGGGATACACCCAAAAAACGGTACAAAATATGTGCCTCAAAACCGCCGGTCAACGAACCGTAGCACTCCACCACTATTTTTCGTTGTCCTTTAGTATCATATTAAAGATTTCAGCATATCTTTACCTGTCCCGAAGATTTAAGCATATCTTCTGAATCCTCATAAAGGTGAAGCATATCTTTATTAAAGATGAAGTCTTTCAAGTATCCCTTTACACTTGAAACACTAGTAAGATTCCGGCATCTTTTTATCCCATAAAAAGTCTAAGCCTATCTTAATCTCTAATCTGGCGTCACCCAGAAGCCCTCATAGATCGCCGTCTTGAAGGCCGTGATACCCTATTGTATCAATCAATTGTTTGGCAAATTATCGCGAATTGCAAATCAGTTAATATAACCACCCAAAGGTACAACTGCCGGGTTTTATATGCAATGTCAAACCAATTGTACCTGCCCCAGACCTCTTTGTAAAAAGGTCGCCGGGAGGGAAAGACTAAACAAACAAACGGCATTGTTTCAATGGCTTATTAAAGATTTCAGCATATCTTTTATCTGTCCAAAAGAATTAAGCATAACTTCTTAATCCTCATAAAGATGAAGCATATCTTTATTAAAGATGAAGTCTTTCAAGTAACCCTTTACACTTGAAACACTAGTAAGATTCAGGCATCTTTTTATCCCATAAAAAGTCTAAGCCTATCTTAATCTCTAATCCGGCTTCACCCAGAAGCCCTCATAGATCGCCGTCTTGAAGGCCGTGATACCCTATTGTATCAATCAATTGTTTGGCAAATTATCTCGAATCGCAAATCCGTTAATATAACCACCCGAAGGTACAACCACCGGGTTTTATATACAAGGACCCCAATGGAAATACGCCTAACGGCCTTATTGGGCTATCCTTAGTTGGAATTATGCAAGACTGGTACATGTCATATTTATAACATACTATGTGGTACCAACTCTGTAAATTGCTAACTGAATAAATATTATTATTATTATTATTATTATTATTATTATTATTATTATTATTAATGTCAAACCAATTATACCTGCCCCAGACCTCTTTGTAACAAGGTCGCCGGGAGGTAAAGACCAAACAAACAGACAGCATTGTTTCAATGGCTTTGAAAAGCAGAGAAAACCAAGGCCAACAGGTGTCAGCCTGATCACCTAGAAAACTGAGTGGAGCCCCCCTCGACGGGAATAACTCAGGAAGCCTGATCCCAGGCTCGACCATAGAAAACGCAGTTTCTGATGAGCCCTCAAGCGACCAAACTCGTCGGGGTAACTTACCTATTTTAGCCATCCTGACTAAAACTCGGTAAACAAAAACGGTGTTCTCGGAGCAACGAGAAAAACGCCGGAAAGGTAACCCACACTAAACTATACATTACAGGAGGGCGTAATGCATAAAGCAATGAATAACACAGGAAGCCTGATCCCAGGCTCGACCACAGAAAACGCAGTTTCTTATGAGCCCTCAAGCGACCAAACTCGTCGGGGTAACTTACCTATTTTGAGCCATCCTGAATAAAACTCGGTAAACAAAAACGGTGTTCTTGGAGCAACGAGAAAAAACGCCGGAAAGGTAACCTACACCAAACGAGACATTTTAACACATTTCATACAAAGGGTGTGCGCCAAAATAGGGATACCTGAACAGGAGGGCGTAATGCATAAAGCAAAAACCGGGGCAAAGGTAGCCATGACAGAGACTGGTGGGATAATTACTCCAGGTTCTGCATAGACCCGCCGGGACCCAGCTCTGGAAAAAAGAAAATTTCCAGGAATTAATGCTCATAAGGTTAACCCAAACATGTTCGCACACAAGTGTTAAATAACCCGCCGGGTAACGAGACGTAATACTCAACGACGACAGCTCGCTACGCGGTGGGGTTTCCTAAGTAAAAGATTTCAGAAGATCTTAATTTGTCCAAAAGATTTATGAATACCCTCTTGTTAGAATCTTGATGTGCTGGCTACAAATTGGCCTGCAAACGACTAGTATGATTGGCCTGCAAACGACCGGTATGGTTGTTTACCCTTGGCAAATTAGATAAAGAGTTGGGTGGTAATTAAGTAAATGTATATGTTATGTATCATATAATTATACTGTACTACCTATAGTATAATCGCATGTAGGGTATCTATAATTTGTAGGGTAGATTACCCTGATGATAAAATTATCGAGGATGCGATGACGTCATCAGCTGATGACGTGAGTGGGGGCGTGTATGCGATGTGGGGAGGAGAAGGGAGTCGGAAAGGAGAGATCGTGGAGAGAGGTTGTGCTAGCGATAGTGGGGAGCGATTGTCCGGAGTGTTTCATGTAATGGTGGTTTAAGGCATGCCTAGCAGATGGTGTAAATAGTGAGTTGGATACGGTATGTGGTTTGATTGGTATTACATGGCGTTGCAGTTGTTTGGGCTGTGGTTTTTGTGTGTCGGCGTTTGTGCTTCTTGGTTACGATGGTGGTTTGTTGTTTCGCTGAGTAGCTGGTTCATCTTGGAGGGTTCAACGTTCTTAAGGGCGAGCTACGCATCAGAAAGGTAATTATTGTAAACGTGTATAAAATATATATGAAGTATTTGGGAAGATATCACATATGCAGATTAGCTTAACTATATTTAACACCTCTGACATAATATATAAAGACCAGCATGGCGTTTATAACTGACTAAGTCTTTCCGGTGGTGTTTGTTTCAAGATTCAATTTTGGAAAAAAATTAAATAAAAAAGACGCCGGCCCCCGAATGATCTCGTAGATCAAAAACTGGGAAGCCTGACAAATATACGAGATCTAACTTCTCCCGAAGTATCTTTTTAGATCGCCGTATGTTGAAGGCGGCGATACAAAACGTATCCCTCAATTGTCTGGTTAACTAACTGAATCGTAAATTCGTTATTCCCATCCCTCCAAGGAGCACCCGCCGGGTGTGAATATTAGTTTTTTAAAAAACGTTAACCCCAATTGTGCCCTAAAGCGCCGTATGTTGAAGGAGGCGACACACAATGCATCCCTCAATTGTCTGGTCAACTAAACTGAATTTTGCAAATTCGGGCATCCCACCCTTCCAGGTTGCACCCGCCGGGTGATTTAAAGTTTAAAAGTTAACCCCAAATGTTCCTAACCCCACTTCATTGTAAAACATCGCCGGGGAGGAAATACAAAGATCGCGGATTGCAAATCAGTCAATAGAACCAACCAAAGGTACAACCGCCGGGTTTTATATGCAATGTCAAACCAATTGTACCTGCCCCAGACCTTTTTGTAAAAAGGTCGCCGGGAGGGAAAGACTAAACAAACAAACGACATTGTTTCAATGGCTTATTAAAGATTTCAGCATATCTTTCACCTGTCCAAAAGAATTAAGAATAACTTCTTAATCCTCATAAAGATGAAGCATATCTTTATTAATGATGAAGTGTTTCAAGTATCCCTTTACACTTGAGACACCAGTAAGATTCAGGCATCTTTTTATCCCATAAAAAGTCTAAGCCTATCTTAATCTCTAATCCGGCTTCTCCCAGAAGCCCTCCTAGATCGCCGTCTTGAAGGCCGTGATACCCTATTGTATCAATCAATTTTTGGCAAATTAACTCGAATCGCAAATCCGTTAATATAACTACCCGAAGGTACAACCGCCGGGTTTTATATGCAATGTCAAACCAATTATACCTGCCCCAGACCTCTTTGTAAAAAGGTCGCCGGGAGGTAAAGACCAAACAAACAGACAGCATTGTTTCAATGGCTTTGAAAAGCAGAGAAAACCAAGTCCAACAGGTGTCAGCCGGATCACCTAGAAAACTGTGTGGAGCCCCCCTCGACGGGAATAAACCAGGAAGCCTGATCCCAGGCTCGACCCTAGAAACCGCAGTTTCTGATGAGCCCTCAAGCGACCAAACTCGTCGGGGTAACTTACCTATTTTAGCCATCCTGACTAAAACTCGGTAAACAAAAACGGTGTTCTCGGAGCAACGAGAAAAACGCCTGAAAGGTAACCCACACTAAACTATACATTACAGGAGGGCGTAATGCATAAAGCAATGAATAACACAGGAAGCCTGATCCCAGGCTCGACCACAGAAAACGCAGTTTCTTATGAGCCCTCAAGCGACCAAACTCGTCGGGGTAACTTACCTATTTTGAGCCATCCTGACTAAAACTCGGTAAACAAAAACGGTGTTCTCGGAGCAACGAGAAAAAAACGCCGGAAAGGTAACCCACACCAAACGAGACAGTTTAACACATTTTATACAAAGGGTGTGCGCAAAAATAGGGATACCTGAACAGGAGGGCGTAATGCATAAAGCAAAAACCGGGGCAAAGGTAGCCATGACAGAGACTGGTGGGATACTTACTCCAGGTTCTGCATAGACCCGCCGGGACCCAGCTCTGGAAAAAAATAAAATTTCCAGGAATTAATGCTCATAAGGTTAACCCAAACATGTTCGCACACAAGTGTTAAATAACCCGCCGGGTAACGAGACGTAATACTCAACGACTACAGCTCGCTACGCGCTGGGGTTTCCTAAATAAAAGATTTCAGAATATCTTAATTTGTCCAAAAGATTTATGAATACCCTCTGACATAATATATAAAGACCAGCCTGGCGTTTATAACTGATTAAGTCTTTCCGGTGGTGTTTGTTTCAAGATTCAATTTTGGAAAAAAAATAAAATAAAAAAGACACCGGTCCCCGAATTATCTCGTAGATCAAAAACTGGGAAGCCTGACAAATATACGAGATCTAACTTCTCCCGAAGTATCTTTTTAGATCGCCGTATGTTGAAGGCGGCGATACAAAACGTATCCCTCAATTGTCTGGTTAACTAACTGAATTGTAAATTCGTTATTCCCGCCCTTCCAGGGAGCACCCGGCGGGTGATATAAAGTTTAAAAGTTAACCCCAATTGTTCCGAACCCCACATCTTTGTAAAAGATCGCTGGGGAGGAAATACAACAACAGCATAGTTTTATATTGGCTTTGCAAAACCGAAAAAACTACAAACAACACGTGTCCGTATGAACACTGTTAGATGGGTACAGCCAACCCGCCGGGAATCAGAAGGAGTCTGAAACAGGCACCCCAGAGACGCCGTCCTGGGGAGCCACAGACACCGACTCGCCGGGGAAAAAAGCCTGTTTTTAAACCACGCGTGGCCAAAACGCGGCAACCAGCCGGGTTTTTTCATGGTGTAACCGAGAAAAACCCGCCGGAAATAACCCACCCCGTCCAGATACCATCTGACCGCAACACAGGACCGAGGCGTAGCCAAAACACAACTAACGCCGAGCCCAACATAGTCTGTGGAATTAGCCAATACACAACTAAACCAGGACACACATCACACAGTAGTACATATTTAGAAAATAAATCAATAACACTTGTATATGTGGTAAAGCTACGAGAGGCTGGCTAGGCCTAGGCAGACGGATAACATTAACATGTCGGAATATAAACAAAAAGCACTGAATTATATCACAACAGGAACCACCGCCAACACACCACTGTAGCAAATACTTCCGGCAAAGGGAAGAACTGACTCGGGACCCAGAAAAAACTTCACTAAGTGAAGAAAAATACGCTGGGAACGTCAGCAAAAATACGCTACCTCATCAGAAAGATAAAAGGAAGCAATAACGCGTAATGAAAGCCGCCTGCATCACAAAGCTAGCTAACTGTGAAAAAGTTCACCTGTCCACAACCGGACCACAAGGGTACATCCGAAATAGATGCCCCAAACACACGACCCAAAATACACTGCACTGCGGGCAACCAGCCCAGGACACTCCTGCTACGCATATCCTAACCTTACTCGATACATCCCGGAGTAAACAAATGAGAAAAAACTCACTAGGGACGCAGCAAATGCGGAACCAGCGGAGCGTGGAGAGACACGTCCGGGCCGGCTGACCGCAGAGCAGAGAAGGAAGAATGACGCCTGAATCAGCGTCTGGTCAAAGATCCAGACAAGTACATCTACGATATGATGGAAAGCTTATTGGATAGTTATTCTTATTTTCTTTTTGTTTTTTATTTTTTACGAAGTTTTTTCGTAGTGAGAACCCAATTCATAATGACTGAAGCCATGAGTGAGGTCGCGTGCGCTCATGATGAAGGCTCCTCAGATTTTAAATGCTCTGCGCAGTAGATTCAAACTACGGCGGATTAGTGTTTGAAGAGGATGCCTTATGTAATAGGCATGTTCGTCAATGATGGAGGGGCCACTAATAAATTAGGTTGACTACACACTCATTAAAAAGATTGACTATTTAAACTAATATAAACAAACATCACGGGATGGCGCGCTGCCAGGCGCACAAAATTAGTACTGTCATGTGTAAACTAAATACATTCATCACAGTTCATTCCTGACTTTGCCACCATCCACAGTGAAAGCCCCTCAATATCTCCAATATATATACCGGCACTGTATATATATATATATATATATACAGTAGGGTCTCACATAAAACGAGTTTATGGTCGATAAACGAGGGCGTTTTATGCGATTTCGTTTTATGTGAACACAGCATTTTGGTGGCGCAATATCGTCAATGTTCACTGTAAGCGAAAATTTTCGTACAAAGCGAACGATATTTCGTACGTTTTGTACGATATTTCGGCGTTTTATATGAAAGCGTACGATATTTTGTACGTTTTGTACGATATTTCGGCGCTCTATATGAAAACTCCTCGGATTTGCCTCACTTTGGCGGCGGACTCGTTTTATGTGATCACATTCGTTCTGATCGAAAATTAAATATTAATATTTTAGGTCGGTCATTTTAATCGAGACTCGTTTTATGCGAACACGTTTTATGCGGGACCCTACTGTGTATATATATATATATATATGAGAGAGAGAGAGAGAGAGAGAGAGAGAGAGAGAGAGAGAGGAGAGAGAGGAGAGAGGAGAGAGAGAGAGAGAGAGAGAGAGAGAGAGAGAGAGAGAGAGAGAGAGAGAGAGAGAGAGAGAGAGAGAGAGAGAGAGAGAGAGAGAGAGAGAGAGAGAGAGAGAGAGAGAGAGAGAGAGAGAGAGAGAGAGAGAGAGAGAGAGAGAGAGAGAGAGAGAGAGAGAGAGAGAGAGAGAGAGAGAGAGAGAGAGAGAGGGGGGGGGGGGGGGGGAGGGGGTAGTGTGTGGTGTGGTGTATGCGGGGGGGGGGGGGGGGGGGGAGGGGGGGTAGAATGGTGTGGTGTGTGTGGGGTGGGGTGTGGGGTGGGGTGGGGGGGAGTGGTGTGGGGTGGGGTTGAGGTGTGTAGGGTGAGTGAGAGAGAGAGATAAATAGTAATATAATTTATTATAGCAATAATAATCTATGCATTCATGTGGGCTACACAGTCTTACACACACATATATAGAGAGAGCCGATCTCCCTACATTAACCTTGAACAGGGGGGAGGTAGCGAGAGTAATTTGGAAATGTTGTCGTACGGAAAGGGTCAAGTGGACAGGCGGCACCAGTGTAAAATTAGTAACTGCTGGTAAAACTGCCTGTTTAGATCTGCTGGACTATAGGACTAAATTGTCTGAATAAAACAGTTCCAACGGGAGTTCGCCTCTAAAAACTCTAGACAGTGCCTCCAAGGCCATAATAAAGAGGAGGGGGTTTAACCCATCGGATCCGGGCGGCCTCATATGATCCCGATCGCTGTGTCCGGGGCCATTTTCGTACAGTCAAGCTTCATAATTCAGTAGCTACTGATTGAGACCACCTAGAGCAGTCAATTTGTTTGCAAATTGTAGAACGTTTTGTAGTCTGTATACTGCCGTTGAGATGACATCGCTACGACGCGTGGTTGCCGAGTTATGATTATTTTAGCGGCGATTTTTAGCCGCGCATTTTGCCTCATATGAGGCCTCCCGGATTCCGAGGGTTAACACTGAACCCTGATGGACTCCAACACGGACTGCGAACTCATCACTCAGTACACCCTTCACCCTCACCGCACTTCGCGAATCCTCATACATCTTCATTATCACACGCACCAGCCACTCTTCCACCCCAAGTTTCCTCATAGCCCACTGCACAACATCTCTAGGCACCCTATCAAAGGCCTTCTCCAGGTCTACAAACACAAAGTAAAGATCCCTGCCTTTTAGTAAGTATCTTTCCTGTATCTGCCTGACTATGAAGATAGCATCGGTTAATTTCATTAATCGAGTTTAGGAGTAAAGTTGGTTGGTGGAGAGAACATAATAATTCTGTATGAAATGAATGGAACAAGCTGCTAAATGATGTGGTAGGTAGTACATCCATCAACATATTCAATAAACTACTTGATGCTCACCTTAAGAGAACAGGAGTCTATTAATTAATAATGTAAATGTTAATCTCTCCAACCCATGAATTAAAGTATTTTAAGTAATGAAATAACTCTTAATGAACTCGCCCTTAATTGGACCGTCTGGAGGCTCTGCGAGAGATTGAGTCTTCATGGAGGCTCCAGCCATAGGCCTGCCAGCCTGATACGGTCCGGGAGTCTATGGTAAGTCAAGATTAACCCCTCCTACTCGTCTGTCTTCTTATGCTCCATACCCCCAGAATCGGCCCATATAGGGCCTTATGGCCTTGATTTAATTAATAGCTTAGCAATGGTAATAGGTAGAAAGATCAGCTTAATGGGAAGAACTAATAGCTGTAGTCTTCATCCTGGCATTGACCGGAAATCGCTGTCATCTGGTTGTTGTGTTGTGAGGTTGTGAAAATGTAGCGCGCGGGAGTATAAAAGGACACCCGAGTTCCGTGGTGAAAGTTTGGTGTGGAGTATATGAGGGCAGCCTAGGCTGGATTATCGATGTGGTGTTTGGTGGCAAAAAGATCACTACAATATTGTCACACCAATCCGACATGACCTGAGGGTGGCTTGGGGTGTTGTCGACGACGAGTAGGAAGAGGTTTAATAGATTATTAGCTTCTGCATAAGCTTTCAATACAGGAGAGAGATAGCCGCACACATAACATAGCATAACATAGTCTTGAAAGAGGACGGAAGTAAGCCACGCTATTTTGTTGGACCTCCACACGACAGGTAGCTGTGCATTTGCAAGACCCCTCATTGCCCTAGGGGTCTTTGATTGATAGATTAGGAGTGGCTTCAGTTTTAGGTCGCCATTTGCATTGCCCCCTATACTCTATAGTCAGTGTCAACCTATCCTTGGCAGCCTTAAATCCAGGGGATCTTTTCTCCTCACGTGCTATGAAGGATCAAAATTGATCACTTATTTGCTCGAGTACTTGCCCTCTATGATGCGTTCCTTCAGGATAGGCTTAACCTTTCCTCCCCGGGCAGCATTCATAGAGGTCGATAGGCCTATCCAGGCGATCTGGCCAAAAAACATTGTATGTAACCATAGGCCTATTTTATTTTTATTTTAACTGCTAGAGAATTCACACACATCTCAAAATGTAGCCCTTACTTGTATCTGTAGACTGGCGTTGAGTAGAGCTCTCTAGGTCAACTGGTTTAGTTGTGATGACGATTTCCGTGGAGAGAATTTTTCCGCGGATTTAGCAATATCGGACACTTAGAAACACTAATTTTCGCTCTAACTAGTAATGGCGGACAAGGTCGGACTTCTTCTTCTTGCTGAGGCTTGGCGTCGCTCCGATCGGCTTTGTAAACAAACGTTTCGCCGCACGGCTTTCAAAACACACTTAATAGGCTTTCAAGCTTACGGATATTAAAAGGACACCCGGGCTCCGGGCCTTCGCAAGGTGCGTCATTTTAAAATGATGCCCGGGTGGGAAGGGTTATAGGCATCCGTGGCTGGGTGGTCGGGCAGCTTCTGATGTTTTGATATGATGTAAGCCAGCCCTCTTCCTAAATCTATCAAACCACCCCTTGCTGGCACTAAATGGAATCTTGCATCGCTCATCCTCACTCAATTTAGCTTAGATATCAGACCAAAGAGATAAGGCTTTGGCAGTTACTAGGGCTGTGGAGATGGGTATACGGCGACGTAACTGATCACTTATCCACATATTCAGAAGCGTATCTATCTTATCCATTGCTGGGTCACGGGTTTGGGTGGTCCTTGAAGAATGCACATTCGACACAGTTTCTGCAGCTTTCTTGATTGAATGCAACAATTTGAAGACCGTAGAAACAGTCGAGGGAGTCAAGCCATGGTGGCGAACTATACTATTAGTTTTTTCACTACGCTCATGTCTCATTATCATCAATCTGACGCCCAGCTTCCAGAGGAAGCGCCCCAAAAGGGATGGCCATGGCAGTAACTGCCTCCAGGCTCCCAGACATGCCTCCACTGACTCACTCAACAGTACCGTTTCCACTAAGTGGATTATGACCCTTAGCACTGAAGGAGCAGACACAGAGCAGTCCCTCACCCGGATGGCAGTTCCACCACTATTTTGCTATTTTATTTACCCCAGTGGGGCCCTGGCTGGAAGAATACCAAGCACAGGAATTTTCTGAAGATAGGAACCAGTGGTCCACTGCTCCAGAAGCTGATTGCACCACCAAAGTGGTGGGCGGTGGGGTCGCCGCATCCCTACGTCACAGAGAGAAAGGCCGACTTGTGCCAGTGGGCTGTGAGAGTATGACACTAGGGAACCATGGGGCACACCATTATGGCCCCACTGCCTTCACCACTCTCAGGAAAAAAGTTAGAAATAAGAATGATGAAAAAGATAAAGTCAGAACCGGCTATGGGAAGTAGAGGACACCAACCCTCACTCTGAGAGATCCAGCCCACCACAGCCAGCTTCATTTTGAGGGTAAGGCTCTTCCTGGAGGCCTTGGCTACTTGTTTTCCAGGGCTAATTGCTGGTCATTTAGGCATGGTGACTGATATAAATTGATACACGAGTAGGGACTAGGTAGCGTCGTTTTGAAGGTAGGGCAAGAATGAGTGTTCTGAGCGTCAAACGCTAGTGGCTGGGTGGCACTGTTGTTGACAATTGCTAGTCACTATGCGCACAGGCGGCTTCTGCGTTTGGTGGCGTCTCGGTACGCATCGGTACATCTCAGCAAAAAAATTATATCGAAATGTGGTGTTTGTTGTGCAAGCGAAGGGTAGTACTATGCAACCTTCGTTAAACCAAATTTTTGTTGTGAGAGTGTTCGTTGTGCAAGGGTCTACTGTATAGTGTTATCAAATACTGAAGGGTTTTAGCAACTAAAAAAACTGAGAGAGTGAAAGAAGCTCACCGTGTCATATCTGAGTGCCTGGGTGAGCTGCGGGATGTAGAAGAGCAGAGTGTCCGGAGGGTAGTTGGAGAGAACCCGAACAGCATACTGAGCCGTCAGTGGGTGGGGAGAGTGTTGACGAGAGAAGTACGCCAGGGCCTTCACCGGGGGTACTGGGGCCCACGTCAACATGTAGTTCAACTGCAAATAATAATAATAATAATAATAATAATAATAATAATAATAATAATAATAATAATAACAATAATAACAATAATAACGGTATTTAGGTGTCAAGTTTTTCGGGAAATCGGCTGCCACGAACCTGTTTGGCCGCCATGCCGGATGTTTAGCATATCAAAAGTTGCCCAATACAAAAACGCACCTCTTGTGAAAGTTTGATCACGATCCAAAAAGCGGTTCTGGAGTTATTGCGTCGAAACCGGCGCGTAAGAAGAATTTGGATGAAAAACCGGGTTTAATGATTACAATAGGGGTTCCCCGTAGGGGACGAACCCCTAATAACAATAATAATAATAATAATAATAATAATAATAATAATAATAATAATAAGGGATACATGTACTATATATCTATACACAGTGGTAAGGGCTGGTCCTATCTAGAGTGAAGTTTGGCATCCTCTACACAACCTTAACCATTTCTGTCTGTCTCTTTTACTGTCCTAATTTTCCTTCTGGAGGCAGGAGGCTAGGAATCCTCCACCCCTTGTAAAATTATCCTACTCAACGAGATAGAGAAAGGGACGAGGGAATGCGAAAGTGGTCCTGGACCCTAAGAATTGGAGCTTTACAGGTTTCTGTTCGGGCTCTGTCTCAAGTCGGCCACTCCCAGCAATGGGGTATGTAATCATCATCATCATATCCGACGCCTTGCTTCCCCCTGGGAAACCCCCGCTAAACGATAGCCATGACAGAAACGTCTCCAGGCTACTTTGTCAAGACTTGCTTCCTTTGCCCATGCCACTACGTGGAAGTTTTTCCTCAATATATTTTTTTGGGGTATGTACCTGAGTATATACAGTACATAGATACAAGAACTTGACAAGTGAAGCAGCCCTTAACAGGGTTGCCTGGAACGCCGCCATTAGGACAAGAGACTGAAACTGCACGTATGTGTGGAACACTCAGTCTTAAAATTTTATGTATGTATGTATGTATGTATGTACAGGTATGTATATTAGGGTGGCCCAAAAACAAAAAGTTTAAATTGTCATTCTCCACAAGGCTGATCCTGTTCCATATCACAACAGGAGCTTGCATGCAGAAAATCATAACTATTTAACTGTATTTAGAGGTACCAACAATATGTAAAAAAAGTAGATTTTTAATTAAAATATAAATATTTTTTACTTTATTTATTCTTGGTTGTTGCCATTATATATACCAATAACTGTAAACAATGAAGAATTGTGTGTTAATTGTAATAAATATAACATAATAAGGCAGAAACAAATCTTTTGAATTGTAATGCGTAAGTTGTTGGGACCTGTAAACATGCTCCAATCTCTCAATTTTTTTGCATGTAGGGTCTTGTAGTCATATGTAACCAAACCAGCCATGTGGAGCGGCATATTAATAGCAAAAAATTATTGCCCTATGTTTTTGGGCCACCCTAATGTACATACATACATAATATTTTAAGACTGAGTGCTTCACACATACGTGCAGTCTCAGTCTCTTGTCCTAAGGGACAACACAACACAACATAAAAAAACAAAATATAAATTCACACACATCTAGGTCGCCCAGGAGAAGACCCAGAGACCAAGGATCACAAGGGGCCTCCAGCATTTCCCCGGCCCCAGACCTCCCGGAGAGGTTCCGGTTTCAGCATGCAGACAAGCAGCGGAGCACACTACGAGGCCCGCCCACCTCACATCCAGGCATGACCCTTCATTTATACCGGCTCCCTGAGCCAGGCGCCTGACGGACTATTATCTAGTCCAACTGGCGCCCGACCCCCTCTCCCAACGACCGCGTTATGACTCATCTACAAGAGATTGAAACTGCACGTATGTGTGGAGCACTCAGTCTTAAAATGTTATGTATGTACAGTATTTATGTATGTAAGCATTCTCCATTCATACCTATTCATTACTACTTCTCTTGCCTGTTCTACAGTCATCTCTCTATCTTCCAACCCTTGTACTACACAATCTCTCCATCTCAACGGAGGTCTTCCTACCCCTCTGCCTCCCCTTGTATCTGACTCATATACTCTATTTGTAAGCCATTCATCTCCCATTCGCTGAACATGTCCATACCAGCACAGCATCCTTCTGTCCGCTCTGGCTGACAAAGGTTTCTGCTGTCCCACTCTCCTAAAAACCTCTTCATTCCTCAATCTGTCTCTACGAGTCACTCATAGTGTCTGGTAATAAACTTTGGTTGAGCGCTATTGAATCTCGTAGCTAGAGAGGAATGGTGCTATATAAGTAACCTGAACATTATTATTATTATTATTATTACCCTGTTTCACCACAATTTCCACACCTATGTCCTTGCTTATCACTCATCCTAGATATTTAAAACACTCTACTTGTTCTAGTATTTCCTCATCCAGCCGCACATCTAGATTCACCCTACGAGCACCTCTATTACATACCATCACTTTACTTTTATTCACGTTCACTCTCAGCTTCCTCCTCCCACATACCACACCAAACTCTTTGACTACTCTCTGCAGTTTCTCCTCAGAATCCACCACAACGCTGTGTCATCAGCAAACAGCAACTGGTTCAACTCCCAATCTCTACCATTCTTTCCTACTAAACCAAATCCTCTACCCATAGTTCTCATTTTCACCTACCTCACCACACCACCCATATATACATTAACAACCACAGTGACACTACACAACCCTGTCGCAGACCTACATCTACCTAAAACCATTCATTAAACTTAATATTTCCTAGTCTGCCCTCTGCCCTCTGCCCTCTCCGTAAAACCTCTTGACTGCTCTCAACAAATTTCCTCCAATTTCATAAATCCTTACCACCTTCCACATTGCTTCTTGATCCACATGATCATACACTTTTTCCAAATCCATAAAAGCCCAAAATATCTCCTTATGCTTCTCAAAATATTTCTCGCATAGCTGTCTTACTGCAAAAATTGGATCCACACACCCTCTTCCCCTATTGCACCTTCTGTGCATGGCTTTTATTATCCTCTCTATCAACACCCTACCATACAGCTTTCCAACAACTGATAATAAACAAATACCTCTACTGTATAACTTGCACATTCCTGCCGGTCTCCCTTCCCCTTGTACAACTGCATAATACTGTACATGCACTCCTCCAGTCTAGTGGTACCATAGACACAACAAAGCAACCATTGAATAGCCTCACCAGCCAATCTATCATCATATCTCCACCATTCTTAGTATACTCCACAGCAATACCATCCATACCTTCTGCTTTTACCGCTCTCATTTGTCTCACTGCTTCTTCCACCTCATTCTTCCCAATCCTTTTATTCATTCCCTGCCACCTGGGTGTCCTGGGTAACCACTAACCTATCACCATCAACCACTGCTTTAATCACTGCCTCCCATCCATCTCTTACACTTAGCAAAGATTACAAATACTCAGCATATCTTTTCCTAACTTGCATTCCTTCCACTAGTAACTCTCCATTTGCATCTTTAACCAATTCTCCCCTCTTTTGTTCTCCTTTCCTTACTCTATTTACCTCCTTCCAAAACATCTTTTGTTTCTCAAAATTCTCACTCAATCTATGTCCCCACCTTTCATTTGCAATTTTCTTCGCTTCTCTAATATTCCGCTTCGCCTCTCTTCTTTTCTTCCTGTACCTCTCCCATACTTCAACACTACCATCCTGTAAAACCCTCTCAAACAGGGATAATTAATAAGGGATCTATCTATCTATCTACCAAGGCACATACCCGACAGCTGGGGGTGGCCGACTCGAGACAGAGGACGAGCAGGGACAACACAAAAATAACAAAAATATAACACAAATTCACATACAATCTAGGTTGCCCAGGAGAAGACTCAGAGACCTAGGCCCATTTGGGGACTCCAGCAAGATTTTCAGATCCCAGACCTCCCGGAGAGGTTACGGTCTCAGCAGGCAAACATGCTGCGAAGCCACAACCACAAGCCCACAATAAGGGATAATAAAAACAAAAGAAAGTGGGACTATGGTTTAACCCTCACAGACCGGTTTCGCCTTCTATAGGATATCCGCGAAACCCGGGTGATCTGGCTGAATAACGTCTTTAATAGGCTACCCGTACCTTTGTTATTTTAACTGCTAGAGAATTCACTCACATCTTTAAACGTAGATGTGTTTCTTATCTGTAGACTGGCATTGAGTAGAGCTCTCTAAGTCAACTGGTTCAGTTGTGATGACGATTTCCGTGGAGAGAGTTTCGAGGCGATGTTAGTGATATCGGACATTTGCAGACACTAATCTCGTCAATGCATACAACAATAACTTTGATCCGACGTCTCCTTCTTGGTTTCGGAGGTGCGGTGTCGCAAAGACAAGCTTTGTTTACATGCGTCGGACGCACGGCTTTCAAAACACGCTTAATAGGCTTTCAAGCTTACGGTGCTCAAGAGCCCATCCGTGTTACGGGCCCTAGTTTGTTATGGGCTCCTCAGAACCCTTCCGGGTACCAGGGGTTAAATACATAACTTGAGTTATATTACAACATTTTTGCTGGAGTATGAGATATTCCATGAAAGTAGGTGAACATACCTCTGCAATGTCGGAGAGAATATTTTCTGAAGTAGCCAAGTACTGGAGAGCATCAGGCAGATGGCTGACTGCAAGGGGATTCTCTCGCACCAACAGACTGATTTCTGTTTCCAAACCTTGAACTGTATGGATCCTGAAAACACAACCAGTAATAATTATTAAAGCATTGTATGGAGATATGATAATTGATAGGATGGTGAGACTATTCAATGTTTGCTTTGTTGTGTCAATGGTACCGTACCATTAGACTACATACATAAATACATACAGAACATTTTAAGACTGAGTGCTCCACACATACGTGCAGTTTCAGTCTCTTGTCCTAATGGCGGCGTTCCAGGCAACCCTGTTAAGGGCTGCTTCACTTGTCAAGTTTTTGGATTTGAGATCGGCACGCATACTGTAGTCCGATCCCAGGTCTTCCTCGGTCCACCCCTTGATGCAGCTCCCTCCACAATCACAGACCTGCATTTCTTCACCCACTTTTGTTCATCCATTCTCTCCACATGTCCATACCACCCTTGTCTACTTGTACGCATCACTTCGCTAATACTCTTTATACCTAAAAGTCTCCTCAGCTCAACATTTGTTTATTCTATCCTGCAGCCTGGCCCCACACATCCATCTCACCATTCTCATCTCATTACGTTCCATTCTGTTGACATCCTCTAATTTAACGGCCCATGTTTCTGAGGCATACGTAATTGCACTTCTAACACATGAGGCATACACCTTTTCCTTCAGGGGAAGAGGCATTCTTTTCATGGTCAGAATTGGCAGCAGTTCTCTGAACTTCCCCCAGCCACATATAATTCTAGCGACAGTGGCAGCCTCGGCCCCACCACCGGCAGAGATGGTATCTCCTAGGTAACAACACTTTTCCACCAGGTCCAATGACTCATTTCCAAAATTCACAGCCACAGGATCATCACTTAACATAAGCTCACCTTTGCACACTACGCACTTAAATTTCTCCATTTCTGACTTATCCTTCGGCAGGGGTCGCTTACTTCCATGGTGCACCCAGTGTCGACAGATGCTACATTGAATCGCGTTTACGCCCACACCCTTTCCACACGCTGCACATGGGTATGCACCTCTCTTTTCCACATTGCCTCGTCTCAATCTACAATGCATAACCTTGGTTTTGTTAACGTTGACTCTTAAACCCTTGCTCGCCATGCCCTCTCTCCATCTTCTGAATTTGGCCTCAGCATCTTGCACTTTGTCAGCTATTAGGACTAAATCGTCTGCATAAAACAGTTTCAACGGGAGTCCGCCTCTAAAAATTCTAGACAGTGCCTCCAGGACCATAATAAAGAGGAGGGGGCTTAACACTGAACCCTGATGAACTCCAACACGGACTGCGAACTCATCACTCAGTACACCCTTCACTCTCACCGCACTTCGCGAATCCTCATACATCTTCATTATCACACGCACCAACCACTCTTCCACACCAAGTTTCCTCATGGCCCACTGCACAACATCTCTAGGCACCCTGTCAAAGGCCTTCTCCAGGTCTACAAACAAAAAGTAAAGATCCCTGCCTTTTAGTATCGTTCCTGTATCTGCCTGACTATGAAGATAGCGTCGGTTGTACCACATCCTGGCATAAAACCAAACTGCATATCATCAATGGAGATGCTTTGCCTGATCAAACCCTCGAAGACTCTCTCACAGACCTTCATGATTTGGTCAAGCATTTTCAGGCCCCTATAATTACCTCTATCTAGCGCATCCCCTTTCCTTTGTATATATTTACTATTACACTTTTGTGCCAATCCTCGGGGATTTTCTCATCTTTAATAATGGTGTTTATCAACTCAGTGACTAAGTTGACACCAGTCTCCCCTGAGGCTTTTATCATCTCAGCGACAATGTCAGAGCACCCTGGAGCTTTACCGTCCTTCATTTTATTGATTGCCTCGCTCACTACAGCTGGTGCTATCAAAGGAGGGGGTCCAGATATTGGTTTTTCGATACTAAGCTGTTCCTTATCCCATTCAAACTCTACATTTAGCAATCGTTCATAGTGTGCCTTCCATGCTTCTCCGATTTCATTTTCTGCATACACAATCTTCCCATTATCGTTTCTAACACACTGTTCACCTATAATATCCCTACTGTCATTTTTAACTCGCCTAGCTAGGTTGAAGATCCCATTGGGACTAGAGGAGTGCATATATTGTGCCTTTGTACAAAAGGAAGGGAGGCCAGCAGGAGTGTTCAAGTTACAGAGGTACTGTATTAGTTTATTATCAGTTGTTGGAAAGCTGTATGGCAGGGTATTGATAGAGAGGATAATAAATGGTAAAGAAGGTGCAATAGGAAAAGCAGTGCCATTTTAGGAGGGGAAGAGGGTGTGTACATCAGATTTTTGAAGTAAGACAGCTATGCGAGTAATAAAGTATGGAACTGCTCGTAGCGTACTTTGTTCTTCTATTCTTGCTGAAGATACGGTTCCCAAGGAACACTCCTCTCTCCGATATTTAGAGAAACATAAGGAGATATTTTGGGCTTTTATGGATTTGGAAAAAGCGTATGATCGTGTGGATCAAGAAGCAATGTGCAAGGTGCGAAGAATTTATGAAATTGGAGGAAATTTGTTGAGAGCAGTCAAGAGTTATTATGAAGAGAGCAGAGCATGTGTTAGACTAGGAAATGAGTTAAGTACTGTATATGGTTTGAGATAAATGTAGGTCTGCGACAGGGTTGTGTGATATCACCGTGGTTGTTTAACCCGAGAAGGGCGCAATTTATGTTTTTTTAAAAGCCGCGAATACGAATAAAATACGTTCGATTCTGATATAATTTGTTATACGGTACTGTATTTACCATATACTGTATTTTACTTGTATGATGAATATGTGAACACTGAAGACCAGAAAATAAATGTAATCAGCAAATATCCAGTCGAAAACCATATATTTGTGATTGGGGAGGGTTGAGGCGTGTGACAAGAGCGGGCAACATAGGCCCTCCCTCTCCATGGTCTCGCGAGACACTAGGCACGAATGGCTACCTCCCGTGCAAGTTAGAGGGTGGGAAGAAGTGGAGGACGGGAGAGAGAGTGATAAGTCGACATATTACCGGTGGGAAAAAGAAATAGGGGGAAATATAGATGGAAAAATTAGGATAATTGAGGAAGGGTGAAGTGGAGGGAGAAAGGGGGGGAAGGGGAGGGAGAGAGGGGGGGGGGGGGAAGACATATGTTAGATATAGGCATGAGCTGGTGATAAACAGGCATACCACCTAATCACATATGGCTTCCATATTTCACTGGTACTGGGGCATGCGTGTGTATTTTTTTATTTCTTTTAAGGGCTGTCTTCCAGAAGGCCTATCACATTCACCTAGCAGAAACTTCCTGAAGGCCTATTGCACTTCTTGGGTTAATGTATACATGGATGGTATGGTGCGGGAAGTAAAAATTAGATCTATGGGTAGAGGATTAGGTTTAATAGGAAAGGATGGTGACGCTTGCTAGTAAGTGTTGTCTATCTATCTATCTATTGCCTGAAGCCGTGGTCCCCTAAGGGATGGCCACGAACGAACCGCCCCCATGCACCTCTGTCCCCAGTCAGTCGATGCCCCTCCTCCCAACCAGCACCGCCTTCATCCATCTACTTCCTCACTCCATCCTTCCACCTCTCTTTCAGTTTACCTCTTCCTCTCTGTCCTACCACCTTGCTCTCGTACACCTTCTTAGTCATTCTCTCGCTTCCCATACGTTCCATATGGCCGAACCATCTCAAGGTGTTCCTTTTCACACTTTCCCGCACATCTACCACCACACCAAACCTCCTTCTTACTTCCTCATTCGTCTGTCTATCCCTCCATGTAACTCCACACGCACTTCTCAAGTAACTCATTTCCACCCCTCTCACTCTTGGTCCGAGTCTCTTATCAAACGTCCATGCTTCGCTTCCTTAAGTGTTGTGACTGTTGGAATAGTAAGGTTTATTTCACGGCCTCGTGTATCATGGTTATGACTTATGAACTGAAATATATCGCTACAGCAGGTAAATCCTCTTAGAGCCTTGAATGTAAAAAGTAGGCTAAAGTATTTATATACAGTATTTGATCAATGTTAAAAATATTAAACTTGCAAAATGCATTATTTGTTGAATCAAATTTGCTTTAATATGAAATTGTTCTTACTATCTATTTCTGCATTATAATTAGAGGATTTCTACAAGCTTTACTTGCACCGCCCCATACAACAGTACCATAAAATTAATAAGATATGGATATACTAAGGAGGAGGTAAGCATTTCACGTGTTTTATACAAATTACCACAGGTTTTAGCAATCTGATTGCTTGCCCTCAGTATGTATTCATTCCATGTATTTATTTATTTTAGTAAGCATTATTTCCACATAGCAATTTTGATAAGTTATTTTACCTTTATCTTGTATCGTCCCAGTTTTGGTTTGTTTAGTTTGCAAGTTTTACATTTTAAATATATAGTCAATAGTAACACCCAAGAATTTAGTTGTTGATTGTTTGCTTATATTTATTAGTGGCCCCTCCATCATTGACGAACATGCCTATTACATAAGGCATCCTCTTCAAACACTAATCCGCCGTAGTTTGAATCTACCGCGCAGAGCATTTAAAAACTGAGGAGCCTTCATCATGAGCGCACGCGACCTCACTCATGGCTTCAGTCATTATGAATTGGGTTCTCACTACGAAAAAACTTCGTAAAAAATAAAAACAAAAAGAAAATAAGAATAACTATCCAATAAGCTTTCCATCATATCGTGGATGTACTTGTGTGGATTTCTGACCAGACGCTGAATCAGGCGTCATTCCTCCTTCTTTGCTCTGCGCTCAGCCTGCCCGGACGTACCTTTCAGGCTCCGCTGGTTCCGCATTCGTTGCGTCCCTAGTGAGTTTTTTCTCATTTGTTTACTCTAGGATGTATCGAGTAAGGTTAGGATAGGCGTAGCAGGAGTGTCCTGGGCTGGTTGCCCGCAGTGCAGTGTATTTTGGGTCGTATGTATGGGGCATCTATTTCGGATGTACCCTCGTGGTCCTGTTGTGGACACGTGAACTTTTCACAGTTGTGTTAGTTGGTGATGCAGGCGGGTTTCATTTCGCGTTAATTATTGGTGCCTTTTATCCTTCTGATGAGGTAAGCTGTGTTTGCTGACGTTCCCAGCGTTTTTTTCTTCACTTAGTGAAGTTTTTTTTCTGGGTCCGTGTCAGGCTTCCCGGGGTGGGAAGTTATCGCTTCGGTGGTGTGTTGGCGGTGGTTCCTGTTGTGATATTCCAGTGTGTGTTTATATTTCAACTATTTTCATGCCGTCTACCTAGGCCTAGCCAGCCGCTCGTAGCTTTGCCACATGTCTAGTGTTATTATTTATTTTATAAATATGCCCTACTGTGTCATGTGTATCCGGGTTTTAGTTGTGTATTGGCTAATTCCTCGGACTATATTTGTTTCCTGGTTTAGTTGTGTATTGGCTAATTCCACGGATTATGTTGTGACCTTGGTTAGTCGTGCGTGTCTCTCCTCGTGTCGTATTGTTCAGATGGTGTCTGTTCAGGGTGGGGTTTGCCTTCCGGCGGGTTTTTTCTCGGTTTCACCATGAAAAATCCTGACCGATGAGCAGTGTTGGGCCACACGTGGTTTTTAACTCTGGCTGGTTCCCCGGCGTGGGGAGGTGTCTGTGGCTCTCCAGGACTGCGTCTCTGTGGGTGCCTGGTTTCAGGCCTCCTTTAAATTCCCGGCGGGATGGCTGTACCCATCCTTACATATATATAGATATATATAAAGAAACGACGTTCTTGAGAACACTCGTTTTTTATAGGTTTTTCTACCTGGTTTACGACAACCACATGGAAAACCTAGCTGTTGTTTAGGCGTTCCTCCCCGGCGATCTTTTACAAAGAAGTGGGGTCAGGAACTTGTGGGGTTAACTTTTAGACTTCTCACCCGGCGGGTGCACCTGAGCAGGGTGGGATAAAACGACTTAGGTCTCATATAGTTAACCAATCCATTTGAGTGATACTCTGTGTATCGCTGCCTTTACTCTTACGGCAATTGAAGGATCAGTGAGGTTTAACCAAATCGATTCCCACACCCGGCGGGTGCCCCTAAGTGGAGGAACTAAGGAATTTATAAACAAATTCAATTTCGATTAACCTTAATTGGGTGATACTTTCAGTATCGCCGCCTTCTATTTTTACGACGATCGTTTGGGACAATTCGTTAAAAAATCAGATCTCGTATATTCCTGCCCTGGGCTATTCTACTAAAATATTTCAAGGGCCGGCGTCTTTATGAGGGGGGGCTTTGTTACAAAATTGAATCTTGAGACAGTCACCACCTCCTACAGACTATAAGTGCCATACTGGACCATTATATCAGAGGGTATTCTTCATGTTCTTTAGCTAAGAAGATTTGTTTAGCCTCTTTACACCCAGCTGCGTAGCGAGATGTGTTAGCTGTGTCTTTGCATCCCGTTACCCGGCGGGTTATTAACACTTGTATGCGAACACGTGGGTTAACCTTATGAGCATTAATTCCTGGAAATTTTTCTTTATTTTTCCAGAGCTGAGCTCCGGCGGACCAATACAGACCCGGCGGTAGTTTCCTCACACCAGTCTCTGTCATGGCTAATGTGGCCCCAGTTTTTGCCCTGTGCATTACCCCTACTTGCGCGGGTATCCCAATTTTTGCGCATACCCTTTGCATAAGGTGTGTTAGATGTCTAGACCGTTCAAGGGGTCTCTGGGTTACACTTAATTGTTCATTTTGCTCCCAATTAGCCAATAAAGTCCTATGTGACAATGACAAGACCGCGGCGGTAGCGTTGAGAGAGGTCAGACAACAAATGTCGGCCTACACTACCATTGTCGCACATAAGTCACTTCAATGTGACAACGTCCCACTTTGGGATAAGTTGCTGTCAGAGCACCCTCCCCCTAAACGTACCTCTAGAGTAACGGGTTTTAAGCCGACAGAGACTAGCCAGGGTTCTGTATCGTCTGTGGATACGTTTAAACGCCCGAGAGAGCCTACTCCCCCGGCAGCCACCTCCTCGTCGCAGGCGAGATCGAGGTCAAGGTCACCCCTCAGACAGCGGTCTTCAAGTCGGGCCTCTTCCCCGGCTAGTAAGAAGTGTAAGACTGAAGCTTCCCCCAGTGGCCATGGTGGTGATTCTTCCAAACCTAGGTCTAGTTCGCGGTCACACCGTAGCCACAAATCCTCCAAAAAGGATTCCCATAAGAAGTCCTCTCGACATTCTACTAAGTCTAGTGCATCTCATCGTACCTCTACACCTGAAAATGTTTCTGTTACAGCCTCAGAGTATAGTGAAGCGCCTGTCCCTAAACAAGATTTACCTATTGATATTTTAACCCTAGAAACGGAAAGTTCAGGAAATTCAATAATTGAGAATGTTTCAGACTCTCAAGAGAGCGTAGGCCAGAGCCTCGGTGTTTGGCGGTTTGCTCAGCCAGGGTCTGACCATCCACGTCCGACTCATACGAGTCACACAGTAGCCGATGTCCACAGGGACGCGGCGACCCCATCCTCTATCCCTGATTTATCTTGGAAACAAGGTGCCCCTGCCTCGGCGGGGTCTTCTCAGGAGGATCGGGAGGAACAAGATGAAGTGTCATTAATTTCAGATAGGGAGGGACAAGGGTCAGGCTCAGGCCTGGACGCCGCCCATGATAATACTGATTCACCTGGAAGTTCTGCATCTAACCAGTTTGTTACAGCACAAGAAATTGATGGGTTACTTACTCATGCTCTATCAAAATTCTTTAATCAACAACGAGAAAACCCCACAATGGACTTGGGGGCTCCCTTGACAAGTTCTGCGGTACGGCCTCTGATAACGTCAATCGATTTATCTAAGATTCCTAACCCTCCTACTCTGTCACCGGCAGGGAGCTCTAAGCCAGCTACGGCGGCATTCACTACGTCAAATGTCAGGGTCATTACGGATGTTAATCCACCCCCTCTAGACAAAGCGCCTCTTAGAAAGGTAGCTATGCCCCTACTTTATGGGCCAGACGAGTCATGGGTCCCTTTGAACCCCTCTAAGCCAGAGCTTGCCCAGCCTACCTTGTCAGGGGAACTCCCGGTACCACGTGAGTGGTTTATCCAGGGAAATAAGTCTAAGAAATTAAGGGCATTGGATGCCTTGGGTAATGTTTTGGACGTAAATATCAAGGCTATACCTAGTTATTATCATCAGGATTATTTTGTTTATGCATCTAAGCCTGCTTTACCCCCTGCCTCAGCTTCAAAACTTTTTTCAGACTGGTCTAAGCTGGATGGGTTTAATGATATTAAGGCTCTGTCGGCTCTTACTCCTGAACTAGATTTACAGACCGTCACAGACGAGACAGCTAATCCAGTGTTGAAGGTGGGACAGTTGGGACCAGGACCTTGGGTGGATTGGGAGGTAGAGGCTCAAAACTTTGCAACCACTTTCACTTCTAAATCTTCCCACCAGATCCCTCAGGATACACATTCATGGTTCTCCATTCCGGTAGGTTCTGCCGGCGGAGTTCCGTCAGCTTTATTTTCTTTTCTAGCTGCCCCTAAGATTAATCTTTGTGAACTAAAGGAACCATTCACTACCCCTACCCCTTCTCACCTAGACAGAGAATTTAGGCTAAGGGGAAAAGCTTTCCGCCTGTTTTCACAGTACATAGTTTCTCAACAGGTGGCTAAGTCTTTACTCAGGTCTACTCAGGCAATCGCAGACGCGGATGCTCGAAGATCAGTTGAGTTATCCCGGCGTCTGATTCTTCAGTCGTCGATTCAATCCTTAGGTGACATACGCACAGCCTTACTTGAGGCGGTGCGAGCACGACAGGATCTTAGGATGTCATTAGTTCGCAAGCTGCCTGATCGCATTGCTAACCAGGTGGTAATGTCCCCAGTACTTACACCTTCTTTAATGTCCCCTGATGTATGGCGAACAGTGTTTAACATGGCACAGGCCGTGAAGCACAGTCCCGCACAGGCTAAGAAACCCGCATTTAACTTCCCCAAACCTAAGCCTCCTACTAAAGCTCAGCCAGGGGGTTCTAAGCCGTTTCTTCCGCCTAAGTCCTCCCAATCCCCCCTGGGTCAGTTCAGGCATAGACAGAGAGGGTTTTCAGGACAGAGGGGACGCGGCCAGTATAAGCCGGGGCAGGGCCAGTCTTCGGCCCACACCAGCCAGCCGGCGAAGCGTCCAACACCACCAAACCCACCATCAAAAAACTAAAGTCTTTCTCACTCCCAGTGCCTATCTTAGAGCCGGAGGAACCGAGGGAAGTACAGCCGGCGAACCCTTGTCTGCTAACTGGGTCGTTCCGAACGTGTCACCAAGCATGGCCGTTAAAAACCTGGGCACGGATGGTGGCACGCAAAGGCATCACTTGGCAGTGGCTCCGGCGACCTCGCTTACGTCAGCCGACAACGGCAAATTGTGTTTCATTAGAGGTGGAGTTGCTGGTCCAGGTGATGATTGCCAAGAATGTCATCATCCCGGTCCCTCCAGATTACCCTGTATTCACGTCAAAACTGTTTTTGGTTCCCAAACGGGACAGTGTTCAGATGAGGCCGGTCGTAGACCTGTCTTATCTGAATCTTCACATTTACAACGAGTCTTTCAGAATGTTAACAGTTCATCAAATCAGGCTAACACTTCTGCCGGGAGGCTGGATGTGTTCCCTAGACCTGACAGACGCCTATTGGCACGTGTCGGTCAACAAAAGATTTCAAAGGTTTCTGGCCTTGAGGATCAGGCACCAAAATTTTGTTTTTCAGAGGATGCCGTTCGGTTTGAACCTAGCACCTCGATTATTCACGAAACTAGTCCGGCAAGCCCTGATGCCGTTGTTAAAACAGGGAATCAGAGTGTTGTGGTATCTAGACGACTGGCTGGTGGTGGCAGAGACACACCAATTATGCATAAAACATGTCAATATCATTTTAAATCATGTCAAAACTCTAGGCTTCAAGGTAAATCTGGTAAAGTCAAACCTTGTTCCCTCAAGAGTAATTCAGTGGATAGGGCTGGTCTGGGACACCGCCGCTCTCACTCTGAGTCAGAGTGTGGACAATCGCAACAGGTTTCGCAGGAAACTGTTCAGGTTTCTTCACAGTCTGACTACGACACGAAGAGTCTGGGAGTCTCTGGTCGGCTCTCTCAACTGGATTCAGCTAACTGTCAAGTTGGGCCGGTTGAAAGTAAAACGATTAATATTGGAAGGCAACAAATATTTCCCACTCTTACCGGCGGGAAAATTATGGCCCATACCAAAATTAATCCACACCTTACTAGCGGTCTGGGCGAAGAGGGAAACATTGCACTCAATCATGTCATGGACCTCTCCTCCTCCAACGGTATGGGTAGACACGAATGCGTCAGGCACCATAGGGTGGGGATTTCAGTCAAATCAGGGGCACCAGGGTCAGGGACTTTGGTCCCACTTAGAAATCTCTCACATAAATGTCAAAGAGTTACTAGTCCCCTTGTATTTCCTTCAGGCTCACGGCCCGGCGTTACGGGGCAAGTCAGTGGCCTTCAGAATGGACAATCTGAATGCAGTTCACTGTATTCAGAAACAAGGGTCAACGAGGTCAAGGAAGTTGCTACTCGTGTCGGAAGAGATTTTTGTTCTAGCCACCAGTCTAGATATTTATCTTCACGCATCTTATCTCCCAGGCGTAGCGAACGTCTGGGCAGACGCTCTGTCCCGGAGACAGAGCACGACAGTAGAATGGGAGCTCAAGCAACCCATTTTCGACCTAATGATTGCGGAGCTCTCCCATCCACAAGTGGATCTTTTTGCGTCCGAGGAGACTCACAAGCTCCCTCTATACCTCACCCGCCGGGCGATAACGCCGGCAGGGGGGCCAGACGCCCTAGTGACAGACTGGAACAGATGGAGCTCCATCTATCTGTTTCCGCCGCCAGATGCGTCACTAATGTGCCACGTAGTGAACAAACTACGAGTTTATCGAGGCTTAGTCTCGCTAATCGCGCCCCTGTGGCCGGCGCAGGTGTGGTACCAGCAATTAATAATGTGGTGCCCGGACCCGGTATCGCTCCCGGTCGGGTACTTCCACTTAGACACGATTGCCAACCTAGAGACCTCGCTGACTTTTGCATTATGGACATTCAGGAGGCCAAGTGGCTAGCACCATACGGTAGGGATGTGACCAATAAATTGCTCAATCAATATACTCAGTCTACTAAGCGACAATATCAATCTCATTGGAAAGCTTTTACTTCTTGGATTGTTAGAACGGAACAAACTGTACCCTCAGTGGCATTGGTTTTTAATTACTTGAACTATCTGTTTGAGCAGAAACGTTTATCTGTGGTTACTTTGAAGAATCACTTAACTGCGATTAGAGTGCCCTTTTTCAACCTTACAGGTCTATCCATACCGGTGGCGGAGGAAACAGGATTTATGAGAGCGTGTTTTAAACTCCGCCCACCTCCCCGTCAGCTCATGCCTACTTGGTCTCTGGACAAAGCTTTGTCTTTACTTCATTCTCGTCTGTATCAAAATACTGCAGACTTTGCTTTAATCTTAAAGAAGGCAGTTTTCCTTTTGGCTTTGGCCACCGGAAACAGAGTGTCTGAGCTGGCGGCGATGAGCAACACACCTAATTGTCTTAGGTTTGGTAGACTTAATGATTCAATTTCCATTGCAAATTCCCGGCGTTTGTAGCCAAGAATGAGCATAGTGCACACGTGTTTTCTGAGTTCACGGTGCCGGCGTTAAAAAGGGGAAAGGTGCATCATAATTTATGTCCAGTGCAAGCTCTAACCAAATATTTGAGAATAGCTCCTCATAACCCCCAAGGTGCTTCATGGGTAGCGAGTACGGGTAAACGCTTACTTAAACGGCGATTAGCCTCTCTTCTGGTAGAAGTCATTAAAGAGAGTAATCCCGGCGTTGTGGGTAGGGCCCACGATTTACGCAAGTGGGCGGCCTCTTTACGTTTCCTGAAAAACTTTTCAGTTGAAGATATTGCGTCCACACAGTTGTGGGCGTCTAATCATACGTTTCTCTCTAGATACTTGTCAGTTGCTCTAGACAAACCTTCCTTACCATGTATAGCTTTAAGGCAGAGGGTCTAGGTGGCCCTGCAGTCACTTATGTTTATTTTCACGGAAGGGGGGGGGGTGCAGTCAATTGACATAGGACACCCTAGACCCCGCCGGAGTATGAGAGCTGTGATACAATTTAAGGTTAAAATGTGATATGAAAATTTCTCTGCGAGAATTTGTGCTAGTACAAAGTTTAGTACAAAACAACGGTGTTGTTATAGTAGTTTTAGCTGCGAAAGCAATGTAACATTAGTTCAATGGAGTTCATTAGCAATTGATCTCCACATGTATTTTGGGGTTTATGATGTGCACATATAAACTTATAACTTATTATTTTTGTCGCCACTCGTTGAGTGGGGTGCCTTTTGTAACTACAGATCTGTGTTCAGAATCTTCAGGGTTACCTATTTTTGTCGGGCAGGCTTCTTTGAAGCACGCACCTGCCTGAACCCCTTTTTCTTGTATATTTCCGGCCTACGCCGTATTTAATACATTTTTCAAAAGTAAGAATACTATGTGGTTGTTTTTATTATCTGCTTTTCTAGAGTTATGATATGATTACGAATGTCCCCCTCCAGTCTTAGATATCAGGCATGTTCGTCAATGATGGAGGGGCCACTAATAAATTATAGGTTTGACTCCTGTAAGGAGATAAAGAAAACCTAATATTTAGTAGTGGCCCCGTAATCATTGACGACTGGGGCCCTCCCGACCGTCCCCTTCCCATTCGTTGATGTATTAAGGATTTTGGTTTACTTGATATGTCAGTGAAGGAGGAATAACGCCTGATTCAGCGTCTGGTCAGAAATCCACACAAGTACATCCACGATATGATGGAAAGCTTATTGGATAGTTATTCTTATTTTCTTTTTGTTTTTATTTTTTACGAAGTTTTTTCGTAGTGAGAACCCAATTCATAATGACTGAAGCCATGAGTGAGGTCGCGTGCACTCATGATGAAGGCTCCTCAGTTTTTAAATGCTCTGCGCAGTAGATTCAAACTACGGCGGATTAGTGTTTGAAGAGGATGCCTTATGTAATAGGCATGTTCGTCAATGATTACGGGGCCACTACTAAATATTAGGTTTTCTTTATCTCCTTACAGGAGTCAAACCTATAATATGGCCTCCAATTAATAAATGTTGTAAGGTTTCTATTCTATGTGTTCCATAAAAATGCATGTACAGTAGTGAGTCTTGGATACATTAAGTGCTAATTTAGTTGCAATGATCTAGTTGTTTAATTTCTCAAGCTCATTATTTGCGTACAAGTAGACTGGGATGGTATGGACATGTGGAGAGAATGGATGAACAAAATTGGGTGAAAAAATGCAGGTCTGTGATTGTGGAGGGAGCTGCACCAAGGGGTGGACCGAGGAAGACCTGGGATCGGACTATACGCGCTGATCTCAAATACAAGAACTTCACAAGTGAAGCAGCCCTTAACAGGGTTGCCTGGCACGCCGCCATTAGGACAAGAGACTGAAACTGCACTTATGTGTGGAACACTCAGTCTTAAAATGTTATGTATGTATGTACAGTATGTACAATGGAGCCCCCATTTTCGCTACACCGGTCTTCGTTGATTCAATTCTCGCACCACACACCAAATATTCCCAATTTCAATTCTCGCGCCAAAAGCCTCAATTCTCGCATCAAAATCCCAGCCGAAACCCGAAAAAATAGCAAAAATAACGAAAAACTCAACATAAAACTAGAAAACAAACAACAACAATAATTTTGTTTTAACATAACAAAAGAATCTGCCAGGCGCTTGCCGTTTAGAGACGAAATCCGAGTGAATCCGAGATCCGATCGTCAAATGCACAAGATGCCGCCATCTTTGTATGACGTCATCACTAAGCAGACGCTTGCAGTTTAGCTAGTATCTGTGTTGACAAAACAACCGTTTGCAAGCCTTTTTGTGCCTGAACCCCTTATCTCTCGCGTTTATTATAACTTCTAGTACATCTAGTGATAGGGATGGTTGGCCTGGTGGTAGCAATGAAGGAATTTCATGCTCAAAACACAGAGCAAAGACCAGTCCATGTCGGACGAAAGCGATTGAAATGCCTAGCCTAGACGATGTTAGCCTAGGCTAGGCTAAATATGACAATGATTTATAATAAAATCTGTGTGGTAAGTAATCTTCTCATAATACGTATTTATAAGTCTTTTCCTCATAATATGTATTTATTGGATGTATTTGGGGCGAAATGGGTACTTGAGGGGTGGCTGGACGAATTTAGAACCTAGGCCTAGGCTAGGCCCTAAAAAAATCGCATAATAGAAACAATGCCCCAATCTACAGTATTTATGGTTAGGACTGTCATTTAGCCATGTCTATATTATTATTTACAATGCATAAGATTTAGGCCTAGGCTACTTGATGTAGCCTAGACAAAAAACATGTTTTCATAGCCTAACACTGGGAAAAACATACGGTAATTGTTTAGATATTGGGCCTTTTTTTTCTAGTTATTAAAAACTTATTTTATGGTGTATTATATGATACAGTATAATGCATAAAATTTAATTTGTGTACAATAAAACATGTTTTCATAGGCAAAAAATAGAAAAAGACGCAAATTTTGGCATGAGCACGAAACCGATTGAATTTTCCCCATAAGAACAGTGCCCCAATCTTGGCTGTTTCAATCCTAGCTCTATTTCTGCGGAACCGATTAGCAGCTAGGATGGGGGCTCCACTGTACAGTATGTATTAAACAGATTGTGTACATTTTCATGAGACATTAATACATATGCATATTCAGCATAGATAACATTTTAATTTGTCCCTAGCATTGATAATATCATTAATATAGACTGGCCACCCCCAGCTTTTATATAAAAAAAAAAAAAAAAAAAAAAAAAAAAAAAGGGAATGTGCCTGAATATATAGATAGAAATAGATAGAAAAACAACAATGGACCCATCATTGACCCCTATGGAACTCCTGTTGATCGAGAAGGTATGTGGAAAGTACTGAGAATATACTGTACAGAGTAGATGGCAAGTTGCTGAAAGCAGTGAAGAGCATGTATGAGGGTGCAAAGATGTCAGTATGTGTGGAGAATAAACAGAGCGAGTTCTTAGATCTGAATGTTGGGTTAAAGCAAGGGTGTGTGATGTCCCCATGGTTGTTCAATATTATAGGTTTGATTCCCGGAGGGAAGTAGAGAAAACCTAATACTGTATTTAGTAGGGATCCCGGAATCATTGACGATGTTGCCTATTAGTATAATAGTCTCCATTCAACACCCACGTTGGCCGTTTGAATCAGCCGCCGCGGGGAAGAAACAAGAGTCATCTTCATAAGTGCAACGCTACTTCTCTTATGGTGTCGTCATAGATTGGGTACCCAAAAAGGAAAACTTAAATACTTAAATACTGTTATTTATTAGTGGCCCCTCCATCATTGACGAACATGCCTATTACATAAGGCATCCTCTTCAAACACTAATCCGCCGTAGTTTGAATCTACCGCGCAGAGCATTTAAAAACTGAGGAGCCTTCATCATGAGCGCACGCGACCTCACTCATGGCTTCAGTCATTATGAATTGGGTTCTCACTACGAAAAAACTTCGTAAAAAATAAAAACAAAAAGAAAATAAGAATAACTATCCAATAAGCTTTCCATCATATCGTGGATGTACTTGTGTGGATTTCTGACCAGACGCTGATTCAGGCGTCATTCCTCCTTCTTTGCTCTGCGCTCAGCCTGCCCGGACGTTCCTTTCAGGCTCCGCTGGTTCCGCATTCGTGGCGTCCCTAGTGAGTTTTTTCTCATTTGTTTACTCCGGGATGTATCGAGTAAGGTTAGGATAGGCGTAGCAGGAGTGTCCTGGGCTGGTTGCCCGCAGTGCAATGTATTTTGGGTCGTATGTATGGGGCATCTATTTCGGATGTACCCTCGTGGTCCTGTTGTGGACACGTGAACTTTTCACAGTTTGGTTTAGTTGGTGATGCAGGCGGCTTTCATTACGCGTTAATTATTGCTGCCTTTTATCCTTTTGATGAGGTAAGCTGTGTGTTTGCTGACGTTCCCAGCGTATTTTTCTTCACTTAGTGAAGTTTTTTCTGGGTCCGTGTCAGGCTTCCCGGGGTTGGGAAGTTATCGCTTCGGTGGTGTGTTGGCGGTGGTTCCTGTTGTGATATTCCAGTGTGTGTTTATATTTCAACTATTTTCTTGCCGTCTACCTAGGCCTAGCCAGCCGCTCGTAGCTTTGCCACATGTCTAGTGTTATTATTTATTTTATAAATATGCCCTACTGTGTCATGTGTATCCGGGTTTTAGTTGTGTATTGGCTAATTCCTCGGACTATATTTGTTTCCTGGTTTAGTTGTGTATTGGCTAATTCCACGGATTATGTTGTGACCTTGGTTAGTCGTGCGTGTCTCTCCTCGTGTCGTTTTGTTCAGATGGTGTCTGTTCAGGGTGGGGTTTGCCTTCCGGCGGGTTTTTCTCGGTTTCACCGTGAAAAAACCTGACCGATGAGCAGTGTTAGGCCACACGTGGTTGTTAACACTGGCTGGTTCCCCGGCGAGGGGAGGTGTCTGTGGCTCTCCAGGACTGCGTATCTGTGGGTGCCTGGTTTCAGGCCTCCTTTATATTCCCGGCGGGATGGCTGTACCCATCCTTACATATATATTTAGTTATATATAAAGAAACGACGTTCGTGAGAACACTCGTTTTTTATAGGTTTTTCTACCTGGTTTACGACAAACCACGGGGAAAACCTAGCTGTTGTTTAGGCGTTCCTCCCGGCGATCTTTTACAAAGTAGTGGGGTCAGGAACTTGTGGGGTTAACTTTTAGACTTCTCACCCGGCGGGTGCACCTTAGCAGGGTGGGATAAAACGACTTAGGTCTCTTATAGTTAACCAATCCATGTGAGTGATACTCTGTGTATCGCCGCCTTTACTCTTACGGCATTTGAAGGATCAGTGAGGTTTAACCAAATCGATTTCCACACCCGGCGGGTGTCCCTAAGTATAGGAACTAAGGAATTTATAAACAAATTCAATTTCGATTAACCTTAATTGGTTGATACTTTCAGTATCGCCGCCTTCTATTTTTACGACGATCGTTTGGGACAATTCGTTAAAAAATCAGATCTCGTATATTCCTGCCCTGGGCTATTCTACTAAAATATTTCAAGGGCCGGCGTCTTTATGAGGGGGGGCTTTGTTACAAAATTGAATCTTGAGACAGTCACCACCTCCTACAGACTATTAGTGCCATACTGGACCATTATATCAGAGGGTATTCTTCATGTTCTTAGCTAAGAAGACTTGTTTAGCCTCTTTATACCCAGCCGCGTGGCGAGATGTGTTAGCTGTGTCTTTGCATCCCGTTACCCGGCGGGTTATTAACACTTGTATGCGAACACTTGGGTTAACCTTATGAGCATTAATTCCTGGAAATTTTCTTTATTTTTCCAGAGCTGAGCTCCGGCGGACCAATACAGACCCGGCGGTAGTTCCTCTCACCAGTCTCTGTCATGGCTAATGTCACCCCATTTCTTGCCCTGTGCATTACCCCTACTTGCGCGGGTATCCCAATTTTTGCACATACCCTTTGCATAAGGTGTGTTAGATGTCTAGACCGTTCAAGGGGTCTCTGGGTTACACGTAATTGTTCTTTTTGCTCCCAATTAACCAATAAAGTCCTGTGTGACAATGACAAGACCGCGGCGGTAGCGTTGAGAGAGGTCAGACAACAAATGTCGGCCTACACTACCATTGTCGCACATAAGTCACTTCAATGTGACAACGTCCCACTTTGGGATAAGTTGCTGTCAGAGCACCCTCCCCCTAAACGTACCTCTAGAGTAAGGGGTTTTAAGCCGACAGAGACTAGCCAGGATTCTGTATCGTCTGTGGAGACGTTTAAACGCCCGAGAGAGCCTACTCCCCCGGCAGCCACCTCCTCGTCGCAGGCGAGATCGAGGTCAAGGTCTCCCCTCAGACAACGGTCTTCAAGTCGGGCCTCTTCCCCGGCTAGTAAGAAGTGCAAGACTGAAGCTTCCCCCAGGGACCATGGTGGTGATTCTTCCAAACCTAGGTCCAGTTCGCGGTCACACCGTAGCCACAAATCCTCCAAAAAGGATTCCCATAAGAAGTCCTCTCGACATTCTTCTAAGTCTAGTGCATCTCATCGTACCTCTACACCTGACAATGTTTCTGTTACAGCCTCAGAGTATAGTGAAGCGCCTGTCCCTAAACAAGATTTACCTATTGATATTTTAACCCTAGAAATGGAGAGTTCAGGATATTCAATAATTGAGAATGTTTCAGACTCTCAAGAGAGCGTAGGCCAGAGCCTCGGTGTTTGGCGTTTTGCTCAACCAGGGTCTGTCCATCCACGTCCGACTCATACGAGTCACACAGTAGCCGATGTCCACAGGGACGCGGCGACCCCATCCTCTATCCCTGATTTATCTTGGAAACAAGGTGCCCCTGCCTCGGCGGGGTCTTCTCAGGAGGATCGGGAGGGACAAGATGAAGTGTCATTAATTTCAGATAGGGAAGGACAAGGGTCAGGCTCAGGCCTGGACGCCGCCCATGATAATACTAATTCACCTGAAAGTTCTGCACCTAACCAGTTTGTTACAGCACAAGAAATTGATGGGTTACTTACTCATGCTCTATCAAAATTCTTTAATCAACAACGAGAAAACCCCACAATGGACTTGGGGGCTCCCTTGACAGGTTCTGCGGTACGGCCTCTGATAACGTCAATCGATTTATCTAAGATTCCTAACCCTCCTACTCTGTCACCGGCAGGGAGCTCTAAGCCAGCTACGGCGGCATTCACTACGTCAAATGTCAGGGTCATTACGGATGTTAATCCACCCCCTCTAGACAAAGCGCCTCTTAGAAAGGTAGCTATGCCCCTGCTTTATGGGCCAGATGAGTCATGGGTCCCTTTGAACCCCTCTAAGCCAGAGCTTGCCCAGCCTACCTTGTCAGGGGAACTCCCGGTACCACGTGAGTGGTTTATCCAGGGAAATAAGTCTAAGAAATTAAGGGCATTGGATGCCTTGGGTAATGTTTTGGATGTAAATATCAAGGCTATACCTAGTTATTATTATCAGGATTATTTTGTTTATGCATCTAAGCCTGCTTTACCCCCTGCCTCAGCTTCAAAACTTTTTTCAGACTGGTCTAAGCTGGATGGGTTTAATGATATTAAGGCTCTGTTGGCTATTACTCCTGAACTAGATTTACAGACCGTCACAGACGAGACAGCTAATCCAGTGTTGAAGGTGGGACAGTTAGGACCAGGACCTTGGGTGGATTGGGAGGTAGAGGCTCAGAACTTTGCAACCACTTTCACTTCTAAATCTTCCCACCAGATCCCTCAGGATACACATTCATGGTTCTCAATGCCGGTAGGTTCTGCCGGCGGAGTTCCGTCAGCTTTATTTTCCTTTTTAGCTGCCCCTAAGATTAATCTTTGTGAACTAAAGGAACCATTCATTACCCCTACCCCTTCTCACCTAGACAGAGAATTTAGGCTTAGGGGAAAAGCTTTCCGCCTGTTTTCACAGTACATAGTTTCTCAACAGGTGGCTAAGTCTTTACTCAGGTCTACTCAGGCAATCGCAGACGCGGATGCTCGAAGATCAGTTGAATTATCCCGGCGTCTGATTCTTCAGTCGTCAATTCAATCCTTAGGTGACATACGCACAGCCTTACTTGAGGCGGTGCGAGCACGACAGGATCTTAGAATGTCATTAGTTCGCAAGCTGCCTGATCGCATTGCTAACCAGGTGGTTATGTCCCCAGTACTTACACCTTCTTTAATGTCCCCTGATGTATGGCGAACAGTGTTTAACATGGCACAGGCCGTGAAGCACAGTCCCGCACAGGCTAAGAAACCCGCATTTAACTTCCCCAAACCTAAGCCTCCTACTAAAGCTCAGCCAGGGGGTTCTAAGCCGTTTCTTCCGCCTAAGTCCTCCCAATCCCCCCTGGGTCAGTTCAGGCATAGACAGAGAGGGTTTTCAGGACAGAGGGGACGCGGCCAGTATAAGCCGGGTCAGGGCCAGTCTTCGGCCCACACCAGCCAGCCGGCGAAGCGGCCAACACCACCAAAACCACCATCAAAAAACTAAAGTCTTTCTCACTCCCAGTGCCTACCTTAGAGCCGGAGGAACCGAGGGAAGTACAGCCGGCGAACCCTTGTCTGCTAACTGGGTCGTTCCGAACGTGTCACCAAGCATGGCCGTTAAAAACCTGGGCACGGATGGTGGCACGCAAAGGCATCACTTGGCAGTGGCTCCGGCGACCTCGCTTACGTCAGCCGACAACGGCAAATTGTGTTTCATTAGAGGTGGAGCTGCTGGTCCAGGAGATGATTGCCAAGAATGTCATCATCCCGGTACCCCCAGATTACCCTGTATTCACGTCAAAACTGTTTTTGGTTCCCAAACGGGACAGTGTTCAGATGAGGCCGGTCGTAGACCTGTCGTATCTGAATCTTCACATTTACAACGAGTCTTTCAGAATGTTAACAGTTCATCAAATCAGGCTAACACTTCCGCCGGGTGGCTGGATGTGTTCCCTAGACCTGACAGACGCCTATTGGCACGTGTCGGTCAACAAAAGATTTCAAAGGTTTCTGGCCTTGAGGATCAGGCACCAAAATTTTGTTTTTCAGAGGATGCCGTTCGGTTTGAACCTAGCACCTCGATTATTCACAAAACTAGTCAGGCAAGCCCTGATGCCATTGTTAAAACAGGGAATCAGAGTGTTGTGGTATCTAGACGACTGGCTGGTGGTGGCAGAGACACAACAATTATGCATAAAACATGTCAATATCATTTTAAATCATGTCAAAACTCTAGGCTTCAAGGTAAATCTGGTAAAGTCAAACCTTGTTCCCTCAAGAGTAATTCAGTGGATAGGGCTGGTCTGGGACACCGCCGCTCTCACTCTGAGTCAGAGTGTGGACAATCGCAACAGGTTTCGCAGGAAACTGTTCAGGTTTCTTCACAGTCTGACTACGACACGAAGAGTCTGGGAGTCTCTGGTCGGCTCTCTCAACTGGATTCAGCTAACTGTCAAGTTGGGCCGGTTGAAAGTAAAACGATTAATATTGGAGGGCAACAAATATTTCCCACTCTTACCGGCGGGAAAATTATGGCCCATACCAAAATTAATCCACACCTTACTAGCGGTCTGGGCGAAGAGGGAAACATTGCACTCAATCATGTCATGGACCTCTCCTCCTCCAACGGTATGGGTAGACACGGATGCGTCAGGCACCATAGGGTGGGGATTTCAGTCAAATCAGGGGCACCAGGGTCAGGGACTTTGGTCCCACTTAGAAATCGCTCACATAAATGTCAAAGAGTTACTAGTCCCATTGTATTTCCTTCAGGCTCACGGCCCGGCGTTACGGGGCAAGTCAGTGGCCTTCAGAATGGACAATCTGAATGCAGTTCACTGTATTCAGAAACAAGGGTCAACGAGGTCAAGGAAGTTGCTACTCGTGTCGGAAGAGATTTTTGTTCTAGCCACCAGTCTAGATATTTATCTTCACGCATCTTATCTCCCAGGCGTAGCGAACGTCTGGGCAGACGCTCTGTCCCGGAGACAGAGCACGACAGTAGAATGGGAGCTCAAGCAACCCATTTTCGACCTAATGATTGCGGAGCTCTCCCATCCACAAGTGGATCTTTTTGCGTCCGAGGAGACTCACAAGCTCCCTCTATACCTCACCCGCCGGACGATAACGCCGGCAGGGGGGCCAGACGCCCTAGTGACAGACTGGAACAGATGGAGCTCCATCTATCTGTTTCCACCGCCAGATGCGTCACTAATGTGCCACGTAGTGAACAAACTACGAGTTTATCGAGGCTTAGTCTCGCTAATCGCGCCCCTGTGGCCGGCGCAGGTGTGGTGCCAGCAGTTAATAATGTGGTGCCCGGACCCGGTATCGCTCCCGGTCAGGTACTTCCACTTAGACACGATTGGCAACCTAGAGACCTCGCTGACTTTTGCATTATGGACATTCAGGAGGCCAAGTGGCTAGCACCATACGGTAGGGATGTGACCAATAAATTGCTCAATCAATATACTCAGTCTACTAAGCGACAATATCAATCTCATTGGAAAGCTTTTACTTCTTGGATTGTTAGAACGGAACAAACTGTACCCTCAGTGGCATTGGTTTTTAATTACTTGAACTATCTGTTTGAGCAGAAACGTTTATCTGTGGTTACTCTGAAGAATCACTTAACTGCGATTAGAGTGCCCTTTTTCGACCTTACAGGTCTATCCATACCGGTGGCGGAGGAAACAGGATTTATGAGAGCGTGTTTTAAACTCCGCCCACCTCCCCGTCAGCTCATGCCTACTTGGTCTCTGGACAAAGCTTTGTCTTTACTTCATTCTCGTCTGTATCAAAATACTGCAGACTTTGCTTTAATCTTAAAGAAGGCAGTTTTCCTTTTGGCTTTGGCCACCGGAAACAGAGTGTCTGAGCTGGCGGCGATGAGCAACACACCTAATTGTCTTAGGTTTGGTAGACTTAATGATTCAATTTCCATTGCACCCTCCCCGGCGTTTGTAGCCAAGAATGAGCATAGTGCACACGTGTTTTCTGAATTCACGGTGCCGGCGTTAAAAAGGGGAAAGGTGCATCATAATTTATGTCCAGTGCAAGCTCTAACCAAATATTTAAGAATAGCTCCTCATAACCCCCAAGGTGCTTTATGGGTAGCGAGTACGGGTAAACGCTTACTTAAACGGCGATTAGCCTCTCTTCTAGTAGAAGTCATTAAAGAGAGTAATCCCGGCGTTGTGGGTAGGGCCCACGATTTACGCAAGTGGGCGGCCTCTTTACGTTTCCTGAAAAACTTTTCAGTTGAAGATATTGCGTCCACACAGTTGTGGGCGTCTAATCATACGTTTCTCTCTAGATACTTGTCAGTTGCTCTAGACAAACCTTCCTTACCATGTATAGCTTTAAGGCAGAGGGTCTAGGTGGCCCTGCAGTCACTTATGTTTATTTTCAAGGAAAGGGGGGGGGGGGGGTGCAGTCAGTTGACATAGGACACCCTAGACCCCGCCGGAGTATGAGAACTGTGATACAATTTAAGGTTGAAATGTGATATGAACATTTCTCTGAGAGAATTTGTGCTAGTACAAAGTTTAGTACAAAACAACGGTGTTGTTATAGTAGTTTTAGCTGCGAAAGCAATGTAACATTAGTTCAATGGAGTTCATTAGCAATTGATCTCCACATGTATTTTGGGGTTTATGATGTGCACATATAAACTTATAACTTATTATTTGTCACCACTCGTTGAGTGGGGTGCCTTTTGTAACTACAGATCTGTGTTCAGAATCTTCAGGGTTACCTATTTTTGTCAGGCAGGCTTCTTTGAAGCACGCACCTGCCTGAACCCCCTTTTTCTTGTATATTTCCGGCCTACGCCGTATTAAATACATTTTTCAAAAGTAAGAATACTATGTGGTTGTTTTTATTATCTGCTTTTCTAGAGTTATGATATGATTACGAATGTCCCCCTCCAGTCTTAGATATCAGGCATGTTCGTCAATGATGGAGGGGCCACTAATAAATTATAGGTTTGACTCCTGTAAGGAGATTAGGAAAACCTAATATTTAGTAGTGGCCCCGTAATCATTGACGACTGGGGCCCTCCCGACCGTCCCCTTCCCATTCGTTGATGTATTAAGGATTTTGGTTTACTTGATATGTCAGTGAAGGAGGAATGACGCCTGAATCAGCGTCTGGTCAGAAATCCACACAAGTACATCCACGATATGATGGAAAGCTTATTGGATAGTTATTCTTATTTTCTTTTTGTTTTTATTTTTTACGAAGTTTTTTCGTAGTGAGAACCCAATTCATAATGACTGAAGCCATGAGTGAGGTCGCGTGCGCTCATGATGAAGGCTCCTCAGTTTTTAAATGCTCTGCGCGGTAGATTCAAACTACGGCGGATTAGTGTTTGAAGAGGATGCCTTATGTAATAGGCATGTTCGTCAATGATTACGGGGCCACTACTAAATATTAGGTTTTCCTAATCTCCTTACAGGAGTCAAACCTATAATAAACAAGCTTCCCACATTCGGTGGATTTCTTGCGTTGTGGCTTCTTGCCGCTTCTCGCCAAGCGCATCATTCTTCCTTCACTGATATATCAAGATAAAACTCCAGATATCAAGCGAATGGGAAGGGGATGGTCGGGAGGGCCCTCATCGTCAATGATTCCGGGGCCCCTACTAAATATTAGGTTTTCTCTGCTTCCTTCCAGGAATCAAACCTATAATTTAATAGTGGCCCCTCCATCATTGACGATGTTGCCTGAATTCCCAAGACTGGAGGGGGACATTCGCAACCATATCTGAACCTCCGTTACCGCAGAAACGGAGTCCAGAATTAGTTTAACAGAATAAGTAATTTTATTGTTTACATACAATAGAAAAAAAAACAAAATTGAAAGAGTGTGAGCAGTGCGTTGCTTCGAAGAAGTCCTGCTCAATACTTAGGGCCTCTACATGAGGTACCTGTTGTACAATGTGATAATAACAACTAATACAAAACTTTTTTATCACTCTCTTACAGTTTCTTACAGTAGATCCTCTGGAAAAAGGCAAACTAGGCCTGTGTATCCAGCTCAGTACCAGTACTGTACTTGCACTGCTGCAGTCGTTCACGGTGTTGGCGGTAGCAGACGCAACATTTTTACTATTCTGTATTTTTGCTTTATAATCAAACTTCAAATCTTGTCTTCCCCATGCTTTATCAAGATTACTTTCAAACTCCCTTATTGATTCGGAATCGACTACATACTGGGGCAGTGCGTTCCACTCATTTACCACTCTATCACAATATGACTTCTTTGCCTTCTCAAGCCTATTTCTTTCTTTGTAAATTTTCTTAGAGTGTTCTCTCGTTCTTGTTCCCTCCCGCATCAAGAAGACACCTTCACACATATCCTCATCATACTTTCCTGACACTATCTTAAAAGTCTCTATCATATCCCCTCTCTTTCTCCTATATGCCAGTGTCCTCAACCTCTGCTCATAGCCCGCGTTCTTCAACGTTGGTACTAGCTTGCTAGCTCTCCTCTGCACTTTCTCCACTGCTTCTATATCCTTTACCATATATGGAGCCCACACCTGGTTCGCATATTCCAGGTGCGGCCTAACCAGCGCTGTATAGATTCCTGAAGATTTCTTCGTCAAGTGACACAAATTTCCTCCTTATCAGCCCTACAATTCTATTGGCTTTGTTTATCTTTTCCGCTAAATGTTCTGAGAAATTTAACTTATTGTCTATCACTACTCCTATATCCTTTTCTGCATTCACTTCCTCCATCGCTTCATACATACTGTATCCTACCTTATCTATCTTGCTTGTCCCAATCCGCATGTACTTGCATTTTTTTGGATGAAAAGGCATTAACCAATGCTCAGACCATCCCTTCATGCCCTCCACATCTCCTTGAAGCAAACCCACATCTTCCTTACTCCTCACTCTTCTATACAGCTTAGTGTCATCCGCATACAGGTATACCTCACTTCCTTTAGTTATAACTTCAGGTAAGTCGTTGATAAATATAACGAACAGTAGTGGTCCCAACACAGATCCCTGAGGTACCCCACTTGTAATTTCCCTCCACCCGGAGCCTATTCCATTCACCAGTACCCTCTGTCTCCGATCTTTCAGGAAGGCTTCTATCCATTTCACACATTTCTCCCCTATATTATAGCTTCTAACCTTCTCTATTAACCTTTTATGTGGGACCTTATCGAAGGCCTTCATAAAATCGCAATATTATAGGTTTGACTCCTGCAAGGAGATAAAGAAAACCTAATATTTAGTAGTGGCCCCGTAATCATTGACTATTATGCCTATTACATAAGGCTACCCCTTCAAACGCTCATAAGCGTAGTTTGAATCTACCGCCGCAGAGCTCAGAGGAACCTTCATCATAAGCACACGCAAAATCACGCATGGTTCGTCTTTATGATTGGGTTCTCACTACGAAAAAACTTCGTAACAAATAAAAAATAAAAATAAAATAAGAATAACTATTCATAAGCTTTCCATATTCTGTGGATGTACTTCTGTGGATTCTTGGACCAGACGCTGACTAGCGCATTGTTCCGCCTTCACTGACATATCAAGTATACCAAAATCCTTAATACATCAACGAATGGGAAGGGGATGGTCGGGAGGGCCCCAGTCGTCAATGATTACGGGGCCACTACTAAATATTAGGTTTTCTTTATCTCCTTGCAGGAGTCAAACCTATAATTTATTAGTGGCCCCTCCATCATTGACGATTATGCCTGATATCTAAGACTGGAGGGGGACATTCGTAATCATATCATAACCATTGCAATTAGAGAAGGAATAATGGATCATATGAAGTCAAACCAACTTTTCAGTGGGAGACAGTTCGGATTCTTGCCGGGGAGGTCGACGGTACTACAGCTAATTAAGGTGGTAGATGATTGGATGCAAATTCTAGAAGATGGTGATGTAATAGACGTGGTATATTGCGATTTTATGAAGGCCTTCGATAAGGTCCCACATAAAAGGTTAATAGAGAAAGTTAGAAGCTATAATATAGGGGAGAAATGTGTGAAATGGATAGAAGCCTTCCTGAAAGATCGGAGACAGAGGGTACTGGTGAATGGAATAGGCTCGGGGTGGAGGGAAATTACAAGTGGGGTACCTCAGGGATCTGTGTTGGGACCACTGCTGTTCGTTATATTTATCAACGACTTGCCTGAAGTTATAACTAATGGAAGTGAGGTATACCTGTATGCGGATGACACTAAACTGTATAGAAGAGTGAGGAGTAAGGAAGATATGGGTTTGCTTCAAGGAGATGTGGAGGGCATGAAGGGATGGTCTGAGCATTGGTTAATGCCTTTTCATCCAAAAAAATGCAAGTACATGCGGATTGGGACCAGCAAGATAGACAAGGTAGGATACAGTATGTATGAAGCGATGGAGGAAGTGAGTGCAGAAAAGGATATAGGAGTAGTGATAGACAATAAGTTAAATTTCTCAGAACATTTAGAGGAAAAGATAAACAAAGCCAATAGAATTGTAGGGCTGATAAGGAGGACATTTGTGTCACTTGACGAAGAAATCTTCAGGAATCTATATACAGCGCTGGTTAGGCCGCACCTGGAATATGCAAACCAGGTGTGGGCTCCATATATGGTAAAGGATATAGAAGCAGTGGAGAAAGTACAGAGGAGAGCTAGCAAGCTGGTACCAACGTTGAAGAACGCGGGCTATGAGCAGAGGTTGAGGACAATGGGGCTTCCGACACTGGCATATAGGAGAAAGAGAGGGGATATGATAGAGACTTTTAAGATAGTGTCAGGAAAGTACGATGAGGATGTGTGTGAAGGTATCTTCTTGATGCGGGAGGGAACAAGAACGAGAGGACACTCTAAGAAAATTTACAAAGAAAGAAATAGGCTTGAGAAGGCAAAGAACTCATTTTGTGATAGAGTGGTAAATGAGTGGAACGCACTGCCCCAGTATGTAGTCGATTCCGAATCAATAAGGGAGTTTGAAAGTAATCTTGATAAAGCATGGGGAAGACAAGATTTGAAGTTTGATTATAAAGCAAAGATACAGAATAGTAAAAATGTTGCGTCTGCTACCGCCGCCGCCAACACCGTGAACGACCGCAGCAGTGCAAGTACTGGTACTGAGCTGGGTACACAGGCATAGTTTGCCTTTTTCCAGAGGATCTACTGTAAGAAACTGTAAGAAAATAGAATAGGCAGATAATCAAACAAACACATAGTATTCTTACTTTGTAAAAATTATATATTTATGTATAAACTTTATACAACATATAAAGAGGGGTACAAGCAGGAGTGTGCTTAAAGAAGCCTGCTTAAGGAAAAAGGGTAACTATGAGAATCTGTTCACAGATCTGAAAGTTAAAGGCACCCCACTTAAATTAAGTGGTGAAAAATAAAACTTTATGTTTACATGTGCACATATAAACCCCATAATTTTAATGTGTATATTCCTTAAAATTAGACACAAAAAATAGAATAATTCTTGTACTATCGCAGATGTACTTAATAAAAATGCTACTCGTACTGTAGTTGCAACTACCGAGAACTCTTAAAATTAAATTGCTTCAACAGTGGATCCCACTTAACGAAACAATTGTTGTACTATAGTACATCCATTCTACCTCAACAACATTTCCCGTAGTCATTACTACAGAGAAATTTTAATCACAACACTTATACATTGTATCACAGCTCGTATACTCTGTACATATCCTCCGGCGGGGTCTAGGGTGTCTTATGTTTCACTGACTGCACACCCCCCCCCCCCCCCCCCCCTTCTTTCTTAACCTAAACAATTAGTGACTTAGAGACCCATCTAGACCCTTTGCCGTAACGCTACACATGGCATTGATGGTTTGTCTAGTGCTACCGACAGGTATCGAGTCAAAAACGTATGATTTGAAGCCCATAGTTGAGTAGTAGCTATGTCTTCAACAGATTTTTTTTTTTAGAAAACGTAAAGATACTGCCCATTTGCGTAAATCGTGGGCCCTACCCACTACGCCGGGATTACTCTCTTTAATGACTTCTACTAGCAGAGAAGCCATTTTACGTTTCATTAATCTTTTACCTGTACTCGATACCCATAAAGCACCTTGCTGGTTAAGAGGTGCCACTCTCATATATTTGGTTAAAGCTTGTACAGGACACAAATTATGGTGCACTTTACCCCGTTTCAACGCCGGCACCGTGAAATCGGAGAAAACATGTTCACTATATTCATTCTTGGCGATGAACCCTGGGGAAGGTGCAATATGAATGCAATCATTTAGTCTACCAAACCTTATGCAATTAGGGGTGTTGCTCATCGCCGCCAGCTCAGACACCCTGTTACCAGTTGCCAAAGCCATAAGGAACACAGCCTTTTTAATAGTAATTCAAAATCTGCCGTGTTCTGATACAGACGGGAATGAAGCAAAGATAACGCTTTGTCAAGAGACCAGGTAGGCATGAGCTGACGGGGAGGTGGGCGGAGTTTGAAGCATGCTCTCATGAAACCCGTTTCTTCCGCTTGTGGTATGGTTAGACCTGTAAGGTCAAAGAATGGCACCCTGATAGCTGTTAAGTGATTTTTTAGAGTCACCACAGATAGACGTTTCTGTTCAAATAAATAGTTTAAATAATTAAAAACTAATGCCACCGAAGGTGCTGTCTGTTCTGTTCTAACTATCCAAGAAGTAAAGGACTGCCAATGAGATTGATATTGTCTCTTGGTAGATTGTGTGTACTGATTCATAAATTTATGTCACGGTTCTACCATACGGCGTTAGCCACTTGGCCTCCTGAATGTCCACAATGCAAAAGTCAGCGAGGTCTTTAGGTTGCCAATCGTGTCTAAGTGGAAATACCCGACCGGGAGCGACACCGGGTTCGGGCACCACGTTATCAATTGCTGGTACCACAACTGCGCTGGCCACAGGGGCGCGATTAACGCGACTACGCCTCGATAATCCTGTAGTTTGTTGACTACGTGGCACATTAGAGAAGCGTCTGGTGGCGGAAACAGATAAATGGAACTCCACATGTTCCAATCCGTCACCAATGCGTCGGGCCCCGCCGCCGGCGTTAATGTCCGGCGTGTGAGGTACCGAGGGAGTTTGTGATTCTCCTCTGATGCAAATAGATCCACTTGTGGACGGTAAGGCTCTGCAATCATTTGATCGAAAATGTTCTGCTTGAGTGCCCCCTCTACCGTTGTGCTCTGTCTCCGAGACAGAGCGTCTGCCCAGACGTTTGCTACGCCTGGGAGATATGATGCATGAAGATGAATGTTCAGCTTGTCGGCTAGAACAAAAATCTTTTCTGACACGTCTAGCAACTTCCGAGACCTCGTTGACCCTTGTTTCTGAATGCAGTGAACTGCATTGAGATTGTCCATCCTGAAGGCCACCAATTTTTCCCGTAAAGTAGAGCCGTGAACTTGAAGGAAATACAAGGGGACTAGTAACTCTTTTACATTTATGTGGGAGGTTTCTGAATGGGACCAAAGCCCTTGACCCTGATGCCCGAGGTTTGACTGAAAGCCCCAACCTATCGTCCCTGACGCATCCGTGCCCACCCATACCGTCGGCGGAGGAGAGGTCCATGACATGACTGAGTGCAGCACTTCCCTCTTCGCCCAGACCGCTAGTAAGCTGTGTATTAATGTTGGGATAGGCCATAATGTTCCCGCCGGTAATAGTGGGAAATATTTGTTGACCTCCAAGATTAAACGTTTGACTTTCAACCAGCCCAACTTCACAGTTAGTTGAACCCAGTTGAGAGAACCGACTAGAGATTCCCAGAGTCTCCGTGTCGTAGTCAGACTGTGGAGAAACATAAACATTTTTTTGCGAAATCTGTTTCGATTGTCCACACTCTGACTCAGAGTGAGAGACGCTGTGTCCCAGACCAGCCCTATCCACTGAATTACTCGTGAGGGAACAAGGTTTGACTTTACCAAGTTGACCTTGAATACTAGAGATTTGACATGGTTTAACTTAATGTTGACATGAGTGTTGCATAACTTTTCTGTCTCTGCCACCACCAGCCAGTCGTCCAGATACCACAAGATCCTGATCCCCTGTTCTAAAATGGGCATCAGGGCTTGCCGGACTAATTTTGTGAATATGCGTGGCGCTAGGTTCAATCCAAACGGCATCCTTTGCAAGACATAAGTCTGATGCATTATTCTTAAAGCCAGAAATTTTTGAAATCTCTTGTTTACCGGAACCTGCCAATACGCGTCTGTCAGGTCTAATGAACACATCCACCCTCCCGGCGGAAGTGTTAGCCTGATTTGATTCACTGTCAGCATCCTCAAGGACACGTTGTGAATGTGGAGATTCAAATAAGATAGGTCTACGACCGGTCTCATCTGAATACTGTCCCTTTTTGGTACTAGAAATAGTTTGGATGTAAACACCGGGTAAGTCGGGGGGACTGGGATAATGACACTCTTGGTTATCATCTCCTGAACTAGTGACTCCACCTCTAAAGAAACATGATTGGCCTTTGTCGGCTGACGTAAGCGAGGTCGCCGGAGCCACTGCCAAGTGATGCCTTTGCGTACCACAGTCCTCGCCCATGTTCTTAATGGCCATGCGTGATGACACGCCCGGAATGACCCAGTTAGCAGACTGGGATTTGCCGGCTGTTCCAACACGCCTTTGACTGGCCCCGGGAGTGAGAGAGACCTTAGTTTTTTGCTGGTGGTGGTGTACCCTTGGACGACTGGCCGGGTTTGGCTGGAGGTGGGCCCTGACCTGGTCGTTGGTGAAACCTGTGGCCTTTACCTGAGAATTTACCCTGTTTATACCTGACTTGAGCCTGACCCTGGGTGGAAGGGGATTTTGGCTGATGAAAAGGCTTAGACCCACTAGCTTGAGCTTTCGAAACTGGTTTGGGCTTAGGGAAAGTGAAGGTAGGCTTCTTAGGTTGAGAGGGACTTTGTTTGAATGCTTGTGCCATATTGAAAACAGTCTTCCAAACTGCTGGCAAAATCAAAGAAGGAGTTAGAACTGGAGACAGAACTACTTGGCTTGCAATACGGTCAGGAAGTTTCTTCACTAAGAACATCCTCAGATCCTGCCTTGCTCGAATTGCCTCTAATAAGGCTGTCCGAAGATCTCCTAAAGACTGAATGGAAGTTTGGAGAAGCAAGCGCCGGGAAAGTTCAATGGCCTTCCTGACTTCCGCAGCTTCGATCGCCTGAGAAGAGCGTAACATAGACTTTGTTACTTGCTGGGTAACAATATATTGTGAAAACAGTCTAAACGCTTTTCCTCTTAACCTAAACTCGCGGTCTTGGTGAGCTGGGGAAGGCGTGCTAAAAGGATCTTTTAATTCGCACAAATTGATTTTAGGGGCAACCAAGAAATCAAACAAAGCAGAGGGGACTCCTCCGGCACTAAAAACCGGAAGAGAGAACCAAGTATGGTGTTCTTGAGGGATTTGGTGAGAAGATTTTGAAGTGAAAGTAGTGGCAAAATGTTGAGCCTCTGTTTCCCATTCCACCCAAGGTCCCGTACCCAACTGCCCCACCTGCAAGACTGGATTAGAGGCTGAGTCTGTGATCGGAAACATATCCAACTCCGGCGTCAAAGCAGAAAGTGCCTTGATGTCGTTAAAGCCATCATTCTTAGTCCAGTCAGAAAATAGCTTTGAAGCTGAGGCTGGTGTTGATGCATACACAAAAAAGTCATGGTTATAATAACTTGGAATGGCCTTAATATGAACATCTAAAAAATTTCCTTGACTATCCAATGCTCTGAGTTTTCTAGACTTATTGCCTTGGATTACCCACTCATGTGGTACAGGGAGCTCCCCCGAAATAGTAGCTTGTGCTGCCTCTGGCTTAGTTGGTAACATTGCTACCCATGACTCATCAGGCCCGTATAAAAGAGGCATAGCTCCTTTTCTGACTGGTGCCTTGTCTAAAGGGGGGGGGGGGAGTTATGTCTGATATGACTCGCACATTGGAAGTAGTGAGAGCTGCTGTGTCTGGCACATTGGAAATTGGATCTGACACAAGAGGAGGGTTAGGTATTTTAGCTAAAGCAATGGATGTAGCCAGAGGTCGCACATTCGTCGACGTCGCGGGAGCTCCCATACCAACTGTAGGAGTTTCCGGCGTAGGGCCAAAGAACTTATTAAGTGCATTTAATAGTAATCCATAAATCTCTTTTGTAGTTACATACCTAGCAGATGACGAACTCCGTGGAGATTCGACAGTACCCTGAGAGTTATCTAGATGGTGACCTGACTCTTCAACTTCCATCTCTGAGACCAGAGAACACTGTTCTTCATCCCTTAAGTCTGGCCTATCATGGGAAGATCCCGCCTAAGCCGGGACCTCCACATGCCGCCATGTTAAATCTGGGATAGAAGATGGTACATCGGCATCCCGGTGGACGTCAGCCACTACTTGCGTCACAAAAGGATGTGTGCCGTCCTGCCAGGGCTGTGAGTATCGCCATACACCTTGGCTGTGGCTGTTACTCGCTTGCGAGCCTGGTATACTCTCCAATTGGGAGCCCTCACCCGAGCACCCTAGAGGTTTATAGTTTCCGTAAGATGCTTCTAAATCTGAGGCTGACACACGTGACCTGGTAGAGAAAGCATGAATATCAGGTGATGAAATGTCTGCCGGGGCATCCTCCACCACATTCTCTGACTCCACCCCCGACCTGTCAGATTGGACGTTAGACTTGGAGGGGGTAGAGGCAGAGAGCGGGGTACCAGGCCCCGGCGACAGCCGTGAGTCCTTTCGCGCCGGAGGATCCCTTTTGGATGATTTATGACTCCTACTAGACTTATGTTTAGTTCTAGTAATGTCTTTAGGTCCCCTACTCTCTTCCTTTGTCCTCTTCCGTGGAGGTGAAGCAGAGTGGCCCGAAGCTTTCACCTGCTTCCCCAGGGGTGACCTTGATTTGGACCTCGTCGCCGATGCCGAGGGTAACGGAGAGCGAGGCCTCTTAGATTTGCCAGGGGAGGGTGTGGTAACCTGTCCCCGCCCAGTCTCTGAGGTCTTACGTGCACGTATCTTACTCTTAGGGGGGGCATGTTTAATAATTAACAGCTCCCAAAGCTCAAGGTTATCACATTGCAATGCTTTATGTGCTACATTTGTTGAATAAGTAGCGAGAAGTTGTTTCACTTCTTGCAAAGCCACCGCCGCAGTATTATCTTTTTGAATTAAAATTTTAACACTTAAGAGGTTACAAATAGTGCAATTCTTTGTCACCCATATCCCCCGTGACCTATCGAGGCATTTAACACATTTAATGCACAGCTTGTGTGCAAAAATAGGGATACCTGAGCATAACGGCGTTGAACATAAAGCAATGAGAGGTTCTAGTGCCGACATGACCGAGACTGGCGGAAATCTACCCACCCCCGGGATCTACCTGGTCACCTGGCGCCACGCCGGTACTCCGCCCTGGAAAGAGAAAATTCCCAGGAATTAATGCTCATAAGGTTACCCCAAAATGTTTCAAAAACATGCGTCATAAAACCGCTGGTCAACGAACCGTAGCCCTCAACCACTACTTTTCGTTGTCCTGTAGTTTCATATTAAAGATTGCAGCATATCTTTACCTGTCCAAAAGATTTAAGCATATCTTCTGAGTCTTCATAAAGATGAAGCATATCTTTATTAATGATGAAGTCTTTCAAGTATCCCTTTACACTTGAAACACTAGTAAGATTCAGGCATCTTTTTATCCCATAAAAAGTCTAAGCCTATCTTAATCTCTAATCCGACTTCTCCCAGAAGCCCTCATAGATCGCCGTCTTGAAGGCCGTGATACCTTATCGTATCAATCAATTGTTTGGCAAACCATAGCGAATTGCAAATCCGTTAATATAACCACCCGAAGGTACAACCGCCGAGTTTCATATTAAATGTCAAACCAATTGTACCTGCCCCAGACCTCTTTGTAAAAAGGTCGCCGGGAGGGAAAGACCAAACAAACAAACAGCATTGTTTCAATGGCTTTGAAAAGCCGAGAACACCATATCCAACAGGTGTCAGCATGATCACCTAGATAAATGTGTGGGGCCCACCTCGCCGGGAAAAACACAGGAAGCCTGATCACAGGCTCGACCACAGAGAACGCAGTTTCTGATGAGCCCTCAAGCTACCAAACTCGCCGGGTAACTACCGATTTTAACCAACTTGACTAAAACCCGGTAAACAAAACGGCTTTCTCGGAGCAATCGAGAAAAAACGCCGGAAAGGCAACCCACACCAATCAGAACGCAATCTGATAAACATAATCAGACACAGTCCGAAGCTCCTGGATCAGCCAATCACAACTAATCCAGGACACACATGACACATGAATACATTTTTATAATAATAAACAATGAAAACACTTGCATATGTGAAAAACTACGAGTGGCTGGCTAGGCCTGGTGAAAACAGAAAAACACTTAATGACGTCGAAACACAATCGAAAAGCACTTCATCCCACCAAAACTGGAACAGCTGCCACATCAACATCGTAGAAAAAACCAGGGTAAGGGGAACACTGACTCGGGACCCAGAAAGAACTCCACTACGTGAAGAAAAAACACCAGGAACGTCAGTATAAAACAAAATAGGCTACTCCATCTGAAAGATAGCTAGAAGCCCGACATCGCGTAGTTAAAGCCTAACAAGCTAGGACTAAAGATGGCTAAACACGAAAAAACGTTTCAGAGCGTCCTTAACTCGGCCACGAGGGTCCGTCCGAAATAGACGCCCCAACAAAACAACCCAAAATACACTTGTTCTGCGAGAAAACCACCCATGACACCCCTGCTAAGCTAATCCTAACCTTACTCAAGACATCCCAGAGTAAACAAATGAGAAAAAACTCACTAGGGACGCAAGAATGCGGAATCAAAGCGGAGCACTGAGGGGGACACGTCCGGGTGGGGTGAGCGCAGAGCAAGGAAGGCGGAACAATGCGCTAGCCAGCGTCTGGTCCAAGAATCCACAGAAGTACATCCACGGAATATGGAAAGCTTATGAATAGTTATTCTTATTTTATTTTTATTTTTTATTTGTTACAAAGTTTTTTCGTAGTGAGAACCCAATCATAAAGACGAACCATGAGTGATTTTGCGTGTGCTTATGATGAAGGTTCCTCTGAGCTCTGCGGCGGTAGATTCAAACTACGCTTATGAGCGTTTGAAGAGGTAGCCTTATGTAATAGGCATAATCGTCAATGATGGAGGGGCCACTAATAAATACCACGTCTATTACATCACCATCCTCTAGAATTTGCATCCAATCATCTACCACCTTAATTAGCTGTAGTACCGTCGACCTCCCCGGCAAGAATCCGAACTGTCTCCCACTGAAAAGTTGGTTTGATTTCATATGCTCCATTATTCCTTCTCTAATTACCGTTTCCATTAGTTTACACACAACACTTGTCAAACTGACTGGTCTATAATTTCCTGGGTCATTTCTCTTTCCCTTCTTAAATATAGCTGTTATGTTCGCTCTCTCCAGTCCATCGGGATTTGTCCTGTATTAAACGATACCTCAAATAACATTTTCAATGGCTCTACCAACATCTCACCTCCTTCCTTTATGATTCTTGGGTGCATCCCATCCGGTCCCGGGGACTTACTTCTGTTCATTTTTTCTATAGCCCTTCTTATTCTAGCATGGGAAAACTCTATTAGTTCTAGTGCCGGTGCCTGTTTGATGGGAATAGTAGGCACTGCATCATCCGACTCCACTGTTAGTACCCCCCCAAAGTATTTCCCCAGCACCTCTGCTTTCTCCTTATCAGTCTCCGCTCTACTCCCATCATCCAACCCCCCTACCAGCTCTGGGATCCCTACTCTTCTTGTTAACTTTTCCTGAATGTACTTCCAGAATATTTTTGGATTATCCTTCACATTTCTAGCAATCTCCCTCTTCCCTCTTCTTGTCTCCCACCTTATTTTATTGTTTATTTGTCTGCGTTCCAGATCCACTTCTTTAGTTTCTATACTAGACCCCCTGTTCTTTTTTAACAATTTTAGTCTTTCCCACAATCGTTTCTTTCTTCTAATCAATGTCCAAAGCTTTCTTTTCATTGGCAATTCTGGGTTCGTTCTTTTCCTCAATTTTGTTTTATCCTTATATTCCCTTACTGGTACACTTTTGGATACAGCATTCTCCAGTTTGACTCTAATTTTCCTCCACATTCCTTCAGCATCTTCACCGTTCAAGTATTCCCCCCAGTCAATGTCCAAACACCGTCTCAGCAGCTCATAATCTGCTCTATCATACATGTATATTTTTTTATTGCTTCTATTATCCCTCTCTGTTTTAATATTGCAACTAAAGCTTATACAGGCATGGTCACTACGACCTATAGGGCTATCCACATTGACATGTTCCACTATATCCTCCTCATTGCTAAAAATCAAATCAAGTACACTCCCCTGCGTCCCATCTCTATATCTTGTCATCTCTGTAATATGTTGCGTTAAAAAACAATCTCTCACTTTCTCTATAAACTTGTTTTCCAAGCTACACTGTCCCGCTGGAGTAGTACAATTTGCCCAGTTGATCCTTGGCAAATTGAAATCTCCAATCAAAATCTTATATTTGTTCTCTCTATTATCTATTTCCTCCATTGCTTTCAGTAGGTTATCATCCTCTTCCCTACTATTATTTGGGCTTCTATATATAGAGGCAATTAGAATTGATCCTCTTGCACATTTTACTTCAATACACAAATACTCACAATACTGCTGTCTCATATCCACCTCATTAACCTTGAGCTCTTTTCTTACATAAATAAACAGTCCTGTTCCGACCTCTGCTCTAATAGCATTCCTCTCATATAACTCATAACCCTCCAAACTATACTCCACCAGTTCCCTTTCAATTCTAGCATTTTTTGGTCTTACTTCCTGTAAGGCTATGACATCAGGTTTTTCCTCTTCATCCTGCAACCTACATATCAGTTCTCTTTTCTTGTCCTGGGTAAACACATCCACATTACTAAACATAATCCTTAATCCATCTACCATTCCTTCAGCAACTACACCATCCCGCTCCTCCTGTCCGTACCCTACTCCCCCCTTAGCACTACTGGGTCTGCAACTTTGTCTCCTGTCTCTCCCTGTGACACCTCCACCCTGTTCTCCTCCTCCGTCACAACTCCTATCACATTCTCTTCCCTCCCTGATCTCCCCCTCCCTTCTATTCGTATATACCACTTCTTCAATTTCCCGTCCCTCACTCTCCAGTAAAAATTTCTCTTATCCTCCTCACCCAACTTTCCATTATTTTCATCAGCCTTTTCTTGTAATTCCTTTATTTTTTTCTTTGTTCTATGCTCAAATCCTTCTTTAGTCTTATATGCTTCAGTTCTTCATTTGTGTTTAGCCTCCAACTAAAATTTGACACCGTCTCTGCCACTTCCCTGGTTTTAAACTGTACCCTTATAGGTCTCATCTCTCCCCTTTTATATCTAGCTATCCTACTGACTTCCTCCACCTGCCCTTCCCATCCATATCTGTCCACATCCACACCTTTCATGACCTCCTTCACTTTCTCCATATCCCTCACTTTTCTCACTCCATTATCATTCATATGAGCCTCTATATCTCCATGCATGATTACACCCCTATCTCTGTCCATGGCCTCCCTCACGACACTCTCCTTGTTCTTCATGACCCCTACAACTGCACTCTCAAAACTTTTTTTGGTCATATTCATTTCTTCCTTTTGCTCTTTCATAATATCCTCCAACTTCTTAATTTTCTGTTCACCTACCACCGTCCATGCAGTTGACTCCTTTACTTCCTTGAATCGTCCTTCGTATTCCTTCAGCTGCTCCTTCAATGCCATATTCTCTGCTCCCAGTTCATCTACCCTTTTCAATACCATCTCTAGGCTATCATTAACTTCCGAAATAGGCCTGCATTCACTTCCTTCGCTAGGCCTATTCCCTTCCCCACCTGTCACACCACACATTACACACAGTACCTTAACTTTCTCACCAATATCCCCCTTCCATTTCTCCGTATCACTCTTCCACTTTTCCAAATCCTTCACAGCATTAATAACCTCTTCTAACTTATTATCTGTGCTCTTAAACCCACGAAAACTTTGTAGCCTTTCTTCCGCCTCCGTCATTCCCGAAATTCCCTCCGCCATGTTTGTTTACAATCTCAACAACTCACAACACTACCGCTGTCCCGTCACTACACACTCTTATTACACTATATATCACCCCTCCACCACACCAATATATCCTCCAAACACTTCAAATCCTTCCTCTCCTTGCTATCCCCGTATGCACTCGATATTCCGTTATTACTTATCCATTCCCATGAACATATGCCGGAGCCTCAAAAACTTGCGTCCGCCTCCCGCCATTGTAAGCCACCTCTCTCCTCAGATTCTAAACTGTGAATAGTTTATCCTCTGTGAAAATCAATGTCACTTGACTAGGTGAACACTCACCCAACTATCTAGTTGCAACTTAAGATAGAAAACTTTTACATACATAAAAAACAAATTTTACTAGCTTTATAAAGCTTGGTTCTTAATTTAATTGATTTCGGACCAAGTATTCTAAAACAATGATAGATTCACTTAAACCTAAAAATTAACCACTTGAGCTTCTAGCTCATAAAGCATATCTGGGCTCTGCCTCGGCGGAAGCCGCGCCTGGCCTGCCCTGCTTGACCATGTATTCCGGCGGAGGGAGCTACATCCCGACGTACTTGGATACCCATGTATTCCGGCGGAGGGGGTTATACCTTTCGGTGTACTGGGATACACATATCCTCCCCCCCTCCTTTTCTTTGCCCAGAATGGGTGTCACTTATCTCAGTACAATATTCTAAAGCCGTGAATACTTAAAACAACTATTAGTGAAGAGAGAGAGATCGGTTCCGGCGCGCAAGTATAAAAAGGGGGAACGACAACTTAATCGAAGATCTAAAAGAACAAAAACTCCAAAATATTTCAGGGATCAAGGGCAACTCTCTTTTCACGGGCAAAACAACAGCTCGGAGAAATGGATGAAAAACAAGAGCTGGCATATATCTAAGGTTATTTAACTTATCCTCTAGCATCGAAGGACCAGAATGCTATGCTAGGTAATACGCCGGGGGAGCTTTGAACGTTACTAGTTGAACTCAAGCATGTCAGATTCTGGGGACCAACTCGTCTGCAGATATAGCTGGCGCGGAGTGTGCTCCCTCGGTGTAATACCATGAACTAACCATTTATGAATATAACTGTTGGGGGTAAATTACCAAAAGTACTTTGTGCTTGAAACAAAACAAGAAACTCGGTAAGCCGACACGGCATAGGCATGCGTAGCTCAAGAATTGTCTAACCTTTGTGTCGCAAGCCTTATAGTAGAGAAAACTTTAGTTGGTGCCTTTCAAGAAGTCGTATCGTAAAGAAAACCTTAGGTGGTTCCACTCTACGATGATGGAGTTAATCTATCTATCTATCTATTGCCTGACGCCGTGATCCCCAAAGGGGTGGCCACGAACGAACTGCCCCCATGCACCTCTGTCCCCAGTCAGTCGACGCCCCTCCCCTCAACCAGCACCGCCTTCGTTCATTCACTTCCTCACCAGTCTCGACCCGTACTGTCCCGGCGGGATCTGTTTCCGCCGAGGACCGAACTGGAATTGACTGGTAAAGAAGGACAGCTGCTTAGGCCAAGTCTATTCATCCCCGATCTGTTTCCGCCCTTGAATTGACTGGTATTTACCCCAATTTACCCAATTGTAGTTTACAGGAGTTGAGCTAAGCTCGTGTTGTCCCGTCTCTCAGTCTACTTTTTATCCAATTTTTTCTTGAAAATATGGATATTCCTTGCCCCTACCACCTCCTCCTCCAGCCCATTCCATTTGTCAATACATCTATAGGGGAAGCTAAACTTCCTGATATCGTTCTTGCAGGTACAGTAGGTCTTTTTACTTTGTAGCTGTGGCCTCTAGTTATTCCTGTATCCATAATTAATATATCCTCCCTATCCAGCCTCTCCAGCCCCCGGGTGCATTTGTACATCATTATCATGTCTCCCCTCTCTCTCCTCTCTTTTAGACTCGGTAGATTTAATTTGTCTAGCCTCCCTTCATATGGCAGTTCTCTGAGACTTGGAACCAATCTAGTAACTGCTCTCTGGATTCTTTCTAACTTGTGAATATGCTTCTTTAGATGCGGGGACCACACCACTGCTGCATACTCCAATCTTGGTCTAATCATACTCTTCATAATTTTCGCTACCATGGTCTCATCCAAGTAGTTCAGAGCAACTTTCATATTCCCGGCCATTGCATACATTCCGCTAAAGAGCTTGTTAATATGTTCCTCTGGCGACAAATTATCTTGTATAATCAACCCTAAATCCTTTTCTTTTTCGGCCTTACTAATTATTATCTCCCATCCTGTACTCCCAATTTGGTCTATTCACACTTCTTCCCATATTTAACACATGGCATTTACTTATATTAAATTTCATTTTCCACTTGGTGCTCCATTCGTATATTTTATCTAAATCCCCTTGCAGCTCCTCACAACTACTTTTATTTGTTATTTGTCTCATAATTTTCACGTCATCTGCAAACATTGACATGTAGGAGTTTATGCCTATCGGCAGGTCATTCACGTACATAAGGAACATGAGAGGTGCCAACACAGATCCCTGCGGCACACCACTCTCAACTTTCCGCCACGATGAGTAAGTTCCTCTAATGTTAGTCCTCATTTCCCTATCTGTTAAATAGCTCTCCATCCATTTCAGCAAACTCCCCCTGACACATCCTAGCATCTCAAGCTTAGATAACAATCTCTTATGTGGTACCTTATCGAATGCTTTGGAAAGGTCTAAGTAGACGCAGTTCACCCATCCGCCTCTTTCTTGGAGTACATCTATCACCCTACTGTAATAACATAGCAAACTGGTAACACAAGATGTCCCTTCTCTGAATCCAAATTGCTTTGGGGTTATTATCTTCTTTCTCTCCAACATTTTCATCCATCTCTTCCTAATTAGCTTTTCACAAATCTTGCATACAATACTAGTAAGTGAAACTGGTCTATAGTTTAGAGGGTCCTCAGGGTTTCCATTCTTGTATATCGGAATGATATTAGCTCTTTTCCATTCAACAGGAACCTGTCCTTTATCTAAGGAAGCTTGAATTATGTCCCTCACTGGCTCCACTAATTGCTCTGCACACTCCTTTAAAACCCAGGAAGACACTTCATCCGGTCCCATAGCTTTCCTTACTTCAAGTCCTCTCATCACAGATAACAGCTCATCTCTAGTTATTTCAATCTTACTAAGACCACTCTCCAGTACTCCCGCCTGTGGTTCGTCAAAACCTTCCTCTCTACAGTAGTAAAAACTGACCCCAATTTGTTATTCATTACCTCGCACATGTCCGATACATTTTCATACGTCCTAGCATTAACTCTTAATTTAGTAATTTGTTTCTTTACCTTCAACTTACTGTTTATATATTTATAAAATAATCTAGGGTCACTTTCACATTTATTTACTATGTTCTTCTCATAGTTCATTTTAACTTGCCTAATTATGTTAACATATCTATTCCTCTCCTGTTTATATTTATTCCGATTACTCTCTGTGTTCCTTCTTCTTAATCTAGCCCAAGCTGCATCACGCCTACCCAAAGCTCTTTTGCATTTCAAATTAAACCAATCTTTCTGCTTAGTAAAATTTCCAGTTTTATATCTTGGGACAAACAGATTGGTTCCTACTCTATAAATTTCGAGGAATCTACTATATTTACCTTGTACGTCCTGTTCCTTCAAAATAAGATCCCAATCTACTCCCTCTAAATATTTGTTCAAGGATACATAATCAGCTTTACTATAATTTAATCTGTCATTTATGTAGCTATTGTCTAATCTATTGGCATTACTCGAGGTCAACTTCCATTTTAGTAATAGGTGATCACTTTTACCTACAGGACATAGATAGTTTATATCACTAATTTCGTGAGGATCTTTTGTAAAAATCAGATCGAGTTTAGAAGGTTCGTTATTACCCCTCATTCTTGTATTTTCCCTCACATGTTGTGCAAGTACATTTTCCGTAACCAACTCCACTAGCCGACTTCCCCAAGATCTCTGATTTGGCCCTGCATCTCCCGATTCCCAATCAACCTCACTACAGTTAAAATCTCCTACCAAGATCAATCGATTCTTCCTTAAAAGCAATCTTCTCAACGACTGAATCATATCCTCGACCATCTCCTCAAACTCCAACTCCCTCCATGCTCTGGTCTTTGGAGGCATGTAAGCTACTGCTATGTCTAGCTTTTTTCCTTCTATATCATTGAGTTCAACTGCCATTATTTCTGCCTTGTCATTATTTAACTCCACTTGCTTTGCTGTCATAGGGTTCTTAACTAATACTGCCACTCCACCTCTCCTTTTTCCCTTTCTATCATATCTCCATATATTATATCCTTCACTAAACACTATATTGCTGTCAAAGTCCTGGTTCAGCTTTGTCTCCGTCAAACAGACTATCTGTGGTTGATCCTTTCTTAATATATCATCCAATTCTACCTTTTTACTGTTTATTCCATCTATATTAGTGTAGTAGCACAGTATATTGGAATCCTCCTCCTTGTTTCTCTTCCCTCCCTGCCTCCTATTAGGTTCACCTCCTCCTCCATCCCTTCCCTGACCTACCTCCACATTCCCTGCTAGTTCTATTCTCCCCCCCCCTCCACAATCTCCCGCCCCTCCCTCACCATCTCTCCGTCCTCGGTCTGATCCACTACCTGACTCACCGTCTCCATCCCCTGCTCCTCCCTCACCATCTCTCTGTCTTCGGTTTGATCCACTACCTGACTCACTGTCTCTATCTCCTGCTCCTCCCTCACTATCTCCTTGTCCCCGATTTGATCCACTACCTGACTCACTGTCTCCTTGTTCATTTCTCCTCGTATTTTCCGTTCTTTCTGACTCTGAGTGTACCACTTCTTTAGTTTCCCTTCCTTTACTCTCCAAAAAAAAATCTTTTTCTCATCTGACAATTTTCGATTTTCATCGTCAGCCCTTGCTTGAACTTCTCTCAACTTTTCCCTTTCCTCTATGCTTAAGTCCTTTTTCACCCTAATATGTTTCATTCCAGTACAACTATTTAGCCTCCAGCTTACAATGGTTAATGCTTCAACCACTGACCTAGATTTAAACTCTGCTTTTATCGGTCTCATCTCACCCTTTTTATATCTTCCTAGCCGCCTTACTTCGTCCAGTTCTTTCACCCAATCACAGCTTCGTCTAGACACTCCAATATTTTCTTTACTTTGTCCTCATCCCTTCCCCTTCTTTCCCTCATATCTGCTAAATGTTCTTCAATGTCTCCAAAAATTATTATGCTTTTACCTCTATCTACTGTTTCCCTCACTACCTTCTCCTTGCTCTTCAAAACCTGCACTACATTCTTCTCAAACTCTCTTTTCTCTTTTTCTCTCTCTTCCACCTGCTCCTTCATGATTTCTTCCAATGCATCCACCTTAGCATTCCCCACCCTTGTCCACTCATTTTTCTCCTCACTTATTACTCCTTTTACTTTCTCACTTAAATGGCCCTCATACTCCTTTAGCTGCTCCTTGAGTGCCATGTTCTCTGCCTCCAGCTCATCTACTTTCCTTATCACAGCATCTAGGTTAGCAATTAATGGCCCATCTGCAGTTGCCACTGAACTGGCTCCACATATTTCTGTCAGTGACTCCACCTTCACACCTATATCTCTCCTCCAATTCTCCATAACTCCCTTCCATCTCAACAGACCCATCATCTGTCTCTTCACCACAGTCAATTCAATTGGTAACGAAGGACGGCTGCTTAGGCCCAGTCTATTTATCCCGGCAGACCGAGGGTGAGCCGACAGTGGACCTTACGTGTTAGTAGCCCTACTTGGCAACAGGGGACACAAGGAATGTTTACCCTAGTCTGGACGAGTGGAATTAGGACTCCTTTCTGTCCCGAGGTAACTTATTAGCAATGTGAGCGAGGAGGTAACTTAAGCTATTTTCATGGGAATCGGATCTGAGGTGGAAAAACTAGCCGCCGTCCGTTAAGGGCCAACTCCCCCCCCCCCCCCCCCCCACCTTCCCAAGGAGAGGCATTAACAATCTACTCTAATCTAGTTATGCCTTTTGCCTCCCTCAATCACATAGAAAAAAAAAAAAAAAAAAAAAACTCACACCTGTCCCAAGGAGAGGGGGGAGTCCTAAAACCTCTTTTATAAAAATACGACTTGGCCGAATTTTGATATTATGACAAACTTAGACAGCTGGGAAATCACAATCCTGGGAGTGAGCTACGCCTGCCTCTGACGGTCAGAAGAATACACATTATTTATGTACACAACACCACCCGGCAGGTATTGGGAGCACACGAGGGAATGGGTTCTGAAATCCACGTTCCAGTTGGCTCCCTGTCTCGCCGGACCTTACCCATTAATGGAACTCGACCTTACAAGGTCCACATACCGCCGTGGATTGGAAGATGTCAGGGAAACAAGTGAAATATGATAACTAAGACTATAAGCATCCCGTTACAAAAGAAAAACCATCTGGTTGTACTTGTATGTTGAGTAACAGAGGGGACTAAAACCCCTTACTTAGTGGGATAAAACTTAATTGCCTAGGGAGAAAAAACTACTTCCCGGCGCACCGAGCGGGGTAGGCGTTACCTACTAGCCTAAAAACTCAAACAATAATTCCCCTAGTGGGGTAAAAAAAGGTTAGGATGGCCAATACTTCTGCCGATTACTCTACGACTACTGGCAAGACATTGTTGGGTCTAATTGATAACTTTTGGTGAAGCTCCGGTAAACCGTTCGCCGGTCATCCAGTGTATGCTGAACTTAGGGATAATTATTGGGGTGTACCATTGTTAGCCTGAATCATTACCCGAACATCTCTCAGTGTTTGTTCATTAATTGGAGCCGCTGTTAATATAGGAGAGTAGAGAACCCTATAATAAGCGTTACTAGGTAACCCCTGCGCCATACTGAGTCTGAGTAGCTGTCTCGCCCTAACTGCCTCAAATAAGGCGGTTCTTATGTCTGTCAATGATTGAGCCGGAAAAGGGAGGAGGTATTGTTGAAAAGCTTTGACTATGTCCTTCCTCTGACGAGGAGGATTCGGTACTGGTTGGGCAATAGCCTGGGCTGTATCCCTGGTTAGGAGAAAGCCGATAAAATTTCTATATGCATTGTCTCTGACCAGGAAATCTCTTTGGAGGTCAATGGGATCTGGGGTTACCAAAGGAGCCGGAAAATCCTTTACCTCTAACTGGGGGGCAATGAGGAATTCAAAGATAGCTCTGGGCACTCCGCCGGGTTCTTGCTTAAGCCAGTCAAACTCAGTCTTTGGCGGATTGGGAACCGGTAACGAGGTATTAGAAGACACAAAGACAGCAAAATGTTGGAGCTCCTGATCCCACATTACCCAAGGGCCATGCCCCACCTCACTCAGATTCAATTCCCTTTGGTCCTGATGAGGATTACATCTATGAAACTTTTGGCTTGGTTGTTGTTGTTGTTGTTGTTGTTCCCTAAGCTGCCTGGCCGAACAGCCCCGAGTCCCTGAGGAAAGCCATGGCCACGATCGGGCTTTCCCACAGAGCTCTCATTGAGTGTAGATTGTGTTGTTGGCGTAAGTGGTTGTGTGAAATGCAGTCTTCTATGATGTGTTGAATGGTATGGGGTGCTGTGTTACATCCCGGGCAGGCGTCGACAACGGAGTCATCCAGTCTCTTCTGATAGCTCAGGAGAGCTGGATGGTGTCCGCATCTCAGCCTGGCCAGGTGGACTCTGTCCTCGCGAGGAAGGGAGGATTCGGAAGGATGGATTTCGGGAGGTCGTGCATGCAGCTGCGTGTTGTCTGTGAGTGAGTGGATGGATCGGCGAGAGATATGAGTATGGATGTGCTTCTGGAAGTTGGTTCGGGGTGGGCAGGGAGGGAGAGAGGACAATAATTGTGTGTGATACCGTGTGCTGGGTGTTGTTTTGATATTTCTTGGTGTCTGTGGGTGTGTTGCCATGTAGTTTAGTGGGTGGTCTTGGTTCGTGGAGGCTGCTGCCAGGAATTGAGTGCCTCTCATGTCCAGATGGTCTTTGACCATGTGATGATGATACCATGCTTCCAAATGTCTGGTATTGTGTTGTGTGAATAGCTGTAGTTTGATATGTTAGTGAGTGCTTGTATGCCTTGTGGTCCCAGGTGTCTGAGGTGTATGTTGCTTATGTTGTCTAGGCCACAGGCGGGTGAGTGCTTGAGATTGTTGATGATATGCTTTGTCTGGTGATTGGTGAAGGGTGTATAGTCAGGGTCTGTGGGGAATTGTCTCTTACGTCGGATGACACGTCGGTCGTCTTTGTGAGGTTTTAGGTGGCTGACATGTGAGAAGTGATTGATGAGAGTGTTTGCTTGTTGTTTACATGAAGGAGTAGAGTCTGTTGTTGTGATTGCAGCATGTGATTGTGTTGTGTTGCTGTTGGAAAGTGTGATGCTGTTGGAAAGTGTGATGCTGTTTAGTGTTTTGTAGAGTTTTTTGGGGTTTGTTTTGTGATCAAGTGTTTGTAGGAAGTTATTCCAATTTAGTTTTTGTTGTTCTTGTATTTTGTTGTTAGTTTGGGTGTTGAGTGCTTGTATTTGTTGTGTGATGTCTTGTGTGTGGGGTGCTGGGGAGTGTTTCAGTATGTCGCGTTGTCTGATGAGGTTTTGAATTTCTGGTGTGAAGTTGGGGTTGTGTCTTTTTCTGTTACCTCTTGGAATGTGTTTCTTGTCAGCGTTTTGGATAGTTTTATTGAGTATGTGTACAGCATTGTTGATGTTAGTGATGGGTGTACTGTTTAGAGTTGTGAAGTGTTGTTCTGTCTCATTTGTGAATGCTTCCCAGTTAGCTCTTTTATAATTGGTGTATGTGTGTTTGTGGCTAGCTGGGTTTGTGGCTAGCTGGGGTGAGTCTGGTTTTGGTGGTGATAATGATCGGGAGGTGGTCCGAGCCTAAGGTTCTGACCACCCTCCAGGATGTTGTGGGGGCGAGTTCTGGGGAGCAAAAGGTGATGTCTGGAGATGATGGGTTATAGAGGGCTTGGTGAGGAATATGGGTATGCTGATGGATGTCGTTAAGGATGATGAGGTTATCTGTTTGGTTTTGTAGTGTTTGGCTTGGTTCATCATAATTAACACCTTACGAGCGGCCTATGCGGTTTATTTATATGTACCGCCCAGCGGGGTGTTTTTAGCCAAAATAGGGCTGTTTACGTGATCATTTTCATGCCTAAATAAGACCCAGAACGTAAAACAAGTACCTATCCCTGAAAGGGCATAAACAGAGCTTTCGAATGACACCATAACGATCCTTTTATGATGGCTAGTTTTCTTGCAATAACCGTGCAACGCGAGTGCAAAAAGCATGTAATTAGCCACTTTCCCGATACAATTCCTTATATAGCGAGTGAGAGAGGGAGGAGGGAGCTGGGATTCGTGTCAGTATGTTCGCCGCGGTGGTCTGGAGCAGTCATACGCTCGCTACTCTCCTGCCACCACTTGTCTCTCTCTCTCAGCAACATTACGTGCTGAAATTGGCACTCGACCTATGTCGAGCGCCGCCACATAGTCCAGCTTTATTAAATACGACTTATGTGGTGAGCCGCTAATTAAGGGTTAATAGCCTGGCATCCATTGATGCTGCAACGTTGAGAGCAAACAGGGCAAAAAGGGACATCTGGAGGAGGAGGGGCCTGACTAGGGGCATCCGGCGGGAGAGGGGTCATCTGGCCAGGGTTATATACAAAATATTGAAAATTAGTAGGGTCTGGTACTGCCTGAATTAGAACATCTAACACACTCCCTTGCGCGTCCTTTGCCCTAAAGGCCTTGCGCCTGTTTACTTCTATTGACCACTCCCGTGGCACCGGGACCTCTCCATGAATTGATGTGTGCCCTTCCCCTCTAGTCATAGCGGTAACCGGGAGCCAAAGCCTCCCCGGTACTTTCTGGATCAGGGAACGATCATTGAATGTTGGCTGAGACCTTGGAGGTAGATTTTGAAAGTTAGAAGCTGTGCTTTCGTAGAGAACCGGAGGACAAGCCGCCGGCTGTCGACGAGGCTGAAAGGGAAACTGAGATGGAGGATGTAGGTAAGAACTCCTTCTATCCTCCCTTCCACCGCCGTGAGGTCGTGAGCCAGAATCAGTGTCCATTATACCCCCGGAAGACACCGAAGTGCCAGAGCCAAGTATATGTGATTGAAAAGAGGTACTAGACATTGCTGACAGTGATTCATTCCCTTGTCGGGATTGCAACTGACCGTCCAACGGTAAGCCTCGTCCCGGCTTACCAGAGGCGGAGAAAGCTACGTTAGAGGACGTCGGAAACCAGGAAACGTCAGTTTCTGTTATAACATTAATTTTGGCCGGATACAAAGGGCGGATGGACACTTGTTCTGGCCATGACCCAGGTGTGGAAACAGAGTTACTAGGCACCCCCCCTTTATCTCTAGAGAGAGTGGTCACAGGGTTACCCGGCGGAGGTCCTGTTGCCGGCGGAGGGACTACGTGGCGTCTTATGGCACATTGTTGCATGACCTTATGTAGTAAATCATCCAATTGTTTGGACGTAAAACATGGAGGTTTCGGTCTTTTGAGAGGCTTTGGCCGGTTTCCCTCTGTCTGTTGTTCCTCTACTTGTACCTTTGAACTTGTGTTTAGTATCTTACTACCACTAGGTTGAGATGTTAAGTCTGAACTATGTGTCGGAGAATCCCGGTCTCGGGATCCCGGCGGGATAATTGGTACTGTAGGCGGTTGAAGAACTGTGCCGCTTGGTACTGTGTTCCTATTGGGTGGCCTTACGGTCTGCCCTTTTGTCTATCTATCTATTGCCTGACGCCGTGATCCCCGAAGGGGTGGCCACGAACGAACCGCCCCCATGCACCTCTGTCCCCAGTCAGTCGACGCCCCTCCCCCCAACCAGCACCGCCTTCGTTCATGTAGTTCCTCACTCCATCCTTCCACCTCATATTCGGTCTACCTCTCCCCCTCTGTCCCTCCACCTCGCTCTCGTACACCCTCTTAGTCATTCTCTCGCTTTCCATACGTTCCATATGGCCGAACCATCTCAAGTTGTTCCTTTTCACACTTTCCAGCACATCTACCTCCACACCACACCTCCTTCTTACTTCCTCATTAGTCTGTCTATCCCTCCATGTAACTCCGCACGCACTCCTTAAGTAATTCATTTCCACTGCTCTCACTCTTGGTCTGAGTCTCTCAACCAACGTCCATGCTTCGCTTCCGTAAGTCAGTGTCGGGATTACCACACTGTCACTGTCATGCCCTTTTGTAACTTGGTCTAATGCAGTGTCAGACTCTACTGTCGTGACCGCCTCTAGTGTGGTAAAAGATGGAGGATCACCTGCCTGTATCACCTTAGCCTGAGGATGAACACTGTCCTTGTTGTTCGAGCTCGGGGCCTCCGGCGTTGAAGACAACTCTTGGCCCTGAAAGTCACTGGTATCCAACACAAGTCTAGAACCCTGGAGCCTAACCGTAACTGACTTTCTAACCCTCATCGCAGACTGCGATCGCTCGGCGTCTGTCGCGATGAGACCGGGGAAAACCACCGGCGTCGCAGCGGCGGACGTCGATGTTACCGGCTGCTGCTCCGTTTGACAAACTTGCGAACTAGAATTAAGGCTGTCTAAAGTTACCCTCTCCCTGCGCCGAGGGCTAGATAGTTTTCTTATCTTGTCTGGCAGGAACTCCATGCTGGAAGACCTCTGACCAAGGCCTTCAGGTGGTAATGGTTGGGATGGAGAGAGACATTCCGGCGACTCCGAGCGACTCCTCTTGTAGTGGGGAGGGGAGCTCTGTATGGAGGTCGTAGACGAATGGGGGAAGGCCATGTTCATGCATGTTACCGGGGGGTTCTGTGTCTGAGAAGCTGGGGTGGTTTCAAAAGAATATAGTTTAACTATTCTTAACAATTCAGCATTATCGCAGCATAACTCTACGTCTGCTACCCTAGACACGTAAGCTGCAAATTTGTTCTTTATCTCGATGAATGTTAATAGACATGACACATCCTGGCTTGCTAGCCATTCCTCAAATAAGTCCGAACACACTGGGCATTTGCGAGATGACCATAAGAAAGAGGATCTGTCTAGACACCTTACACACCGTATACAGTAGGCTCACATATCTCGATCAATCTCATCTCGATATTTCGCATCTCGATGCCACCTTCAAGCTCTCCCCAATCACAAATCTCGATGAAAAAACATTAATCTCGATAGCTAAATATCGATGCTAGATGCTTATATACTAATATAAACAGATTAATCTTGACCAAATCGATGTGTGAACCTCACAGTCATTGTGTTTTGTTCACCTGTATACTAATGTACCGCTAGTATCGATCGTCTCAAGCGGTAGTCTAACCTGTCTCTGCCGCTTTCATTTACGTAGTAATATAAATTACTTTACCATGTTTTAATATACATTATTATTTGTATGAGGAAAATCTAATATATAATAATAGTAAAGACAAAAGAAAACTTGATTAAACTTTATACCATGGAAAATTTATTGAAGTCGGTAGATCTAGCGGCCACTTGGTGTACCAGTCACACGTCCGCCATTCGCTTGAAAGCTTGTATTGTGAAGTCGTCTACCTGGACCTTTTTTTTATCGCATTCATAAAATGCCGGTACTAGTGGTGACAGGGTGAGGGAAGCAATTGCAAGAATTGATGACGGTGACTGTGCGCCGGGTGCGGAGACGCAGTAACCTAACTGCGTTCGCCTCGGAACCAACAATCAACCAAACTGTTATCACACAAACCTCTTTATCAATAAATATAAGGTAAAAATAAAACTCTTTCATTATTAATTTTATTTATTTTAACATATTATATATATTGCATGTGATTGTGGGGGGCAAATGTGAAAATTGACAGATTTGATGTAGGTTAGTCGGCAAGTGGCTGGAACCGATTGTATTTTTTCCCATAAGAAGTTAACTTCGTATCTCGATATTTCGAATCTCGATCGGTATTTGTGGGAACCAATTATGATCGAGATTGGAGATTCCACTGTACATAGCCTGTGTGCTGCAACAGGTACTAGGAGGCACGTTGGCGTCGAACAAATGGAAAACAGAGGCATGATAACAGAGTCTCCCCTCCCCGGCGGGAACGACTCGTCCGTAGCTGGCCGGACTGTAGAAGGGATCTGGAAATAGAACATTTCCAGGAATCAATGCTCATAAAGATAACCTGAGAGGTTTTAACATCCTATACTCCCGGCGCCAGAACAAGGGTAGGCCACAGCCTCAATCCCTGTTCTGATCCCTAAGAGATTTTTTAAAGTCTCCCTCCTCACACCCTTTTCAATCATAAGGAGGGGCTCCAAATCAGGTTGCCAACCTGTGACATGGGTCATAGATTCGAAAGCCAAACCAACTCAGCGGTTAACTGCGTGCAATTACATACAATCGCTAGCAGCCGCCGGTAAGTTTACTCACTGACCCACCGCATGACGGGGTAAACTGGTAGGTTAACAGGCTCGCCGAAACTTGTATCAGAGATACGTATCCTTCCGCCAGACATGCAGGACCGGCGTCAGGATAGGTAGTGGCACACTACCACATACACAAAAATTAAAAGGGGGGAAAAGACAAGAGGACCAGACCACACGGCGGCACGGCGGCACGGCGGCCACAAACCTCAGGCCGCAGACATAAGGACTGGCGGGTCAAAAACAAGGACAACCCTCGGCTACGGGCACCAGCCTGAGAAAAACCATTCCTCTAAACAAAAACACCCCTGCAACAAGGACGTCTCCTTGAGCTCTCTGAAAGTGGGCAACACTAACGCACGGAAGCACAAGAAAAGGGGGCACAGAATATATCACATACAGATAAAAAAACATACACCCCTAACAAAAACAGAGTCCCTAAAGGCTTTATCACGAGGCAAAGAATCTTCACACAGGATAAAACTTACTCTGAAGACAACCTCGAGCAGCACGAAGCAAATGAAGCCCCCGCACGGTGCCTCTAAGCAGGCTCGAACGCCAGAAGATCCCACACCACGTGTGACAATCCTTGCACTGGTGCGTCTGCACAATGAAAAAAGACAAGGCCCCTAGGCCGAAACACTGGACTGTAGAACAGCTCGTTTAGATAAAAAGCCTCCTAACTAAGGAAAAGCAAAAAACTAAGGCGCAAAATAAGAGACACGAGTAAACACCCAAGTGGCGTCAGTCTTGAACACAACATGTTAGCGCCTGAAATGTACCCTAATTTAACACTTCCTGCGGGCAAACCATAACACAACCCGTGCTAGCTAATCTAAACCTTGTTCACTACAAATGAGTAAAGACTCACTAGAAGAGCGAACGTCGAATGAAGCAGAGCTCGGGGCACATGTGTTCACAGGTTGCCCGTGGGGAAGAGAAGGAAGAATGATGCGCTTGGCGAGAAGCGGCAAGAAGCCACAACCCAAGAAATCCACCGAATGTGGGAAGCTTGTTTATAACAGTATTTAAGTATTAAAGTTTTCCTTTTTCATCTCTTAATTTTTACGAAAGTTTTTTCGTAGTGGGTACCCGATCTATGACGACACCATAAGAGAAGTAGCGTTGCACTTATGAAGATGACTCTTGTTTCTTGCCCGCGGCGGCTGATTCAAACGGCCAACGTGGGTGTTGAATGGAGACTATTATACTAATAGGCAACATCGTCAATGATTCCGGGGCCACTATTAAATATATATGGATAGAGTCTTGAAAGATATACAAGGAAGAGCAGTGGATGTTGGTATACCGCTGATAAGGGAAGGGGGGGAAATTAGGTACTTGAGAAGTGCGTGCGGAGTTCATGGAGGGATAGACAGACGAATGAGGAATTACGAGAGCGGTGTGGTGTGTACAGTAAAAGTCCTTTAATCCGACGACCGATGATTCGAATCTCCCAATAGTCCGAATTTTTCAATTTGAGGCCAAATCCGAATTCACCCGATGGTCCGAATTTCAAGAAGTCCCAAAGTCCCCTTTTTGAGGCATTAGTCCACTCAAATGACACATAATGGAGCACACACATATCATATGTTCATGAATTCACTTTAAAAGTTTACCATTGTCATTGTAGCCTATTACCTACTTCAAAACATTCAGATTAATGGTCAAAGGAAGCTACTGATATAAACGTAAACACCACATCGTCTGCTAGAGAGTTTGTTTTGCTCTTGAACGCATCCTTGGGATGCTCCGATGCGCTACTGGCTTGCACCGCATTTTCTGCAAGCGCATTCAGTCTTGAGCTTGAAAACGCACCTTTGGACGTTCCGATACGCTACTATTTATAGTTCAGTGATCGGAGCGTCCCAAGGGTGCTTTCAAGACAACAAGACAAGGGTGCTTTCAATACAATATAATATAACAGAGCACGTCACAAAAGGAAAATCACAAAAGGAAAATTACAAGAACCTCTCAGGGAAGTGCCGTTGTTAAGGCATTACTTCCCGAACCACATCTGATCTGATCTTCAAGAGCAAGACAAACTCGCTAGTAGACGATGCGGACATTATAGGTTTGACTCCTGTAAGGAGATAAAGAAAACCTAATATTTAGTAGTGGCCCCGTAATCATTGACGAACATGCCTATTACTGTATATAAGGCACCCTCTTCAAACACTCATCCGCCGTAGTTTGAATCTACCGCGCAGAGCATTTAAAATTTGAGGAGCCTTCATCATGAGCGCACGCGACCTCACTCATGGCTTCAGTCATTATGAATTGGGTTCTCACTACGAAAAAACTTCGTAAAAAATAAAAACAAAAAGAAAATAAGAATAACTATTCAATAAGCTTTCCATCATATCGTGGATGTACTTGTGTGGATCTTTTGACCAGACGCTACTACAGGCGTCATTCTTCCTTCACTGACATATCAAGTAAACCAAAATCCTTAATACATCAACGAATGGGAAGGGGATGGTCGGGAGGGCCCCAGTCGTCAATGATTACGGGGCCACTACTAAATATTAGGTTTTCTTTATCTCCTTACAGAAGTCAAACCTATAATTTATTAGTGGCCCCTCCATCATTGACGAATATGCCTGATTTCTAAGACTGGAGGGGGACATTCGTAATCATATCATAACTCTAGAAAAGCAGATAATCAAACAACCACATAGTATTCTTACTTTTGTAAAAAAGAGATATTCGGGTGCATAAACTTTATACAGCCTAAATCTTCAAAAAGGGGTACAAGCAGGAGCGTGCTTCTAAGAAGCCTGCTTGAAAAAGGGTTAACTCTGAGACTCTGTACACAGATCTGCTAGTTAAGAAGGCACCCCTCTTAAAGTAAGTGGTGAAAACTAAAAACTTATAAGTTTACATGTGCACATATAAACCCCATTAACTAGTGGATATATTCCTAAAAATATAACCAAACATAAATGAATTCTTGTACATTCGTAGAAGTACTGAACTCGTGTACTTATGCAGAAGTAATTACTTCAAAAGTAAAAGTCGTAGTTGCAACTACCGAGATTTCTCACAAATCTATTGCTTCACAGCCAAAGCTACTTACAACAAGAATTGTTGTAACACTACTATTGGCCTTTAACACAATTTCCTGCCTGCAATGAATACTACAGATAAATTTTATAATACAATGCCTACAAACAGTATCACAGCTCGTATGTTCCGAACACATACTCCGGAGGGGTCTAGGGTGTCCTATGTCACACTGACTGCACCCTCCCCCTCCCCCCCCCTTTTTCTTGAAATTAAACAAAACGTGACTAAAAGGGCCACCTAGACCCTCTGCCGTAAAGCTATACATGGCAAGGAAGGTTTGTCCAGAGCTACTGAAAGGTATCGAGTCAAAAACTCCTGATTAGAGGCCCACAACTGTGTGGAATTAATAACTTCCACCGAAAGATTATTAAGGAAACGTAAAAAGGCTGTCCCCTTGCGTAAATCGTGGGTCTTACCCACAACGCCGGGATTCTTCTCTTTAAAGTCCTCGACCAAGAGAGCAGCCAATGTACGCTCCATCAAGCGTTCACCCGGACTTGCGACCCATAAAGCACCCTGGTGATTTAGAGGTGCCACTCTTAAATATTTGGTTAGAGCTTGCACTGGGCAAAAAAGATGGTGCACCTTTCCCCTTTTTAACGCCGGCACCGTGAACTCTGAAAACACATGTTCACTGTGCTCATTCTTGGCTATGAATCCTGGGGAAGGTGCAATGTGAATACACTCATGAAGCCTATCAAACCTGAGGCAATTAGGTGTGTTGCTCATCGCCGCCAGCTCAGATACTCTGTTCCCGGTAGCCAAAGCCATAAGGAATACTGCCCTTTTGTAAAATCTGCAGTCTTTGGTACATACGGGAACGAAAATAACGACAATGCTTTGTCCAGAGACCATGTAGGCCTGAGCTGACGGGGAGGTGGGCGGAGTTTAAAACCTGCCCACATAAATCACTTTCAGATAAATGTTTCTGCATGAACAGATAAATTAAATAATTAACAACCAACGCCACCGAGGGCACAGTTTGTTTTGTTCTACGAATCCAAGGCGTAAAAGCTTGCCAATGCGATTGAAACTGTCGCTTTGTAGACTGGGTATATTGATTCGTGAATATCTTGGTCACGTCGCTACCATATGGTGCTAGCCACTTGGCCTCCTGAATGTCCATAATGAACAAGTCCGTGAGGTTTCTAGGTTGCCAATTGTGTTCTAAGTGGAACAACCCGACCGGGAGTGACACTGGGTGCGGGCACCACGTGTTAAAATGCTGGTACCACACTGCGCCGGCCACAGGGGCGCGATTAGCGAGACTACGCCTCGCTAATCCTGTAGTTTGTTGACTACGTGGCACATTAGAGATGCGTCTGGCGGCGGAAAATAGATAAATGGAACTCAACCTGTTCTCGTCCGTCATCAGAGCGTCAGGTCCGCCCGCCGGCGTTATCGTCCGGCGGGTGAGGTACAGTGGGAGTTTGTGAGTCTTCTCAGACGCAAACAAATCCACTTGTGGATGGTAATGCTCCGCAAACGCAAGAGCGCCCATTCTACTGTTATGCTTTGTCTCTGAGACAGAGCGTCTGCCCAGACGTTTTCTACGCCTGGGAGATAAGATGCGTGAAGATGAATGTCCAGCCTGTTGGCTAGTATAAAAATGTTTTCTGACACGTTTAGCCACTTCCGAGATCTCATTGACCCTTGTTTCTGAATACAGTGAACCGCATTCAGATTGTTCATTCTGAAGGCCACCGACTTGCCCTGTAAAGCAGAGCCGTGAGCCTGAAGGACAGAAAAGGGGACTAGTAAGTCTTTGACATTGATGTGGAAGATTTCTAAATGGGACCAAAACCTTTGACCCTGATGCCCGAGGTTTGACTAAAAGCCCCAACCTATCGTTCCTGACGCATCCATGTCCACCCATACTGACGGCGGAGGAGAGGTTCATGACATGACTGCGTGCAACATTTCTCTCGTCGCCCAAACCGCTAGTAAGTTGTGTAATAACGTTAGGATAGGCCATACTATCCCCGCCGGTAATAGTGGGAAAAATGTGTTGCCCTCCAAGATTAAACGTTAGACTTTCAACCGGCCCAACTTCACAGTTAGCTGAACCCAGTTGAGAGAACCGACTAGAGATTCCCAAAGTCTCCGTGTCGTAGTCAGACTGTGGAGAAACATAAACAGTTTTTGTGAAATCTGTTTCGAGTGAGAGAAGCTGTGTCCTCGACCAGCCCTATCCCCTGAAATACTCGTGGGGGAACAAGGGTTTGACTTTTACTAAGTTGACCTTGAATCCTAGATATTTGAGATGGTTTAACGTAACGTAGACATGAATGATGCGTAACTTTTCTGTTTCTGCCACCACCAGTTAGTCGCCCAGATACCACCAGACCCTGATCCCTTGTTCTAACAAGGGCATCAGGGCTTGCGGGGACCTTGCTTGAATGCTTGTGCCAAATTGAAAACAGTCTTCCAAACTGCTGGTGAAATCAAAGAAGGAGTTAGAACTGGAGACAGAACTACTTGGCTTGCAATACAGTCAAAAAGTTTCTTCACTAAGAACATCCTCAGATCCTGCCTTGCTCGAACTGCCTCTAATAAGGCCGTCCGAATATCTCCTAAAGACTTGGATGGAAGTCTGGAGAAGCTAGCGCCGGGAAAGTTCAATGGCTTTCCTGACTTCTGCGGCTTCTATTGCCTGAGAAGAGCGTAACAGAGACTTTGTTACTTGCTGGGAACCATATATTGCGAAAACAGTTTAAACGCTTTTCCTCTTAACCTAAACTCGCGGTCTAGGTAAGTTGGGGAAGGCGTGCTAAAGGGAGCTTATAATTCGCACAAATTGATTATTTGGGGGGTGGCAGCCAAGCAGAGGGGACTCCGCCGGCACCAAAACCCGGAAGAGAGAACCAAGAATGGCGTTCTGGAGGGATTTGGTGGGAAGAATAAGTCATGGTTATAATAACTTGGAATGTCCTTAATATGAACATCCAAAACATTTCCGTAACATTGCTACCCCTGACTCATCAGGCCCGTATAAAAGAGGCATAGCTCCTGTTTTTTGACTGGCGCCTTGTCTAAAGGAGGGGGAGATATGTCTGATATGACTTGCACAGTGGAAGTAGTGAGAGCTGCTGTGCCTGGCACAAAACGCCTGGACCTGATACAATCTCGCCTAGAGTTCTAAAGGAAGCTAAGGATGAGCTCTCCAAACCACTGACATTACTATTCAATAAATCCTTGCAGTCTGGAACTATGCCTGATCAGTGGAAGCTAGCCAACGTAACACCGATATTAAAAAAAGGCAGCAAATCCCTACCCAGTAACTATCGTCCAATTAGCTTAACCTCAGTTGTATGTAAAATGCTAGAAACGGTCATACGAGACAGACTCATAAATCATTTAGAGGAAAATAACATACTTAAAGATACTCAACACGGCTTTCGTAAAAAACGTTCCTGTTTAACAAACCTCTTAGACTTCTTCCACGATATCCTCAACCTCTACGATGAGAGTAAAGCTGTAGATATTATATACCTTGATTTTCAAAAGGCCTTTGACAAAGTTCCCCACAAACGTTTACTGCTAAAACTAAAAGCGCATGGAATACAAGACGGTGTGTTGAAATGGATAGAAAATTGGCTTAGCGACAGAAAGCAAAGAGTAGTCATAAACGGTAAGGCATCTAAATGGACCAATGTAAGTAGCGGGGTACCCCAGGGATCGGTACTAGGACCAATTCTCTTTCTAATTTACATCAACGACATAGATGAGGGTCTCACCTGTACAATCTCAAAATTTGCTGACGATACAAAAATTGCAAATAGCGTACTCTGAAAAGAACAAGTTGACGATATGCAACACAATCTAGATAAATTGTCATGTTGGGCCCAAATTTGGCAAATGAGTTTCAATGCGGATAAATGTAAAGTACTACATATCGGATACCTAAATGAGAAAGCAAACTATTCGATGAATGGCACTCAGCTTAAGAATGTAAACAGAGAAACCGATCTGGGAGTAACAATATCGAGTAACCTAAAACCGAGTCAACAATGTTCAGAAGTTGTTAAGAAGGCAAACAAAATAATTGGCTTTATAGGCAGGTCATTTAAGCATAAATCCAAAGAAGTTATCCTAACCCTTTACAATTCCTTAGTCCGCCCTCTTCTGGAATACTGCGTTCAATCCTGGTGCCCTTATTACCAAAAAGATATAAACAAGCTAGAACGAGTTCAACGTAGAGTTACCAAAATTATACCTAGCCTAAAGAACAAACCATACGAAGAGCGTCTTAGAGAATTAAATCTATTTCCTTTAACCCAGCGCAGATTAAGAGGTGACTTAATTCAAGTGTTCAAAATCATCAAAGGCATCGACAATATGAACTGTAGTAAGTACTTCACTATCGACCAAGCTAATTACACGCGGGGAAACGGTTGCAAAATTATTGGTAAATCTTTTAACTCACACGAATCTAAGAATGTCTTCTTCAATCGAGTTGCCAACTTGTGGAATGGGCTTCCCCGAAGCGTTATAGACTGCATCACCGTTGATTCATTTAAACTCCGCCTAGACAAATATCTCGCATCAAACCCGCGACTGACTGCGTTTGTAAATGAATAACTTTATTTTATCCCCCCCTCAGTTACTAACCCATCTGTCCCCTACTAACTTCCTAATCCTGCCACGGACATTAGTTCCAGGGCAGTAGTTCCCTTTCCAATGTTCCCTTACCCACTCTAAACCACTGTTTGGACACTTGATCCTCAGTGTTTTGGAGGACAAGCAACCTAGAAGGGTCACTAGATCTGTTGTTGCTTGATTTCCTTTGTACTCCTTTGTACTTTGTACATTGGAAATTGGATTTGACACAAGAGGATAGTTAGGTATTTTAGCTAAAGCAAAGGATGTAGCCAGAGGTCGTACATTCGTCGACATCGCGGGATCTCCCGTATCAAAAGGAGTTTCCGGCGTAGGGCCAAAGAACCTATTAAGTGCATTCAATAGTAGTCCATCAATCTCTTCCGCCGGTACATACCTAGCCGATGACGAACTCCGTGGAGATTCGACAGTACCCTGAGAGTCGCCTAGAAGGTGACTGGACTCTTCAACCTCCATCTCTGAGACCAGAGATCGTTCTTCTTCATCCGTTAAGTCTGGCTTATCATGGGAAGATCCCGCCGAAGCCGGGACCTCCACATGTTGCCATGTTAAAACTGGGATAGAGAATGGTACATCGGCATCCCGGTGGACGTCAGCACTAGTTGAGTCACAAAGGGATGTGTTCTGTCCTGCCAGGACTGTGAGTATCGCCATACACCTTGGCTGTGGCTGTCCCTCGCTTGCGAGCTCGGTATACTCTCTGAATGGGAGCCCTCGTCCGAGTCCCGTAAAGGTTTATGATAATTAAAAGCTCCCATAGCTCATTAACACATTGAAAGCAGAGCTGGTGAGCAAAATCATAAAGTATACTAAGTAATTTATAAAAATAAGATAGGGATACCTGAGCTTAACGGCGTTGAACATACAGCAATGAGAGGTTCAAGTGCCGACATGACAGAGACTCCAGGGGAAAACTACCCCGCCCCCGGGAACTACCTGGTCACCTGGTGCAACACCGGTACTCCGCCCTGGAAAGAGAAATTTCCGGGGATTAATGCTCATAGGGCTACACCCAAAAAATGGTACAAAATATGTGCCACAAAACCGCCGGTCAACGAACCGTAGCACTCCACCACTACTTTTTGTTTTCCTTTAGTTTCATATTAAAGATTGCAGCATATCTTTACCTGTCCAGAAGATTTAAGCATATCTTCTGAATCCTCATAAAGATGAAGCATATCTTTATTAAAGATGAAGTCTTTCAAGTATCCCTTTACACTTGAAACACTAGTAAGATTCCGGCATCTTTTTATCCCATAAAAAGTCTAAGCCTATCTTAATCTCTATTCCGGCTTCTTCCAGAAGCCCTCATAGATCGCCGTCTTGAAGGCCGTGATACCCTATTGTATCAATCAATTGTTTGGCAAATTATCGCGAATTGCAAATCAGTTAATATAACCACCCGAAGGTACAACCGCCGGGTTTTATATGCAATGTCAAACCAATTGTACCTGCCCCAGACCTCTTTGTAAAAAGGTCGCCGGGAGGGAAAGACTAAACAAACAAACAGCATTGTTTCAATGGCTTATTAAAGATTTCAGCATATCTTTTACCTGTCCAAAAGAATTAAACATAACTTCTGAATCCTCATAAAGATGAAGCATATCTTTATTAAAGATGAAGTCTTTCAAGTATCCCTTTTGTGATGCACCCCAGTGCTCTGCAACGCAACCTGATTGTACTCCTTGGTACTCGACTGTACCGCCCGTGATCTGGCTACCGTCAGCCGCAATGTATATTGAGTGTGACAACTTATAACTATGTTCTTTGTATCTCTGCAAAGGTCTCGTCATGTGCTAACCAGTGGTGGGTTTTGTTTTAAGCCATGTCGAGACCTTCCATTTAATATGTAGTATCAATAGAGAAGTTGATAGATAAGACAATGGGAGTTCAGAGAGAGAGAGTGAGTTAGGCTTCAGAGCAAGAGGGTAGCAACGCGCCACGCTGCCGGCCGGGTGGGTTGCCAGACGTATGGACTGGTTGGCAGCCCTGCGCTTATAGCTAGGCGTGACAGGGTTGGTAGTCCATTGTTGCCTGCCTACGCTGCCTGGGCTGGGCCCATGTTGTCGTACAGCATACTGCCTGGAGGCTGGCTGCGTGTTCCATGACCAGGTTGCCTAGAACCTTTGAGATTCTAACATCCCTTGCCCTCTCTCCCAACTTCTCACTGTTGCACTCTTTCTCTCTGACGACATTACTCTCATTTCATTCTTCTCTCTATTTAAATGCATAACCTTCCCTTGAGGTCCTAAAGGAGTTTCAGCACTCACCTCTTGTATTACTCTTAGGACAAGCATATATTTACATGTATTAGATTTAAGGGGTTAATGTGAACAGCGATCTTCTTGATGAGGATAGTTGGTGAACGTTCTACATGTTCACGAGTTATATGCCCCGCTCATCATCCCATTTGTGACTAGACTGGTGCCATGTGTAAGAGCCCGACCATGCCCAGGAGTTGTCTGTAGAGGGACGAGGACTTAGCCTTGATTTGCATACCGAGCCAGGAGCGAGTGTAGTACCCGAGACTACAGCTCGCTCGTAGTGCCGGTATAGTAGAGTAACGTAATTTATCTGTCCTTGTGTTCTCTACAGTCTTCTCCTGGGTTCTCGCTTTCGGTGCTGGGACTCGTTGTTCCTGTGACTTGGCCTGCTAGCTAGAACACATGGGGATGATGAGTGGGATATATCTTTATTTTACTATGCATTGCAGCTCTCTTTAAGTATGTGTATGTAACCCTTTACAATACACATTACTCACACACAAGACAACACTATTAATACTTTCATGTATCAATTAACTGCACTGTCGTTTTGCTGCTGTGTCCGGAGTTCTGTTGCGTAGGGCGCATACGGACTCGGAGGGGAGACAGAGTGAGAGAAGCGAAGTAGCCTATGCGGTAGTAGGCTACCGGCGCAGTACTGTTGCCTGCAACCTTTTAGTTATTCCAAGTATAGATTCATTATTATAATAAGTGACTACTATTTATGTTCCTCCCATGTGTATTATTAGGTATCTACTGGATCATGAACATCTTGTATGCTACATGCTAGTGCATGTTAGTAGGGGACAGTTATTGTAGTGCACGCGCTTTCAAGTAGGCGTGTACATTTGTCATTTAGCATTTCACTGTCATACCTTTAGCCTGCTTCTATTCTACATTATTAGAGGCTTAATATTAACGTAGTTTCTTGAGTATTGCATTTCTTTAGTAATAACGTAACCTATAAATGTCTGAGGGAGTTTAGCCTCATAGCCTACTCCTGTTGTACACTTTCGCCGAGTTAAGGTACCTCGTTACCGTAGACGATAACTCTGTAGGGCGTTGGTGCTTTTGTTGTCTGGAGCATATAGTATTTGGGACTGGAATCGAGCGTGTCGTTGTCACTTAAGCCATTTCTGTCCTACGATCAAGAATCCCGAATATGTATTGCCGATCCAGCCGTAACAAAATGGCGACCTTGCACAAGATTCAGTAGTATCCTATCACATGTTTTTTGGAGAACTATTCTATGCTACCTAGTAGAGCTGGCTAGAATTTTCTTGCATATTGGAGGAATTTTTATTGTGTCATTATTGTATTGGTGGACTTGCAGATTGTTTCGTTAGGTGTCTAGAGTAGAGTCATTCAAGCATCTTTAACATTTTGTGAGTCGAGACTGCAATTAGTAATAAGCACTTTTTTTTATGAACAGCAATTGTATAACCAGCACTATGTCTAATGACTCATCATTTACGGGGGAGGATAACACGGTACAGCCTAGTGACCAGCAAGTACAGCAGATATTTAGGGAGGGGAGTGTTATAAGTGGAGAGAGGGATGCCCGGGCATTTTTGCAGACACCTTTGACCGAACAGCGCCTGCAGGCTATTGATTGTTACGGTCTTCGCTGTTTAGCCACGGTTTTGGGGCGGGACTGTCCTGACAGTTGGCCCAAGAAGAATTTGGTGGCATGTTTGTTGGCTGATGGCGATGGGGCGGTGGGTGGAGTGGGGTCTTGGGGGGTTCCCTCCAAGCCTCCATTCCACTCTACCCCTGAGCTGGGCCCTCAGCCAGCGAGTCTTAGAACGATGCAGCAGGAGGGTTCTCAATGGCAAGCTGGCTTACCCGTAAACACGTCTCGGTGTGGATCCCCCATTGTGTGCTCTCCCCCCCCAGGCCTGTCTCCTGAGATGTTATTTCAGCTAGAACTAGCTAAGCTTAAGTTGCAAGAGAGTCAACAGGATAGTATAGAATGGATTAAGCTGCAGGAGACTCAGATACAACAGGCTAGTATAGAACGGATTAAGCTGCAGGAGACTCAGATACAACAGGCTAGTATAGAACGCATAGAGGTTGCTAGAATCCAAGCCAATCAGGATGCAACCAGGTACCAGGCTGAAATGGATGTCGAGAAGTCTAGAGTAGAGACCACGGGGCGTCATCTCGGTGGTGGGCACCGGGTTACAGACTCATTTTCGCATTTAATTAAGTTAGTACCCGCATTTGATGAGACAGCAGTGACTGAGTTTTTTGCTCGTTTCGAAAAGAAGTGTCGTGAGTATGACTGGCCGGAGGTTAAATGGGCAGCATTAGTTTCATCACGTCTAGTGGGTAAGGGGTTGAAAGCCTATGATGCACTGTCACTGGACGAGAGTGTCGTGTATGAACTGGTGAAGGAGGCTGTGCTCCGGGCCTACGAACTGCAACCCGAAACTTATAGATTGAAGTTCCGTGGCGTGAATAAGAAGAGCGACGTCAGTTTTATGGAGCATGCATGGGACTTAACAGATGCATGTAATAACTGGTTTCGGTCCGAGCACGCAGAGTCGGCTGAGGAAATTAAGCAACTTTTCTATCTGGAACAGTTTTACAAATGTACTGGAACCGATCTAACGCTGAACATTAAGGAAAAATGTCCCAAGACAGTAGAGGAGGCTGCCAAGATGGCAGACCTCAGATTATCATTGATTCGTGGTTGCGGTGCCGCTCAGAGGGCTGAGTTAGGGCAGAAGGGGCGCTATACCCCACCCACCAGAGTTTTCGATAATAACAAATCCTATGACACACATAACCACACTAAAAGCATTGCACCTAATAACACCTACAAACACAAGCCTCTCCCGTTTACTAAAGGTCAGGCCCCTTCTTCGCCCGCACAAGGGAAGAAGCCCATTGGGGATGTGAAATGTTACAAATGTCAGAAGCTAGGCCATTATTCATGTGAGTGCCCTAGTAACACTCCCGCTAAGCCGGTGTCATTGGTTCACAGTATCGGTGTGTCTCTGAAGGCTGCAGCAACTGCCCGGGGTAGGTTGTCAGCAGCTGAGGCACACGCGGTAAAGAAGCGTACGGAAGGCTCGACACCTGTCTGGGACGCTTTCTGTAGCCATCGGAGACACGGGTTTGTGAGCTGGGGGAGTGAACTACGGAGGGTTGACTTGCTGAGGGATACGGGGGCTTCGCAAACTTTGTTGAGGAACTTCACAGGGAAACCGATAAATGCGGCCAGAGTTGTTGTGGTGCAGGGTATAAATGCTACGAGGTCATACCCACTTGTGAGGTTGGAGTTGAGAGTGGGAGAGGTGTGCAGGGAGCTAGATGTAAGGATCGTTGAGTGTTTGCCAGTTGAGGGCGTCGACCTTCTTCTCGGCAACGACTTTGCGGTGCCCACTTCCGGGACTCCACCCTTAGTCGATGCCGAGAGGGCGGCCGACGTGGATGGTGAGAATCGGGAATGGGTTGGGAGGTGCCAACAGGATGAGATGGCCTGTGTGGTAACCCGATCTCGCTCTGCGGCTCCTGCACAGCCTAGCACTCAACCTCGGGGACAGTGGAGGAAGGATCAGGAGAAGGTTGCTAAGGGCAGGAAAAGGGACATTGATTCTGCTGCACTTCTCGGTGATTCGGTACTTGGACCTATAATAAACACGGGAGTTGACTCTGGCCCAGATATGGTGTGTAACAAGGCAGAGTTGGGTAAGACTTCGCGTGAGGCAAGAGCTGTAGCGAGAGCCACTAAGGCAGTAGAGCCTACTAGCCGGGGTAATGTCTTATTACAAAACCATCTTGATGCATTGACGCCCGGGGACATTAGTGAGCAGCAGCTGCAAGACGCTAGCCTAGCTCGTTATAGCAATGGTGCCATAGAGTTGGAGGAAGATGGGGATGCGAAGCCGGGAGATTTCTTTAGGCTCAACAGGATATTGTACCGCAGATTTCTAGACCCCAAATCGAAGTGGGAGGGCGGTGCGAGGGTAGTAGACCAGGTGGTTGTTCCAAATAAGTATAGAGAGTCCTTATTGTGTCTGGCGCATGATGTGCCGGTGGCGGGTCATTTGGGGGTAACAAAAACATTGGCGGCATTGGGCAGGTTTTTCTGGTGGCCTGGGGTCAAGGCTGATATTTATTAGTGGCCCCTCCATCATTGACGAACATGCCTATTACATAAGGCATCCTCTTCAAACACTAATCCGCCGTAGTTTGAATCTACCGCGCAGAGCATTTAAAAACTGAGGAGCCTTCATCATGAGCGCACGCGACCTCACTCATGGCTTCAGTCATTATGAATTGGGTTCTCACTACGAAAAAACTTCGTAAAAAATAAAAACAAAAAGAAAATAAGAATAACTATCCAATAAGCTTTCCATCATATCGTGGATGTACTTGTGTGGATTTCTGACCAGACGCTGAATCAGGCGTCATTCCTCCTTCTTTGCTCTGTGCTCAGCCTGCCCGGACGTACCTTTCAGGCTCCGCTGGTTCCGCATTCGTTGCGTCCCTAGTGAGTTTTTTCTCATTTGTTTACTCTAGGATGTATCGAGTAAGGTTAGGATAGGCGTAGCAGGAGTGTCCTGGGCTGGTTGCCCGCAGTGCAGTGTATTTTGGGTCGTATGTATGGGGCATCTATTTCGGATGTACCCTCGTGGTCCTGTTGTGGACACGTGAACTTTTCACAGTTGTGTTAGTTGGTGATGCAGGCGGCTTTCATTACGCGTTAATTATTGCTGCCTTTTATCCTTCTGATGAGGTAAGCTGTGTGTTTGCTGACGTTCCCAGCGTATTTTTCTTCACTTAGTGAAGTTTTTTCTGGGTCCGTGTCAGGCTTCCCGGGGTGGGAAGTTATCGCTTCGGTGGTGTGTTGGCGGTGGTTCCTGTTGTGATATTCCAGTGTGTGTTTATATTTCAACTATTTTCATGCCGTCTACCTAGGCCTAGCCAGCCGCTCGTAGCTTTGCCACATGTCTAGTGTTATTATTTATTTTATAAATATGCCCTACTGTGTCATGTGTATCCGGGTTATAGTTGTGTATTGGCTAATTCCTCGGACTATATTTGTTTCCTGGTTTAGTTGTGTATTGGCTAATTCCACGGATTATGTTGTGACCTTGGTTAGTCGTGCGTGTCTCTCCTCGTGTCGTATTGTTCAGATGGTGTCTGTTCTGGGTGGGGTTTGCCTTCCGGCGGGTTTTTCTCGGTTTCACCATGAAAAATCCTGACCGATGAGCAGTGTTGGGCCACACGTGGTTTTTAACTCTGGCTGGTTCCCCGGCGTGGGGAGGTGTCTGTGGCTCTCCAGGACTGCGTCTCTGTGGGTGCCTGGTTTCAGGCCTCCTTTAAATTCCCGGCGGGATGGCTGTACCCATCCTTACATATATATAGATATATATAAAGAAACGACGTTCTTGAGAACACTCGTTTTTTATAGGTTTTTCTACCTGGTTTACGACAACCACATGGAAAACCTAGCTGTTGTTTAGGCGTTCCTCCCCGGCGATCTTTTACAAAGAAGTGGGGTCAGGAACTTGTGGGGTTAACTTTTAGACTTCTCACCCGGCGGGTGCACCTGAGCAGGGTGGGATAAAACGACTTAGGTCTCATATAGTTAACCAATCCATTTGAGTGATACTCTGTGTATCGCTGCCTTTACTCTTACGGCAATTGAAGGATCAGTGAGGTTTAACCAAATCGATTCCCACACCCGGCGGGTGCCCCTAAGTGGAGGAACTAAGGAATTTATAAACAAATTCAATTTCGATTAACCTTAATTGGGTGATACTTTCAGTATCGCCGCCTTCTATTTTTACGACGATCGTTTGGGACAATTCGTTAAAAAATCAGATCTCGTATATTCCTGCCCTGGGCTATTCTACTAAAATATTTCAAGGGCCGGCGTCTTTATGAGGGGGGGCTTTGTTACAAAATTGAATCTTGAGACAGTCACCACCTCCTACAGACTATAAGTGCCATACTGGACCATTATATCAGAGGGTATTCTTCATGTTCTTTAGCTAAGAAGATTTGTTTAGCCTCTTTACACCCAGCCGCGTAGCGAGATGTGTTAGCTGTGTCTTTGCATCCCGTTACCCGGCGGGTTATTAACACTTGTATGCGAACACGTGGGTTAACCTTATGAGCATTAATTCCTGGAAATTTTTCTTTATTTTTCCAGAGCTGAGCTCCGGCGGACCAATACAGACCCGGCGGTAGTTTCCTCACACCAGTCTCTGTCATGGCTAATGTGGCCCCAGTTTTTGCCCTGTGCATTACCCCTACTTGCGCGGGTATCCCAATTTTTGCGCATACCCTTTGCATAAGGTGTGTTAGATGTCTAGACCGTTCAAGGGGTCTCTGGGTTACACTTAATTGTTCATTTTGCTCCCAATTAGCCAATAAAGTCCTGTGTGACAATGACAAGACCGCGGCGGTAGCGTTGAGAGAGGTCAGACAACAAATGTCGGCCTATACTACCATTGTCGCACATAAGTCACTTCAATGTGACAACGTCCCACTTTGGGATAAGTTGCTGTCAGAGCACCCTCCCCCTAAACGTACCTCTAGAGTAACGGGTTTTAAGCCGACAGAGACTAGCCAGCGTTCTGTATCGTCTGTGGATACGTTTAAACGCCCGAGAGAGCCTACTCCCCCGGCAGCCACCTCCTCGTCGCAGGCGAGATCGAGGTCAAGGTCACCCCTCAGACAGCGGTCTTCAAGTCGGGCCTCTTCCCCGGCTAGTAAGAAGTGTAAGACTGAAGCTTCCCCCAGTGGCCATGGTGGTGATTCTTCCAAACCTAGGTCTAGTTCGCGGTCTCACCGTAGCCACAAATCCTCCAAAAAGGATTCCCATAAGAAGTCCTCTCGACATTCTACTAAGTCTAGTGCATCTCATCGTACCTCTACACCTGAAAATGTTTCTGTTACAGCCTCAGAGTATAGTGAAGCGCCTGTCCCTAAACAAGATTTACCTATTGATATTTTAACCCTAGAAACGGAAAGTTCAGGAAATTCAATAATTGAGAATGTTTCAGACTCTCAAGAGAGCGTAGGCCAGAGCCTCGGTGTTTGGCGGTTTGCTCAGCCAGGGTCTGACCATCCACGTCCGACTCATACGAGTCACACAGTAGCCGATGTCCACAGGGACGCGGCGACCCCATCCTCTATCCCTGATTTATCTTGGAAACAAGGTGCCCCTGCCTCGGCGGGGTCTTCTCAGGAGGATCGGGAGGAACAAGATGAAGTGTCATTAATTTCAGATAGGGAGGGACAAAGGTCAGGCTCAGGCCTGGACGCCGCCCATGATAATACTGATTCACCTGAAAGTTCTGCATCTAACCAGTTTGTTACAGCACAAGAAATTGATGGGTTACTTACTCATGCTCTATCAAAATTCTTTAATCAACAACGAGAAAACCCCACAATGGACTTGGGGGCTCCCTTGACAAGTTCTGCGGTACGGCCTCTGATAACGTCAATCGATTTATCTAAGATTCCTAACCCTCCTACTCTGTCACCGGCAGGGAGCTCTAAGCCAGCTACGGCGGCATTCACTACGTCAAATGTCAGGGTCATTACGGATGTTAATCCACCCCCTCTAGACAAAGCGCCTCTTAGAAAGGTAGCTATGCCCCTGCTTTATGGGCCAGACGAGTCATGGGTCCCTTTGAACCCCTCTAAGCCAGAGCTTGCCCAGCCTACCTTGTCAGGGGAACTCCCGGTACCACGTGAGTGGTTTATCCAGGGAAATAAGTCTAAGAAATTAAGGGCATTGGATGCCTTGGGTAATGTTTTGGACGTAAATATCAAGGCTATACCTAGTTATTATCATCAGGATTATTTTGTTTATGCATCTAAGCCTGCTTTACCCCCTGCCTCAGCTTCAAAACTTTTTTCAGACTGGTCTAAGCTGGATGGGTTTAATGATATTAAGGCTCTGTCGGCTCTTACTCCTGAACTAGATTTACAGACCGTCACAGACGAGACAGCTAATCCAGTGTTGAAGGTGGGACAGTTGGGACCAGGACCTTGGGTGGATTGGGAGGTAGAGGCTCAAAACTTTGCAACCACTTTCACTTCTAAATCTTCCCACCAGATCCCTCAGGATACACATTCATGGTTCTCCATGCCGGTAGGTTCTGCCGGCGGAGTTCCGTCAGCTTTATTTTCTTTTTTAGCTGCCCCTAAGATTAATCTTTGTGAACTAAAGGAACCATTCACTACCCCTACCCCTTCTCACCTAGACAGAGAATTTAGTCTAAGGGGAAAAGCTTTCCGCCTGTTTTCACAGTACAGTAAAAGTCCGTTAATCCGACGACCGATGATTCGAATCTCCCAATAGTCCGAATTTTTCAATTTGAGGCCAAATCCGAATTCACCCGATGGTCCGAATTTCAAGAAGTCCCAAAGTCCCCTTTTTGAGGCATTAGGCCACTCAAATGACACATAATGGAGCACACACATATCATATGTTCATGAATTCACTTTAAAAGTTTACCATTGTCATTGTAGCCTATTATCTACTTCAAAACATTCAGATTAATGGTCAAAGGAAGCTACTGATATAATCGTAAACACCTTCGTCTTCTTCTTCCACATCGTCTGCTAGAGAGTTTGTTTTGCTCTTGAACGCATCCTTGGGACGCTCCGATGCGCTACTGGCTTGCACCGCATATTCTGCAAGCGCATTCAGTCTTGAGCTTGAAAACGCACCTTTCAAGAAGTCCCAAAGTCCCCTTTTTGAGGCATTAGGCCACTCAAATGACACATAATGGAGCACACACATATCATATGTTCATGAATTCACTTTAAAAGTTTACCATTGTCATTGTAGCCTATTATCTACTTCAAAACATTCAGATTAATGGTCAAAGGAAGCTACTGATATAATCGTAAACACCTTCGTCTTCTTCTTCTTCCACATCGTCTGCTAGAGAGTTTGTTTTGCTCCTGAACGCATCCTTGGGACGCTCCGATGCGCTACTGGCTTGCACCGCATTTTCTGCAAGAGCATTCAGTCTTGAGCTTGAAAATGCACCTTTGGACGTATTAGTCTTGAGCTTGAAAACGCACCTTTGGATGTTCCGATACGCTACTATTTATAGTTCAGTGATCGGAGCATCCCAAGGGTGCTTTCAAGACAACAAGACAAGGGTGCTTTCAATACAATATAATATAACAGAGCACGTCACAAAAGGAAAATCACAAAAGGAAAATTACAAGAACCTCTCAGGGAAGTGCCGTTGTTAAGGCATTACTTCCCGAACCACATCTGATCTTCAAGAGCAAGACAAACTCGCTAGTAGATGGAAGAAGAAGACGTTTATATCAGCAGATTCCTTTGACCATTAATCTGAATGTTTTGAAGTAGTTAATAGGCTACAATGACAATGGTAAACTTTTGAAGTGATTTCATGAACATATGATATGTGTGTGTGCACCATTGTGTCATTTGGGTGGCCTAATGTCTCAATGTTTTCGTCATACACAGGTTCATAGGGGTAAAGTCCGATAATCCGAAAAATCCACTAATCCGAACGAGAGCCGGTCCGCTGCCCTTCGGATTAACGGAAGTTTACTGTACATAGTTTCTCAACAGGTGGCTAAGTCTTTACTCAGGTCTACTCAGGCAATCGCAGACGCGGATGCTCGAAGATCAGTTGAGTTATCCCGGCGTCTGATTCTTCAGTCGTCGATTCAATCCTTAGGTGACATACGCACAGCCTTACTTGAGGCGGTGCGAGCACGACAGGATCTTAGGATGTCATTAGTTCGCAAGCTGCCTGATCGCATTGCTAACCAGGTGGTAATGTCCCCAGTACTTACACCTTCTTTAATGTCCCCTGATGTATGGCGAACAGTGTTTAACATGGCACAGGCCGTGAAGCACAGTCCCGCACAGGCTAAGAAACCCGCATTTAACTTCCCCAAACCTAAGCCTCCTACTAAAGCTCAGCCAGGGGGTTCTAAGCCGTTTCTTCCGCCTAAGTCCTCCCAATCCCCCCTGGGTCAGTTCAGGCATAGACAGAGAGGGTTTTCAGGACAGAGGGGACGCGGCCAGTATAAGCCGGGGCAGGGCCAGTCTTCGGCCCACACCAGCCAGCCGGCGAAGCGTCCAACACCACCAAAACCCACCATCAAAAAACTAGTCTTTCTCACTCCCAGTGCCTATCATAGAGCCGGAGGAACCGAGGGAAGTACAGCCGGCGAACCCTTGTCTGCTAACTGGGTCGTTCCGAACGTGTCACCAAGCATGGCCGTTAAAAACCTGGGCACGGATGGTGGCACGCAAAGGCATCACTTGGCAGTGGCTCCGGCGACCTCGCTTACGTCAGCCGACAACGGCAAATTGTGTTTCATTAGAGGTGGAGTTGCTGGTCCAGGAGATGATTGCCAAGAATGTCATCATCCCGGTCCCTCCAGATTACCCTGTATTCACGTCAAAACTGTTTTTGGTTCCCAAACGGGACAGTGTTCAGATGAGGCCGGTCGTAGACCTGTCTTATCTGAATCTTCACATTTACAACGAGTCTTTCAGAATGTTAACAGTTCATCAAATCAGGCTAACACTTCCGCCGGGAGGCTGGATGTGTTCCCTAGACCTGACAGACGCCTATTGGCACGTGTCGGTCAACAAAAGATTTCAAAGGTTTCTGGCCTTGAGGATCAGGCACCAAAATTTTGTTTTTCAGAGGATGCCGTTCGGTTTGAACCTAGCACCTCGATTATTCACGAAACTAGTCCGGCAAGCCCTGATGCCGTTGTTAAAACAGGGAATCAGAGTGTTGTGGTATCTAGACGACTGGCTGGTGGTGGCAGAGACACAACAATTATGCATAAAACATGTCAATATCATTTTAAATCATGTCAAAACTCTAGGCTTCAAGGTAAATCTGGTAAAGTCAAACCTTGTTCCCTCAAGAGTAATTCAGTGGATAGGGCTGGTCTGGGACACCGCCGCTCTCACTCTGAGTCAGAGTGTGGACAATCGCAACAGGTTTCGCAGGAAACTGTTCAGGTTTCTTCACAGTCTGACTACGACACGAAGAGTCTGGGAGTCTCTGGTCGGCTCTCTCAACTGGATTCAGCTAACTGTCAAGTTGGGCCGGTTGAAAGTAAAACGATTAATATTGGAAGGCAACAAATATTTCCCACTCTTACCGGCGGGAAAATTATGGCCCATACCAAAATTAATCCACACCTTACTAGCGGTCTGGGCGAAGAGGGAAACATTGCACTCAATCATGTCATGGACCTCTCCTCCTCCAACGGTATGGGTAGACACAGATGCGTCAGGCACCATAGGGTGGGGATTTCAGTCAAATCAGGGGCACCAGGGTCAGGGACTTTGGTCCCACTTAGAAATCTCTCACATAAATGTCAAAGAGTTACTAGTCCCCTTGTATTTCCTTCAGGCTCACGGCCCGGCGTTACGGGGCAAGTCAGTGGCCTTCAGAATGGACAATCTGAATGCAGTTCACTGTATTCAGAAACAAGGGTCAACGAGGTCAAGGAAGTTGCTACTCGTGTCGGAAGAGATTTTTGTTCTAGCCACCAGTCTAGATATTTATCTTCACGCATCTTATCTCCCAGGCGTAGCGAACGTCTGGGCAGACGCTCTGTCCCGGAGACAGAGCACGACAGTAGAATGGGAGCTCAAGCAACCCATTTTCGACCTAATGATTGCGGAGCTCTCCCATCCACAAGTGGATCTTTTTGCGTCCGAGGAGACTCACAAGCTCCCTCTATACCTCACCCGCCGGGCGATAACGCCGGCAGGGGGGCCAGACGCCCTAGTGACAGACTGGAACAGATGGAGCTCCATCTATCTGTTTCCGCCGCCAGATGCGTCACTAATGTGCCACGTAGTGAACAAACTACGAGTTTATCGAGGCTTAGTCTCGCTAATCGCGCCCCTGTGGCCGGCGCAGGTGTGGTACCAGCAGTTAATAATGTGGTGCCCGGACCCGGTATCGCTCCCGGTCGGGTACTTCCACTTAGACACGATTGGCAACCTAGAGACCTCGCTGACTTTTGCATTATGGACATTCAGGAGGCCAAGTGGCTAGCACCATACGGTAGGGATGTGACCAATAAATTGCTCAATCAATATACTCAGTCTACTAAGCGACAATATCAATCTCATTGGAAAGCTTTTACTTCTTGGATTGTTAGAACGGAACAAACTGTACCCTCAGTGGCATTGGTTTTTAATTACTTGAACTATCTGTTTGAGCAGAAACGTTTATCTGTGGTTACTTTGAAGAATCACTTAACTGCGATTAGAGTGCCCTTTTTCGACCTTACAGGTCTATCCATACCGGTGGCGGAGGAAACAGGATTTATGAGAGCGTGTTTTAAACTCCGCCCACCTCCCCGTCAGCTCATGCCTACTTGGTCTCTGGACAAAGCTTTGTCTTTACTTCATTCTCGTCTGTATCAAAATACTGCAGACTTTGCTTTAATCTTAAAGAAGGCAGTTTTCCTTTTGGCTTTGGCCACCGGAAACAGAGTGTCTGAGCTGGCGGCGATGAGCAACACACCTAATTGTCTTAGGTTTGGTAGACTTAATGATTCAATTTCCATTGCACCCTCCCCGGCGTTTGTAGCCAAGAATGAGCATAGTGCACACGTGTTTTCTGAGTTCACGGTGCCGGCGTTAAAAAGGGGAAAGGTGCATCATAATTTATGTCCAGTGCAAGCTCTAACCAAATATTTGAGAATAGCTCCTCATAACCCCCAAGGTGCTTTATGGGTAGCGAGTACGGGTAAACGCTTACTTAAACGGCGATTAGCCTCTCTTCTGGTAGAAGTCATTAAAGAGAGTAATCCCGGCGTTGTGGGTAGGGCCCACGATTTAAGCAAGTGGGCGGCCTCTTTACGTTTCCTGAAAAACTTTTCAGTTGAAGATATTGCGTCCACACAGTTGTGGGCGTCTAATCATACGTTTCTCTCTAGATACTTGTCAGTTGCTCTAGACAAACCTTCCTTACCATGTATAGCTTTAAGGCAGAGGGTCTAGGTGGCCCTGCAGTCACTTATGTTTATTTTCAAGGAAGGGGGGGGGGTGCAGTCAGTTGACATAGGACACCCTAGACCCCGCCGGAGTATGAGAGCTGTGATACAATTTAAGGTTAAAATGTGATATGAAAATTTCTCTGCGAGAATTTGTGCTAGTACAAAGTTTAGTACAAAACAACGGTGTTGTTATAGTAGTTTTAGCTGCGAAAGCAATGTAACATTAGTTCAATGGAGTTCATTAGCAATTGATCTCCACATGTATTTTGGGGTTTATGATGTGCACATATAAACTTATAACTTATTATTTTTGTCACCACTCGTTGAGTGGGGTGCCTTTTGTAACTACAGATCTGTGTTCAGAATCTTCAGGGTTACCTATTTTGTCGGGCAGGCTTCTTTGAAGCACGCACCTGCCTGAACGCCTTTTTCTTGTATATTTCCGGCCTACGCCGTATTAAATACATTTTTCAAAAAGTAAGAATACTATGTGGTTGTTTTTATTATCTGCTTTTCTAGAGTTATGATATGATTACGAATGTCCCCCTCCAGTCTTAGATATCAGGCATGTTCGTCAATGATGGAGGGGCCACTAATAAATTATAGGTTTGACTCCTGTAAGGAGATAAAGAAAACCTAATATTTAGTAGTGGCCCCGTAATCATTGACGACTGGGGCCCTCCCGACCGTCCCCTTCCCATTCGTTGATGTATTAAGGATTTTGGTTTACTTGATATGTCAGTGAAGGAGGAATGACGCCTGATTCAGCGTCTGGTCAGAAATCCACACAAGTACATCCACGATATGATGGAAAGCTTATTGGATAGTTATTCTTATTTTCTTTTTGTTTTTATTTTTTACGAAGTGTTTTCGTAGTGAGAACCCAATTCATAATGACTGAAGCCATGAGTGAGGTCGCGTGCGCTCATGATGAAGGCTCCTCAGTTTTTAAATGCTCTGCGCGGTAGATTCAAACTACGGCGGATTAGTGTTTGAAGAGGATGCCTTATGTAATAGGCATGTTCGTCAATGATTACGGGGCCACTACTAAATATTAGGTTTTCTTTATCTCCTTACAGGAGTCAAACCTATAGTCTGTGCATGGGTGGCTGGGTGTGCGACCTGCCAGACAACGGGGAAGCCTAACCAGACAATCCCGAAGGCACCTTTGTTTCCCATACCTGTCACCGGGCCTCCGTTCAGCAAAGTTGTAGTAGATTTGGTTGGCCCTTTCCCGCCTACTAGTAGTGGCAATAAATTCCTGTTGACAATCATGGATGTGGCTACGAGATACCCGGACGCATACCCCATGAGAAATGGCTCGGCAAAGGCAGTTGTTAAAAACTTATTATTGTTCTGTTCCCGTTATGGATTTCCACGTGAGGTGCAGTCAGACCAGGGGAGCAATTTTACATCCAAATTGTTCAAGCAAACCCTTCAGTTGCACGGTATATGTTCTGTAGTGTCGTCAGCCTACCATCCCGAGAGTCAGGGAGTCTTGGAGCGGTGGCACTCGACCCTGAAGAGTATGCTACGCTGTTACTGTGCAGAACATGACACTGATTGGGATTTGGGTCTGCCGTATGTTCTGTTCGCTGCACGTGAAGTCCCAGGAGAGAGCCTGGGGTTCAGTCCAAATCAACTAGTCTTTGGCCATAATGTGAGAGGACCTTTAAGTATGGTGAAAGAGATCTGGGAGGGCGAAGAGAAGCCGGGGTCTGTACTTAAATATGTCCTTGAGAGCCGGGAGAGACTTATAGGTTGCATGGCAGCGGCAGGTAATAACTTGGTTAATGCACAGGCGGTCATGAAGCACCAGTATGACGCCAAGGTGAAGCTTCGGGAGTTTTCGGTGGGTCAGGAGGTAATGTTGCTTTTACCTTTGCCTGGACACCCCTTTCTGCCAAGTTCATTGGGCCGTATGTGGTGGCTAAGAAACTGTCCGACCTTGATTATCTCGTTGCAACACCTGACCGTAGGAAAAAACATCAGTTATGTCATGTTAACCTCATGAAAGAGTATGTGAGATGCCCCTCAGAGCCTCTCACTGTCCCTGTGCTGGCCTGCAGCGGCCAGGGTGGAGAAGGAGGTGGGGACAGTCATGCTGCTGAGGAGGATAGCTGGGACTGTGTCATTTCCGCGGAACAGTGGGCGGGGAATACTGAACAAGAGGCTAGGCAAGCTGTAAGTCACCTGCCTGAGCACCAGGGTGCTGCTGTCCTAGGCCTGTTCAGGTCATACCCCTCGGTTTTCGCCGAACACCCAGGTCTCACTACTCAGGTAACGCACGACGTGGACGTCGGTGATAATGTGCCCTTCAAGTCAGTGCCCTACCGTGTGCCCCCGGTAAAGTTGCCAGCTTTACGGGAGGAGTTAAAGTACATGGTTGAGAGAGGGATGATCACTGAAGGTTATGTGAAGTGGACATCACCCGTCACGTTGCAGCCAAAACCTGACGGCAAGGTGCGGTTCTGCATAGATTTTCGTAGGCTAAATGGCTTGACCACTACCAACCCTTACCCTTTGCCTCGAGTTGACGACAGTGTGGACAAGATAGGGAATGCAAAGTACCTTACTAAAATTGATCTTGTAAAAGGCTACTGGCAAGTACCCCTGTCGGACCGAGCTAAGCAAGTTTGTGGTTTTGTGGTAGATGGCAAGACCTACCAATGCAACGTAATGCCTTATGGGCTTAAGAACGCACCTGCCACGTTTCAGAACCTGATGAACGATATTTGTGACGAAATCCCTAACTGCACGGTCTACCTTGATGACGTGATAGTGTATGATGACGATTTTGAAAATCACCTAAGGCACTTAGAGACCCTGTTTGGGAAGTTGCACGATGCTGGGCTGGTGGTGAACCTGAGGAAGTGCGAGTTTGTAAAGGCTACTGTGCAGTATCTTGGCTTTGTGGTCGGGTTAGGCCGGGTGTGCCCCCCCCCTGAGCAAGATACAGGCTATCAATATGTTTCCCAGGCCCACCACTAAGCGCCAGGTCATGCGGTTCCTAGGTATGATAGGCTATTATAGGCGCTTCATCCGGGGATACTCTACTGTCTTAGCACCGTTAACTGATCTACTGTCGAAGTCAGTGAAGTTCTGTTGGGCTGCGGAGTGTCAGAGGGCTTTCGACCTAGTCAAGCACCTGCTGTGTACACATCCGATTTTGAGGGCCCCAGACTTCTCCAGGAGTTTTCAGCTGGCGACTGATGCCAGCGGTGTGGGTGCCGGGGCAGTGTTACTGCAGACTGATTCCGAGGGCTTGGAACACCCAGTGAGCTTCTTTTCTCGCAAGTTTAATTCGGCACAAAGGAATTACTCGACTATAGAGAAGGAGCTTCTGGCTATCGTTTTGTCGCTCAAACATTTCGAAGTTTATGTTCCAGCCTACGGCCCGGTAGTGACGATTTATACGGACCATCATCCCTTGAAATTCCTAAATCAGTTTCACAATCGGAATATGCGGTTGACCAGGTGGTCCCTAATGCTCCAAGAGTATAATCTCAACATTCAGCATATTGCCGGGAATGAGAACGTGATAGCAGATTGTCTATCAAGGGTTGATGATCCAAGATAGTCGTGCACGGTGTGTGGGTTGAGAAGGAGTAAAATTAGGCTATCATAACGCCGTCCAAAAAGATTATAAAACAATAAAATAAACGAGAAAACTCTTTCTTTTTTTTTAGTTTTGTAAGTCTTTATTGTTGTAGCATGATGCATGCGATATTGTGTTTTATGTATAATTCACACTTCAGTTGTTGTGCACCTTTTGCAATTAGTGGCAGCTAAGGGTAACAGGTCGGTTGGTTGCCTGTCAGATTTTGATAATGCTTCTAAGGTCGATTATCTAAAATCTTGGGGGGGCTCTGACGCACCCCAGTGCTCTGCAACGCAACCTGATTGTACTCCTTGGTACTCGACTGTACCGCCCGTGATCTGGCTACCGTCAGCCGCAATGTATATTGAGTGTGACAACTTATAACTATGTTCTTTGTATCTCTGCAAAGGTCTCGTCATGTGCTAACCAGTGGTGGGTTTTGTTTTAAGCCATGTCGAGACCTTCCATTTAATATGTAGTATCAATAGAGAAGTTGATAGATAAGACAATGGGAGTTCAGAGAGAGAGAGTGAGTTAGGCTTCAGAGCAAGAGGGTAGCAACGCGCCACGCTGCCGGCCGGGTGGGTTGCCAGACGTATGGACTGGTTGGCAGCCCTGCGCTTATAGCTAGGCGTGACAGGGTTGGTAGTCCATTGTTGCCTGCCTACGCTGCCTGGGCTGGGCCCATGTTGTCGTACAGCATACTGCCTGGAGGCTGGCTGCGTGTTCCATGACCAGGTTGCCTAGAACCTTTGAGATTCTAACATCCCTTGCCCTCTCTCCCAACTTCTCACTGTTGCACTCTTTCTCTCTGACGACATTACTCTCATTTCATTCTTCTCTCTATTTAAATGCATAACCTTCCCTTGAGGTCCTAAAGGAGTTTCAGCACTCACCTCTCGTATTACTCTTAGGACAAGCATATATTTACATGTATTAGATTTAAGGGGTTAATGTGAACAGCGATCTTCTTGATGAGGATAGTTGGTGAACGTTCTACATGTTCACGAGTTATATGCCCCGCTCATCATCCCATTTGTGACTAGACTGGTGCCATGTGTAAGAGCCCGACCATGCCCAGGAGTTGTCTGTAGAGGGACGAGGACTTAGCCTTGATTTGCATACCGAGCCAGGAGCGAGTGTAGTACCCGAGACTACAGCTCGCTCGTAGTGCCGGTATAGTAGAGTAACGTAATTTATCTGTCCTTGTGTTCTCTACAGTCTTCTCCTGGGTTCTCGCTTTCGGTGCTGGGACTCGTTGTTCCTGTGACTTGGCCTGCTAGCTAGAACACATGGGGATGATGAGTGGGATATATCTTTATTTTACTATGCATTGCAGCTCTCTTTGAGTATATGTATGTAACCCTTTACAATACACATTACTCACACACAAGACAACACTATTAATACTTTCATGTATCAATTAACTGCACTGTCGTTTTGCTGCTGTGTCCGGAGTTCTGTTGCGTAGGGCGCATACGGACTCGGAGGGGAGACAGAGTGAGAGAAGCGAAGTAGCCTATGCGGTAGTAGGCTACCGGCGCAGTACTGTTGCCTGCAACCTTTTAGTTATTCCAAGTATAGATTCATTATTATAATAAGTGACTACTATTTATGTTCCTCCCATGTGTATTATTAGGTATCTACTGGATCATGAACATCTTGTATGCTACATGCTAGTGCATGTTAGTAGGGGACAGTTATTGTAGTGCACGCGCTTTCAAGTAGGCGTGTACATTTGTCATTTAGCATTTCACTGTCATACCTTTAGCCTGCTTCTATTCTACATTATTAGAGGCTTAATATTAACGTAGTTTCTTGAGTATTGCATTTCTTTAGTAATAACGTAACCTATAAATGTCTGAGGGAGTTTAGCCTCATAGCCTACCCCTGTTGTACACTTTCGCCGAGTTAAGGTACCTCGTTACCGTAGACGATAACTCTGTAGGGCGTTGGTGCTTTTGTTGTCTGGAGCATATAGTATTTGGGACTGGAATCGAGCGTGTCGTTGTCACTTAAGCCATTTCTGTCCTACGATCAAGAATCCCGAATATGTATTGCCGATCCAGCCGTAACACTTTACACTTGAAACACTAGTAAGATTCAGGCATCTTTTTATCCCATAAAAAGTCTAAGCCTATCTTAATCTCTAATCCGGCTTCTCCCAGAAGCCCTCATAGATCGCCGTCTTGAAGGCCGTGATACCCTATTGTATCAATCAATTGTTTGGCAAATTATCGTGAATCACAAATCCGTTAATATAACCACCCGAAGGTACAACCGCCGGGTTTTATATGCAATGTCAAACCAATTATACCTGCCCCAGACCTCTTTGTAAAAAGGTCGCCGGGAGGGAAAGACCAAACAAACAGACAGCATTGTTTCAATGGCTTTGAAAAGCCGAGAAAACCATATCCAACAGGTGTCAGCATGATCACCTAGATAACTGTGTGGAGCCCCCCTCGCCGGGAATAACACAGGAAGCCTGATCCCAGGCTCGACCACAGAAAACGCAGTTTCTGATGAGCCCTCAAGCGACCAAACTCGTCGGGGTAACTTACCTATTTTAGCCATCCTGACTAAAACTCGGTAAACAAAAACGGTGTTCTCGGAGCAACGAGAAAAACGCCGGAAAGGTAACCCACACCAAACGAGACATTTTAACACATTTTATACAAAGGGTGTGCGCAAAAATAGGGATACCTGAACAGGAGGGCGTAATGCATAAAGCAAAAACCGGGGCAAAGGTAGCCATGACAGAGACTGGTGGGAAACTTACTCCAGGTTCTCCATAGACCCGCCGGGACCCAGCTCTGGAAAAAAAGAAAATTTCCAGGAATTAATGCTCATAAGGTTAACCCAAACATGTTCGCACACAAGTGTTAAATAACCCGCCGGGTAACGAGACGTAATACTCAACGACTACAGCTCACTACGCGGTGGGGTTTCCTAAGTAAAAGATTTCAGAATATCTTAATTTGTCCAAAAGATTTATGAATACCCTCTGACATAATATATAAAGACCAGCATGGCGTTTACAACTGATTAAGTCTTTCCGGTGGTGTTTGTTTCAAGATTCAATTTTGGAAAAAAACAAAAAACTAAAAAAGACGCCGGCCCCCGAATTATCTCGTAGATCAAAAACTGGGAAGCCTGACAAATATACGAGATCTAACTTCTCCCGAAGTATCTTTTTTAGATCGCCGTATGTTGAAGGCGGCGATAAAAAACGTATCCCTCAATTGTCTGGTTAACTAACTGAATTGTAAATTAGTTATTCCCATCCTTCCAAGGAACACCCGCCGGGTGTGAATATTAGTTTAAAAAACGTTAACCCCAATTGTGCCCTAAAGCGCCGTATGTTGAAGGAGGCGATACACAATGCATCCCTCAATTGTCTGGTCAACTAAACTGAATTTTGCAAATTCGGTCATCCCACCCTTCCAGGTTGCACCCGCCGGGTGATTTAAAGTTTAAAAGTTAACCCCAATTGTTCCTATCCCCACTTCTTTGTAAAAGATCGCCGGGGAGGATATACAACAGCATAATTTTATATTGGCTTTGCAAAACCGAAAAAACTACAAACAACACGTGTCCGTATGAACACTGTTAGATGGGTACAGCCAACCCGCCGGGAATCATAAGGAGTCTGAAACAGGCACCCCAGAGACGCAGTCCTGGGGAGCCACAGACACCCACTCGCCGGGGAAACAAGCCTGTTTTAAACCACGCGTGGCCAAAACTCGGCAACCAGCCGGGGTTATCAAGGTGAAACCGAGAAAAACCCGCCGGAAAAAACCCACCCCATCCAGATACCATCTGAACGCAACACCGGACCGAGGCGTAGCCAAAACACAACTAACGCCGGGCCCAACATAGTCCGTGGAATTAGCCAATACACAACTAACCCAGGACACAAAAATAGTCCGTGGAATTAGCCAATACACAACTAAACCAGGACACACATGACACAGTAGTACATATTTAGAAAATAAATCAATAACACTTGTATAATTATGTGGTAAAGCTACGAGAGGCTGGCTAGGCCTAGGCAGACGGATAACAGTAACATGTCGGAATATAAACAAAAAGCACTGAATTATATCATAACAGGAACCACCGCCAACACACCACTGTAGCAAACACTTCCGGCAAAGGGAAGAACCGACTCGGGACCCAGAAAAAAACTTCACTAAGTGAAGAAAAATACGCTGGGAACGTCAGCAAAAATACGCTACCTCATCAGAATGATAAAAGGAAGCAATAACGCGTAATGAAAGCCGCCTGCATCACAAAGCTAGCTAACTGTGAAAAAGTTCACATGTCCACAACAGGACCACGAGGGTACATCCGAAATAGATGCCCCAAACACACGACCCAAAATACACTGCACTGCGGGCAACTAGCCCAGGACACTCCTGCTACGCATATCCTAACCTTACTCGATACATCCCGGAGTAAACAAATGAGAAAAAACTCACTAGGGACGCAACAAATGCGGAACCCGCGGAGCGTGGGGAGACACGTCCGGGCAGGCTGAGCGCAGAGCAGAGAAGGAAGAATGACGCCTGCAGTAGCGTCTGGTCAAAAGATCCACACAAGTACATCCACGATATGATGGAAAGCTTATTGAATAGTTATTCTTATTTTCTTTTTATTTTTATTTTTTACGAAGTTTTTTCGTAGTGAGAACCCAATTCATAATGACTGAAGCCATGAGTGAGGTCGCGTGCGCTCATGATGAAGGCTCCTCAAATTTTAAATGCTCTGCGCGGTAGATTCAAACTACGGCGGATGAGTGTTTGAAGAGGGTGCCTTATGTAATAGGCATGTTCGTCAATGATGGAGGGGCCACTAATAAATATGGTGTTTAGAAGAAGTAGAAGACGTTTATATCAGCAGATTCCTTTGACCATTAATCTGAATGTTTTGAAGTAGGTAATAGGCTACAATGACAATGGTAAACTTTTGAAGTGATTTCATGAACATATGATATGTGTGTGTGTCATTTGGGTGGCCTAATGCCTCAATGTTTTCGTCAGGCCATTAATACACAGGTTCATAGGGGTAAAGTCCGATAATCCGAAAAATCCACTAATCCGAACGAGGGCCGGTCCGCTGCCCTTCGGATTAACGGAAGTTTACTGTACAGTATATAGATGTGCTGGAAAGTGTGAAAAAGAACGCCTTAAGATGGTTCGGCCATGTGGAACGTATGGGAAGCGAGAGAATGACTAAGAGTGTACAAGAGTGAGAGGTAAACCGAGAGAGAGGTGAAGGATGTAGTTAAGAAGTACAGTACAGGAGTCCCACAATATTCGCGGATTCACTTATTCACGGTTGGCTCCTAGAATATATTAAAATATATAGGAATAATAAAATTATAGGTTAGAAATGGTTTGAATCGGCCCGCCAAACCTTTATTTACCGCCCGCCAGCCAGTCCACTCCCTCCTTCCCCCCTCCCTTTATGGTGCTGTATACCAGAAAGTAGAGAAGAAGTTAAAAGATAAACAAAGCCAATAGAATTGTAGGGCTGATAAGGAGGACATTTGTGTCACTTGACGAAGAAATCTTCAGGAATCTCTATACAGCGCTGGTTAGGCTGCACCTGGAATATGCGAACCAGGTGTGGGCTCCATATATGGTAAAGGATATAGAAGCAGTGGAGAAAGTGCAGAGGAGAGCTAGCAAGCTAGTACCAACGTTGAAGAACGCGGGCTATGAGCAGAGGTTGAGGACACTGGGGCTTCCGACACTGGCATATAGGAGAAAGAGAGGGGATATGATAGAGACTTTTAAGATAGTGTCAGGAAAGTATGATGAGGATGTGTGTGAAGGTATCTTCTTGATGCGGGAGGGAACAAGAACGAGAGGACACTCTAAACAAATTTACAAAGAAAGAAATAGGCTTGAGAAGGCAAAGAACTCATTTTGTGATAGAGTGGTAAATGAGTGGAACGCACTGCCCCAGTATGTAGTCGATTCCGAATCAATAAGGGAGTTTGAAAGTAATCTTGATAAAGCATGGGGAAGACAAGATTTGAAGTTTTATTATAAAGCAAAAATACAGAATAGTAAAAATGTTGCGTCTGCTACCGCCGCCGCCAACACCGTGAACGACCGCAGCAGTGCAAGTACTGGTACTGAGCTGGATACACAGGCCTAGTTTGCCTTTTTCCAGAGGATCTACTGTAAGAAACTGTAAGAAACTGTAAGAAGTTATGAGCCTTATTGAAAATGCAAAACTACTGAACAAACTTAAAAGTGTATGTTATTTGGTCTCTATACAATCTGTGAATCATTTCTGATATGATGGATTTAAAGATTTGTTTTCCACCAACTCATAATCAGCAAAAGTGACACAAATGTCAATTAAAAAACATATTAAAATAAATCCCTATAATTTTGTTTAGACACATTTTCAAGGTAAAATCTACCATAAAAAATAATAGGCAAATCCCATGGTCGGACGGTCACACCAATTAACTCAGCGTCTATCTGGAGAAGATGGGGGGGGAAGAAATCTTTTGCTGACCTTTCGTTATTTTTTTGTTTTTATCTATGTGCTGGAAGGATATCATGTTTTTCAAATCCATCGCATTATATGTACAGTACTGTATATGGGAGATAGATAAGATAAATAGATAGAGAGTTGTTGGGTCCAAGCGATTGATAAAATGCAAACATAAATGAGACAGACTTAGTTTCTGAAAAGACAAAGGAGGAATTTTGATTGACTCTTTTTCATTATATTAGTGTGCTGAAAGGATATTTTTTCAATTCCATCGCATTATAAATGATTCATAGGTTAAAAAAAGACCAAAAAAGACCAAATAAGACATAGTTATGTTAATGTAGCCTACTGTACTGTATAAGGGAGAGAGACAGCTGCATTACTGTATATAGATAGATAGATAGAGAGTTGCTGGGTCCAAGCGATCAATAAAATGCGAACATATATGAGACATAATTAAGTTTCTGAAAAGACAAAGGAGGAATTTTTATTGACTCTTTTTCATTTTATTAACTGGGGACAGAGGTGCATGGGGGAGTTTCGTTCGTGGATCACAGCATCCGGCAATAGATAGTGTAATAGAGATGCTCGTAGGGTAAATCTAAATGTACGACTGAATAAGGAAATCCTGGAAAAGTGGAGCGTTTTAAATATCGGGGAGGAGTGATAAGCAGGGACTCAGGTGTGGGAATAGAGGTAAGACCTTGTGTGAGAGAAGGACAGTTTTTGGAGCAATGGGAAGTATGTGGAAGGTGAGAAATCTCGGAATGAAAACTAAAAGTGTAATGTATCAAGGGATAGTTGTAGCAACAGTGATGTACTGGGTGAAACATGGGGTCTGAATGTACAGGAGAAAAGAAGGTTGGATGTGATGAAGATGAGCTGCTTGAGGAATATGCGTGGAATGATGCATAGAGACAGATTGAGGAATGAAGAGGTACATAGGAGAATGAGATAACAGGAACCCTTATCGGCCAGAGTGGAAAGAAGGGTGCTATGCTGGTATTGACATGTTGAACGAATGGGTGATGAAAGGCTTACAATGAGAATATATTAATCAGAAACAAGCGGGGATAGATTGAGAGGAAGACCTCAGAGGAGATGGAGAGATATTGTGAAAAATGTATTGGACGATAGAGAGATGACTGAAGAACAGGTAAAAGAAGTGGTGATGAATAGGAATGAGTGGAGAATGCTTGTGAATAGATAAGTGACAACGCGGTCGTAAGGAGTGTGGGTCGGGCGGCAGTTGGACTAAATAATAGTCCGTCAGGCGCCTAGCCCGGGAAGCCAGTTTATATATGAAGGGCCCTGCCTGGAAGTATGTGGGCAGGCATTGTACTCACCTAATTGTACTCACCTAATTGTAGTATACAGGATTTGAGCCTAAGCTCGTGTTGTCCTGTCTCTCTCTCTACATTTATCCAATTTTGCTTTAAAAGTTTGGATATTTCTTGCTCCCACCACCTCCCCATCCAACTTATTCCAACACTCAATGCTTCTATACGGGAAGCTGAACTTTCTTACATCAGACTTACATATAACTTTCCTCAACTTACAATCATGACCCCTGGTTCTTCCCTCGTCCCTCACCACAAAATCTCCCTTGTCGATCTTCTCAAAACCTTTCACACACTTAAACATCATGATCATGTCACCTCTCTCTCTCCTCTCCCTCAGCGTTGGCAGCTTTAGCCTCTCCAATCTCTCCTCATAAGGTAGGTCTCTAAGGCTAGCTATCATCTTAGTGGCAACTCTCTGTGGTGTAGTTCTGCTGCGTGTCTGCCTACTGTGACCGGAATATCTCCGGTAGATCTGGTATCTATTGCCTGACGCCGTGATCCCCGAAGGGGTGGCCACGAACGAACCGCCCCTCATGCACCTCTGTCCCCAGTCAGTCGAAGCCCCTCCCCCCAACCAGCACCACCTTCATTCATATACTTCCTCACTCCATCCTTCCACCTCTCTTTCGGTCTACCTCTCCCCCTCTGTCCCTCCACCTCGCTCACGTACACCCTCTTAGTCATTCTCTCGCTTTCCATACGTTCCATATGGCCGAACCATCTCAAGTTATTCCTTTTCACACTTTCCAGCACATCTACCTCCACACCACACCTCCTTCTTACTTCCTCATTAGTCTGTCTATCCCTCCATGTAACTCCGCACGCACTTCTTAAGTAATTCATTTCCACTGCTCTCACTCTTGGTCTGAGTCTCTCAACCAATGTCCATGCTTCGCTTCCGTAAGTCAGTGTCGGGATTACCACCCTGTCATGCAAGGACTTCTTCACTTCCATACTGACCACCCTATTTCTTGTTACTGCTTTCAGCGTTCCTACAACACTCTTCCCCTGTTGTACCCTCTCCCGCACTTCTTCATCCATAGTCCCATCTTTACTCAACACACTGCCCAGATACTTAAAAGAGTTGACGATCTCCATAGCCTGACCATTCAGCTTCACCTCACACTCTGTGACTTCACCCCTTTCGAAGACCATAACCTTGCTCTTCCCCGCATTTACCTTCAAATTCCGTTTTTCGCACACTGTTCCAAACTCATTTACCAGACCCTGCAACTCCCATTCATTATCACTCATCAGAACTGTATCATCCGCAAACAGCAGTATAGGTAGCTTCCACTCAATTCCCTCCCTTTTCAGCGATACACCAACATCCACTGCTCTTGATAGTATTTCTTTCATGACTCCATCCATATACTGTATACAGTAAACAACCACGGGGACATCACACACCCCTGTTTCAAACCAACATTCAGGTCAAAGAACTCGCTCTGCTCACTCTCCACACGTACTGCCACCTTTGCACCCTCATACATGCTCTTCACTGCTTTCAGCAACTTGCCATCTACTCCATATAGTCGAAGTACTTTCCACAAACCTTCTCTATCCACTCTGTCATAGGCCTTCTCCAAGTCCATACAGGTAACATGCACCTTTTGTTTCTTCTCCAGATATTTCTCCACAACACAATTCAGGGTAAAAATCTGATCTACACATCCTCTTCCCTTCCTAAAACCTCCCTGCTCGTCGCCTATCCATTTCTCCGTTCTCACTCTCACTCTCTCAATCACTACCCTACTGTATACCTAGATGTGTGTGAATTTTCTATTTTTATGTTTTGAGGCAAGTAAATTGTTACATAAATTTAATCTTTTTAGGGTCAATTATTGTGACTGTATTCTAAAATTTGACATCAATAATTTTAATCAAGCATTTTTAACTTGAAGTTTCTTGTATAACCTCTGCTTACTTTTTGTCTGTTTGTATTTATTGTTTTTCTTTTTCTATTATTATTATTATGATTTTTAAAAATTAATTGTTCTTGTTAAAAGAGTACTCTTTGTTTAAATCTGTTGTTGCTTCTTCATATTTTGCAATTATTTGTCTGTATATTATATCTATTCATTGTCGATAGTATCAATTGCTTGCTTTTGCCATTTCCTTAGTTAATTTGTACAATAAATGTACCGTAAGTCATTTGTAGGGTAGCTATTGATAGGGGTCACTTGAGGCATGCTATGCTTACAGGTACCTACCCGATAGCACTATCGTTAGTGAGTGCTGTAATTTGTTTGTAATATTATAGATATCTTACAATATTTGTATTTTGTACTATTATTAATGTCTTGTCATGTTGCAAATTTGATTTTAAATGAACATTTTGACATTTGACATGTAGTTTCTTTATTCATGCAGAGTTTAGTAAAATTTACCAGAATGTCCCGGACTTCTCAAATTGACTAATTCCTTGAACGTGACGATAGTGCGTTGTTATGTGTGCGATTAGTTTGCTTGGGACCCAGATTAACTTGCTCATGTAGTAATGTACACCCTATGTGGTGGATTGTGTTCTTTTATTTCATAAATTATATTTTAGTAAGCGTTGTTTCCACTTAGCGATTTTGATAAGTTAATTTGACTTTATATTGTCTTTGTCCCAGTTTTGGTTTGTTTAGTTTGCAAGTTTTACATTTTAATTTATTTGTTTCTGTTCGGGCTCTGTCTCTAGTCAGCCACTCCCAGCTATGGGGTATGTGCCTGAGTATATACATACATACCGTACATATACTGTACAGTACATATATTATATTAAACAATTATATAATACAGTCAGGGCTCGATATACGTAGTTAATTCGTACTGTGTACGTGCCGTTTATATCAAAACCGTGTTTTAGAAATAAGAGGACTAATGGGAATTAATTAATTAGTTCAAGCCACTTTTCCAAAGTCCCCCTTTTGACCCTTTTTGCCTACCTTCAGCCGATTTATATTACATTATACCACCAACATCATATATGACATAACATAAAATACATTAAGCATCAATAAGAACTGTTTTGGACCTGTTACTGACCTTTTTGTTTGGATTGATGTGTTGACATTCGGTAGATATCCCCGGCAGGAGCCCGCCGCTGCACTCCCTCTCCCCCTCCCCCCGCCCCGTCAGTGTTATGAATTTGATGGGCCTTGTGCTGCAGCTCTCACATCGGCCCCTCCAGGTCCCCCAGCATGTTCATTGTCCTCATTGAAACCAGAGAACACAGAAATACTGTTCATCATATTATCATCAGAATCAGACTGGTTGTCACTGTCGGGGGCGGCCTCAGCCTGCCTCAGCTTGTTGTTGTTTTGTTGTCGCCGGTGAAAGAAATCTGGTATCTTCGCTTGTTGCCGGGAATCAATTAGTTTGTTAAACATGATCTGATACTGGTTGAGGGCACTAGCAACCAACGCTGCATTTTGGTCTGCCCTGTCTTTGTAAGGGTCATCGTTTACGAGGACAGTGTCTATTATCTTGATGATCTTGCAAAGTGAATGGGTAGTTGGTTCATCCATTGGGCCATCATCTTTTTGTCTCTGGTCATATATATCGTCGTCCTGGAGGTATTGCAGTTCTTCATCTACGTCTAATTCAGGGCGGGGTACAATTAGGTCTCTAATGTCGTCCACGTTAACGTCTTGAAAGCCTGCAACGTCATGGGCGTCGCTAGGCACGGGCCGCCACCCGTGTATAATCCCGACTTTCTCCGTGTTGTGGCAGACTTTGGAACTTTTGGGGTTACCGTGTTCAAAGGAATCCGTGTATAAAAACGCGTTTATATCGAGACCTGACTGTACAGTATAATAATTATAATCATATAAATAGTGATCGGTTACATAAATATTAATTTATTAGTGGCCCCTCCATCATTGACGATTATGCCTATTACATAAGGCACCCTCTTCAAACACTCATTTACCGTAGTTTGAATCTACCGCGCAGAGCATAAAAAATTGAGGAGCCTTCATCATGAGCGCACGCAACCTCACTCATGGTTCGTCAATATGAAATTGGGTACTCACTACGAAAAAACTTCGTAAAAAATAACAAATAAAAAGAAAATAAGAATAACTATTCATAAGCTTTCCATAACTTCGTGGATGTACTTGTGTGGATCTTTGACCAGACGCTGACTTCAGGCGTCATTCTTCCTTCTCTGCTCTGCGCTCAACCTGTCCTGACGTGTCTCCCCACGCTCCGCTCGTTCCGCATTTGCTGCGTCCCTAGTGAGTTTTTCTCATTTGTTTACTCTGGGATGTATCGAGTAAGGTTAGGATATGCGTAGCAGGGGTGTCATGGGTGGGCTGCCCGCAGTTCAGTGTATTTTGGGTCGTGTGTTTGGGACGCCTATTTCGGGCGTACCCTCGTGGTCCCGGGGTGGACGCGTGAAACGTTTTCGCGATTTAGCTAGCCTAGTTATTTAGTTGGCTTTAACTATGCGTGATTAGGCTTCTTTTTATCTTTCTGATCAGGTTGCCTTATTTGTTTGTTTTCTGACGTTCCTAGCGTATTTTTCTTCACTTAGTGAAGTTTTTTCTAGGTCCCGTGTCAGTGCTTCCCTCTCCCGGGTATATTTCTTCGAGGTGTGTTGGCTGCTGTTCCTGTTGTGATAATATTCAGTGCTTTTTGTTTTATTACCACATGTTTAAGCGATACTCCGTCTGCTTAGGCCTAGCCAGCCTCTCGTAGCTTTTTACATGTACAAGTGTTATTGATTTATTGTATAAATATGTACTACTGTGTCATGTGTGTTCTGGATAAGTTGTGTATTGGCTTATTCCAGGCACTATTTGTGTACCTCAGATTGCTTCTGGTTGGTGTGGGTTACCGTTTCCGGCGGGTTTTCTCGATTGCTCCGTGAAAACCCGGCTGGTTCTCAGATTGCGTCTGGTGGGTGTGGGTTGCCTTTTCCGGCGGGTTTTCTCGATTGCACCGAGAACATCCAGCTGGTTGCCGAGTTTTTATCACGCATGGTTAAAATAGGCTAGTTTCCCCCGGCGAGTGGTGGCTTGAGGGCTCTTCAGAACTGCGTCTCTGTAGTGGGGCCTGTATTCAGGCTTACTATGTGTTTTCCGGCGGAAGGGCGTTACCCGGTTCAACTAGGGGTTCATGCGGACACCTGTTGACGATAGTTTTTCCCGGTTTTGCAAAGCCGTTGAAGAACTGGGCTGTGTTGTTTTGAGTAGTCTTTCCACCCCGGCGATCTTTTGCAAAGAAGTGGGGATAGGAACAATTGGGGTTAACTTTTCTATTATTTTTCACCCGGCGGTTGAACCTCGGGAGGGTGGGAATCACGGATTTGCAAATTCGGTAGAATTAGCCTAACAATTGAGGGATACATTTAGGTATCAAGACATTCAACTCACGGCGATCTAATGATTAAGATGGGCTTAACCTGGCTAACTGCGTTATAATAAGGAGGCCGGCGTCTTAATATGGGTTCCCGGTGAACGTTATATCACAGGGAAGACTGCGTCACTTATATAGAACTGCTCATCTTTATATAATTTCTTACAGTTTCTTACAGTAGATCCTCTGGAAAAAGGCAAACTAGGCCTGTGTATCCAGCTCAGTACCAGTACTTGCACTGCTGCGGTCGTTCACGGTGTTGGCGGCGGCGGTAGCAGACGCAACATTTTTACTATTCTGTATTTTTGTTTTATAATCAAACTTCAAATCTTGTCTTCCCCATGCTTTATCAAGATTACTTTCAAACTCCCTTATTGATTCGGAATCGACTACATACTGGGGCAGTGCGTTCCACTCATTTACCACTCTATCACAAAATGAGTTCTTCGCCTTCTCAAGCCTATTTCTTTCTTTGTAAATTTTCTTAGAGTGTCCTCTCGTTCTTGTTCCCTCCCGCATCAAGAAGATACCTTCACACACATCCTCATCGTACTTTCCTGACACTATCTTAAAAGTCTCTATCATATCCCCTCTCTTTCTCCTATATGCCAGTGTCGGAAGTCCCAGTGTCCTCAACCTCTGCTCATAGCCCGCGTTCTTCAACGTTGGTACCAGCTTGCTAGCTCTTCTCTGCACTTTCTCCACTGCTTCTATATCCTTTACCAAATATGGAGCCCACACCTGGTTTGCATATTCCAGGTGTGGCCTAACCAGCGCTGTATATAGATTCCTGAAGATTTCTTCGTCAAGTGACACAAATGTCCTCCTTATCAGCCCTACAATTCTATTGGCTTTGTTTATCTTTTCCGCTAAATGTTCTGAGAAATTTAACTTATTATCTATCACTACTCCTATATCCTTTTCTGCACTCACTTCCTCCATCGCTTCATACATACTGTATCCTACCTTGTCTATCTTGCTGGTTCCAATCCGCATGTACAGTACTTGCATTTTTTTGGATGAAAAGGCATTAACCAATGCTCAGACCATCCCTTCATGCCCTCCACATCTCCTTGAAGCAAACCCATATCTTCCTTACTCCTCACTCTTCTATACAGTTTAGTGTCATCCGCATACAGGTATACCTCACTTCCATTAGTTATAACTTCAGGCAAGTCGTTGATAAATATAACGAACAGCAATGGTCCCAACACAGATCCCTGAGGTACCCCACTTGTAATTTCCCTCCACCCCGAGCCTATTCCATTCACCAATACCCTCTGTCTCCGATCTTTCAGGAAGGCTTCTATCCATTTCACACATTTCTCCCCTATATTATAGCTTCTAACTTTCTCTATTAACCTTTTAATCATGTCTGAGGATATTCTTAAATCTTTTGGACACGTAAAGTTATTTACAAATCTTTACATACGAACCTACAGGGTAACGACAGGTAATGGTGGGGTATTACGTCTCGTTGCCCGGCGGTTCATTAACACTTGTGTTAGAACATTGTGGGGTAACCTTATGAGCATTAATTCCTGGAAATTTTCTTTTTTCCAGGGCGGAGTTCCGGCGGGTCCTCAGAGGACCAAGTGAGGCCCGGGGGGAGTTAGCTTTTAACCAGTCTCTGCCATGGCTGCTCTAGCCCCTGTTTTTGCTCTTTGCTCAACACCCTCATGTTCCGGAATCCCTATTTTTGCGCACACTCTGTGCATTCGTTGTGTCAAATGCTTAGACCGATCACGGGGTTTGTGGGTCACAAAGAATTGTACCTTTTGTAGTCAGCTGGGTGTTAAAGTATTACAGCATGACAATCTGGCCGCGGCGGTTGCATTACGCGAGGTCAGACAGCTTCTTACTAATTATGCGACTGCAGTGGCTCATAAAGCATTGCAGTGTGATAACGTAATTCTGTGGGACCGTTTGATGGTTCAGTACCCCCCAATTAAACGTCCTCCTTCCCGAAGTAAAGTCACTAAGCCGGCAGAGGCTGGGCTGGTTAAAGAGCTTCTTGCCTCCCCCGGCACATCTAAGAGACCGCGAGAGCCGTCTCCCCCGGCGACAACTTCGGAATCAAGAGCTAGGTCCAGGTCAAGGTCTCCTCTCAGAAAGCAGACACATAGTCACTCGACTTCACCTTCGCGGAAGAAGAGCAAGACAGACAAGACCAAGGATAGTTCTAGTGATACATCAAAGTCGAGGCGGAGTCACAAGTCTTCTAAAAAAGAGTCTCATGTACGAAAGTCCTCCCGGCGTTCGCCGGAGCCTCGAACCTCGCTTTCTGCCTCTACTCCCAACATGTCTCAAGTCCAATCTGACAGGTCGGAAGTGGAGTCGGAGACTGTGGTCGGGAATATTCCGGCGGACATAGTGTCCCCAAATAATAATATTCTCACTTTAGATTTAGAGGGTTCTCCCGGCAGTGATACCCCGCGAGAGGGCTCGAGTGAGGGCTCAGTCATTGGGGTGGGGTCTGGCTCACAAGTAAGTTCCGACCAAGGCCGGGGAGTTTGGAGGTACTCCCAGCCATGGCGGGACAGCTCTCTGCCTTCTCAGGCAACTCAGGTAGAGGCTGAAGTCCACCGGGACGCGGAGACACCGTCTTCCATCCCTGACTTAACATGGCAAGGGGCCCCCGCCTTGGCGGAATCCTCTCAGGAGGGACCGGAGGCAGGGGATGATGGGTCTATTATTTCTGAGGTGGGTAATGAAGATAACTCTCAGAATAGGGATATTTCACCTAATAGTTCTTCATCTGCTCATTTTGTCACAGCGGATGAGATTGATGGGTTATTAGCGAGTGCTTTAACTAAGTTTTTTGGCCAGCAACCGGAGCCTCCTATGGTTGGTCTGGGAGCTCCCACGCCAACATCGACTGTCCGACCTCTGGCCACTTCCGTTACTTTGACACAAACTCCGCTCACTCCCCTTGTATCACCTACTATTGTTACTAGGCCAACTTCGGCGGCACTAACTACTTCAAATGTGCGAGTAGTAGCAGATGTAAATCCTCCCCCATTAGACAAAGCCCCGGTCAGAAAAGGGGCTATGCCTCTCTTATACGGGCCAGACGATTCGTGGGTATCACTGGTACCAACAAAGCCAGAGGCTGCACAGTCTACTATTTCAGGGGAGCTTCCGGTACCACGAGAGTGGGTAATGCAAGGAAATAAATCTAGGAAGTTAAGGGCTCTTGATATGCTGGGAAATGTACTTGATGTTAGTATTAAGGCCATCCCCAACTATTATACTCATGACTATTTTGTATATTCTTCTACACCTGCCCTACCCCCTGCGTCAGCTTCAAAACTGTTTTCGGACTGGACAAAACATGATGGGTTCAATGATATCAAAGCGCTGTCAGCTCTAACCCCTGAGTTGGGATTAAAGACATTTACTGACTCAGCCGCGAATCCAGTTTTGAAGGTGGAGCAATTGGGTTCGGGACCTTGGGTGGACTGGGAAGTCGAGGCGCAAAACTTTGCAACCACATTCACTTCTAAAGCTTCACACCAAATTCCACAAGAGAGCCATTCTTGGTTCTCTCTCCCAGTATACTCTGCTGGCAGAGTTCCCTCTGCTCTCTTTGCCTTTTTAGCTGCCCCTAAAATTAATCTATGCGAGCTTAAAGATCCGTTCTCTACACCTTCCACTGCTCACCTAGACCGGGAGTTTAGGCTACGGGGTAAGGCGTACAGACTATTTTCTCAGTATATTGTTACGCAACAAGTAGCCAAATCTATGCTAAGATCGGCTCAGGCTATAGCGGACACAGAAGTTCGAAAGGCAATCGAACTATCTAGACGCTTACTTCTCCAAACTTCTATTCAGTCACTAGGAGATATACGCACGGCCTTGTTAGAGGCGGTGCGGGCAAGACAAGATCTAAGGATGTCTCTAGTCCGAAAGCTCCCGGATAGGATTGCTAATCAAGTAGTAATGTCCCCAGTTCTAACTGCCTCTTTAATGTCCCCGGAGGTGTGGATGACGGTGTTTAACATGGCTCAGGCCTTGAAGCACAGTCCCGCCCCGTCTCAGAAACCTGCTTTCACTTTTACCAAGCCCAAACCAGTCGCTAAAGCTCAGTCTGGTGGGGCAAAATCCTTTAATTTGCCTAAATCCTCTTCCACCCAAGGTCAGTACAGATACAAGCAAGGAAATTCTTCAGGTACCCATAAAGGACAGAGGTATCAAAGGCCGGGTCAGGGCCCGTCTCCAGCCAAACCCGGCCAGTCGTCTAAACTTCCACCACCACCACCACCACCAAAAAACTAAGGTCTCCCTCACTCCCAGGGCCGATCTCCCGGCGAGTGGATCAGGGGGTAGTCCAGCCGGCGAACCCTTGTCTGCTAACTGGGTCGTTCCGGGCGAATCATCGCGCATGGCCTTTAAACACATGGGCGAGGATGGTGGCACGCAAAGGCATCACCTGGCAGTGGCTCCGGTGACCTCGCTTACGTCAGCCGACAAAGGCAAATTTTGTTTCATTAGAGGTGGAGTCACTGATCCAAGAGATGGTGGCCAAAAATGTTATCATCCCGGTCCCCAAAAATTACCCAGTTTTTACATCCAAACTTTTTCTGGTACCCAAAAGGGACAGTGTTCAGATGAGGCCGGTCGTAGACCTGTCTTATCTGAACCTCCATATTCACAACGTATCCTTCCGGATGCTGACAGTGAATCAGATCAGGCTAACACTTCCGCCGGAAGGGTGGATGTGTTCTTTAGACCTGATGGACGCGTATTGGCACGTCCCGGTAAACAAACGATTTCAACATTTTCTAGCGTTAAGAATCATGCATCAGACTTATGTCTTTCAGAGGATGCCGTTCGGTTTAAACCTAGCACCTCGCATATTCACGAAATTAGTCCGGCAAGCCCTAATGCCCTTGTTGCAACAAGGGATCAGGATTTTGTGGTATCTAGACGACTGGCTGGTGGTGGCGGAGACGGAACAATTATGCATAAGTCATGTCAACATAACATTAACTCATGTAAAAACTCTAGGATTCAAGGTAAACCTGGTAAAGTCAAACCTTGTTCCCTCACGAGTGGTTCAGTGGATAGGGCTGGTCTGGGACACAGCTGCTCTCACTCTGAGTCAGAGTGTGGACAATCGGAACAGGTTTCGCAAGAAACTGTTTCTGTTTCTTCACAGTCTGCCTACGACACGGAGAGTCTGGGAATCTCTGGTCGGCTCTCTCAACTGGATCCAACTAACTGGAAAGTTGGGCCGGTTGAAAGTCAAACGTTTAATTTTGGAGGGCAACACATTTTTTCCACTACTGCCGGCGGAAACATTATGGCCCATCCCAAAATTAATACACACCTTACTAGCGGTCTGGGCGAAGAGGGAAACATTGCACTCAGTCATGTCTTGGACCTCTCCTCCGCCGACAGTATGGGTGGACACGGATGCGTCAGGCACGATAGGTTGGGGCTTTCAGTCAAACCAAGGGCACCAGGGTCAAGGGCTCTGGTCCCACTCAGAATCCTCCCACATAAATGTCAAAGAGTTACTAGTCCCCTTGTATTTCCTTCAGGCTCACGGCTTTTCTTTGCGGGGCAAATCGGTGGCCTTCAGGATGGACAATCTGAATGCGGTTCACTGCGTTCAGAAACAGGGGTCAACGCGATCTCGGAGGTTGCTAAACGTGTCAGAAAAGATTTTTGTACTAGCCGACAAGCTGGACATTCCGCTTCACGCTTCTTATCTCCCCGGCGTAGCGAACGTCTGGGCAGACGCTCTGTCTCGGAGACAGAGCACAACAGTAGAATGGGCGCTCAAGCAACACATTTTCAACCTAATGATTGCGAAGCCTTACCATCCACAAGTGGATCTATTTGCGTCCGAGGAGACTCACAAACTCCCGCTGTACCTAACCCGCCGGACAACCACGCCGGCAGGAGGACCCGACGCACTGGTGACAGACTGGAACATGTGGAGTTCCATTTATCTGTTTCCGCCGCCAGACGCTTCTCTAATGTGCCAAGTAGTAAACAAACTACAAGATTATCGGGGCGTCGTCTCATTAATCGCGCCCCTGTGGCCGGCAATTAAAGACGTGGTGCCCGAACCCGGTGTCGCTCCCGGTCGGGTATTTCCACTTAGACACGATTGGCAACCTAGAGACCTCGCTGACTTTTGCATTATGGACATTCAGGAGGCCAAATGGCTAGCTCCGTATGGTAGAACCATGACCGATAAATTCATGAATCAATACACACAATCTACTAAGAGACAGTATCATTCGCATTGGCAGTCTTTTACTTCTTGGATACTCAGAACAGAACAATCCGTGCCATCGGTAGCTTAGATTTTTAATTATTTAAACTATCTGTTTGAGCAGAAACAGCTATCAGTAGTAACGTTAAAAAATCACTTAACAGCAATTAGGGTGCCATTCCTGGACCTTACGGGTCTAACCATACCACTAGCGGAGGAAACAGGCTTCATGAGGGCATGTTTTAAGCTCCGCCCACCTCCCCGTCAGCTCATGCCTACCTGGTCTCTGGACAAAGCGTTGTTATTACTTCATTCCCGGCGGTACCAAAATACTGCAGATTTTGACTTACTTTTAAAAAGGGCAGTATTCCTTATGGCTTTAGCTACCGGGAACAGGGTGTCTGAGCTGGCGGCGATGAGCAACACACCTAATTGCATCAGGTTTGGTAGGCTCAATGATTGTATTCATATTGCTCCTTCCCCAGGGTTCATCGCCAAGAATGAGCACAGTGATCACGTGTTTTCAGAGTTCACAGTGCCGGCATTGAAAAGGGGAAAGGTGCACCATAATTTATGTCCAGTGCAAGCGCTTACCAAATATTTAAAGGTCGCACCTAGAAATCAACAAGGTGCTTTATGGGTATCTAGTACGGGTAAACGCGTTATGAAGCGTAAACTAGCTTCTCTCTTAGTTAACGTCATTCAGGAAAGTAATCCCGGCGTTGTGGGTAGAGCTCACGATTTACGCAAATGGGCGACCTCTTTACGTTTCCTTAAGAATTTTTCTGTTGAGGACATAGCAGCCACGCACCTCTGGTCCTCTAATCATACTTTTTTGACTCGATACCTTTCAGTAGCTTTGGACAGGCCTTCCATGCCATGTATAGCTTTACGGAAGAGGGTCTAGGTGGCCTCTGGGTCACTTATTATTTAGATGAGGAAAAGAGGGGGGGGGGGGGGGGTGCAGTCAGTGTAACATAGGACACCCTAGACCCCGCCGGAGGATGTGTGCAAAGCTTACGAGCTGTGATACAGGGTGTAGGTGCTGTAATTTTAAAGAATTTTCTGTAGTATTCATTACAGGAAATTGTGCTAACGTCCAATCATAGTTCAAAGACAATGCTTGTTGTAAATAGTTTTGGCTGTGAAGCAATATAATTTTAAGTAAATCTTAGTAGTTGCGGCCGCAGCTGGTATGTGTAATGTAAGTACCTCTTTACGGTATATTTTTCAAATTATATTCAAGAGTTAATGGGGTTTATATGTGCACATGTAAACTTTGATGTTTTTTGTTTTTCACCACTTACTTTAAGTGGGGTGCCTTCTTAACTACCAGCTCTGTGTACAGTGTCTCAGAGTTAACTCCTTTTGGTCCAAGCAGGCTTCTTCGAAGCACGCTCCTGCTGGTCACCTTTTTGTATATTTTTATGCTGTATAAAGTATTATGCACACAAATATATATTTTTTACAAAGTATGAATACTATGTGGTTGTTTGATTATCTACTTTTGCTAGAGTTATGATATGATTACGAATGTCCCCCTCCAGTCTTAGATATCAGGCATAATCGTCAATGATGGAGGGGCCACTAATAAATTATAGGTTTGACTCCTGTAAGGAGATAAAGAAAACCTAATATTTAGTAGTGGCCCCGTAATCATTGACGACTGGGGCCCTCCCGACCATCCCCTTCCCATTCGTTGATGTATTAAGGATTTTGGTTTACTTGATATGTCAGTGAAGGAAGAATGACGCCTGAAGTCAGTATCTGGTCAAAGATCCACACAAGTACATCCACGAAGTTATGGAAAGCTTATGAATAGTTATTCTTATTTTCTTTTTATTTGTTATTTTTTACGAAGTTTTTTCGTAGTGAGTACCCAATTTCATAATGACGAACCATGAGTGAGGTTGCGTGCGCTCATGATGAAGGCTCCTCAATTTTTTATGCTCTGCGCGGTAGATTCAAACTACGGTAAATGAGTGTTTGAAGAGGGTGCCTTATGCAATAGGCATAATCGTCAATGATTACGGGGCCACTACTAAATATTAGGTTTTCTTTATCTCATCCGAGATGTCCGAAGTCCGGCTGTGTCCGATCTAAAAGAGGACAAAAATCCGACCTGAAAGAAAAAAATCCGACGAATATCGAACAAGTACTAGTGAAACGAGAACAAACTTCACCGAGACAACTTTATGCATGTGAATAAATGCGACCTCAGAAGAAGGGAAACGTGATCGAACTTCATGCACCCATGACAACGAATAGGCCTAGGCTAGGCTAGGCTACCCTATTCGTACTTTAGGTTAATATACTGTACAGTAATAGCACATATGGTACTGAATATGAAACAATAAGTTCAGTTGATGGTCGAAAAATAAAAATCAACACTCACCGCTTCATTGAAACGTCCACCCCTTCACCTCCCTTCACCTCACTTCACCTCTCTCCACTTCTCCACTTCTCCACCTCACTCTCCTTGACCACCTCACTTCCCTTCTCCATCTCAAGTGATATCGAGGTCACCTTACGCTTTGGGAGGCATGATAACACGGGAATATATGCGGAGGAGATAAAAATCACACAAGATGGCTACCCACTCACACATACTGACGCCCGTGACGTCACTTCTCGTCCAAGCGGGTGACTCAGAGCCAAGCCTGTATATCGGCGCTCCGACGGATCCCTGTTTTGACGGACATTCACCGGGGATGGGGGGGCGTCATCCGACACTGTTAGAGACTGTCGGAATGATGACGGAAATGTCCGAAATACGGAAGTACGTGTCCGGGAGGTGACGGCGATCCGGCTAGTACGGGTTTCCGACAATTTGAGGTCCGAAATAGCGAGGGGTTACTGTACTGTTTGTATATACTCAGGCACATACTGTACCCCATAAAAGAGACAGTCTGGTCAGGAGCCAACAACCAAGCCAGGCTAACTATGAGAGCCTGACAGGGAGGCATATGATATACAGTAGGGTCCCCATCTATGCGCGTTTGATTTGTGCGTTTCGCGAACTGTACGAGCTACCAAAAATATTAATTTAATAATTCCAAACTGTGCGAATATCGTTTGAAGTGTGCGAGCGCCGAAATAAAGGTAAGCAAATCCGTGGAGAAACCCAAATCACACTGGAACTAAAGCGGAATGTTATTGAGTTAAAGTGAGTCGTAGTGACCATGCCTGTATAAGCTTTAGTTGTAACAATAAATCAGAGAGGGATAATAGAAGCAATAGAAAAATATACATGTATGATAGAGCAGATTATGAGCTGCTGAGACGGTGTTTGGACATTGACTGGGGGGAATACTTGAACGGTGAAGACGCTGAAGGAATGTGGAGGAAAATTAGAGTCAAACTGGAGAATGCTGTATCCAAAAGTGTACCAGTAAGGGAATATAAGGATAAAACAAAATTGAGGAAAAGAACTAACCCAGAATTGCCAATGAAAAGAAAGCTTTGGATATTGATTAGAAGAAAGAAACGATTGTGGGAAAGATTAAAATTATTAAAAAAGAACAGGGGGTCTAGTATAGAGGCTAAGGAAGTGGATCTGGAATGCAGACAAATAAACAATAAAATAAGGTGGGAAACAAGGAGGGGGGTGAAGGAGAGGGAGAGAGAGATAGCTAGAAATGTGAAGGATAATCCAAAAATATTCTGGAAGTACATTCAGGAAAAGTTAACAAGAAGAGTAGGGATCCCAGAGCTGGTAGGGGGGTTGAATGATGGGAGTAGAGCGGAGACTGATAAGGAGAAAGCAGAGGTGCTGGGGAAATACTTTGGGGGGGTACTAACAGTGGAGTCGGAGGATGCAGTGCCTACTATACCCATCAAACAGGCACCGGCACTAGAACTAATAGAGTTTTCCCATGCTAGAATAAGAAGGGCTATAGAAAAAATGAACAGAAGTAAGTCACCGGGACTGGATGGGATACACCCAAGAATCATAAAGGAAGGAGGGGAGATGTTAGTAGAGCCATTGAAAATGTTATTTGAGGTATCGTTTAATACAGGACAAATCCCGATGGACTGGAGAGAGGCGAACATAACAGCTATATTTAAGAAGGGAAAGAGAAATGCCCCAGGGAATTATAGACCAGTCAGTTTGACAAGTGTTGTGTGTAAACTAATGGAAACGGTAATTAGAGAAGGAATAATGGATCATATGAAGTCAAACCAACTTTTCAGTGGGAGACAGTTCGGATTCTTGCCGGGGAGGTCGACGGTACTACAGCTAATTAAGGTGGTAGATGATTGGATGCAAATTCTAGAAGATGGTGATGTAATAGACGTGGTATAATTGCGATTTTATGAAGGCCTTCGATAAAGTCCCACATAAAAGGTTAATAGAGAAAGTTAGAAGCTATAATATAGGGGAGAAATGTGTGAAATGGATAGAAGCCTTCCTGAAAGATCGGAGACAGAGGGTACTGGTGAATGGAATAGGCTCGGGGTGGAGGGAAATTACAAGTGGGGTACCTCAGGGATCTGTGTTGGGACCACTGCTGTTCGTTATATTTATCAACGACTTGCCTGAAGTTATAACTAATGGAAGTGAGGTATACCTGTATGTGGATGACACTAAGCTGTATAGAAGAGTGAGGAGTAAGGAAGATATGGGTTTGCTTCAAGGAGATGTGGAGGGCATGAAGGGATGGTCTGAGCATTGGTTAATGCCTTTTCATCCAAAAAAATGCAAGTACATGCAGATTGGGACCAGCAAGATAGACAAGGTAGGATACAGTATGTATGAAGCGATGGAGGAAGTGAATGCAGAAAGGATATAGGAGTAGTGATAGACAATAAGTTAAATTTCTCAGAACATTTAGCGGAAAAGATAAACAAAGCCAATAGAATTGTAGGGCTGATAAGGAGGACATTTGTGTCACTTGACGAAGAAATCTTCAGGAATCTCTATACAGCGCTGGTTAGGCCGCACCTGGAATATGCGAACCAGGTGTGGGCTCCATATATGGTAAAGGATATAGAAGCAGTGGAGAAAGTGCAGAGGAGAGCTAGCAAGCTGGTACCAACGTTGAAGAACGCGGGCTATGAGCAGAGGTTGAGGACACTGGGGCTTCCGACACTGGCATATAGGAGAAATTAAAATGTAAAACTTGCAAACTAAACAAACCAAAATTGGGACAAGGACAATATAAAGTCAAATTAAATTGTCAAAATCGCTATGTGGAAACAACGTTTACTAAAATGAAAATTATTAAATAAAAGAACACAATCCACCACATAGGGTGTACATCACTACATGAGCAAGTTAAAGAGAGGGGATATGATAGAGACTTTTAAGATAGTGTCAGGAAAGTACGATGAGGATGTGTGTGAAGGTATCTTCTTGATGCGTGAGGGAACAAGAACGAGAGGACACTCTAAGAAAATTTACAAAGAAAGAAATAGGCTTGAGAAGGCAAAGAACTCATTTTGTGATAGAGTGGTAAATGAGTGGAACGCACTGCCCCAGTATGTAGTCGATTCCGAATCAATAAGGGAGTTTGAAAGTAATCTTGATAAAGCATGGGGAAGACAAGATTTGAAGTTTGATTATAAAACAAAAATACAGAATAGTAAAAATGTTGCGTCTGCTACCGCCGCCGCCAACACCGTGAACGACCGCAGCAGTGCAAGTACTGGTACTGAGCTGGATACACAGGCATAGTTTGCCTTTTTCCAGAGGATCTACTGTAAGAAACTGTAAAGGATGCTGGAAAAGGAAATTCAGTTGTAGGCAGGGAATTGGGGCTTACTGAGTCGAATGTTAGGTCAATTTATAAGAAAAAGGATGAAGTGTTAAAGTGTGTCCAGGCGTATGGTTCATCCGCTATACATAAAAGACGGGGCTGGGGCCGGGGTAGCATAGCTGCACTCGCCCTGCCGTGGGGGTTTGCCTCGGAGCCCCCTAACTTAATGTGAGTAAACAATAACTTATTATTGTTTAATTATTGCTTACTTTTATTTATATTATGTATTGTTATGAATATGTGTCAGTTAGTGTTGTTTTTGATAGATACTATGAAGTTGAACCCCTAAACTCGGGACAGTCCATCCACCAAATTAATTATTTCCCATAAGATACATGTTTCGATTTGTACAATTTCGATTTGTGCGACCTCGTTCATCCACCAAATTCTAGCACAGTCGAGGACCCAGCTGTACTTGTAGGTCACCCAAAGGACAACTGGAAAGGATTGAATAAGAACAAACAGGAAAGTAAAGAGAAAGAGGAAATATAAGCTACGCAACATTAGTCAAGCCAGACACGAAAGCTCGAGGGGAGAGGGAAAGCCTCCATCAAGCCACAGTCGCCCTTCCCGAAGCCCTCCTACGTCAACAACGTAAGTAGTACTAGGGGAGATTTGTACAGTATATGACAGAACCTAACCTTTACTCTAATCTTCAAATAAGTGCCACCTTTTTATTCGACATAAAACCGTTGTGATACTGAGGCTTGCCAGGAACTTTTCAATACTCCTGCTGAGGTAGCCTGGCTTCAGTACCTTATCTCCTTGCATTATATTTAATGGGACAGTCCTGATGTTGGCTATTACCTCAACTATTATTAACCCTCAGCCGACGGTGACTGTCATATGACGGGAGAGAGAATATTGGCCACCCCTGCGGTGCCTGTCACATGACTCGTGCCTTTTTAGGGCCATTATGAGCGATGAGAGAGAGAGAGAGCGAGAATTGCAAGGACAACAGGCGGGCGCGCTCCGCTCCTGGCAGCGGTGGGGCCCGCACTGAGACCTACTGTATCGATCCTCAACCTCCGTATCTCTCAAAATAAGGATAAATCCGGGGAAAATACCTCATTTTAGGGTATTTTCACTTCCAGTTGCACGATCGTTGTAAGAGAACACGTTGTCGTACAAGGATCATTCAGTTATCATTGGAAAGCTTGTTTTTTACTCTTTCACGGATATATAATTGTATTACGCTCTGGCTCTTGCTTATGCATGAAAAAGAGCATGGAATGATGCTCATTTTCGGTAAATATGCCCGCCAGGCGCTACCATGACCCCCCCCCCCGGGTTGTGAGTTAAGTAATGCTGTACTAATACTTTGACCTGATATTAAAAGTTTAAAACAGATTTTATTGGACTCTCCAGTCTGTCATTTATTGAATAATGATAAGATGGCTATTTTTTTTAAACAATCAGATATCTTTTATTCAGGATTTTATCTTTAACTAACTACCAGGCTAGCTTAAAAACTGTGTAGAGTACCTGGTGGGCAGATAGACAGCTAATGCAGGTGCGATACTCCAGGCCAGGTTGGTGTTGCCGCTCCAGGCTTTAGGACTGTTGAACCCTCCCGACAGCCACTTGACTAGAGCCTCCTCCTGTGGGGTACTCACTTCACCACCCTGACCAGCTGGCTGGGGCGGTTGCAACCACACTTTCAATGTTTGGATTTCAACAGCCTGAAAAATTATGTTAACACCAGATTGAATTCAGCAAAAGAGAAGAAGAGGTTCTTGTAAAATTAGAAATGGTTTAATAAATGATAATATGCTTACTTATATTATCAAACATTCTATAACAGCATTACATTCACAGTATCAACTAGAGGGGCACTTAGTAGAGTGCATACCTCCACCTACGCTGGCTGTTTCATTACCATTAATATCATAGGCCTAAATTTTCTTCTGGATCTGGGTTCCATGATATGATCTGGATAGCCTACTAAATTGAATCAATTCTTCCTTAGCACATATCCTACCTGCCCACAAAATTTCGTGAAAATCTCCGGATTACCTCCTAAAGTTATTTATTTTTATTTTTGTTTTGCTATACACCGTAATTCCCGAGAAGGGATGGCCATGAATATTAGGCGTTTGTCACGAATCGCTAGGTCAAGTTGCCCGGACTTGACATCTACCAATAAAATGTTGACAGTGAGGATTCGATCCGCCGAAGCTCTACTGACTTTGGCACAGCACTTCTTCCTTGGTGAATGTCCTATCCACCCGCCACATTTAGTGAAAATTGGTTCATAACTTTGTGCAATATCTTGTTTACAAACAAACAAACTGAGGCATAAACATAACCTCCTTCCAACTTCGTTAGCGGAGGCAAATATTTCTGAAGTGCCAATATTATTTAGGCGCTTATTGGTGTACTTGAATGAGAAGTAGGAACACAAGCGATATACACAATATGGTTTTGGACAATTGAGAACATACTGTACACAATAAAATAACAATACACATAATAATTATAAAAAAAAAACATATACAACAGAATAAATGTATCAAAAACATATACAACAATGTCTTGGTGTGATAGCTGGCTGGAGGGGTCTCGTGGTGAGTTCCGTTAGCTGTAATGGTACCTTGGGGAATTCGGTGCCAGGCTAATAGCGCAGTGGGGGAGAAGGGGGTGTATGGGTAGGGAGGAGGTATGGCGCACTGTTTACTGCATCGGGGAGAGGTCAGGAAAAAATAGGGACAGGAGTGGTGGTCGAGGTCAAGGCAACTCTCAGCGTCAGCTACTACTGTTACTCCAGGATTTTTTTTTTTTTTTAATGAAAGACACAGAAGTCAGGTTGCCTGTAACGAGTGTCTCCCCCAGAGTCAAAAGAGTAACAAAGAGCCAAATTCAAGGGACATTGTGGTCAAAATGCCTGGACACACAAAGTTTAAAGCAGTCTAAGTCATAGGATGAAGGAATTTAGATTGAGGAAGAGAGTTCCAGAGTTCACTAGTTGAGCAGAAGAAAGACTAAAGAAAATTAGCCAATTCTTGGATTTGAGAGTTGGACAGAATAGGAATAGGACTGTGTTGAAAGTTATTTTACCTTTATCTTGTATCGTCCCAGTTTTGGTCTGTTTAGTTTGCAAGTTTTACATTTTAATTCTATTATTATTATTATTATTATTATTACTATTATATTTTTTTTTAGCTGAGGGTGGCCGATTCGAGACAGAACGAACAGGGACAACACAACAAAAAATAAACACAAAAACAAACACATCTAGGTCACTAAGGAGAAAACCCAGAAACCCAGGCCTATTTGGGGTCCTAAGCAAAAGATTCCCAGGTCCCAGACCTCCCGGAGAGGCTCCGATCTCAGCAGGCAGACACGCAACGGAACCACACCACAATGCCTGCCCACCACGCATCCAGGCGTACCCTTCATATATACCGGATCCCAAGGCAAGGCGCCTAACGGACTATTATCGAGTCGAACTGGCGCCTAACCCCCTCTCCCAAACGACCGCATTTTTACTCATCTATTCACTAGCATTCTCCATTCATTCCTATTTATTACCACTTCTCTTGCCTGATCTATAGTCATTCCTCTATCTTCCAACACTTGTCCTACACAGTTTCTCCATCTCAATGGAGGGCTTCCTTGCCCTCTACCTCCCCTTGTATCTGACTCACATAATCTCTTTATAAGCCTTTCATCTTCTATTCGCTCGACATGTCCATACCAGCACAGCACCCTTCTGTCCACTCTGGCCGACAAATGTTCCTGCGTTCACCCTCAGCTTATTCCTCCCACAAACCACAACGAACTCCGACTACTCGCTGCAGTTTCTCCTCAGAATCCGCCACAAATGCTGTGTCATCAGCAAACAGCAAGTGATTCAATTTCCAATCTCTACCAATTTTTCCTACTAAACCTAATCCTCTATCCATAGTTCTCGTTTTCACCTCCCTCACCACACCATCCATATACTGTATACATTAAACAGGCATGGTGACATTACACAACCCTGTCGCAGACCCACATTTACCTCAAATCATTCACTCAACTCATTATTTCCTACTGTAACACACGTTCTGCTCTCTTCATAAAAATCTTGACTGCTTTTAACAAATTTCCTCCAATTTCATAAATCCTTAGCACCTTCCACATTGCTTCTCGATCCACACAATCATACGATTTTTCCAAATCCATAAAAGCCGAAAATATCTCCTTATGCTTCTCTAAATACTTCTCGCATAGCTGTCTTACTGCAAAAAATTTGATCCACACATCCTCTACCCCTCCTAAAACTGCACTATTCTCCTATTGCAATCTTCCGTACCCTTTATTATCCTCTCTATCAACATCCTGCCATACAGCTTTCTATTGTATGTATAGACTCAGGCCCAATCCCCACTTTTCCTTTTTTTTGGGGGGGGGGGAACTTAAGACAGAACCCGAATAGGGACAATATAACAGAAAACAGCTTTCTAACAACTGATAATTGGAAACAGATTAACTTGCTCATGTAGTAATGTACACCCTATGTGGTGGATTGTGTTCTTTTATTTAATAATGTTCATTTTAGTAAGCGTTGTTTCCACATAGCGATTTTGATAATTTAATTTGACTTTATATTGTCCTTGTCCCAATTTTGGTTTGTTTAGTTTGCAAGTTTTACATTTTAATTTATATAGGTTCAGGGACAGTATAGATGTGAGGCCGGTCTGTACTAGTGGCAACATTAGTATACGACGTGTTCCCCATGTACTGTCCCTTCCTTTACTTGTACTCGTTGACGAACCAGGACCGGCCACGGACTATGTGTCATAATAATTCTATGTACCCTCGCACCCGGCAAAATTATAAAAACTTAAAAATGAAAAATAATAATGAAAATAACCGGCGTCTTTTCGTTGATAACTGTAAATGTAAACTCTGTGTGAATGAATTTGATTTTGAACATCAAACATTTTTTTAAAGTTACATTACCAATACAAAATTTTTGTTTCTAAATTCTTCTGTTAATGTAACATCTCCATGTAAAGTAAAGAATGTTATCTATTTAATAACCTGTGAGAAATGTGGTATACAATATGTTGGAAAGACGGAGCAATGTTTAAGAGAAAGAGCCTACGGGCATAGATCAGGAATTAAGAACGGCATCGACTCCAAGATTCTTCTATATAAGCATTTTAACACAGATTGTACTAAATTTGATTGTAAATACAAAATTATAGAAATTGTTCAAAGTAATCAAAATGTTTTAGATAGAGAAAATTATTGGATTGGAAAATTAATGACTATCTATCCATTTGGACTTAACAATCAAATAAAAAATGTAGGCAACATTTTGTATAAAGATTTATTAAAAAACGATTTTAATAACCCATATTTTAACTTCCCTGTTTTAAACAGAAGACCTGGTAGACACGGTAATAGAAGACTAAATACATTTAATAAAAAGAAAAACAGGTCTGATATTAAAATTATTGTTAATAATTTATATTCATTATATCGAAATTTCGGAATTAAAAAATTAAAAGATTCATTGAAAGGCCTACAAAAGAAAAGTTTTGCTCCTTTTATAGAAAATATTCTAAATAATAAACATAATTTCACAAATAAATTTAAGAATATAGTCTTTGCTTTTATGGGATATATTAGAGCTAATTCTAAGAAATCCAAAGATAACCGTATTAAAGATAAAGTCATGTCCACTTTAAATTATTCCTCTAAAATTTTAGACAAAATTAATGTTAACAGTCTTATTAATTCAAAGAAAGTTAAGTCCATGTTACCAGATGGTTGTAAAGATTTCAAACCATTAATAGTGTATTCATATGAACGACCTGTTGGGTCTATTATTTGTAATTATAATAAAGTTTTAGGAAATCTTTCAGATAATGATACTTCAATAATAATAAATGCGTGTGTGAAAGAGTCATGGATATGCCAGCTAGCAGACGTGATGCACTAGCAAAGTTCATTTATAGTCCGATATGTCACATATTAACAGGTGATGTAGAACTAGTTAAACATTTTGCAAACGACAAATTAGCGGAGCTATGTCGTAAAGGGTTTAAATTTAGAATAGGGAGTAATAAAGTAACATGGGACATAATTTTAAAAGATATTGTTTTTTCAGTCAATAAATTAAAAGATAAATTGTTAAAAATTGCGTGCTGCAATGCGAGAGAACTAGAAGCATGGTCTAAATTATTAATTAAGTTAATTAGAAATAAAATTTTCTCGCTTAAAAATGAATTTAATCTTTCAGATTTTATAGACTATAATTATAATAAGCTTAACCCTCTCACCACGGAAGGGCTCTTGAACGCCCATAAAAAGCATATAACAGGTACCCGGATGGTCTCTTGAACGCCCAGTGGTTGAAAGCCTGTGAGCTTCGTGTGCGAGGCGTCGGTCCGACGCATGTAAACAACAGCCGGCTGGACCGTCGCCCCGCATCTCCGGCCACAAGAAGGAGAGCGTCGCTTGTTCGTGTGTGCCTGTATGTTGTTGTTAAGTATCGAAAAGTGGTGTAAAGTGGCTGTTTTGGCCATAAAGTTATCTCCAATGAAATCATCATCACAGCTCAACCAGTTGATTTAGAGAGCTCTACTTAATGCCATTCTACAGGTAAATAACACAGCTACGCTTGGGGATGCGCGGGAATGCGGGAAGCAGTCTGATTAACGAATATACGGTAGCCTAGCCTAGACGTTTTTCGGCCAAAACACCCGGGTTTCGAGGAATATATATATAATACATAGCCGGGGCTGGAGGGTTAAAGCTGATTTAATAAATTTACATAAACATTTTGTAATCACTACAGTAGATAAAGCCAGCAATAATTATAGCTTCACATGTAAGAAATTTTATCTTGAAAACATGAAAAAAGAATTGGGTATTAAGGGTAACATATTACGTAAAAATATTTGCGGTAATTCTGTTTATGAAATTCAAAATAATCTGAATATTGATAACTTAATCGATGAACATACCAAGAAAAATATAATATTTGATATTAAACTTTCTGATAAGAACAAGTGCATTGCAAAATTATACATGTTACCTAAATTTCATAAAAGACCTTATAAATATTGCTTTATTGCCGGAGCAAAATTTGCTACCACTAAAACTCTATCAGAACAAGTCGTAAATTGCTTAAAATACATTAAAAGTACTCATAAAAGATATTGTAATACCATCATGAGAAGAACTGGCATTAACTATTATTGGAGTGTTGACAATTCGTTAGAAGTTATTGATAAAATAAATACCATGCCGAAAGTTACCTCGGTACATAGCTTCGACTTTTCAACTTTGTATACCAATTTGCCTTTAGATTTAGTATATTCAGAGCTTTGCTTTATTATAGATTTGCACTTTGACAGGTTCGTTAGGAATGGTAATTATTTCATAAATGTTTATACATATTTTAATAATGCATCACTTAGCTCTACTCCCACTAGTTCTGTATATTTTGATAGAACTAAACTTAAAGATGCCCTTAAATTCCTCCTTTTCAATACTTATGTTAGATTCGGGCCGTACATTTTCAAACAAATATTAGGAATTCCTATGGGTGGAAATGCTAGCCCTCTAATTGCAGACTTATTCTTGCTTGCTTTAGAATTTAAATATATAAAAGACTTAGTTGACAGTAGCAAGAAAAATAAAATTCCAGAAAAATTAGCACTTGCTAAACTGTTAAGTAATAATAGTAGATATTGATGATATTCTTGTTTGCAATTTGTTAAATTTTAATCAAGTTGCTAAACTTATTTACCCTAATTCTATTCCCCTCACACAATGTAACGTAAATTATAAAGTTGAAAATTTTCTTGATATAAATATAGAGATTGTTAATGAACAGTGCATACTTAAAGTATATCACAAAGTTGATGATTTTAATTTTAACGTAATAAACTTTCCTTTCCCTAGTAGTAATATCGATAGTAAAATAACTTATAATTGTTTTTATTCCCAATTAATAAGATTTTGTAAAATCTGCACTAAAGTAGATGACTTTTGGGCTAGAGCTAGGTTACTATACAGACTCTTAGTGGACAAAGGTTTTGAGGCAAGTAAATTGTTCCATAAATTTAATCTTTTTAGGGTCAATTATTGTGACTGTATTCTAAAATTTTACATCAATAATTTTAATCAAGCATTTTTAACTTGAAGTTTCTTGTATAACCTCTGCTTACTTTTTGTCTGTATTTATTGTTTATCTTTTTCTTTTTCTTTTTCTATTATTATTAATATTATTATTGATGATTTTTTAAATTTATTGTTCTTGTTAAAAGAGTACTCTTTGTTTAAATCTGTTGTTACTTCATATTTTGCAATTATTTGTCTTTATATTATATGTATTCATTGTCGATAGTATCAATTGCTTACTTTTGCGATTTCCTTAGTTTATTTGTGCTATAAATGTAGGTTATTTGTAGTGTAGTTATTGATAGGGGTCACTTGAGGCATGCTATGCTTACAGGTACCTACCCGATAGCACTATCGTTAGTGAGTGCTGTACTGTATTTTATATATTATTTTGTAATAGTATAGATATCTTATCAATATTTGTATTTTGTACTATTGTTAATGTCTTGTCATGTTGCAAATTTGATTTTAAATAATATTTTGACATTTAACATGTAGTTTCTTTATTCATGCAGAGTTTAGTAAAATTTGCCAGAACGTCCCGGACTTCCCAAACTTGACTACTTCCTTTAACGTGACGATAGTGCGTTGTTATATGTGCGATTAGTTTGCTTGGGAAACAGATTAACTTGCTCATGTAGTAATGTACACCCTATGTGGTGGATTGTGTTCTTTTATTTAATAATTTTCATTTTAGTAAGCGTTGTTTCCACATAGCGATTTTGATAATTTAATTTGACTTTATATTGTCCTTGTCCCAATTTTGGTTTGTTTAGTTTGCAAGTTTTACATTTTAATAAACTAATACCTCTACTGTATAACTTGAACACTCCAGCCGGTCTCCCTTCCCCTTGTACAACGGCACAATACATGCACTCCTCCAGTCTAGTGGTACCATTGACACAACAAAGCACACATTGAATAGTTTCACCAGCCAATCTATTATCACATCTCCACTCTTCTTCATATATTCCACAGCAATACTGTACAATCGATACCTTCTGCTTTTCCCGCTCTCATCTGTCCCACTGCTTCTTTCACCCGAGTCATTTTTCACAATCCTTTCATTCATTCCCTGCCACCTAGGTGGCCTGGGTAACCTATCTCCATCAACCACTGCTTCAATCACTGCCTCCCTTCCATCTCTTACATTTAGCAAACATTTAAAAATACTCAACATATCTTTTCCTCACTTAAACTCCTTCCACTATTAACTCTTCATTTGCATCTTTCACCGACTCTTCCCTCTTTTGTCCTCTTTTCCTAACTCTATTTACCTCCTTCCAGAACATCTTCTTTCATTCCCCAAAATGTTCACTCCATTATTACAAAATTAAAAATTAAAAGATAATTTTGTGATCTGTCTAATATTTGTTTTCTCAATTTCACTTTATTCACTTTTGATAGTATTAATTGCTTGCCTTTATGATATCCTTAATATATTTGTATTATAAATGTAGGTTATTTGTAGGGTAGCAGTTGGTAGGGGTCATGTATCCATGCTATGCTCACAGGTACCGTACCTACCCGATAGCACTATCGTTTGTGAGTGCTGTACAGTATGTATTTTGTACTATTGTTAATATACAGTACTGTACAGTATTGTCAAATTGCAAATTTGATTAAATAGAATATTTTTATTTTTATTTCATTTTTTTTTATTCATACAGTTTCTTTATTCATGCAGAGTTTAGTAAAATTTACCAGAACATCCCCGACTTCCCAAATTGACTAATTCCTTGAACGTGACGACAGTGCGTTGTTATATGTGCGATTAGTTTGCTTGGGAACCAGATTAACTTGCGCATGTAGTAATGTACAGAGGGAGGTGGAACAGAGGGAGAGAGAGGGGGGAGGAGAATAGAATTAGTGGGGGAGGTGGAACTGGGTCAGGGAAGGGATGGAGGAGGAGGAGGTGAACCTGGTAGGAGGCAGAGAGGGAAGAGAAACAAGGAGGTGGATTCAAATATACTGTGCTACTACACTAATATAGATGGAATAAACAGTAAAAAGGTAGAGTTAGATAATATATTAAGAAAAGATCAACCACAGATAGTCTGTTTGACAGAGACAAAGCTGAACCAGGACTTTGACAGCAACATAGTGTTTAGTGAAGGATATAATATATGGAGTAATGATAGAAAGGGTAAAAGGGGAGGTGGAGTGGCAGTATTAGTTAAGAACCCTATGACAGCAAAGCACGTGGAGTTAAATAATGACAAGGCAGAAATAATGGCAGTTGAACTCAATGATATAGAAGGAAAAAAGCTAGACATAGCAGTAGCTTACATGCCACCAAAGACCAGAGCATGGAGGGAGTTGGAGTTTGAGGAGATGGTAGAGGATATGATTCAGTCGTTGAGAAGATTGCTTTTAAGGAAGAATCGATTGATCTTGGTAGGAGATTTCAACTGTAGTGAGGTTGATTGGGAATCGGGAGATGCAGGGCCAAATCAGAGATCTTGGGGAAGTCGGCTAGTGGAGTTGGTTACGGAAAATGTACTTGCACAACATGTGAAGGAAAATACAAGAATGAGGGGTAATAACGAACCTTCTAAACTCGATCTGATTTTTACAAAAGATCCTCACGAAATTAGTGATATAAACTATCTATGTCCTGTAGGTAAAAGTGATCACCTATTACTAAAATGGAAGTTGACCTCGAGTAATGCCAATAGATTAGACAATAGCTACATAAATGACAGATTAAATTATAGTAAAGCTGATTATGTATCCTTGAAAAGATATTTAGAGGGAGTAGATTGGGATCTTATTTTGAAGGAACGGGACGTACAAGGTAAATATAGTAGATTCCTCGAAATTTATAGAGTAGGAACCAATATGTTTGTCCCAAGATATAAAACTGGAAATTTTACTAAGCAGAAAGATTGGTTTAATTTGAAATGCAAAAGAGCTTTGGGTAGGCGTGATGCAGCTTGGGCTAGATTAAGAAGAAGGAACACTGAGAGTAATCGGAATAAATATAAACAGGAGAGGAATAGATATGTTAACATAATTAGGCAAGTTAAAATGAACTATGAGAAGAACATAGTAAATAAATGTGAAAGTGACCCTAGATTATTTTATAAATATATAAACAGTAAGTTGAAGGTAAAGAAACAAATGACTAAATTAAGAGTTGATGCTAGGACGTATGAAAATGTATCGGACATGTGTGAGGTAATGAATAACAAATTGGGGTCAGTTTTTACTAGAGAGGAAGGTTTTGACGAACCACAGGCGGGAGTACTGGAGAGTGGTCTTAGTAAGATTGAAATAACTAGAGATGAGCTGGTATCTGCGATGAGAGGACTTGAAGTAAGGAAAGCTATGGGACCGGATGAAGTGTCTGCCTGGGTTTTAAAGGAGTGTGCAGAGCAATTAGTGAAGCCAGTGAGGGACATAATTCAAGCTTCCTTAGATAAAGGACAGGTTCCTGTTGAATGGAAAAGAGCTAATATCATTCCGATATACAAGAATGGAAACCCTGAGGACCCTCTAAACTATAGACCAGTTTCACTTACTAGTATTGTATGCAAGATTTGTGAAAAGCTAATTAGGAAGAGATGGATGAAAATGTTGGAGAGAAAGAAAATAATAACCCCAAAGCAATTTGGATTCAGAGAAGGGACATCTTGTGTTACCAGTTTGCTATGTTATTACAGTAGGGTGATAGATGTACTCCAAGAAAGAGGCGGATGGGTGGACTGCGTCTACTTAGACCTTTCCAAAGCATTCGATAAGGTACCACATAAGAGATTGTTATCTAAGCTTGAGACGCTAGGATGTGTCAGGGGGAGTTTGCTGAAATGGATGGAGAGCTATTTAACAGATAGGGAAATGAGGACCAACATTAGAGGAACTTACTCATCGTGGAGGAAAGTTGAGAGTGGTGTTCCGCAGGGATCTGTGTTGGCACCTCTCATGTTCCTTATGTACGTGAATGACCTGCCGATAGGCATAAACTCTTACATGTCAATGTTTGCAGATGACGTAAAAATTATGAGACAAATAACAAATAAAAGTAGTTGTGAGGAGCTGCAAGGGGATTTAGATAAAATATACGAATGGAGCACCAAGTGGAAAATGAAATTTAATATAAGTAAATGTCATGTGTTAAATATGGGAAGAAGTGTGAATAGACCAAATTGGGAGTACAGGATGGGAGATAATATAATTAGCAAGGCCGAAAAAGAAAAAGATTTAGGGTTGATTATACAAGATAATTTGTCGCCAGAGAAACATATTAACAAGCTCTTTAGCGGAATGTATGCAATGGCCGGGAATATGAAAGTTGCTCTGAACTATTTGGATGAGACCATGGTAGCGAAAATTATGAAGAGTATGATTAGACCAAGATTGGAGTATGCAGCAGTGGTGTGGTCCCCGCATCTAAAGAAGCATATTCACAAGTTAGAAAGAATCCAGAGAGCAGTCACTAGATTGGTTCCAAGTCTCAGAGAACTGCCATATGAAGGGAGGCTAGACAAATTAAATCTACCGAGTCTAAAAGAGAGGAGAGAGAGGGGAGACATGATAATGATGTACAAATGTACCCAGGGGCTGGAGAGGCTGGATAGGGAGGATATATTAATTATGGATACAGGAATAACTAGAGGCCACAGCTACAAAGTAAAAAGACCTACCTGCAAGAACGATATCAGGAAGTTTAGCTTCCCCTATAGATGTATTGACAAATGGAATGGGCTGGAGGAGGAGGTGGTAGGGGCAAGGAACATCCATATTTTCAAGAAAAAATTGGATAAAAAGTAGACTGAGAGACGGGACAACACGAGCTTAGCTCAACTCCTGTAAACTACAATTAGGTAAATACAATTAGGTAAATACACCCTATGTGGTGGATTGTGTTCTTTTATTTATAAAATATTATTTTACTTAAGCGTTGTTTCCACATAGCGATTTTGATTAGTTATTTTGTCTTTTTACAGTGTTCGTATACGTTTTGGTTTGTTTATTTTGCAAGTTTTACATTATAATACTGAATTAACTAGAACGTCCTGAACTTCCCAAATTGACTAATTCCTTGAGTATGACGACAGAACGTTAATATATGTGCGACTAATTTGCCTGGGAACCAAATTCACTTACTCATATAGCAAAGTACATTCTATATGGTGGTTTTGTGTTCTTATATTTCAAAATTTTATTTTGCTAAATCGTTATTTCCACAGTTGTTGTCTGGCCAAACAGCCCCAAGGTCCCGAGCAAGGCCAAGGCCATAAACGAGCGCCCCCACAAAACCCTCCCTGCTTACCACTAATAATGCCCGGGAGACCGAAGCCACTCCAAGGCAGGGAGCTGAGGAGGGTCCGGAAACGCTCAGGAAACCAAAGCCCCACCCATGGCCCTGTGCCCCTCAGCAATTATGAAGGGAAATTGCCCCTCAACTTATTTCCACAGTGATTTATATTAGTTCCTTTGTCTATACAGTACATGTATATTGTGTCATTCCTGTTTTGGGTTGTATATTTTGGAAGTTTTACATTATAAATTACTACTCACCAGGAGTGATAATATGAGTGCCCTCTTCTTCAAGTAATCTTTGACATAAATATCAGGGTTGATGAGCCTCTTGCTACGAGTGGAGCGTTTGGAGAGAGTGGAGGTATTTGATGATAGCGGCACTGTGTTGATCCACCCGTTGGTCATGACAAACTCTCCAGACGTAGAACGTAGGTCCGAGGCCACTGACGGAGATAGTGATGCACCACCACCATACTGGTATGATGTGAAATCTGTTCAAGGAAAAAAATAAATAAATAAAAGAAATATAATATACTGTACTGTATATAAACTAAAATATAAAATATTAAAAATGCATGTAACAAAAATATTAATAATATCGATACTAATACTACTACTATTACTACTACTACTACTACTACTACTAATAATAATAATAATAATGACAATATCAATAATTATAATAATACCGGTAACAATAATAATAATACAAAAATAATAAAGTAAGTCTATCTATCTATCTATTGCCTGATGCCGTGATCCCCGAAGGGGTGGCCACGAACGAACCGCCCCCATGCACCTCTGTCCCCAGTCAGTCGACGCCCCTCCCCCCAACCAGCACCGCCTTCGTTCATGTAGTTCCTCACTCCATCCTTCCACCTCATATTCGGTCTACCTCTCCCCCTCTGTCCCTCCACCTCGCTCTCGTACACCCTCTTAGTCATTCTCTCGCTTTCCATACGTTCCATATGGCCGAACCATCTCAAGTTGTTCCTTTTCACACTTTCCAGCACATCTACCTCCACACCACACCTCCTTCCTCATTAGTCTGTCTATCCCTCCATGTAACTCCGCACGCACTCCTTAAGTAATTCATTTCCACTGCTCTCACTCTTGGTCTGAGTCTCTCAACCAACGTCCATGCTTCGCTTCCGTAAGTCAGTGTCGGGATTACCACACTGTCATGCAAGGACTTCTTCACTTCCATACTGACCACCCTATTTCTTGTTACTGCTTTTAGCGTTCCTACAACCCTCTTCCCCTGTTGTACCCTCTCCCGCACCTCTTCATCCATAGTCCCATCTTTACTCAACACACTGCCCAGATACTTAAAAGAGTTGACGATCTCCATAGCCTGACCGTTCAGCTTCACCTCACACTCTGTGACTTCACCCCTTTCGAAGACCATAACCTTGCTCTTCCCCGTATTTACCTTCAAATTCCGTTTTTCGCACACTGTTCCAAACTCATTTAACAGACCCTGCAACTCCCATTCATTATCACTCATCAGAACTGTATCATCCGCAAACAGCAGTATAGGTAGATTCCACTCAATTCCCTCCCTTTTCAGCGATACACCAACATCCACTGCTCTTGATAGTATTTCTTTCATGACTCCATCCATATATACAGTAAACAACCACGGGGACATCACACACCCCTGTTTCAAACCAACATTCAGGTCAAAGAACTCGCTCCGCTCACTCTCCACATGTACTGCCGCCTTTGCACCCTCATACATGCTCTTCACTGCTTTCAGCAACTTGCCCTCTACTCCGTATATTCTAAGTACTTTCCACAAACCTTCTCTATCCACTCTGTCATAGGCCTTCTCCAAGTCCATAAAGGCAACATACACCTTTTGTTTCTTCTCCAGATACTTCTCCACAACACAATTCAGGGTAAAAATCTGATCTACACATCCTCTTCCCTTCCTAAAACCTCCCTGCTCGTCGCCTATCCATTTCTCCGTTCTCACTCTCACTCTCTCAATCACTACCCTACTGTATACCTTCCCTACTACGCTTAGAAGACATATTCCTCGGTGGTTACCACACACTCCTCTTTCCCCTTTGCCCTTATATAGGGGGACTATTATGCCAGTCTTCCAGTCATCGGGTGCACTCCCCTTCTCCCATGCTAGTTTGCACATTTTCCATACCCATTCTATCACTATCTCACCACCATACCTCAACATTTCCCCACACACTCCATCTGTTCCTGGTGCTTTCCCCAACTTCACTCTTTTCATGGCTTCCCACACTTCTGACCTCCTGATCCCCACCTCCTCCTCCACTACTTCTCTTCTCCTCCCTCCCATACCATATCCAGCTATGTTTGCTGGCTCTTCATTCCTTACATTTAGCAACTCACTGAAGTACTCCCTCCATCTTTCGACTCTCTCTTGCTTCTCGGCTAGCATTCTCCCATTCTTATCTTTCACACCCTTACTGTTTCCCTTGCTACCTTCCCTAACTTTCTTGACTTCTTTCCAGAACAGTTTCTTACTCTCCCTCCATTTTACACTCAGATTCCTTCCAAATTCCTCATCTACTCTTCTCTTACTTTCCTTCACTACTCTCTTCACCACCCTCTTACTCTCCACGTACCTCGCTCGTTTCTGTCTCTCGGAATCTTCATTCCCTCTACTACCCAACCACTCTCTATATGCTTTCTTCTTTTCTTCCACAGCTATTCTTACCTCTTCTGTCCACCATGCTGTACCTTTCACTCCCCTCCCTCTTCTCCTCACACCTCCTCACATGCTGCACAGATCTTATCCTTAAACACCTTGCTCATCTCCTCCACTTCCTCCAGGTCGAACCCACCTAGTCGTCTTTCCACTGCTCTCCTGTACTCCTCCCTGACTTCCTCCTCCTGCAACCTCTCCACCCTCCTCACCATTTCACCCTCCTCTCGCCTCCCTCCTGCTCTCCTCACCCACTTCTTTTGTATCCTAACCTTAGCTACCACTACATAATGATCAGACAGACCCCCTCCAATACCCCTATACACCCTAGCATCCATCACAGATTTCTTCATTCGTTCATCCACACATACATAATCAATCAATGACTTTCGTTCCACCACTGTCTTATCCTTCATCGTCAACATCCGTTTCCACGTGTACCTGTGGATCATTCTGTGTCGGAAGAAGGTGTTGGCTATCCACAGCCTCCTCCCCACACACACGTCCACAAGTGCACTACCATTCCCATTCACCTCTGATGGTACCCCCCACCCTCCCACCACTCCCTCAACTTTCCTATCACCCACCTTACCATTCATATCCCCAATCAGAAATATTCTTTCGTTCTTGTCAAACTTCTCCAGGCACGCCTCCACATTCATCCAGAACTCCTCTTTCTTTCTTTCAAGTATATCCTCTGTTGGGGCATACACGCATACAATCACCCACGTTTGTATTCTTACTTTCATTCTCACCCACACAATCCTTGAACCCACAGACCCATACTCTCTTACACATTCCTTCCATTTGCTACTTACAAACAAACATGCACCTTCTCTCGCTGTTCCTTCACTCACTCCAGCACACACACCCATTCCACACTCCCACTCTCTCACATCTGAACCTTTCCATTTGGTCTCTGTCATTCCACATACATCCAGCCTGGCATTCACTAACACTTCCAGAACCTCTCTCTCTTTTGTGCCATCATTCATGCCACTAACATTCCACGTAGCCATTCTCAGAATGTCCGAAGGCATGTCCTTAGTCGGTCGTGGTTCGTCAACGTTGGTTCCGTCCGCATCCGAGGCTGTTCGTTCGTTTTTCTTTGCTTAGATATTTTTTCCGGGTGGGGGTCGCAAGCCCACCGACCCAACCTCTTTAGTCGCCTCTTACGACACGCAGAAGGCACGTGGGGCATATTCTATTCCCTAACCCCCAGGGTACAGTAAGTACTGTAGCTATAAAAATATACGGTAAAACAATGTATCTATATCTGTTTATGTAATTCATAATTCATATGCATCATAACTCATGTAATTTAGTCATTCCAAAAAGCAAGATCACAAATCACATCATCAGCATCTCAAGACACCTTTCTTCCTCCTGAGAAACCCCTGCTAAAGGATGACAAAGACAGAAATATCTCCAGGCTATTGGACAAATGTCTTCAATATATTATTCCACCACAATCAAGCCCCATTTTTTACTTTCCCAAACTGATGATTAGGAAGATAACTACTTGGAGACTGAATTTTTAGAAGATGAAGTAAAGGTACCATAGCATCAGTGTAAGACAAACCTCCAATGACACTGGTCTTGAGGTATTTCTTGTCAGCATGAAGAGAATTCCAGAAGTGAAGGAGGGCATTGATGTCATCCTGAAGGCGAACAGGGCGCTGAGTGGGGCAGCCCCGGGCAGCACAGAAGTAGTCCAGGCAGGCGCAGTAGATTCTCTCTCGCAGCACGTTCTTACTCAGGGACTTGGGAAGAGCATCACCTGAATACAAGTACAGGTTGTGAGTCATTATAAGTATACAATCATTTCAATCTTTGAACGTTTAATAGCCAAGTTCAATACTACCTTGGATGTAATTAATATTATTAGCAAACCACCAATTAACTTACAAATAAACCTACTGTATGTATATACTTGGGCGGGTGCCCAACCCCGAAAGGGGTTGAAATAGGGGAGCTATCCCCCCGCCAAAGGCGGCTTTCTTGGGCCGTTCCTAGCTGATGCTGAGAGGATTGGGTTCTAGTCATGTGGTGATGGGCTGGTCTATCAGAGTGAGAGCTGAGCGATCTCTGCCATACCCATAGCTTACTCTGACTGTTCCTTTTACTTATATATTTTCTAGATCTCAGGTGACGGCGTCTCTTCCGTGGATTGACCTCCCAATCTCCCAACCTAGAGGTTGGCAGATTGGAAGCCAAAGCGTCACATTTTTCCTTTGACCCTCAACTTTCTCTTCATAATTGCTGAGGGGAACAGGGCCCTGGGTGGGGCTTTGGTTTCCCGGGCGTTTCTGCGCCCTCCTTAGCTCCCTGCCATGGAGTGGCTTCGGTCACCCAGGCTTTATTGTGGTAGGCAGGGAGGGATCTGTGGGGGCGCTCAGTTATGGCCTTGGCCTTGCTTGGGGCCTTGGGGCTGTTCGGCCAGGCAGCCTGGGGAACAGCAACAACAACAACAACTCAGGCCCAATCCCCACTTTTCCTTTTTTTGGGGGTGGCAACTCAAGACAGCCTGAATAGGGACAACACAACAGAAAACAATGAACACACAAGAACACAAAACCTATTTAATGAAATCTATGAATCTAATGAATAGATGTGGTACTCCAAGGATTCGAACCTAGGATACTCGCACCAAAATTCCTCGCATTAACCATTACGCTATCAAGACAGTTGAAGGTTTATGCATAAGCTCACTCACGATATATCATCCATTCTCGAACACTGGATATTTATCTAAGCATGTACTGTACATGCAGTATACTCAATTGCACTAAGATAGCCTTATGATTACACAAATGGAAGGAGTAATTGATGGGGCCTTAACCACAAGGGACGGCCTCGCTAGGAATTACTCCTGAACCTGAATAAATTCATATTACTCCTGAACCTGAATAAATTCATATTATCACCAACCCACCAATTAACTTGCAAATAAACTTAATTTATGAAATCGATGAAACTAATGAATACATGTGGTACTTCAAGGATTTGAACCTAGGATACTCACATCGAAATACCGCGCACTAACCATTACGCTATCAAGACCATTAAAGATTTATGCACAAGCTCACGATATATTATCCATTCTCGAATACTGGATATAAATACAAGCATGTCCATATACCTAACTGCACCATGATAGCCTAATGATTACACGAATGGAAGGGGTAATTGATAAAACACTATATTGTATTGTTTGGATATAATATTCATTGGATCGTAGAAGAGTGGATTTGTGCTGTGCCCAGGAAACCCAATGGAAAGAGTAATTTGTATGGTGGATAGTTGGAAAAAACAAGAGACACCGGTTATATTGGAAGGAGGATGAATCTGGAAAAGCAAAAGGTGGAATGGGTATCCTAGAATTCAAGGAATGGGAGACGAGTGTAATTGAAATAAAGAGAGTAAATGCAAAATTGATTGTTTTGAAACTGAAAAATGGTGAAAGAAAGATAAATGTGATATTGACATATGCCCCATAGGTTGGCTTAAACAGAGAGAGAAAGAGGCCTTTTGGAACGAACTCATCGTGGATGCTTAGGGCCTCTCCGAAAAAGATATCACAGTAGTAGGTGGAGACCTAAATAGGCATGTGTGAACATATGCTGATGGGTACGAGGGCGTGCACGGAGGAAAAGAATAAACTGTAGAAGAAAAAATCTAGAAGGCAAATTTATACTGGAGTCCTGTGTTGTACTCAACATGATTGTGTGCACACTCAACATGATTGTGTGCGCGCTCAACATGATTGTGTGCGCACTCAACATGATTGTGTGTGCACTCAACATGATTGTGTATGTACTCAACATGATTATGTGTAATACTAAGTTCAGGAAAAGGTTGAGTCATCTGATTACGTATAGTTCTTGGGCACCAGTAACCATATAATTACTTCTTGGTGAACAGGGAAGACTGGAAGTTTGCTTGGGATGTAAAGGTCATCCCGAGCGAATAATGTATCTTCCAAAATAAGCTCCTAGTCTGTGACATGAGCTTTAGGCAAGATACTATGCTCAAGATGGCATACATGCCAAAAAGTTGAAAAAGGAAAGTATGGTTGTTGAATAAATCTGATAAGGTTTTGTAGCGAACTGGAGGAAATGGATAGGAAAAGGGGCGCTAAGCCAAATTATGCAAATAGCCAATGGAACTTCCTTGAACACAGCATTCTTGCCGCCACTGACAAGCCTGTGGCAAAACTAAGGGTCCCCTCAGACATAAGATTTCTTGGTGGTGGAACGACGAGGTTGAAAATGCAATAAAGGAGAAAAGAAGATGTTTCAAAACATGGAAGAAAGGAGGCAGCAAGGAGGAATATCTGGCGGCTAAGCGAACTGTAACAAAAGAGATATACTGTACAAGCCAAAGAATATTATACAGGACTTGGTCATAGACCAAGTGAGTAACACAGAAAATCCCAATGGGATCTCCAACTTAGCTAGGGGAGTTAAGTAAGACAATAGATAATTATGTTGTAGGAGAACAGTGTGTCAGGAATGATATTGGGACAATTATTTACCCTGACAAAGAAATCAGAGATTCTTGGAAGCTACACTACAAAAGACTACTCAACGTAAAGTTTGAGTGGAATAGAGAACAGCTTAGTAATGAAAAGCCCATACTTGCCCCCCCCCCCCCCTTAATGGATAGTGCCAGCTGTTGTAAGCAATGCAATAAGTAAATCAAAGGATGGCAAAGCTGCAGGGTTCCCTGGCATTGTCGCCGAGGCTTCAGGTGACATAGGAGTGAGATTGGTCACTGAGATAATAAACTCCATCTTTAGAGAGGAGAGAATCCCTGATTAATGGCATAAAAGTGTACAGTAATAGTAAACATATATAAGGGTAAGGGGGATTTGTTAGAGGAAATTATAGGGGCCTGAAAATGTTGATCAAGTCATGAAGGTCTGAGAGAGTCTTTGAAGGCATGCTAAAGGAAAGCATTTTTATCGACGATATGCAGTTCGGTTTCATGCCAGGACGTGGTACAATCGATGCAATCTACATAGTCAGGCAGCTCCAGGAAAGATATTTACGTAATAATAGGGACCTGTATCTTGTATCTGTAGACCTGGAGAAGCCTTTGATAAGGTGCCCAGAGATATTGTGCAGTGGGCTATAAGAAAACTTGGCGTAGAGGAGTGGCTGGTGCGTGTGATAATGAAGATGTATAAGGACTCTCGAACGGCAGTGAGGGTGAAAGGTGTACTGAGTGAGGAGTTTACAGTACGGGTCAGAGTTCACCAGAGCTCTGTGTTAGGCCCTCTCCTCTTTGTTATGGTTATGGAGGATCTAACTGGAGATTTCAGAGCTGGACTTCCCTGGGAACTGCTATATGCTGATGACCTCGTACTTATCGCAGATATTGTGCGGGATGTCGAGGCCAAGTTCAGAAGATGGAGAGAGGGCATGGAAAGTAAAGGATTAAGAGTTAATATAAATATAACCAAGGTTTTACACAGTAGACTAGGGCTTGAAAAGGTAGAAAAAAATGGTGCATACCCATGCGTATTATGCAGAAAAGGGGTGGGCGCGAACTCAATACAGTGTAACGTTTCCCGCTGATGGGTACACCACGAGAAAAAGCGCTGCATTAGAATAAAGAAACATCTATGAGTACAGAGAAAGAAGTCCTAAGTTGAGAAATTTTTATGCATAGCATGCAAAGGTGAACATATGTTCAATGACAATGAGACACTGGAGATGGTGGACAAGTTTTGCTACTGGTGGTGGGGCCGAGGCTGCCACTATAGCCAGAGTAGGATGTGGCTGGGTAAAGTTCAGAGAACTGTTGCCACTAATTACCATGAGAAGACTCCCTCTCCCCTTGAAGGGAAAGGTGTATGCTTAATGTGTTAGAAATGCAATAACATATGTTGCAGAAATGTGGCCTGTCAAAGTGGAGGATGTCAACAGAATGGAACATAATGAGATGAGAATGGTGAGATGGATGTGTGGTGCCAAACTGCAAGATAGAATACCTAGTGAAGAGCTGAGGGAGAAGGTATCAAGAGTATCAATGATGAGATGCGTACCAGTAGGCTTGGATGATTTGGGCATGTGGAGAGGATGGATGAACTAAGTTGGGTGAAAAGATGATACTCCATGAACGTGGAGGGAGCTACCAGAAGGGGTAGACCAAGAAAGATGTGGGAACAGACCTTACGGTCTGATTTTCAATCGAAAAACCTGACGAGTGAGGCAGCTCTGAACAGGGCTGCCTGGAACGCCGCCATTAGGACATGAGACCGGAACTGCACTTTGTGTGGAATACTCGCTCATTAATTTTATGTATGTATATTTATGTATATAATGAACTGGTAGTTAGCTTACTTACTGAAAAGCTAGACTACAATTCATAATACACTGATAAAAAAAAAAGTAATCTTGACTAAACCGATTTGTAAACCTCACATCTATTAAAATGTAAAACTTGCAAACTAAACAAATCCAACCCCGAAAAGGCGGGTGCCCAACCCCGAAAGGGGTTGAAATAGGGGAGCTATCCCCACGCCAAAGGCGGCTTTCCAGGGCCTTTCCTAGATGATGCTGAGAGGATTGGGTTCTAGTCATGTGGTGATGGGCTGGTCTATCAGAGTGAGAACTGAGTGATCTCTGCCATACCCATAGCTTACTCTGATTGTTCCTTTTACTTATATATTTTCTAGATCTCAAGTGACGGCGTCTCTTCCGTGGATTGACCTCCCAATCTACCAAGATTGGAAGCCAAAGTATCACATTTTTCCTTTGCCCCTCAACTTTCTCTTCATAATTGCTGATGGGCACAGGGCCCTGGGTGGGGCTTTGGTTTCCCGGACGTTTCCGCACCCTCCTCAGCTCCCCGCCATGGAGTGACTTCGGTCACCCAGGCTTTATTGTGGTCGGCAGGGAGGGTTCTGTGGGGGCGCCCGGTTATGGCCTTGGCCTTGCTCGGGGCCTTGGGGCTGTTCGGCCAGGCAGCTTGGGGAACAACAACAACAACAACAACAACAACAACAACTAAACAAACCAAAACTTGGACGAAGACAATATAAAGGCAAACTAATTAAATAACTTATATCAAAATCGCTATGTGGAAACAATGCATACTAAAATAAATGTTTTGAAATAAAAGAACACAATCCACCACATAAGGTGTATATTACTACATGAGCAAGTTAATATGTTTCCCAAGCAAACTAAACGCACAAATAACAACGCACTATCGTCACGTTCAAGGAATTAGTCAAGTTAAATAAATAAACTTACGGAAGCGAAGCATGGACGTTGGTTGAGAGACTCAGACCAAGAGTGAGAGCAGTGGAAATGAATTACTTAAGGAGTGCGTGCGGAGTTACATGGAGGGATAGACAGACTAATGAGGAAGTAAGAAGGAGGTGTGGTGTGGAGGTAGATGTGCTGGAAAGTGTGAAAAGGAACAACTTGAGATGGTTCGGCCATATGGAACGTATGGAAAGCGAGAGAATGACTAAGAGGGTGTATGAGAGCGAGGTGGAGGGACAGAGGGGGAGAGGTAGACCGAATATGAGGTGGAAGGATGGAGTGAGGAAGTACATGAACGAAGGTGGTGCTGGTTGGGGGGAGGGGCGTCGACTGACTGGGGACAGAGGTGCATGGGGGCGGTTCGTTCGTGGCCACCCCTTCGGGGATCACGGCGTCAGGCAATAGATAGATAGATAGAAATAAATAAAGTATTCTTAAAATAAATCACTTTATATCAATGTTTTATGAGGAAATTATAATTTATAATATTAATAGTAAAGGTTAAAGAAAGCTTCACTAAACTGTAAACCTTGTAAATTTTATTGAAGTCGGTATCTTGGCGGCCAGCATAGCGACACAACAACACACACACAACACTGAGTGTGAATCCCCTTTTTGTCCAAGTAAAGATGAGCTATGTGTGTTTATTGGCCAGTTACATGATACATTGTAGATGTAATTGTAGATTAAGGGTTAGGGATTCATAAAATACACAAACATTGATTCAGATAGAGTAGTTTTCTCACTTCGGACATCAAGTTACATCCTAGGCTCCCTGAACACTCACATATTATTGTGATATCACATATTTGTTATCATCGGTGCTACAATTGTGGTCACCGCGTACTATTGATTTTGTGTAGTTGGAGGGAGCACTGTATTTACATCTCAGAGACCCATTTTGCTGTTTGAGGGTTCATATTGAGCCATGATCTTTGTCTTATTGTATTTATTATTAATGTACTGTAATACTTTGTGATAACTAACCTTGGATGAGTGTGAGGGCACATGACAAAAGTCTGAAGCGAGTGCCCAAAGCTCCAATGTGACGGTTGATCTTAGAGTCTGGATTGCCCACAGTCATGTGTAGGGTGCGGTGGAACATACAGGCAAACATGGCCACCTGGGCATCACTGTCGTACTTGGCAATTTCTATGCGCTCACTGATGAACTAAAAGGAGAGATTTTGATGCATTACAGGACTAGACAATTTTAACATGCCACCTTACACACTAAACAAAATACATTACCCTAAAACCACTATTTGTGACCACAGGAGGAAAAGATTTTTTTCTGGAGAGTGAGGGACGGAAAATTGAGGAAGTGGTTTATACGAATAGAAGAGATAATGAGATCAGGGAAGGAAGAGAAGGAGGTGATGGGCAGTATGGTAGAGAGGGAGAACAGCTTGGGGATGTCTTTGGAAGAGACAGGAGACGAATCTGTAGACCCAGTAGCGCAAAGGAAAGAGCAGGGTAAGGATAAGAGGAGCGGGATGCTGAGAGAATGGTAGAAAGACTAAAGATTACTGTATGTTTAGTAATGTTGATGTGTTTACGAAAAGAGAACTGATACGTAGGTTGCAAGATGAAGAAGATAAACCCGATGTCACAGCCCTACAGGAAGTAAGACCAAAAAAATGCTAGAATTGAAAGGGAACTGGTGGAGTATAGTTTGGAAGGTTTTGAGTTGTATGAAAAGAATGCTATTAGGGCAGAGGTTGGAAGAAGATTGTTTATTTATGTAAGAAAAGAGCTTAAGGTTAATGAGGTGTATTTGAGACAGCAGTATTGTGAATATTTGTGTATTGAAGTAAAATGTGCAAGAGGGTAAATTTTAATTGCCTCAATATACAGAAGCCCAAATAATAGTAGGGAAGAGGATGATAACCTACTGAAAGTAATGGAGGAAATAGATAATAGAGAGACCAAATATAAGGTTTTGTTGGGAGATTTAAATTTGCCAAGGATCAACTGGGCAAATTATACTACTCCAGTGGGACAATGTAGCCTAGAATACAAGTTCATAGAGAAAGTGAGAGATTGTTTCTTAACACAACATATTACAGAGATAACGAGATATTGAGATGGGAGGCAGGGGAGTGTACTTGATTTGATATTTAGTAATGAGGAGGATATAGTGGATGATGTCAATGTGGATAGCCCTATAGGTCGCAGTGACCATGCTTGTATAAGTTTTAGTTGCAATATTAAAACAGAGAGGGATAAAAGAAGCAAAAAAATATACATGTATGATAGAGCAGATTAGAGTCAAACTGGAAAATGCGATATCCGAATGTGTACCAGTAAGAGAATATAAGGATAAAACAAAATTGAGGAAAAGAACGAACCCAGAATTACCAATGAACAGAAACTTTGGACATTGATAAGAAGAAACGTTTGTGGGAAAGACTAAAATTGTAAGAAAAAAACAATGGGTCTAATATAGAAATTCAAGAAGTGGATTTGGAACTCAGACAAATAAACAATAAAATAAGGCAGGAGACAAGGAATGGGGTGAAGGAGAGGGAGAGAGAGATTGTAAGAAATGTGAAAGAGAATCCAAAAATATTCTGGAATTATATTCAAGAAAAGTTGACAAGAAGAGTGGGTATCCCAGAACTGTTAGGAGACTCGAATGACATGACTAGAGCAGAAACTGACAAAGAGAAGGCAGAGGTGCTAGGGAGATACTTTGGGGAGGTATTTACAGTGGAGTCAGATGAAGAGGTGCCCAGTATTCCCATCAAACAGGCAATAGCACTGGAACTGATAGAGTTATCCCAGGCTAAAATAAGGAGTGCTATAAAAAAGACGAATAGAAGTAAGTCCCCAGGACCGGATGGGATACATACATACATACATACATACATACATACATACATACATACATACATACATACATACATACATATAGAAGCAAGTGAGATTAACCTAGGCAATAATAGATCAGAAATTATAGCAGTGACAATAAAAGACAAGGACAACAAAGCAACTGATATAGCAGTGGCTTATATACCACCACAAACTAGAGCATGGAAGCGGGATAAATATGATCAACTAATCACGGAATCTCTAGATGCACTAAAAATACTTTTTAATAGGAGAAATAAATTATTATTAACAGGTGATTTCAATTGTAAGGAAGTCAATTGGGAAGGGTTAGATGCGGGAAATAATAATGAATCTTGGGGCAGTAAATTATTGAATCTAGTAACAGAAAATATGTTAACACAACATGTTAGAGAAAACACACGAATCAGAGGGATGGATGAACCATCCCTAGGCTAGACCTAGTCTTCACCAGTGATCCACATGATGTTAGAAAGATAAATTATCGTTGTCCCTTGGGTAAAAGTGATCACAAGATATTAGAAATGGAGATGGATTTGGGAAAAAATGAGGAGAGAAATGAAGGACATAAAATAAATAGATACAATTATGCTAAAACTGATTTTAAATCATTGAAACATTATTTCCAAAGTATAAATTGGAAGAAACTAGAAAGCCTGGAAATGGTTCAAGACAAATATAGACTTTTCCTGAAAGTATATGAAAAAGGGATACATAAATATGTCCCAAGGTTCCAATCAGGGGTAAAGAAGGAAAAAGAATGGTTCAATATAAGATGTAGTAAGGCACAGGATAGAAGAAACCGAGCCTGGAATATAGCACGGAAGAGACATAGTGAAAATAACTGGAATAAGTACAAGGAGAAAAGAAATGAATACGTAAAGATACGACGCGAGGAACAATATAAATATGAAAGGAATATTGTAGAGAAGTGCAAAAATGAGCCAAAACTATTTTATAGATTTATAAATGGAAAAATAAAAAACAAAAGAAGGTATTGTCAGACTAAGAGTTGGAACAAACAGCTATGAGAAAGATAAAGAATTGTGTGAAGTTATGAATGAAAAGCTTCAGTCAGTGTTTGTAAAAGAGGAGGAGTTTATAGAACCTGATAGAGAAATGATAACACCACAGATGCCTGAAATGAAAGTGACAAAAAGTGAAGTGCTGAAATTGATGCAGGATTTGGACGTGAGGAAATCAATGGGACCAGATGGAGTGGCTGGATGGATCCTCAAAGAATGTGCGGAAGAGTTAGTGGAACCAATCTATGAAATCATCAAATCTTCACTGAATGAGGGAGACCTGCCATTGGAATGGAAGAGAGCTAACATAGTACCAATTTACAAAGGAGGAGACAGAGAAAATCCGCTTAACTACAGACCGGTGTCCCTCACTAGCATTGTTTGTAAAATTTGTGAGAAAATTATAAGGAAAAAGTGGACACACTTTATTGAGGGACAGGGGGTGCTTAGCGAGAAACAGTTTGGATTCAGGGAAGGGAGATCTTGTGTATCTAATTTATTAAGCTTTTATAGCAGAGTTGTAGATGTTACACAGGAGAGAGAGGGATGGGTTGACTGTGTTTACCTGGACCTGAAAAAGGCCTTTGACAGGGTGCCTCACAAAAGGTTATTGTGGAAATTGCAGGTTGTTGGAGGTGTACATGGTAGGATGTTAAAATGGATGGAAAACTTTTTAATAGGAAGAGAAATGAGGACCACGATACGAGACGAATATTCACAGTGGAGGAGTGTGACGAGCGGAGTACCACAGGGATCAGTGTTGGGTCCGATAATGTTCCTACTTTATGTAAACGACATGCCAGAAAACTTGAATAGTCATATGAATATGTTTGCGGATGACGCTAAGATCATGAAGAAGGTCACCTGTATAGCAAGTTGCCAGGATCTTCAAAAGGACCTAGATGAGTTGCACAGATGGAGCCAAACCTGGAAAATGAGTTTCAATGCAGAAAAGTGTCATGTTTTGGAAGTGGGAACAAGTGAGATAAGGCCAAGCTGGGAGTATAAATTAGGAATTGAAATAATCGGCAAAACACGGCATGAGAAGGACCTTGGAGTGATAATACAAGATGATCTATCCCCGGAGAAGCATATTAACATGATCATTGGAGGAGCATATGGAATAATAACCAATATGAGAGTGGCATTTAACTATTTGGATGAAGAAATGTTAAGAAAATTGATAATGACTATGATAAGACCAAGATTAGAATATGCAGCAGTGATATGGTCACCACATTTGAAAAAACATATAAACAAATTAGAGAAAGTCCATAGGATAGCAACGAAGATAATCCCAAGATTGAAGGAGTTGACATATGAGGAAAGACTTAAGACACTACCTTGAAAGAGAGAAGGGAACGAGGCGACTTAATAACGATGTTCAAGGGAGTAAAAAGTTTGGAACGAGTAGATAGGGAAGATCTATTCGTGAGGGATAATGGAAGGACAAGAGGGCACGAGTTTAAGCTGAGGAAGGGCAGATGTCGTAAGGACACAAAGAAATTCAGCTTCCCATATAGGAGTATAGAGACTTGGAACAACTTGGAGGAGGAGGTGGTGAGAGCGAGGAACATTAACATGTTCAAATCTAGGTTGGAAAAAAGTAAATATGGAAATAGGGCAACATAAGTTATGATATGTTAGTCCAAAATACTGGGAACTGGGAATCTCCATTACGATACTTGTCTAAGTAAAATGGATTGATTGTAAAGTAACTAAGACAGGACAACACGAGCGCTGCTCAATTCCTGTAAACTACAAATAGGTAAATAGGTAAATACATACATACATACAATTTTAAGACTGAGTGCTCCACACATACGTGCAGTTTCAGTCTCTTGTCCTAATGGCGGCGTTCCAGGCAACCCTGTTAAGGGCTGCTTCACTTGTCAAGTTGTTGGATTTGAGATCGGCACGTATAGTCCGATACCAGGTCTTCCTCGGTCCACCCCTTGGTGCAGCTCCCTCCACAATCACAGACCTGCATTTTTTCACCCAATTTTGTTCATCTATTCTCTCCACATGTCCATACCATCCCAGTCTACTTGTACGCATCACCTCGCTAATACTCTTTATACCTAAACGTCTCCTCAGCTCAACATTTGTTATTCCATCCTGTAACCTGGCCCCATATCTCCATCTCGCCATCCTCATCTCATTGCGTTCCATTCTGTTGACATCCTCTACTTTAACGACCCATGTTTCCGAGGCATACGTCATTGCACTTCTAACACATGAGGCATACACCTTTCCCTTCAGGGGGGGAGGCATTCTTTTCATGGTCAGGATTGGCAGCAGTTCTCTGAACTTCCCCCAGCCACATCTAATTCTAGCAACAGTGGCAGCCTCGGCCCCACCACCGGCAGAGATGGTATCTCCTAGGTAACAAAACTTGTTCACCAGCTCCAATGACTCATTTCCAAAATTCACAGCCACAGGATCATCACTTAACACAAGCTTGCCTTTGCACACTACGCACTTAAATTTCTCTATTTCTGACTTATCCTTCGGGAGGGGCCCTTTTATTCTACTACAGAGTGCTTACTCCCATGGTGCACCCAGCGTCGACAGATGCAACATTGAATCGCGTTAACGCCCACACCCTTTCCACACACTGCACATGGGTATGCACTGCTCTTTTCCACATTGCCTGGTCTCAATCTACAATGCATAACCTTGGTTTTGTTAATATTGACACTTAAACCCTTGCTCGCCATGCCCTCTCTCCATTCTCTGAATTTGGCCTCAGCATCTTGCATACTGTCAGCTATTAGGACTACATCGTCTGCATAAAACAGTTCCATCGGGAGTCCGCCTCTAAAAACTCTAGACAGTGCCTCCAGGACCATAATAAAGAGGAGGGGGCTTAACACTGAACCCTGATGAACTCCAACACGGACTGCGAACTTATCACTCAGTACACCCTTCACCCTCACCGCACTTCGCGAATCCTCATACATCTTCATTATCACACGCACCAGCCACTCTTCCACACCAAGTTTCCTCATAGCCCACTGCACAACATCTCTAGGCACCCTGTCAAAGGCCTTCTCCAGGTCTACAAACACAAAGTAAAGATCCCTGCCTTTTAGTAAGTATCTTTCCTGTATCTGCCTGACTATGAAGATAGCATCGGTTGTACCCCGTCCTGGCATAAAAACAAACTGCATATCATCAATGGAGATGCTTTGCCTGATCAAACCCTCGAAGACTCTCTCACAGACCTTCATGATTTGGTCAAGCATTTTCAGGCCCCTATAATTTCCTCTATCTAGCTCATCCCCTTTTCCTTTGTATATATTTACTATTACACTTTTGTGCCAATCCTCGGGGATTTTCTCATCTTTAATAATGGTGTTTATCAACTCAGTGACTAAGTTGACACCAGTCTCCCCTGAGGCTTTTATCATCTCAGCGACAATGTCAGAGCACCCTGGAGCTTTACCGTCCTTCATTTTATTGATTGCGTCGCTCACTACAGCTGGTGCTATCAAAGGAGGGGGTCCAGATATTGGTTTTTCGATAATAAGCTGTTCCTTATCCCATTCAAACTCTACATTTAGCAATCGTTCATAGTGTGCCTTCCATGCTTCCCTGATTTCATTTTCTGCATTTTCGATACTAATCTGTTCCTTATCCCATTCAAACTCTACATTTAGCAATCGTTCATAGTGTGCCTTCCATGCTGCCCTGATTTCATTTTCTGCATACACAATCTTCCCATTATCGTTTCTAACACACTGTTCACCTATAATATCCCTACTGTCATTTTTAACTCACCTAGCTAGGTTGAAGATCCCATTGGGATTGTCAGTGTTACACACTTACATGGAATAAAGTGAGAAGGAGACACACTGAGGAAAAATGGAATGAGTATAAGAATGCTAGAAACAACTATGTCAAGACTATAAGAGAGGAGAAAAGAACTTTGAAAAAGATATAGTAAACAAATGTAATAAAGAACCCAAACTGTTCTATAGTTATATCAACGGCAAAACAAAAATAAAGGACAAAATAACAAAGCTTAGGGTAGAGGGTCAATTATATGAAGACACAGTGGGTATGTGTGAAATTATGAATGATACATTAACATCCGTGTTTGTGGAGGAGGATGACTATGTAGAACCTGTGGTGGAATTGAACATACAGGGACTAGAGTCGATAGAAGTCAACAAGGATGAACTAAAATCATTGTTGGAAGAATTGGACGTGAGAAAATCTATGGGCCCAGATAACATTGCTGGATGGGTATTAAGAGAATGTTCTGAACAACTAGTGAGACCTATTTTTAATATTGTTCAACACTCATTAAACAAGGGGGAACTTCCCTTAGAATGGAAACAAGCAAATATAACTCCAATATATAAAAGTGGAAATAAAGAAGACCCGCTAAATTATCGACCGGTATCCTTAACGAGTGTTATATGCAAGCTTTGTGAAAAGATTATTAGAAAAAGATGGGTGGGTATGTTGGAGGAGAGGGAAATAATTTCAAGCAAGCAGTTCGGGTTCAGAAAAGGTCATTCGTGTACCACAAATTTGTTGAGTTACTATGATAGGGTACTTGACATTGTACAAGGGAGGGAGGGGTGGGTAGATTGTATTTACTTAGATTTCAAGAAGGCATTTGATAAGGTGCCTCATAAGAGATTGTTGTGGAAGCTCAGGACTGTGGGGCGGGTTGAGGGAGTATTATTAAAGTGGATGGAAAACTATTTAATTGGGAGGGAAATGCGAACAGTAATAAAAGGAAAGTTCTCCTCGTGGAAAAGGGTAAAAAGCGGAGTGCCTCAAGGATCGGTGTTGGCCCCAATCATGTTTTTGGTTTTCATCAACGACCTTCAAATGGGAATAGGCTCATATATATCTATGTTTGCTGATGATGCAAAATTAATGAAGCATATTACAAGTAGGAGTAGTTGTGAAGAATTACAGAGAGACCTAGATAAGTTATATGAGTGGAGTCAAACTTGGAAAATGGAATTCAACACGAGTAAGTGTCAGGTTCTTGAGATGGGAAAAAGTAAATATAGACCTTCTTGGGGATATAAAATAGGAGATGAAATAATTAGTAAAGCTGTGAAAGCAAAAGACCTAGGGGTAGTTGTGGCAGACAGCTTGTCACCTGAACAGCATATAAATAAAATAACTGGTGAAACCTATGCAGTGTTGACTAACATGAGAATAGCTCTGAATTATTTAGATGAAGAGATGTTAGCAAAAATAATAGGGACAATAATACGACCAAGACTGGAGTATGCAGCAGTGGTGTGGTCTCCACACCTTATAAAACATAATAAAAAACTGGAAAGAGTTCAGAGAGTTGCCACTAAGATGATAGCTAGCCTTAGAGACCTGCCTTATGAGGAGAGATTGGAGAGGCTAAAGCTGCCAATGCTGAGGGAGAGGAGAGAGAGCGGTGACATGATCATGATGTTTAAGTGTGTGAAAGGTTTTGAGAAGATCGACAAGGGAGATTTTGTGGTGAGGGACGAGGGAAGAACCAGGGGTCATGATTGTAAGTTGAGGAAAGTTATATGTAAGTCTGATGTAAGAAAGTTCAGCTTCCCGTATAGAAGCATTGAGTGTTGGAATAAGTTGGATGGGGAGGTGGTGGGAGCAAGAAATATCCAAACTTTTAAAGCAAAATTGGATAAATGTAGAGAGAGAGACAGGACAACACGAGCTTAGGCTCAAATCCTGTATACTACAATTAGGTGAGTACAATTAGGTGAGTACACTTGTTCGAGGACCAGGTCCTTAATGCCTTTTTTAGCATTGTAAATAACTCTTTTGGCAGTTCGTTTAGCTGCCTGGTATTCCTCCTTGCTGCCTCCCTTCTTCCATGCTTTGAAGCATCTCCTTTTCTCTTTCACATCATGTTCTACCTTATCGTTCCATCACCAGGTCTTATTCCTGGGGTGACCCTTTGTTTTCCCACAGACTTTGTCAGTGGCAGCGATAAGGCTATGCTTAAGAAAGTTCCATTGACTATTTATATCATTAGGCCTAGCTTCCTTATTTCTATTAATTTCCTCCAGTTCACTATGAAACCTATCCCTAACTTCCTTGTTCTTCAGCAGCCACACTTTCCTTTTGGGTATGTATACCTTCTTGCGCTTAGGATCTCTGTATAAGCTCATGTCGCACACAAGTAGCTTATGCTGGGGGATACATTCTTCGCTCGGGATGACCTTTACATCCCGAACCAGTTGTTGTTGTTGTTGTTGTTGTTCCCCAAGCTGCCTGGCCGAACAGCCCCAAGGCCCCGAGCAATTCCAAGGCCATAACCGAGTGCCCCCACAGAACCCTCCCCGCTGACCACAATAAAGCCTGGGTGACCGAAGCCACTCCATGGCGGGGAGCTGAGGAGGGTGCGGAAACGCCTGGGAAACCAAAGCCCCACCCAGGGCCCTGTGCCCCTCAGCAATTATGAAGAGAAAGCTGAGGGGCAAGGGAAAAATGTGACGCTTTGGCTTCCAATCTTGGTAGATTGGGAGGTCAATCCACGGAAGAGACGCCATCACTTGAGATCTAGAAAATATATAAGTTAAAGGAACAGTCAGAGTAAGCTATGGGTATGGCAGAGATTGCTCAGCTCTCGCTCTGATAGACCAGCCCATCACCACATGACTAGAACCCAATCCTCTCAGCATCAGCTAGGAAAGGCCCTAGAAAGCCGCCTTTGGCGGGGGGATAGCTCCCCTATTTCAACCCCTTTCGGGGTTGGGCACCCGCCCATTTTTCCAGTCTTTCCTGTTAACCAAGAAGTAATCTATCTGGCTACTGGAGACCCCAGAGTTATATGTGATCAGATGGCTCTGTCTTTTCTTGAACTTTGTGTTACACACAACCATGTTGAGTGCAACACAGGACTCCAGTATATATTCACCTTCCAGATTCCTCCTTCCGTAACCATTTCCTCCATGTACCCCCTCGTATCCATCTGCAGAAGCTCCCACATGACCATTCAGGTCCCCTCCCACGATTGTTATTTCATTATCCGAGAGGCCTGAAATAACACTGACGGTGTCATTCCAGAAGTCCTCTTTTATCTCTTTCTGTAGACCAGCCTGTGGGGCATATGCAGATATCACATTCAGAATTCTTTCACCAATTTTCAACTTCAAAACAATCAGCCTTTCACTAACTCTCGTAATCTGAAGCACACTTTCCGCCAGCTCTTCAGCCACCAGAACACCCACTCCTCCTTTCGCTTTATCAGTCTCCACCCCCATCCAGTAGATCCTATATCTTTTCTTTCTTCCGACAATCCACTGTACCCCATGCCTCTTCCAGAGTGTTTCCTGGGCACAGCAGACGTCCACTCGCCTCCTCTCACACATCTCAGCCACTTCATTTGCACGCAGATTCAAACTACCAACATTCACACTAGCATGTCTGAGATTGTGGGGGGCATTTGTCCTTATCCTGTGCAGTTTTGGATCGCCGGACTTAAGTTGTTTCTTTTTAGGTTGTTTAGTCATATTTGGGTAATTTGGCTGGCAAATGGGCATCACCCCCCCCCCCCCCCCAGAACTCCGGTTTCAGTCTACGCCAGGACCATTCCCAGCACCTTCCCCCAAGAGATTACAAGGGGGTAGGATCCAATGGCCTCGGTACGCCCCACCAGAACCAGCCGCAGCGACGCACCCAGTGCGCGTACACAGCACTACGACTGGCCTGGTATTTTTCGCCCAATGACAGGGCAGCCTCCTGGAGCGCTACCACCAGGTTCGGGCCCCTATACTATTGGGCGGAAAGTGCCAGTCCGGGGAAACACTACGTACTGTACCCTCTGGATCCATTTCGATCAGGTTGGGCCCAGAGCGCCAGATCCGGGTCCAGGGGGAGCGACACCCACCACCAGTGTGCCGCCATTAGGCAACTTGGAGCAGGAACAATGAAGCCCTCTCACAACACCGTCACATGGAGACAATGTCACCGCCAATAACAAGGCTTCATTGTATAATACTGGGTAAGTGCAGAAAATGATATAGGGGTAGTGATAGACAATAAGTTAAATTTCTCAGAACATTTAGCGGAGAAGATAAATAAAGCCAATAAAATTGTAGGGCTGATAAGGACATTTGTGTCACTGGATGAAGAAATCTTCAGGAATCTCTATACAGTACAGTGCTGGTTAGGCCGCACCTGGAATATGCGAACCAGGTGTGGGCTCTATATAAGGTGAAAGATATAGAAGCGGTGGAGAAAGTGCAGAGGAGAGCCAGCAAGCTGGTACCAACTTTGAAGAACCTAGGCTATGAGCAGAGGTTGAGGACTGGGACTTCCGACACTGGCATATAGGAGGAGGAGAGGGGATATGATCGATACATTTAAGATGGTGTCAGGAAAGTATGATGAGGATGTGCGTGAAGGTACCTTCTTGATGCGGGAGGGAACAATAACGAGAGGACACTCTAAGAAAATTTACAAGGAAAGAACTAGGCTTGATAAGACAAAGAACTCTTTTTGTGATAGAGTGGTAAATGATTGGAACGCACTGCCCCAGTATGTGGTCGATTCCAAATCAGTAAAGAAGTTTGAAAGTAATCTTGATAAAGCATGGGGAAGACAAGAGTTGAAGTTTGATTACAAAGCGAAAATACAGAATACACTAGTGCACCAACTTTCGCTTCATCTTCTTTCGCGGATCACACTTTCACGGCAGCCTCTAAATATTCCACCGATTTGACTTATACGGTAAAAACTCGCATCTTCGCGCCCGAGCTTCGAAATTGAAGACCTGATCAGCCACAAGCAAGAGGATTCGGTAGAGAAAAAATCAATGTTTAAATCGAAACACGAACCTATACCAGTACATAGTCACCCAATGACTGTAACTAATCAATACACATAGTTACAAATACTCAATAAAATTATTTGTACAGTACTTACAAATAATCATGTTGAACATACCTAGCCTTCCCAGAATTGCTACGCCAACTAAAACTGGAATTGGTACACTTCTATCTATCTATCTATATCTATCTATATACTCAGTGCCAATCCCCACTTTTCCTATTCTTATTTTCATTTTCATTTTTATTTTCATTTTTATTTTTATGTATAGGGGTATTGGAGGGGGTCTGTCTGATCATTATGTAGTGGTAGCTAAGGTTAGGATACAAAAGAAGTGGGTGAGGAGAGCGGGAGGGAGGCGAGAGGAGGGTGGAATGGTGAGGAGGGTGGAGAGGTTGCAGGAGGAGGAAGTCAGGGAGGAGTACAGGAGAGCAGTGGAAAGACGACTAGGTGGGTTCGACCTGGAAGTTATGGAGGAAGTGGAGGAGATGAGCAAGGTGTTTAAGGATGAGATCTGTGCAGCATGTGAGGAGGTGTGTGGAGTGAGGAGAAGAGGGAGGGGAGTGAAAGGTACAGCATGGTGGACAGAAGAGGTAAGAATAGCTGTGGAAGAAAAGAAGAAAGCATATAGAGTGTGGTTGGGTAGTAGAGGGAATGAAGATTCCGAGAGACAGAAACGAGCGAGGTACGTGGAGAGTAAGAGGGTGGTGAAGAGAGTAGTGAAGGAAAGTAAGAGAAGAATAGATGAGGAATTTGGAAGGAATCTGAGTGTAAAATGGAGGGAGAGTAAGAAACTGTTCTGGAAAGAAGTCAAGAAAGTTAGGGAAGGTAGCAAGGGAAACAGTAAGGGTGTGAAAGATAAGAATGGGAGAATGCTAGCCGAGAAGCAAGAGAGAGTCGAAAGATGGAGGGAGTACTTCAGTGAGTTGCTAAATGAAAGGAATGAAGAGCCAGCAAACATAGCTGGATATGGTATGGGAGGGAGAAGAAGAGAAGTAGTGGAGGAGGAGGTGGGGATCAGGAGGTCAGAAGTGTGGGAAGCCATGAAAAGAGTGAAGTTGGGGAAAGCACCAGGAACAGATGGAGTGTGTGGGGAAATGTTGAGGTATGGTGGTGAGATAGTGATAGAATGGGTATGGAAAATGTGCAAACTAGCATGGGAGAAGGGGAGTGCACCCGATGACTGGAAGACTGGCATAATAGTCCCCCTATATAAGGGCAAAGGGGAAAGAGGAGTGTGTGGTAACCACCGAGGAATATGTCTTCTAAGCGTAGTAGGGAAGGTATACAGTAGGGTAGTGATTGAGAGAGTGAGAGTGAGAACGGAGAAATGGATAGGCGACGAGCAGGGAGGTTTTAGGAAGGGAAGAGGATGTGTAGATCAGATTTTTACCCTGAATTGTGTTGTGGAGATGTATCTGGAGAAGAAACAAAAGGTGTATGTTGCCTTTATGGACTTGGAGAAGGCCTATGACAGAGTGGATAGAGAAGGTTTGTGGAAAGTACTTAGAATATACGGAGTAGAGGGCAAGTTGCTGAAAGCAGTGAAGAGCATGTATGAGGGTGCAAAGGCGGCAGTACGTGTGGAGAGTGAGCAGAGCGAGTTCTTTGACCTGAATGTTGGTTTGAAACAGGGGTGTGTGATGTCCCCGTGGTTGTTTACTGTATATATGGATGGAGTCATGAAAGAAATACTATCAAGAGCAGTGAATGTTGGTGTATCGCTGAAAAGGGAGGGAATTGAGTGGAAGCTACCTATACTGCTGTTTGCAGATGATACAGTTCTGATGAGTGATAATGAATGGGAGTTGCAGGGTCTGGTAAATGAGTTTGGAACAGTGTGCGAAAAACGGAATTTGAAGGTAAATACGGGGAAGAGCAAGGTTATGGTCTTCGAAAGGGGTGAAGTCACAGAGTGTGAGGTGAAGCTGAACGGTCAGGCTATGGAGATCGTCAACTCTTTTAAGTATCTGGGCAGTGTGTTGAGTAAAGATGGGACTATGGATGAAGAGGTGCGGGAGAGGGTACAACAGGGGAAGAGGGTTGTAGGAACGCTAAAAGCAGTAACAAGAAATAGGGTGGTCAGTATGGAAGTGAAGAAGTCCTTGCATGACAGTGTGGTAATCCCGACACTGACTTACGGAAGCGAAGCATGGACGTTGGTTGAGAGACTCAGACCAAGAGTGAGAGCAGTGGAAATGAATTACTTAAGGAGTGCGTGCGGAGTTACATGGAGGGATAGACAGACTAATGAGGAAGTAAGAAGGAGGTGTGGTGTGGAGGTAGATGTGCTGGAAAGTGTGAAAAGGAACAACTTGAGATGGTTCGGCCATATGGAACGTATGGAAAGCGAGAGAATGACTAAGAGGGTGTACGAGAGCGAGGTGGAGGGACAGAGGGGGAGAGGTAGACCGAATATGAGGTGGAAGGATGGAGTGAGGAACTACATGAACGAAGGCGGTGCTGGTTGGGGGGAGGGGCGTCGACTGACTGGGGACAGAGGTGCATGGGGGCGGTTCGTTCGTGGCCACCCCTTCGGGGATCACGGCGTCAGGCAATAGATAGATAGATAGATAGATTTTTATTTTATTTTGTATTTTTATTTTTTTTGGGGGGTGGCCGACTCAAGACAGAGCAAGAATAGGGACAACACAAAACACAACAGAAAACAATGAACACACAAAAACAAAATACAAATTCACACACATCTAGGTCATTCAGGAGAAGACCCAGAGACCAGGGTCACCAAGGTCCCTCCAGCACTCCCCCGGCCCCCGACCACCCGGAGAGGTTCCGATCTCGGCAGGCAGACATGCAGGGGAGCCGAAGCCACAAGCCCACCCACCAAACTTTCAGGCGCACCCTTCATATTAATCGTCTCCCCAGGCCAGGCGCCTGATGGACTATTATCTAGTCCAACTTGCGCCCGACACCTTCCCCCAAATGATCACGTGTTCACTCATCTATTCACAAGCATTCTCCATTAATTCCTGTTTATTACCACTTCCCTTGCCTGATTTATATTCATTCCTCTATCATCCAAAGCTTGTCTTACAGTCTCTCCATCTCAATGGGGGTCTTCCTGCCCTTCTATCTCCCTTTGTATCTGACTCACATATTCTCTTTGTAAGCATTTCATCTTCCATTCGTTCAACATGACCATACCAGTTCAGCACCCTTCTGTCCACTCTGGCTGACAAATGTTCCTGCTGCCCCACTCTCCTACGTATCTCTTCATTCCTCAATCTGTCTCTACGAGTAACTCCACACATACTCCTCAAGCACTTACTGTACTTACAGATATTCAATACTTTAATCCGATGCAGCGATTCCCAACCTTTTTTCTGTCATTTCCCCCTCCAACCAGTTCAACCACCCTTCATGTGGACAAGGGAAAGAGTAGTCGAAACACACTGTGACTATTTACTAATTTATTTAAAAAAAAGTACAAATATACTAATAAACATATAGTAAACTAAAAGGACTTTTGTTTGCTCTTCTACTTTAGAATTAGATCAGTGAGAAAGCTGAAATTGCTTCTTGTGCGTCAGTGTATCAATATCAGGGTTAGTTATGGAAAGCGCGCAACGCATGTCACATTCCACCTCAAGTCGGTTTCGGGCTTTGGGCTTGATTGTGAGTAAAGTAGAAAATCCAGACTCACAAAGGTAAGTTGTGGAAAACAGAATGAGGATTTTCAATGCGTTGGCGCTCAGTTGTGGGTATGCTCCACGCACATTAACCCAGAAGTCTTCAAGATCTTGTGCACGAAACTCATCCTTGGCAGAAGAGTCATGTTTGAGCTCCAAGAACTCATTTTGCATGCCCTCAGGGACATCATCCACCTGACATATAAATGGGTTCCTTGTCAGCCTCATTGAAATGTCTTCAGTGTCGATACCAGGGAAATATCGTTTGAACTCGTCCCCCAAATGCTCAAGGTGAGCGATGATCTCCTCCTTCAATGGGTCCTCGATGTCTTTCTCACCAAGTATGTCACTCAAACGCTGAAAGAATGCAGTATTTCCTTTTTTCATTTGTTTTCCCCAAAGTTGGAGTTTTGCCATGAAAGCATTGATGGCGTCAGTGTGCACAATCACGTTGCTCCTTTGTCCCTGTAATTTCTTATTTAGTTCATTCAGAGTTTCAAAAATATCAGCAAGATAAGCCATTCGTGCTTCAAATCCTTCCTTGTTGAAGGCAGAAAACAGGTCCACCTTGGTGCTGCAACTCAAAAACAACTTTACTTCTTCCCGCGGTTCAAAGACCCGCGCCAGCATGTTCCCTTTTGACAGCCATCACACTTGTGTGTGAAATAAAAGAGCAGTGTGTTCAGCATCCATGTCCCGGCAGAGCTCACGGAAGAGGCGAGTGTTCAGGGCTGATCCTTTCACATAGTTAACAATGTTTATGATGACAGTCAAGTCTGCATGAAGGTTCTTTGGAATTGTCTTTGAGGTGAGAGCTTCTCTATGGATCATGCAGTGTGTTCCTTTCAAACCAGGTTGCTTCTGCTTCACAAGAGCAATGAATCCTGATCGTGAACCAAGCATATTAGGGCCACCGTCTGTGCAAACCCCTTCCAGTTTGCTCCAACTCAGTCCCGACTCTTCAAAGAAATCTGCAACTACTGCCATTAACAAATTGAGGAGCCTTCATCATGAGCGCACGCAACCTCATTCATGGTTCAGTCATTATGAAATTGGGTTCTCACTACGAAAAAACTTCGTAACAAATAAAAAAGAAAAAGAAAATAAGAATAACTATTCATAAGCTTTCCATATACTCGTGGATGTACTTATGTGGATCTTTGACCAGACGCTGACTCAGGCATCATTCTTCCTTCACTGACATATCAAGTAAACCAAAATCCTTAATACATCAACGAATGGGAAGGGGATGGTCGGGAGGGCCCCAGTCGTCAATGATTACGGGGCCACTACTAAATATTAGGTTTTCTTTATCTCCTTGCAGGAGTCAAACCTATAATTTATTAGTGGCCCCTCCATCATTGACGATTATGCCTGATATCTAAGACTGGAGGGGGACATTCGTAATCATATCATAACTCTAGCAAAGGCAGATAATCAAACAACCACATAGTATTCTTACTTTGTAAAAAAGATATATATTTGGTGCATAAACTTTATACAGCACAACTTATACAAAAAGGGGTACAAGCAGGAGCGTGCTTCAAAGAAGCCTGCTTGATAAAAAAGGGTGTTAACTCTGAGATTCTGAGAACAGATCCGCCAGTTAACAAGGCACCCCACTTAAATTAAGTGGTGAAAAAAAACTTATAAGTTTACATGTGCACATATAAACCCCATAAAATTAGTGGATATATCTTGCAAAATATAACCAATGCTTAAATTAGATTGCTTCTCAGCCCAAAAACTACTTACAAAAACACTGTTGTTTGTACTAAAATTTTACTAGCACAATTTCCTGTAATGAATAGTACAGAGAAATTTAAATATCACAACACCCATAAACAGTATCACAGCTCTCATATTCTGGTGGGGTCTAGGGTGTCCTATGTTACACTGACTGCACCCCCCCCCCCCTTTTCTTGAAATTAAACAATAAGTGACTTAGGGGCCACCTAGACCCTTTGCCTTAAAGCTATACATGGCAAGGAAGGTTTGTCTAGAGCTACTGAGAGGTAACGAGTCAAAAACGTATGATTAGAGGCCCACAACTGTGTGGACGTAATATCTTCAACAGAAAAATTCTTAAGGAAACGTAACGAAGCCGCCCACCTGCGTAAATCGTGGGCCCTACCCACAACGCCGGGATTACTCTCTTTAATGACCTCGACCAAGAGAGAAGCCAGTCTACGTTTCATCAAGCATTTACCCGTACTTGCTACCCATAAAGCACTGTGGTGATTTAGAGGTGCCACTCTCAAATATTTGGTTAGAGCTTGCACTGGACATAAATTATGGTGCACCTTTCCCCTTTTCAACGCCGGCACCGTGAACTCTGAAAACACGTGTTCACTGTGCTCATTCTTGGCTATGAACCCTGGGGAAGGTGCAATGTGAATACACTCATTAAGCCTACCAAACCTGAGGCAATTAGGTGTGTTGCTCATCGCCGCCAGCTCAGATACTCTGTTCCCGGTAGCCAAGGCCATAAGGAATACTGCCCTTTTTAAAAGTAATGTAAAATCTGCAGTATTTTGGTACAGACGGGAATGAAGTAAAGACAATGCCTTGTCCAGAGACCAGGTAGGCATGAGCTGACGGGGAGGTGGGCGGAGTTTAAAACATGCCCTCATAAAACCTTTTTCCTCCGCAACTGGTATGGAGAGACCGTTAAGGTCCAAAAACGGTATCCTAATCGCTGTTAAGTGATTTTTTTTAACGTTACTACAGATAAACGTTTCTGCTCGAACAGATAATTTAAATAATTAAAAACCAAAGCCACCGAGGGCACAGTTTGTTCTGTTCTAAGAATCCAAGAAGTAAAGGCTTGCCAATGCGATTGATACTGTCGCTTAGTAGATTGGGTATATTGATTCATGAATTTATTAGTCACGTCTCTACCATATGGTGCTAGCCATTTGGCCTCCTGAATGTCCATAATGCAAAAGTCAGCGAGGTCTTTAGGTTGCCAATTGTGTCTAAGTGGAAAAACCCCACCGGGAGTGATACCGGGTCCGGGCACCACGTCTTCAATTGCTGGTACCACAACTGCGCCGGCCACAGGGGCGCGATTAGCGAGACTACGCCCCGATAATCCTGTAGTTTGTTTACTACGTGGCACATTAGAGACGCATCTGGCGGCGGAAACAGATAAATGGAACTCCACCTGTTCCAGTCTGTCACCAGTGCATCTGGCCCGCCCGCCGGCATTATCGTCCGGCGGGTGAGGTACAGTGGGAGTTTGTGAGTCTCCTCTGACGCAAACAAATCCACTTGTGGATGGTAAGGCTCCGCAATCATTTGGTCGAAAATGGTTTGCTTGAGCGCCCATTCTACTGTTGTGCTCTGTCTCCGAGACAGAGCGTCTGCCCAGACGTTTGCTACGCCTGGGAGATAAGATGCGTGAAGCTGAATGTCCAGCCTGTTGGCTAGAATAAAAATCTCTTCTGACACGTTTAGCAACCCCCGAGATCTCGTCGACCCTTGTTTCTGAATACAGTGAACTGCATTCAGATTGTCCATTCTGAAGGCCACCGCCTTGCCCCGTAAAGTAGAGCCGTGAGCCTGAAGGAAATATAAGGGGACTAGTAATTCTTTGACATTGATGTGGGAGATTTCTAAATGGGACTAAAGCCCTTGACCCTGGTGCCATTGGTTTGACTGAAAGCCCCAACCTATCGTTCCTGACGCATCCGTGTCCACCCATACCGTCGGCGGAGGAGAGGTCCATAACATGACTGAGTGTAATGTTTCCCTCTTCGCCCAGACCGCTAGCAAGTTGTGGATTAATTTTGGTATGGGCCATAATTTTTTCGCCGGCAATAGCGGAAAATATTTGTTGCCCTCCAATATTAAACGTTTGACTCTTAACCGGCCCAACTGTACCGTTAGTTGAATCCAGTTGAGAGAGCCGACCAGACTCCCAGATTCTCCGTGTCGTAGTCAGACTGTGAAGGAACAGAAACAATTTCCTGCGAAATCTGTTGCGATTGTCCACACTCTGACTCAGAGTGAGAGTAGCTGTGTCCCAGACCAGCCCTATCCACTGAACTACTCTTGAGGGAACAAGGTTTTACTTTACCAGGTTGACCTTGAACCCTAGAGTTTTGACATGTTTTAATGTTATGTTGACATGATTTATGCATACTTGTTCCGTCTCTGCCACCACTAGCCAGTCGTCTAGATACCATAAAATCCTGATCCCTTGCCTTAACAAGGGCATCAGGGCTTGCCGGACTAATTTTGTGAATAAGCGAGGTGCTAGGTTCAATCCAAACGGCATCCTCTGAAAGACATAAGTCTGATGCTTTATTCTTAAGGCCAGAAACCTTTGAAATCTTTTGTTGACCGAGACGTGCCAATACGCGTCCGTCAGGTCTAAAGAACACATCCATCCTCCCGGCGGAAGTGTTAGCCTGATCTGGTTTACTGTTAGCATCCTGAATGACATGTTGTGAATATGGAGGTTCAGATAAGACAGGTCTACGACTGGTCTCATCTGAACACTGTCCCTTTTGGGCACTAGAAATAGTTTGGATGTGAAAACTGGGTAATTTTGAGGAACCGGGATGATGACATTCTTGGCGATCATTTCCTGGACTAGTGACTCCACCTCTAAAGAAACTAAATTTGCCTTTGTCGGCTGACGTAAACGAGGTCGCCGGAGCCACTGCCAGGTGATGCCCTTGCGTGTCACCATCCTCGCCCAAGTATTTACTGGCCATGCGCGGTGACACGTCCGGAACGACCCAGTTAGCAGACAAAGGTTCGCCGGCTGTACTACCCTCTGATCCACCCGCCGTGAGACCGGCCCTGGGAGTGAGAGAGACTTTAGCTTTTTGGTAGTGGTGGTGGTGGTGGTGGTGGATGCTTAGCCGACTGGCCGGCGTTGGCAGAAGACGGGCCCTGGCCCGGTCTGCTATAGTTTCGTCCTTTATACCTGCAAACTTACCTTGTTTATACCTGTACTGACCTTGGGGGGAAGCGGACTTAGGTATCTGAAAGGGCTTTGACCCACCCGGCTGAGCTTTTGCGACTGGCTTGGGTTTGGGAAAGTTAAAAGCAGATTTCTTAGAAGGGGTGGGACTGTGCTTAAAGGCCTGAGCCATATTGAAAACAGTTCTCCACACATCAGGGGACATTAACGAGGGAGTTAGCACCGGCGACATGACCACCTGGTTCGCAATTCTGTCAGGAAGTTTCCTCACCAGGGACATCCTAAGATCCTGTCTCGCCCGCACCGCCTCGAGCAAGGCTGTGCGTATATATCCCCCAACGACTGAATCGAAGTCTGAAGGAGTAATCGCCGAGATAGTTCAACCGATCTTCTGGCCTCCGCGTCCGCAATTGCCTGAGTGGATCGTAACATAGATTTCGCCACCTGGTGCGTAACGATGTACTGGGAAAAAAGTCTATACGCCTTCCCCCGTAGCCTAAACTCCCGGTCTAGGTGAGCTGGTGAAGGCGTAGTGAAAGGATCTTTAAGTTCGCATAGATTGATTTTGGGGGCAGCTAAAAAAGCAAACAAAGCAGATGGAACTCCGCCGGCTGAAAAGACTGGCATAGAGAACCAAGAATGGCTGTCCTGAGGAATCTGGTGCGAAGATTTTGAGATGAAGGTGGTCGCAAAGTTCTGAGCCTCTACCTCCCATTCCACCCAAGGTCCTGGACCCAACTGCCCCACCTTCAACACTGGGTTAGCGGCTGTGTCTGTGACCGTTTGTAAATCTAATTCTGGAGTGAGAGCTGACAGTGCTTTTATATCATTAAAACCGTCATGCTTGGTCCAGTCAGAAAACAGTTTTGAAGCTGAGGCAGGGGGCAGTGCAGGTGTAGCTGTATACACAAAAAGGTCATGGTGATAATGGTTCGGAATGGCCTTAATATTAACATCAAGTACATTACCCGCAATATCCAAGGCTCGTAAATTAACTTAGATTTATTTCCCTGGATTACCCACTCACGTGGCACTGGAAGTTCCCTTGACAAAGTGGGCTGCGCCGCCTCTGGCTTATTTGGGATCATTTGAACCCATGAATCATCTGGACCGTATAACAGGGGCATAGCTACCTTTCTTAACGGTGCTTTATCCAAAGGGGGAGGATTCACATCCGTTACCACCCTTACACTAGAAGTAGTCAGTGCCGCCGAAGCAGGCCTAGCGACTATATTAGGTGATATAGAGGGAGGGTGTGGAATCTTGGTCAAAGCAATAGAAGCGATCAGAGGCCGAACACTTGAACTTGTCATGGGAGCTCCCAGGTCCACTGTAGGAGTCTCCGGCTGTTGGCCAATTTTTTTTGTTAGAGCAGTAACTAACAACCCATCTATTTCCTCCGCCGTGACAAATTTAGCGGATGAAGAACTCAGAGGTGAATCATTCCTATCTTGCGAGTCGTCTAGAACTGAACCCGACTCTTGCACTTCCATGTCAGAGATTATAGACACCTCATCCTTGTCATCTGGCCCATCATGAGGGTTCCGCCGAAGCCGGAACCTCGTCTTGGTGCCAAGTTAAATCAGGAATGGATGATGGGATCACAGCGTCCCGGTGGACGTCCGTCCGTACCTGTGGCTCCTGAACCAGACGTGGGCCTTCATGCCCTGGTTGGGAATACCGCCATACACCCAGGCCTTGGCCCGAACTCCCTTGGGAGTCAGATACACCATCAACCACTGAGCCCCCACTAGACTCTTCTAAAGGGCGATCACTACCTACAGAACTCTCTAACTCTAAGTGTGTAATATCCATTGGTAACCTGTCTGCCGGCAACACCCCCACCAGTCTCTGACTCCACTCCCACCCCATCAGATTGGACACTAGATAAGTCGGGAGTAGAGGCAAAAAGTGAGGCACGAGGCTCCGGCGAACGCCGGGAGGCCTTTCGTTCCTTAGAATCTTTCCTGGAAGATTTGTGGCTGCGGTGTGACTTAGATCTTTCACTGCTCTTAGACTTTTCCGATCTTTCACTAGAGCTGTCCTTGGACTTTTTCTCTTTGCTCCTCATTCTTGCTGGTGAAGAAGAATGACATGGCGGCTGTTGTCTGAGGGGCGACCTGGACCTGGACCGCGCCCGTGACGTGGAGGCTGTCACCGGGGGCGTGGTTTCACGAGGACTCTTAGAAGTGGTAGGGACCAGAGAAAGTGCTGTACCCTGCCCAGTCTCTGCCGACTTTCGTACAGTTACTCTAGAGGTACGTTTAATAGGGGGGTGCTCAATCAGTAACTTATCCCAAAGAATCACATTATCACATTGCAGCGCTTTATGAGCCACTGTGGTAGCATAACTTGACAACTGCTGCCTGACCTCCCTCAAAGCGACCGCCGCTGATCTACTATTGTCCCGCAACACTTTGGCACTCAATTGAGTACAGAAGGTACAGTTCCCCGTTACCCACAAACCCCTTGAGCGATCTAAACATTTAACACAACTAATGCAAAGTGTGTGTGCAAGGATAGGGATACCTGAACATGAGGGAGCAATACACAAGGCAAAAACAGGGTCTATGGTAGCCATGACAGAGACTGGTGGAAAACACGAACCCACCCCCGGTTTACTCCAGGTTCTCGAAAGTCTCGCCAGAACTCAGCCCTGGAAAAAAGAAAATTTCCAGGAATTAATGCTCATAAGGCTACAACAACATGTTCGAACACAAGTGTTAGACAACCCGCCGGGTAACGAGACGTAATACACAACTATCACGGCTCGCTACGCGGAAGGTTCATGTATAAAGATTTCAGAATATCTTAACTTGTCCAAAAGATTTATGAATATCCTCTGACATAATATAAAGACCAGCATGGCTTTTTTATAAATGACGCAGTCTTCCCAGTGGTGTTTGTTAAGTTCTTACTGGAAAAAAAAAAACTCAAAGACGCCGGCCCCCATATTATCTCGCAGATAAAAAACTGGGAAGCCTGTCTTAAATGCTAGATCTGGCTTCTCCCGAAGCGTTCTAGATCGCCGTATGTTGAATGGCGGCGATACGTATCGTATCCCTCGAATGTCTGGTTAACTACGCTGAATTATGCAAATCCGTTAATCCCACCCTCCCAAGGTGCAACCGCCGGGTGTGAATTTTAACGTTAACCCCAAAATTCCTATCCCCACTTCTTTGCAAAAGATCGCCAGGGAGGAAAGACCAATCAACAAACAGCCTAGTTTTACTGGCTTTGCAAAAACCGGGAAAAACTTAACTCAACAAGTGTCCATATGAACACTTAGTTAAATGGGTAAAGCCATCCCGCCGGGAAACACAGTACGCCTGAACACAGGCCCCACCACAGAGACGCAGTCCTGGAGAGCCTCAGGCCGCTACTCGCCGGGGAAAACAAGCCTTTTTTTAACCACGCGTGAATAAAACTCAGCAACCAGCCGGGTTTTCATGGTGTAACCGAGAAAACCCGCCGGAAAAGGCAACCCACCCCGTTCAGATTCAATCTGAACGCACCAAATAGACCGTGGAATTAGCCAAAGCACAACTAACCCAGGACACACAAATAGTCCGTGGAATTAGCCAATACACAACTAATCCAGGACACATATATAGTCCGTGGAATTAGCCAATACACAACTAAACCAGGACACACATGACACAGTAGTACATATTTATAACATAAATCAATAACACTTGTACATGTGGCAAAGCTACGAGAGGCTGGCTAGGCCTAGGCAGACGGAAATACACAGTAAACATGTCGTAATATAAACAAAAAGCACTTAATTATATCACAACAGGAACCACCATCAACACACCACTGTAGCAAAAACTTCCCGGCAAAGGGAAGAACTGACTCGGGACCCAGAAAAAACTTCACTAAGTGAAGAAAAATACGCTGGGAATGTCAGAGAATAAAAAGCTACCTCATCAGAAAGATAAAAGGCAGCAATAATAACGCGTAATGAAAGCCGCCTGCATCACAAAGCTAGCTAACCGTGAAAAAGTTCACATGCCCACAACAGGACCACGAGGGTACACCCGAAATAGATGCCCCAAACACACGACCCAAAATACACTGCACTGCGGGCAACCGCCCAGGACACTCCTGCTACGCATATCCTAACCTTACTCGATACATCCCGGAGTAAACAAATGAGAAAAAACTCACTAGGGACGCAACAAATGCGGAACTAGCGGAGCGTTGGGAGGCACGTCCGGGTCGGTTGAGCGCAGAGCAGAGAAGGAAGAATGACGCCTGAGTCAGCGTCTGGTCAAAGATCCACACAAGTACATCCACGAGTATATGGAAAGCTTATGAATAGTTATTCTTATTTTCTTTTTCTTTTTTATTTGTTACGAAGTTTTTTCGTAGTGAGAACCCAATTTCATAATGACTGAACCATGAGTGAGGTTGCGTGCGGTCATGATGAAGGCTCCTCAATTTTTTATGCTCTGCGCGGTAGATTCAAAACTACGGCGGATGAGTGTTTGAAGAGGGTGCCTTATGTAATAGGCATAATCGTCAATGATGGAGGGGCAACTAATAAATATGCGTATGTCAGATGCTCCCGGCTAACTAACTAACTGACTGACTGACTGACTGACTGACTGACTGACTGACTGACTGACTGACTGACTGACTGACTGACTGAGAGATGATATCGGAAGACTATCACTGTCATAAGTGACCCTTTTTTTCCTTTTTTTTTTCCCTCTATTTTTTTTTGTTTCTTGTCTTTTTCTCTTTTTCTCTTTTTCTTCATGTTTTCTTTTTTTTTTCCTCTTCTTTTTTTTTTTCTTTCTTTTGTTTTTTTTTTCCTTGTTTTTTTGTTTTTTTTATTTTTTTGGGGGGGTTTTTTTTTTTTTTAATAATTACTTTTTTTTTTGTGGTTGTTTTTTTTTTTTGTTTTTTTATTTTTTTTTTTTTCTTTTTTTTTTTTTTTTTCTTTTTTTTTTTTTTTTTTTTTTGTTTTTTTTTTTTTTTTTTTTTTTTTTGGATTTTTTCTTTTTTTTTCCCTTCCTTTTTTACCCTTTTTTTCTTTTGTTTTTGTTTGTTGTTTTTTTTTGTTTGTCTTTTTTTTTTATTTTTTTTTTATTTTTTTTGTTTTCTTTTTTTTTATGAAAAAATAAACTGATGATGTTTATATAGATCATTTCTTAACGGTAGCTCTAAAAATTGGGACCTGCTGAGAGTTTAATAGCACCTGATTAAGTTATAAGGTTACATGCTTAGACATAGATTAAGTTAACTGTGGCATCAA